>CM060263.1:23881352-24511352 GCA_030684275.1 Acipenser oxyrinchus oxyrinchus | reverse complement strand
CTAATGGTAATTGTTAAATACGCGTCAAGCATCTAGCATAGTTGACAAAATAATAATTCTATAAAAAAAAAGGAAAGCGATATCGATGTACTTGGAGCCGTTTACTATACAGAAGGAGTAGTTGTCTTCAAAACTTTGTTTTATTAAGTTTGCACAAAAAAAGTGTAATTTCAATATATTTGAGATAGTTGCAAAATACGCACGGTCAAATATAAAAATGAAGTGGTAGTTAACACAAAATTGACATTGACATACCAGTTTACAGACAGTACTATCCTGTACGTTGGTTACCTCGTTTTCTGGTAACTGGTACATTGACAGTTGCGACGTATAATACATTTTCTATGATGGACTATATGGCCGTAAACAATCCGTACAAACAATGCAATATATTAAAAAGTTAGTCCATAATAATAATTACAAATATAATTTTAAATCTGTATGTAGCGCACAGGGCCCTGCTCCCCCCTGGCAGTAATACTGGGTCAATTACAGCGTACTAACTGGATGAGCCCGTGTTTAGTACGGAGGACGGTATAGTGCGCAACTTAATACCAATTTGCAACGAACTAAGCAGCTCCAGGTAGTCCTCAGCTGCGTAGTACAAATGTTTTTAATGGCAACGAACCCAAAATTACTACAGTTGCCCCCTAGAGGGTACTAAAACACTGTACTAACTTAGTCCAGCATGATTTAAGACTAAAGTTGTGGTATTGTACTAACTCCTGAAACAAATGCAGTCTCAAAATGTATTGCCAACGTTTATGAAACTTAACTGTTCCCAATATGAAATACAATGATTTGAAGTCAAAATGTTTGCCAAAGTAGTTTCATTCTTCAAATTATAGCCTAGGCCTATATTTAAAAAAAAAAAAATGAAATACGACTTCACTATATCCTTAATTGTCACTCTGCTTATATTTACACCTTCTATCCCCATTTGTAATGGTAACGAACGGTAGTTAAATACTATATTGTTGATGGATATTAAAATGAGTACAACTAAACAGGGTGCCGTTCATACCTTATTCATTGATTGTACAATGCATTTTGCGATTTGTTGTTTGTGTCCTCTTAGAAATTAAATTACAGGAATATTATTGTGCAGAAGCTCTTTAAATATAATGATGTAATCATGCATTCAGTGATGGGCAATTGTTTTTAACAAGCAGTGCTCCTTATAAAGCAGGCTCCTGCCTTTATCTACACCTGCTTTCATGATGTGGCGCCACTACAAGAGACCTTTAGTATGCTCGGCGAGTAGTCTGCCCGTAATATCCTCCTGTTATCGCTGCGTGTGATTTAATTTACACCAATCTGGGCTACACCTAAACGAATGCATTTGTTTTATGTTGCGTAATGAGGACTAGTGGCAGTTCTGTTTTTTCAATTATCCATTTCATTCATTTTATTACCGCTTTATGAAAATGAGATAGTACATTTGATTTAAGAATAGTCCAATATGTTGAATGGAATTCAACATATTTACTTATGTGCCTCCATTCATTTCTGTACTTAATTTGCATATGTAACAAAATGAAATCATTAGGATGTTAGGTTTCTCAATAAATAGTTATTAATAAAATTCAGTGTACTTCGAGGAAAAAGAACACTCTAGGTGATATTTATAATTTATTTATACTTAGTTTGAATTATATATATAAGACTTCTGAATACTTTAAACCCGCCACATCTACTGAATGACAACACATTCCTACATACATTTCTATTGGAGACTCCGCTTGCAAGATTTAAAACAAGATTACAATCAGGAATGGAGGCTTGTTAGCGGGATTTAAAGCTGTATTACAGTTACGATACGGAGGATTTAAAATTGAAATTGTGGTGAAATGTAAAAAAATGCCTACACGCAAAAACCACAGAAGAATGTGCCCGTGACCATAGGGATTTCGTTGTGGAAGACAGCAAAGTACTGTCGAGTTATGACAGAAAACACTAATTTCAAAAACACTAATTTCCTACAGTATATCAAAAACGAAAGTCCCGAAAAAAGATTTACATAAAACCCGAAAATAGCTAAAAACAAGCACCGAAAAACAGAAGCCCTAATTTTATATAATACGCAGAAACCAACTCGTATTTTGAGCTCCCTCTTCAGTTCCTGTTTGGTAACACACTACGATTAAGAGCTTAGTCCTGTGCTGCGTACTAAAGTTGTGGATTAGCTGATCCCCAACTTTGTTCCGCATCTTTTTTCGTTGCAATTGGTACTAAATTAGCATGGAGCTGAGGATAATCCCGACATAGTACCGTACTAGCCAGTCCACAGCTTAGTACGCAGCTCTGTACTAATTATTATTATTATTATTATTATTATTATTATTATTATTATTATTTAACACATTCTTAATATAACCACCCATTTCCCTTTTTCTTAACATATACATAAAACATTCATATTTCATTAGTCCTCATGTTATGCCAGCGCAGGGGGACCTGTGCTTTATACACTTTGTAATTAAAAATGTAATTTTTTAGTAACCCCTGTGGTCCATTTGAATGTGATTGACCCAATTGAGCTAGTGTATGTTTTTGGTTGAAATTTCTACTGCGGCCCTATGTGAATAATCTGTGGAATTGTCTTAGCTATAACAATACAATTTTTGTACCTTGTAGCTAGCTTTCTTAGTTTTAGTAACTCATAATGTTTTTTGTCGTCTTTGTTTTATGAGTTTATGCTGTTAACACTAGGACCACCGCGGTTATACTCATACCTAAAACTGCCGACGGGCAGGCATTATGACAGTTACATTTTTAAACAACATCAGTATTAAAATGAAAGACAAACTATCGGATACAACTCAAAAGTTTTATTCAAGCATCTCATATCAAACATCTGCACAGCCGAAACACTGTATTCAAAATGATATATTAAGTATAAAAGGGTGTATTTTCCAACTTCCAACATATAAAGCACTACTTCAAAAAATGTAAAACTATAATAAAATAAACATTTCAAAAGAAACTAGTGTGTAAACAGGTATATGTACAAACAAAACTGTCAAAACTAGATTATTTTTTATTTTAAAACGAAAGGAATCTATGTTTTCTCTTGCGTGTGTCGGTAGGTTTAGCACTGAATCCAGGCCGAGCTGCAGCAGCCTGCTGCTTTGCAGTTTTCTGATCGAAATGTTTCTGCCGAAGTGCAGTGGCTATAGCGTCAAGATTAAATCTCTCCTACTGATATTTTCCCAGGTGCATTCCTTGTTCAAAACGAAGGAATTGAGTGCTGCCAGGTCCTAGAGATAACAACAGTCTTGTATATAAAAAAGTAGAATATTGTAGGTTATGTTCAAAATAAAACCATGTATTGTAAAAGGCACTCAAAATGACTGCTTTGGTGGTTCTAGGTGGGCGGGATTATATATAACTTCCTTATTTTTGTAATCGGTATTATGTATTTAGGAAAAGTCATAAACGGACAACCGCATAACTTTCAGACACACAGAGTAATTTTAAATTTGAAAACCGCAAACCGTCAAAATGACTGCCACAGGTTCTAGTGTTAACTCTGTTTGGGGTTTATTATGGATGGAGACAGTAACAAGGATGAAAGTAAGACTCCCAAAGTATAGCAGTTTGAGCATTTCAAGTTTTACTATGAACTTAATCAGCCACAGTGTAAAGGTAACATCTATATTGCAACCTTCAGATAACAATATGTGAGAAAGGTGTGTCATGGATTTATGTTATTTGTGAAGACTTTAAAGTTTTAAACAACTAAACTTTAAAATGTCCCTGTGAAGCCTAATTTGACCAGCATGGGGGCCTAATTAAGCTTACAGTAAAGCCCTGAATTAATTGAATTGTAATGCAATGGGGGTCATATTGTCATTCCCTGTTTAACAGACTTCTGATGTTAATTAGTATTTCTAAATATTGTACAATTAACATTTTTCTCCGTGCTGCTTTTAGAGTTGCTATGGAACCCCCACCGCCAGATCAGTGTGATGGTTTACAGCCTCAACAAGACCTTGCCCAATGCAGTATTCCTGTTGTTTATGACCTGTCAATAAAGCACAGAGACGGCCCACATAGAAACAATACAATGGAAGCCCTGCATGTGAGGAACAAACCAAACTGGTACAACAAGGGAGTCTTCCAGGAAAACAGCTCTGACCACTCAACTCATCAGAGTGATCAAATCCAGCCAGATGATGCCTTTTCAAATACCACGGTCACACTGTCCTATGTGAGTCGATCTCATATGTTTTCTTCTCGTCAGTCTTTGTCACATTCCTTGCATGAGCAGCTTCCCCCTCTCTGTGTTCCAGCTGTCAACAAAAAACTGTCTCTCCAGTCTCCTCCTTTTGAGGGCAACACATTGGTGTCTCCACAGTATGAGAAAGAGGTGGATCATCATGAAAATCATTCATTACAAAATACCATTAAGCCATCTGGGGGAGCTCAGTCGAACACACAGTCAATTCACCAGAGAGAAAGTCCAGGACCAAATGGAAAACAGGCTACAAGTCAGTTGAATGTGACAGGACTTCACCTACAGCATGCAGGTGCTAATAGTGAGACCATGTCCTTCCATGACCGAAATGAAGACATTCACATACAAAATGGTACAGGTAACTGGTTATTTAAAAGTATGAAAAAGACAGCTTGGGCCCCTGGGGGCTTTAACAAAGAGAGTAAGTTAGCTGGATCCCAGGTGCTTGTAGTGTGTTCAGGAACTGAAGAACTGGTGGACTTGAACAGTTCAAGTTGTAGCAACAAATCTTTTATTCCAACGAATGGGGAATGCAATGGTCCTTTGCTTGATGATACATTAACCCCCCCTGCTACCTCACAAGACAAAACTGGAGACGTTAAATATGATTTACAAGAAGCAGATGCTAATGCAATGTCAGTTTGTGGTGTAACATTGAAGCCTGGGGAACCCAGTGAAGCTCCTGCTGTTGCTGAAGCTACTACAGTATGTGTTGAAGGGGGGGATTCAGTTCAGGAGCACTGTAGCAAGCACATTGACATAAAAGAAGGATGTGATGTCAACAAATCGATTCAAGCAGCCACTGCAAATATGTTTGATTATTCCACAGAAATGCCGAAACCTTCCAATAGCCCTTCCCCAACACGTACAGAAAGCGATGCAAAGACGGATGTAACTCAGTGCAGTGAGTCAAAAGCTTCTGATGTATCTCTGCCAAATTGTAAAGCAGGCCTAGGTGAAAAAACTATTGAAAGGAAAATTCTTCCTCCCCGTTCCAGAAGGGGAATACGGTTAGAGGAAATTGTGCAGTGTATTACCCCATCTAGAACCAGAGGTAAATCTGCAGGCTCAAAAAAGCAGGCCCTTGAGGCTAGTCGTCGGGAAGCCTTGGTATCTTCAGAAGTAGAAGACTGCATTGAGAAATCATCCAGTCCTGAAGAGGATAGTTTAAAGGATTCAGTTATTTCTAAGGAAGATTCAGATAAGGTAGGTAAAGAAAGGTTAAAAAACAAAACATCTAACTCCGATGAGGTAACTAGTGATGCATCTACATCTCTGCAAAGCAGTACATCTCTAGAGGCAGTCATCCATATGCCTAAATGTTTAAAAGAAAAAACGCTTTGTGACAAAGAAGTAATTGACCTATCTCCACCAGAGAAGAAAAACCTTAGACCAGCATCCACCCCCAAGTCGTGCCAGAATAGTAGTGCATCACCACAAAAAGACTCGCCTGGCAACAATAAATATGCAGAAACAAAGAAACCCAGTATGAAAAGAAAGAGGAAGAAACACAATGCTGGACTGTCCTCAATGTTTTCTCCAAAAGAACCTGAAATCAAATTGAAGTACATCAACTACAAAGAGGAGAAAAGGGACAGTAAAATTGATACGTTTTCACCTTACGTCAGATTAGAATTAAAAGATTCAACGTACACCATAATCAACTACCCAGAGGAAGAAAAGGCCAAGCTTAAAGGAAAAAACAGCAGCCAGGCAACCCAGGGCTACTCCCCAGGTGCAGTTCCCATAACCTCTTGTTTGCTGCTGGGCCGTTTGAGCAGTGATAGTAAAAGGAGAAGCCATCTAGTCTGTTGTCTTTGTGGCAGGTCTGCCAATGCAATGGATCTGGGTGATTTGCACGGACCGTATTACCCTGAGGGTTTCAAACCTTCGGGAAAAACGCATGCAAATGTGCAGGTTTTGAAAGACAATGACAGCGATTCTGATTCATCATGTAGTGTCAAAGAAAAAAAACACAGTCAGACTGTCACAGCAGGAGAGTCTCCTAGCAGGCCTTCGCAACACAGCCGCACGTCGATGATAGAAGCCTGTTTGATTGGGCAGAGGCGAAGGCGGAGTAGTGATGGAAGTAGCACCAGGACTCCTGTTCCTAAGAAGCCAAAGCCTGACCCAACCGCAGATGATTGGTACAGCCCCCCCGTAGTCCCGCTGGACAGTAGTGAATATTGGATTCATGAAGACTGTGCAATATGGTGTGCTGGGGTATACCTAGTGAAAGGAAAACTGTATGGGTTAGAAGAGGCAACAAAGCTTGCACAAGAAACGGTAAGGAATTCATTATTTAACAGGGCATTTTACTCCTTGAAACTCCACAGGTACATCTTATGCTTTTACTGTAAGCTTTGTTAAAGGAAAAGTCCTTGTCTTAGAAAATTTGAAAAAATAAAATGCAACACCCATTTCACCACAAAGGTTAATGCCATTCTGGCATTTGAATATCAATAGATAAAACTTTTGAGCAAAATGACTAGACTCATGATTAGTTGGGCCAATAATTTTCAAACGTTTTAGGCCCTGTACCCCTTTCCAAATAATCTATTCTACCGTGTACCCCCATCTGAGAGAGGGTCATAATATACCTACGAAAACATATGGTCTTTTGTAATTACTAGATTAAGTACTGTAAATGGACAACTGCTGTTAAAAACTAATGAAATAAAATACAATTAGTTAACCACGGTGCAAATGCACCAACTAAAAATGCCAAAATGCCATGTAAAATGATTTCAAAATCCAGACTCCAATAAGTATGCTGAAACGAGTCCAAATTAAGAGTCCAAAAACAGGTTATGCTTCTGAAAAACAAAACTTTAGTTCCAATTTAAAACAAAATCAAAAAGCAATTCAACAAAAGTCATGCATTTCTGCCAACAAATGTAGGTGTAGAGAGAAAACAGATTTCTTTGTTACAAATAAAGTTTTTTTTTTTTTTTTTTTAAATAATTGAACTCAAATTTTATCGTTGAACACTTGAGCTGAGACCATGTAAAATGCTATGTGTGTCTTGTGCTGTATCGAATCTAGCCAGAATAAGCACATTGTTTTGAAGTGAATATTTCCGAAAGCTAAATTGTTGAAAGTAGAAAGGGAATATTTATGTCAGGCAGTCTAAAATGACTTTTAGCAAAATTCTTACATGTTCAAGTGTTTAGTGTAGTAGTCTGTTCATGTCAGCTGTAAGACAATCAAAAGCTGGGCACTCGCTGTATGATATGAACACATTCAATGGGTCTGGAGTAGAAATTCCATTTGCGGACACTTCCCAATCCCAGGATTTAGGGATTTATTTTTTTGTTTGTTTGTTTAATCCCGGGATTCCATTTTTGTAATAATAATAATATAGTGCTTTTGCTTTTATTAGTAATTACCGGTGTGTAGGCATAGGGTAATGCACTCACATGACAAAGGAGTTCTTCAATGAATTAAATAATAATGAAAAAACACATACAAGCATTTCAAGTAAAGATAAGTCATGTCGCTCCAGCTCCAGTGCAGAACAAGTGAAGATTTCACTGTAAAAGTAGGGCGGCCAAGCTGCCTGCTCAACTCAATAATACTGTTATTTAAAAATGTAAGCATAAAACACTGAACATTTAAACTCCAGAAAGTAAACTTGCCTAATAAATAGTACACATTTTTAAAATAAGCAACATCATACAATGACAATCTGAGTTTTTTGTTGTTTTAGCCCACAGACTGCAGTAACGCCTTGCTATTTAAATATGTAAATTAGCCATGTGTGCGCTCAACCTCAAAGCACTGTCAGCAGCCGGCTGGGTGTTTTATAGCGTTAACCTCGCCCAACAGAAAAGAAACGTACACCAGTACGGCTGTGGTTTTATTTGAAAGGAGGGTCAGCATTGTTTGATTCAATTGCTAAGTCATAAAGTACTACAACATGGTTAAAAAAAAAAAAAGCACTTTCCGCCATTACAGGATTTTTCTTGCGTACCTGTTTGAAAACCGTTGTTAGCTAATCGCACTCTCTTTATAATGGCTTACCCAAATTTAATTAGACTTTCCATGGACGTCTGTTACAAGTAGTCTTTCCACAGACTTTGTCTGTAGGTCTTGGTTTTGACATCGAATTGTCTGAAGTATTTAAAGTTAGGCCAAAACCATTTGCTTAATTTTGATTAAATAATGCATGAGGATTTGTTGATTTCTACATGCTGTCGATGGTGGCATCACTTCTTAATCGTACTGACGCCTGTAAGTTTAATCTTCCTGATAGTTTGTCTATCAAGTTTATTTGGGCTCTGGTTAACCAAGCTAGTATAAATAAGTAAGGCCTGGCAGAAATGCTTCCGAAAAGCCATGACGTGAAGACACTTGTGAGGCAATGTTCTATAAAACCTCCAGCAAGGATCTATTGGTATCTCCAATGACTCCATTAAGAATGAATTTATGCTTTTAGACTATTAATAATTAAAACAGCTCATTAAAAAAAAATCAATAAATATAAACCACATTGGATGTTGCACTGTATTCTATTTAAAAAAAAAAATAAAAAACTTGTGCTGTCCTGCAAATACCAGCTTCATATTAGGCTATAGCCTTTTGTTGCATTGTGACACATCCAACAGTTCTTTTGTGTGTATTGAATTTTTTTCAGGATAATGACTATACTTGCTCTAATTGCATTACATCTGCTACTAAAGGCATTTCTACAGTCACCGCTCACATGGTTTCTTGTTATTTTTTATTTAAAGATAGGCGGTAGCATAACGGGGCTGAACACTCCACAAATGACCAGTTTGACAAAACAAATTACTTTTTACCTGATCTAATTTTAAGTATCCATTTTAACATAATCACGATTGTTTTAATATTTATATTCAAATATCCTTGATTTATAGGGGGTCCCCGAGTGGCTCATCCAGTTAAAGCGCTGCTGCTGGGCGCGCAGGATGAGTCATACAGCTTGGATGGCGTCACATTGGCACATTGGCTCTGATGCTCCCGGGGTGGGAGATGGGAAACCGACAGGGATTGCTTCTACTCATCGCGCAACAGCTAATCCTACGGCCAGACACAGAGCGCATTCAGAGTGGATAAAAAGCAGGGCTGATCTCTGTTCTGTGGGATCGGTAGTCTGCCCACCTCTGCTCTGGATTGCTCGGTGTAAAAGCGATTCTGGCTTTAGACTTGTGAGATCAGAGGACACTTGCACGCCCTCAGAGTGTCTGTGCTGTGTGGGGACTCGCTGCGGTGAGGAGAAAAAACATAATTGGACATTCCAAATTGGGAGGGGGCAATAAATACAAATAATAATTGGTCACTCTAAATTTATATAAATACAATTTTTAAAAAAATCGATTTTATAAATCATTATTTACCAGTGAACCTCATATGAGCATAAGGTTTTTATCTGAACACTTCTGGTCAGTATTACAGCATCAGCTGTTTGCAGCCAAATTCAGCATCATACTTCACAGACTCCGTCTGGTTAGAAGTGCATCTGACTTGTCACAAAACACTGTTATATAAGCCAGGATATCTGCTTACTGACTAATGTGGTTGAACAGGTGCAGTACTTGCTAAGCTCAGTGTTTTATATCACACCCAAAAAACTCAAAAGTATAGTTTTTACAGTATATTTGTTTCCTGCTTTTTAACCACCATCAATAACCACGCTTGTCATGCAAATGCATCCTGCGTACACTGTCAGTGAGAGGAATCGTGAACCAATGACATGTTCCTGATTTCGAATTGGATAAAACTGTTGATGCTTTGACGTTGGCATGACATTTACAGTCCCAACCAGAAATGAAAGTGCAGAACTCACTGACACTTGTTCCGGTATCTCTTAAGCCGGGCTTATACTACACGATTTTTGCTGATCGCCGACGAGCTGAGGAGTCGGCGACTAATTTCTTAAAATCTGGGACAAAATGAGGTTGTCGGGGACAAAACGGTCGATAAGTGTGAGAGGGTCTACGATGCCCCGATAACGGCGTCTGCTATCTCCCGACGCTCTTACGACGTCCCGACAAATTTCTAACATGTCAGAAAACTTTAGTCCCCGACAAAGCAATTGGTGAAATGTGTGAGGGGCTACGGGCCGATTTCTTGACGAATGCTGCCAGTAGCCAATAGGACAAGCTAGCAGCAATGACGACGAAGAGAAAGGCTGTGCCCCGAGGTGTGGAGCTTCAAAATAGAGGAAAGGATGGTGGAGATGTGGCAGGAATACCCGTGTCTCTTTGACATGCATGTCTCTTTGACATAAGTGACATTTCCTATCATGATCGCTCATTGAAGGAGCAAAGATGGAGGGAAATTGCTTTGGAACTTCAGGTACCTAAGTAAATAATTGTTATAACTTGTTAACGCCGAAGTAGATACTGTGTGTGCTCTCATTGCAATCCATTTCTACAGTCACTCGATATCCCTTTCACACCCCTGCTGTATGCTTGTATTGCTAATCTAATCAAATATGAGGAGAAGGGGTGCGCGTCTGTGTGTGTGAAATAGAGAGAAATTAGATTACGTTGTTGCATATTTAAAACTTAACAAACTTGTAGTAGCCACTATTAAAGTTGTAGTCTGTTCAAAAGCGGAACACTCGCTCGTAGTACAAAATATTTATAAAAGTCTTCAAATTATTCATCAGAATTTGGTATTCTGATGAAAATCGCTTGACGGCCAATCTCCCACGACAATCTTTTAAAATAATAAATATTTTGTACTACGAGCGAGTGTTGCGCTTTTTGAACAAATTCGATTTTGTTATTTTGGATGCACCTCGACTCGGTTCAGAGCACAGACGTCAAGGAAATAAATATTGGCATTACTATAATGTTATAACTGTTATAAACGGTTTTTGTTTGTTTGTTTTTATCGCAATATTGAACATTTGTGCAGCAGTCTATGGCCCTGAAGTATAAGTTCTCGTGCTGGAATTTGCAGAATATGAATTAGCAATATCCACGGCCCTATTATACACACGTTGTACATATTCAAAATGCATGACTGTATGCTTTCAATTATATAGATATGAAGCATTATACTGTAATATGTATTTATAATTATTTTTGGTCAGTGGTAGAAGTCCAAACAAAAGCATCCTCTCTGCGGACACAATAGGGAAAGCTGCCGTAACCTCGTCACACACAGTGGGAGTGGGGCAAAAGACCTCACTTCCAGGCAGAAGTGGATTTTAAAGAATCTTGAATTCTTAAAGCCATGCTTGTGCACCGTCATAGTGAAACCAGTTTGGAAGCAAGTAAAAAAATTTTTTTTAATGAGAATATTTTTCTAGTATTTTCATATCAGAGAAAAATATTAATAGCAAAATCTACATAAGCCAACTGCGTGTCCAAATGGATCTTCTCCGCGTTTTCTTCTTTTTTTCTGTGCAAAACAATGCACAGAGAACAGCGATCGCCTCCTCGCTTGAGTCCATGATTCTTCCGAGTGATGTCTACGATTCTGCAATGAAAACAGGCGCAGTCCGCCACAAGATGTCTCGTGTAGTGTGTGTAGCTTGCAATCCCCCGATCTACAGTGAGAAATCGTAGCTCAATCGGTTAGTGTGAGTGGCGCTGCGTTTCCCGATTGCAAAAATCATGCAGTGTAAGCCCGGCTTTACTTACTCTGTGTTCTTCCTGATTGGTACCTGATTTTCTATTCTCTCAGTTGTAGGCATCACCCTCAGTCTTCAACACAAATAGAAGTGGTGTTGGTGGTTGGCTAACACCTCGGATTACTGTGTCTGTCTGCCCCAATATTTTCTGCTGCACTTGCAATACTCCAAAAAAAAAAATATACAGTACTGTGCAAAAGTTTTAGGCAGGTGTGAAAAAATGCTGTAAAGTAAGAATGCTTTCAAAAATAGACATGTTAATAGATTATATTTATCAATTAACTAAATGCAAAGTGAGTGAACAGAAGAAAAATCTAAATCAAATCCATATTTGGTGTGACCACCCTTTGCCTTCAAAACAGCATCAATTCTTCTAGGTACACTTGCACAAAGTCAGGGATTTTGTAGGCATATAGTCAGGTGTATGATTAAACAATTATACCAAACAGGCTCTAATGATCATCAATTCAATATGTAGGTTGAAACACAATCATTAACTGAAACAGAAACAGCTGTGTAGGAGGAATAAAGCTGGGTGAGGAACAGCCAAACTCAGCTAACAAGGTGAGGTTGCTGAAGACAGTTTACTGTCAAAAGTCATACACCATGGCAAGACTGAGCACAGCAACAAGACACAAGGTAGTTATACTGAATCAGCAAGGTCTCTCCCAGGCAGAAATTTCAAGGCAGACAGGAGTTTCCAGATGTGCTGTCCAAGCTCTTTTGAAGAAGCACAAAGAAACGGGCAACGTTGAGGACCGTAGACGCAGTGGTCGGCCAAGGAAACTTACTGCAGCAGATGAAAGACACATCATGCTTACTTCCCTTCGCAATCGGAAGATGTCCAGCAGTGCCATCAGCTCAGAACTGGCAGAAAACAGTGGGACCCTGGTACACCCATCTACTGTCCGGAGAAGTCTGGTCAGAAGTGGCCTTCATGGAAGACTTGCGGCCAAAAAGCCATGCCTCCGACGTGGAAACAAGGCCAAGCGACTCAACTATGCACGAAAACACAGGAACTGGGGTGCAGAAAAATGGCAGCAGGTGCTCTGGACTGATGAGTCAAAATTTGAAATATTTGGCTGTAGCAGAAGGCAGTTTGTTCGCCAAAGGGCTGAGAGCGGTACATGAATGAATGTCTGCAGGCAACAGGGAAGCATGGTGGAGGTTCCTTGCAAGTTTGGGGCTGCATTTCTGCAAATGGAGTTGGGGATTTGGTCAGTATTAATGGTCTTCTCAATGCTGAGAAGTACAGGCAGATACTTATCCACATTGCAATACTATCAGGGAGGCATCTGATTGGCCCCAAATTTATTCTGCAGCATGACAACGACCCCAAACATACAGCGAAAGTCATTAAGAACTATCTTCAGCGTAAAGAAGAACAAGGAGTCCTGGAAGTGATGGTATGGCCCCCACAGAGCCCTGATCTCAACATCATCGAGTCTGTCTGGGATTACATGAAGAGAGAGAAGCAACTGAGGTTGCCTAAATCCACAGAAGAACTGTGGTTAGTTCTCCAAGATGTTTGGGCCAACCTACCTGCCGAAGTTCCTTCAAAAACTGTGTGCAAGTGTACCTAGAAGAATTGATGCTTGATGCTATTTTGAAGGCAAAGGGTGGTCACACCAAATATGGATTTGATTTAGATTTTTCTTCTGTTCACTCACTTTGCATTTAGTTAATTGATAAATATAATCTATTAACATGTCTATTTTTGAAAGCATTCTTACTTTACAGCATTTTTTCACACCTGCCTAAAACTTTTGCACAGTACTGTATATATATATAAAATATATATATATATTCTATTCACTGAAAAAACACTGAAGTGGAACTATCTGTGTGAAGTGTATCTAACCTATTAACATCCTCTTATAGTTCCTTCCAGAACTACTAAAATAATGCATGGCAAAATTGCAGTTTCAGTTGTATTTTACAGAAAAGGGCACATTTTACAACGCAATGGCATTGTGCTTTCCTATCACTGTTATTAAAATATGCGACTGACGCCTTAGTTTTTTCATTTGGACCTATACATTTTTCTATGTACCTTTTTGACACTCTGTAGTTATTGTGGTGTCTGAACACCTTATTGAAGCACCTTGGTATTCTTCATCACCATTCTTTTTTTTTTTTTTTTTACCCTTTTACAAAAACATTTTTGTATGGAGATTTTTCCTTCGCTCAGTTGCCATGTTTGCGGAGGGAGCTGCAATTACACCCGTCATGGTCATTTCTAAAAGCATCAAATTAAAATGATCGCTGGTTGAAAAAGGACAATGGTAATTATCTAAGCAATGATGGGGAACACAAGTAATGGATGATGTGCAGCAGATTGTTGGGACACGATAAGCCAAGCACAGATAAAAAGAACATGCTACAGCACTTGGGCCATGTTGAGAGAAAATACTGTAATTTTCTTTTGCTTTAATTCTAGGTATGTTCTGCTTGCCATACAACTGGTGCCACATTAGGCTGCTATTTCAAAGGGTGCCCGAATAAATATCACTATATTTGTGCTATTCAGTCAGGTAAGTCTAATTTAGCATATACTGACGCTTCTAAATTATGGGAGTTCTTGTACTAGAACTAGACGAATATGTTCCATTTAAAATATTTCTATTTGAGCCCTCATGTCAATCTCGGAGGTAAAAGGCAACTAAAATTTTGGATCACAAAGATATTAAATTCCTGATTTCCTTACTATGTCTTATCAGTATACTCCTAATAAAAATAAAATATCAGATTTCCCAAAATAATTGCCTAATACTTATTAACCCTGATGTAAATGAAAACTTCCACTAAAGTATTTTGTTCCCACTTTAACTGGTCATATTTTTGGGTAATGTTAGCAAAATGTCAATGGAGCTACAGTATATAAGATTTATACACAGTTGGGGTTCATGTGGTGAGCCATTTTTATCCTTTTCAGTATTTTAAGGATACAGACTTTTCACTTAAGTGCAGATATAGTTTGCTCTACCTTTTCACTAATGGTGATGTCTACAAAACATTTGCAATCTGACTTTTCTCAAATAATTTCTGTATTAAATCAAGCTGTGGAATGTCTTCAGTAGTGCCAGTCTGCTACTACTGTGTCTGAGAATGTGAGGCCCTTGCCATGCTTGGTAGAGATCCCAGCCTGACCTGAACCCTTCCTTTAACCCTGCAAAGTTGTACTGAAGCTTTTTGTCCCTGGCGATGGGGAAACAGTGGAATCAGGCATGCATATGTATTCAGTACATGGGTACCAATTTTCTAAGGACCACAAATTATTAATTGTATAATCTACTGGGAAATAGTCTGTTCTACATACAATCCCACATACTGACAGCTAAATAGTTTTACCCTTCTTCAATTACTAAGATAACACAAGTGTAGACCTCCAAAATCACATACTGGATTTTAGACTGTTTTTGAAGCCCCCTAGCTCTTGAATTGTGTTTAATAAAGTTGAATGAAACCTGCATGCCCTGCATGTAACGTTTTTAATAATTGTATTCCTTTACAATTGTCTTTCCAGATTGTGTTCTAAGTGAAGACAACTTTTCAATGAGATGTACCAAGCACAAGGTAGGAGTCATTCTCTATAGTCACATTAACTTAGTCCAAAAACATGCAGCAAAATCTTGTGATCCTAATAATGTCTTAGTTTTATGGTAAGTATGTGTATCTTAAATATATTTATAAGGGTCCAAGTGATTATGTATCACTTAAACCGTACAGGGTTATTTTGGGCAGCCATTTATATCAGAAAAATAGCATTTGTTGTTTGCCATTCCCATTGATTTCAATAACAAAGTTATTGGTTATACCGTGCTAAGTACGTTGTATATTTCGGGCAAACAGCTGTTTGCGTCTCTATGTGCCACTCACATAGATTTAAATAACAAACGCACTGCTTATTACACTCTTACTAATCCACAAATCCGCTGTTTGCACCTTGTTGTTTTGCCGTTCACATAGATTTCGATACAAAAGGCAGCACTTTGCTGTAGTAAAAGCTTGACAGATTGATCAATCAGCTGTTTGCCACTCATTACTAAGCGATTACTCCTGTACTGTACCTTGGCTATTTAATCCCTGTACACAGTGTCAGGTTTATTTACAGTTTGTGAAAACAGCACTGACTGCAACAGCAAGCAAGCATGGCTGGAAAGAGAAAAGCGATGAGCATCAGCATGAAAATTCAGTGTAAATAAAATGTTTCTGTTAGGTACTGTGCGCTTGCTAAAGCATGCTTGGAACTTTGCCAGTCAGCAAACAATGCAACGTTTTTTTTAAAAAGCTGTGAACAATGTAGGAATGGACCTGATTATAGACTGGGGAAGGGGATGGGAGTACTCTGTAAATGTGTGTTTGTAAACTATGTTTATTCTTGTTCAGATCTGTTGGCGTTCTCTGTGTGTTTTGGTGCTTGTGTGAAGATAGTCTGTGTGTGAGTGCGTCACTGAGGGGGGTGGGAGCAGGTCTGACATGAGCAGTCAGAGATAGGGAGTGTTGGACCAATGAGTGAGGATGGGGGAGGAACTTGGGGGGGTGTGTGTGGAGATTGAGTTTGTGAGTGAGAGGAGAGGAATGAGAGCCATTTTTCACTAAAAGCTTAAAAAATAAGACTGCAGTTTCCTACTACTTTAAACTGCAACTGTTTGTCTCGTTATATCCTGTAAACCCCACATCTCAGTGCTACAATATGTAAATAAATCCTGTTCGCCTGTGGGGTGTATCAACTTCAACCTCCATCTCGATCTCCTGCCTGTCACTCAGCAGCGAATGCACACATCCACATGGCAGACACTAGTCTGTCACAAACATTAATACCCTGTATCTTTCTAAACAAGGGATTTAGGGACGCTCCCCAATAAAAGCTGAATCTCAAAACAAAAATTGTGTGAATATAGTAATTGTTACCATTGTGTATAATGATATTTAAAACAGGATTCATTCATCCACCTTTTTACATATCTGCCGTTACTCTGGTCCCATCAGAGTCGGATATGCGACAAATTACTGTACTTTTTATTACATTCATAGGTTTTAATACATCTTTTTTTTATTAGTGTAAGGAGTGTCTTAATAAAGATTAGCAGCATACACGCTTATTTGTTTTGATTATTGTACTGGTGATTTGGGCGACGTTTTGATTGTCATGTTATTGTTTTGGATTTTATACCGTACATCGCTTACTGCGGGTGAATCACGTTAACACAAGCGCACCCTTTCTAAACGGTGGCGACTAGTACCAGTTTGCCTTCAGTACAAAATCTATACGTGTACTGTAAAATGCACCCTTTTCAACAAATAAAAAACAAACTTTACTTTTGACAGCTGCTGGATGGGTGGATTTCAATTATATGTACCCTAAATAATAGGAAAACCTTGTTGTCTTCTGCTTGCTTTACAGAACAAATCTTTTAAAGGGTCTGCTGCAACCGGTAGATTAGAAAGCAGGTGACAGGAAAAAACAAAGGGAGAAGGTATGCAAGGTTCCACATGTGTGTTGTTTTTCTTAACTTTCTTCCAAATACTTACCAACTCAAATTTTAGAATTTAATTTTGGCAAAATAAATGTAATGCTCAGGAATGGAGATGGTGGCACTGCTGTAGTCACGCATGGTATCACGAGAACCTTCCCTAACGGCTCTGCAAGCACACCTCAATCTTGAACTGCCCCTCTACACCAAATAGCTATAGAACCAGACAACCAACTGAGATTTAACTTGAGAGAATTAGAATCTAGGTCACAGGGATCTGCTTATTCATGCTATTTATGTAATGTAAATGCAGAATTAAACAAATTATTATTATTATTATTATTATTATTATTAATACATTTGAGGCAGGTGAGCTTTAAAATGCCCAACCAAGAAGATCCAAGTAATTGTTTGTAGTTCCTGATTTTTAGATTGTTTTGTTTCTTTGTTTTTTGCAGGAGTATTCCACCATTGCAATGAAAGATTTTACAACATGTCACTTCTGGTGACTTCGCACCAACGGACAAAACTATACTTCGAGAATGTGATTTTGGTTTGCTAAACCTTCATTTTCGATTTTTCTTCTACAGCTAGAGCCAAGTACAGTTCCTGGAATTGGCTTTAGCTTTCAGAGAATTATCTTTACTCCATGGTTGACAAAAAAAAAAAAAATACATCAATTGATTTTTATGGAAGGGAGATGCGCCTTGTAAATAACTCACTAGAACTGGATATCCTTGCAGTAGTTGGGAATCAGTTATGCTAGAATAAGCCATGACATTTGCCTTCACAAATTTATTAAATTGAAGTTTAATAGCATTCGATGACCACATGTATTTCTACACCAAACCCCCCCAGGTCACAGCCCATACTAAAGTCAGGGATGAAATTCAGACTTTCTGGTTTATATATTATGAACTTTGCACTGCTCTAAAAAGAAACTGCAGCTACAATACACTGGGTACACATTGTCAGATATTTCTGTAGAGACGTTAGGAGTCTTGGTACTGCATGTTGTCCATACTGTCATTTTTATTGTTGTTGTTTTTTGGTAAATTGTTACTTCGCTCATAATCAAGGTCTCCCATTGGTTTCAGCAGGTTGCAGTTTAAAAAAAAAACAAACAAAAAAAAACTATTTTAATCTAAGTCAATTCCTTGTGATCTAATGCAGAACATTTTGTATTGTTTATAATAATAAATGTTATTTATTTTTATTTTCATATGTGGTCTATTTTATCTTAAAATTTAAAAGAAAAATATTTTATAGTGTTGTAGCGATAGCCAGGGCACATGTTAATTTAAATTTTGTGTTTAACCAAAATGTGAAACCATTGAAATTTACCCACTGAAATCTCATTACTAAGGGGATCCTGGAAGATTTCAGCATGCAGTAAACTGTTAAAATAGCATGGTACAAAAACAATCTTGAGAAGAATGCTCTACAAATTGAGTTTTAGCAAACCATGATATGAACTCTTTGTAAACCATGTCAATGCAGACAATAGCTCTTATTTTAAGCAAGTTGTTCCAAGGATTTCTTTAATGAGCTTGTAGACCATACCACACCTCTTCGACATGTTCATATTTGCTGCCCTCTTGTCACAATACCTGCTTGTAGACAGACTAGAAAATTAAACACAGGGTGGTCTAGAAGGTGTGGTCTGTACTCTCCCAACTGCCTGGAAGGAAAAAATAAAGATACAAAATCTGTCTCTGCCCTGGTTATTGATACCAAATCATAACATACATATCCCCCCAAACTACCAAGGCTGCACTAGCCACAACTTCTAAAACATTTATCTTTAAAAATGAACTCTGATCAAGGGGTTTTGTTTAAACATTTCTTCTAGTGTTACTGAAGATAAAGTAAACCACACAAGGAAATGGACACAGGAGTTTATTATACAATGTTCTGTATCGCTTTAAATCGAAAGTATAACAGATGATCTTTGTTACCTTAGCCCTGTGAAACCACAACACTCCGCTTGAGTAAGAAATGCAATCCAAATCTCAAAATATGAATTTAAACCTTACAATCTTTATCATTTGTGCTAATTAATATGCTTCCAGTTACAAATTAGAGAGCCATTTACATTGTTTCAATCTGCTTCATCACAAACAGCAAGGAATCACATGCTCTAGAGGAGAGAAAATCTGGCACAAGCTGTATTAACAAATGTGTATCATTTATAACATGTAATGCTTAACACTGCAAATGTTAAGTTGGTTGTACAACATTTTTTTTTTTTTTTACAGAAAACAAATGAATTGTAATCCTTTACTGCAGGGTGAAGTTTGGTTTGAAAAATGTATGCTTAAAATTTGAATTGTGAAAAGGTGGTATGTTTTTATTTATTTACTATTGCTGAACGGGGTAGTTTAGTCTTTTTATACCTGAAGAAATGTGTATACACCCGCAACCCCCCCACCCCGGGTGAAATGTGTTTTGAGTTTGGGGTTGGTATGATGTAGTGGTTAACTTTCTTATGACTGAAGTCCACTTCACAAAATCTACCATAACTGACTATTTGTTATACATCCTGTAGACAGGTGAATTAATAGCATTGGGGGTGAAAATGCTTCATTCTTTTAGGGCTTGGACACATTTACTTTTTGGGGTAAGGTGGTTGACCCATATATGGTCAATGGAAAGAAGTTAAAGGTGTTTTTTTGTTTGTTTGTTTTGTTTTTACAATCCTACAAAAGCCATGAAAATCAAATTCACCTTTATCTTGTTTTTTATTAAGTACAATTTCACATGTTGATACAGTTTCTCAACATATTGTGCTGTGGCTGTGCAAGACCTTATCCTAAGTGAGTGGAAGTGACTGGGTGGCTAATGCATTATATTTATTGTAATCAGAATTAAAATATTAAAATAAAGAATATAATTGGCGAATTAAATACCAGCTAAAACATACGCAAACAGCTGGTTGGCCTACAGAAGTTAAGGTCTAAATTAATAAATACAGGGTTGGGTCTAAATACTTCTGTAGGTCAGATTATTTATTTAAATAGGGATAGTCTCTTCCTGTAGTTTTGCATAAAAACAAAAATACACTGAAGAACCTTTGTTAATGATATTAAATGATTTATAATTATCCGGCCCTGTTGTGTTATAGCAGTTGCTGGGCATGGTTTGGTATTACTGAAAATGGTCCAAATAGACACCTTTATTGGCTGCACATTTTTGTTTCAAAGCAAGAACTTAAGGATGGAAAAAATAGTAGCATCAGCCATTACAAGTAAATCTCAAAATAGCTGTGTTTTTTGGGGGTTTTTTTAGCATTCATATCATTCAATATTAAATGTGATATACCCAGACCTATAGTAGGTGGTGGTTTACCTGGGGCAACTGACTGCGAGGATATCCAGAATTACAGAATTAGTGCTTTTTGTTGCTGAATTTGCCCAGTTCATATGTTTATACACTCGTTCCTTCCCTTGGGGCTTTTGGCACAACATCACTATTATACACCAATCAAATCTAACTGGAACATTTAGCACCTATAGTTTACTTACATTCTAAGGCAATGTAAATGTGAAGCTGTTTTACCATATAAAATATATATTTTCAATTTTATAAATCGGCTGTTTTATTGAAAGTGAGATTTATTTATTTTTTTGCCATAATTAGTGTCTGTACATTTTATTTCTTAATGTTAATTTTTAATTTGAGATTTCATGGCATATGTATGTGCAGTGTTTGCCTTAATATTTTACAGATGATTGACACTTGGAAATGTTTCCTTTTGAGAAGGTTTTCAATAATAAAAAGTGCATTTACTTTGTCACCATGTGTGTGTCATAGAAATTTAAATCTAGATTTTGTTTTAAAAGAATATGTTGTGTATGTACATCATTTTTATGCTTAATTTTGAATTATATCTAATTTATAAAAATCACAAGCAAGACTTGTTGGATAAGAATAAACCTGCATTTCTGTTAAACTTTGGATGGTCCACTGCCTTTTTAAAAGTAACATTTTGGTTTTGTAGAATTATTTAATGTTGTTATGAAGTGTTCAGACAAACCTAGAGAATTTCTACAGTAACCAGCAGGATCGTATGAACTGTTGACCAATGAATCCTTAACTTAAAATAGATGCCAAGAATTAGGTGAATTTAAGCCATGGTAAGGTTACCATAGCAATTACAATAAGGAGTCTGTATTTGTATTCTCCCTCCATATTAGTTAAGACTTAACTGTTAGTAAGACCTGGGTCAAATTTGGGATAATATGGCATGTGCAAAAATGTGAAAGTCCTGTTCTATTGCATAATGGACTACAGTAAAGGGATCATTCCACAATATTTGTCTTTCCAGTGATGGATGTTAAACATGCATGACAACAGTTTTGTGTGTTTGTTAAAAACAAGTTTTGTTTTCGTTTGTTTTTTTCACCCAAAACCAGTGTAATCTGGTATTTAAAGAAAAAAAACCGCTTCCAGTTTTGTCATGATGTGATTATGAACTATTAAGAGAAGGTTCCTTGCTTATGATGCAATATAATTCCTTCTTAAATGTATCTTCCCTTACAGGCAGGCAGCTCTTTTTTTTTTTTTTTTGGTCAAGAGAAAATATTAAATGTTTAGGGTGAGTAGAAAATGTGACGTTCACTGCAGTGGATAACATCAGGGAAGTAGTGGGTCAAAGGGATGGGTACGATTTGAGGAAACTGCCCTACTTTAGGCCTTTAATCATGAAGACAGTACCCGCCTTTTAGAGAAATGGAGCAGGGGGTGTGTACATACGTTCATTTTCTCATGATTTATTTTTAACTCTGCATTCCTTTTAAGAGACATTCTCATTAGATAGTACAATAACACTATAATGTAATGTATGGGATTCTAATTTAAATGTAAAAAGCATTGGTAACTTTTTTATTATTGTAGTTGTGTATAATTGAAACCACTTGAAGGTTGTTCAACACATTGCATTATAAAAAGCTTATTTATGATTATTTTATTCTTATTATACTGTAAAATAAAGTGTTTGTTTATCCAGTTTTGAGTTTTCATTCTCTTTCACCACTGTTTTTATCGTTTTGGATTTTACACCAGTTATCTAAGATAATTAAATTTATATGGTTCACATAAAGTGACATGAAAGAATGGAAATGCACATTTAGTTTGGGCTTGCAGGTATACAGACGGTGACTTGGACATTGACCTCTGACCTAATCTGGCTTCTGTATTCTGTAAAGTTATAATACCTGTGTTGTCCAGTAAAAAAAAAAAATACTTCAAAAACCTGTTCACTGCCACATTGTTTTAACCTCTGTCCATATCAATAATGCAGACCACAACCTTTAACATTATGTATTTACAGTTGATCCACAGCTGTATTCAATGATGCTCTCATCCACAGCTGTATTCAATGATTCTCTCAATACGGTTCCATTACATTATTTTAGCCTCTGGATCTATCAACGTCACCGATCAACAAACTATTCAATCTGCTGTTTCTTTAACTCTTGTTGCCTTTGTCAATAATATAAGAAGAACATAACTCCAATTTGCAGTTAAAAATTGATCTACAGTGTGCAGCACTTATAAAACAAAAACATACACCCTGTCATTCTATCACCAGGGAATATACTACAGGGAAACTTTCTTTGTCCTTTACATTTTACTAAGTTTGAGAATATATATTTTTTTGTTTGTTTTAATTTTTGTGAATGTAGTTCAAAACTACAACAAACCTTTTGCCTCACCTTGATTTATTTAAAAATCAAGTTTCAATATCTACAGAAAAGGACTGTGTTGAAGATTGGTACTGAGGTAAGCTGCAATTGACTAGAATCCAAGGACCATTTAAAATCCTATAATCTTACCGGCTCAAACAGGCATCTTGATTCATGTGAAGATCTTCTCGATGCTGGGATAAATGATGATTAGGTGGGCACCATGTCTTTATTCATTACAGTGAACAAATGAAAGCTGACTAAAGTATCCCATTTAATCATATCCATCCCATCTGTAGTGGAATGGCCCGTCATCGCTGGAGTTGCTTTGCTCAGGCAGTTAAATACTTACAGCGTGGTTGATAATACAAGTGCTTCATACAGCATAAGGACTGATAAGTAAGCAGCCAATTTTGTTTTCTACTCTGTAAACCAAACATTGCCCTGGATACGTTTTAGTTTTAAATATATATTATTTGTAATGTTATTACCTGAGACAAGTGTCCTTAATTAAGTTAATATGATTAATAATGTTTCCCTTATTTTAAAAGCATTCTCAGATGTATTGCTAATGTCCACTAGGTGACATGTCAAGTGATCAAATTGGGCAAGACCAAAAGTATTCTGTGAGTTTAAATCTTACACAAGGTTGTTTATAAATAGTAATTTCTGTGTCTTCAGCTGCTGGCTAACACCGCTACAAACATTTCAATACAAAGAGTCTATCTCCTTCTCAGCCACTTTTCACAGACTTTGTCTTGTGGAAGGTCATAGAAAACGCTTGCTTTAACCCTATCCGAGTACCACTTTAAGTAAAAGAAAATACTCAGACAAATAAAATGTCATGTTCTAACAACTTTCAGAAGTTTAATAAACTTTTTAAAGTGTGTTGCTTAGAAACTGGTTTTGCCACAGAATATCTGATAGCTGTTTTTTTGTTTTGTTTTTTGAAATCTGTGTTCCATCCTTTGAAAATTGGACCTTCACATTGCTGCGAGATTGGTTTCTTCAGTTCATCATGGATAGCGATCTACTTTTTGATCTGCTTGCTGTTTTATTAGATAAGAGCTACACAGGCAATTAATATGAAGTGAAAAACTGGAACAACAATGTGGCACTAGACAAGCTAATTTCTTCAAATATACCCTGTGGTAGTTCAATTTAAAATTAAACTACTTCCATAGCAACTATCAAATATTTGTCCATTACTTAAAAGAAGACAGCATGGCCTAGCCATCTAAAGCACTGTGATCAAGTCTCTGACACAAATGGATACATGGGCTTGAATCCCAGTGGTGTTTGTTTCATATATATTATAATAAATAATTGTTGGAATTTTTTTTTAAAATAAGCTATCAGCTATTTTATTTTTGATTGAGTAATTGAAACTGATTAGGCCATTAAGCATTCCCTTCCAGATGTGTAATGGGTGCTATGATGGTGTGGGGAAAGAGAAGTGTTTTGTTTGTCTTGGCCTATTTGGGGGGGGGGGGGGCGGGGGGCGTTGCCCAGTGTCTAAAAGACTAAAATAGTTCTTTCTTATATGATTTGATGCATATATTATCTGTGTGGTGGGTATCTCTCCTGATTACCAATCATCTCTAGTTCCAGGCCTCCAGACAGGGTATCCCTGGGGTTCATTTCTGTGGCGTGTTTTTGAGCTGTTTACGGTGGGTCCAATTTGTTTTTCCTGAGCTGCACATGCAAGATCAATGACAGGTAGGATCCACCCAGTGTCTTTTTTTTCTTTTTGCTGTGCTTTATTTTCTGAGGACAAGGATTGTCAAAGCCGGTTTTTGCTTATAATTGTGTAGGCTTGTGTATTGTTAGTTTTTATTTAAAAAGGGTTGTATGATCAAGATAGCCAATGATATACAGACTGCACAGGGTTTTGTTTGGTTGTAAAACATTTTGAATGCTTTACTTTATTGTCATAATACTATTGAAATTATTTAGTCTTCATTATTATGCTGTACTGAAATATTACTATAGATAATTGTGTTTCTAACAGTGCCTTCCTGTAGATCACCGATATGTCTATAAGGAGCTGCTGGGGGCATAGATAAATCTATTTTAGGAGAGAACTCTGGTATGTCTTTGTTTTATTTTTACAAAGCCAACAAGAAAAAAGTAGACCGAGGAAAAACAGAGTGTGTGAGCAAGGAGGAACTAATAATGAGGGAGAAAGTCTCAATTTAAAAATTATATAATCACGGTCCTTGAGAGCTATTCAACTCCAGGTTTAACAGGTAAAATGATATTATTAACTAGTTAAGGGTCTGGATGGAGTTTGAACAGGGTTGGAACAAAGACCAGGAGTGGACTTGCTCTCCAGGACCAGGATGGGCCACCCTTGATCTAAGGCAATCGTGATTATTGTGACCATGATTAACCAGCAACTGAAAATGTCATTATCATCTAAAATATTTATTTGTAAATATAGAGTAATAAAACTGTACAATGACCTGAAACCCCAAGCTTTGTTTTTTGTAACTCCAATAGTTAATAACACACATGCCTGGCTGTTTTTAAAATAATGAGATGGATATTGTGCTATGTTAAATAACTGATGGGTTTTGACAAGTGGAGGGAACAGGATCTTATGCAGTGTCTGAGGCACTGCAGAACGTACATGTGGCAAATTGTCTTTAAAATTCCCAAAGCACTGTTCCCATTTACACAAAAAACAATTTAGTTTATATTGCTGAAATGATTCAAGATGAATATTGTCATCTAAATGCATCTGATGTACAGAGCATCACAAAAACTACAGATGTTATCAGTTGAATAATTTAGCTGCATTTATTTTCACAGGATCGCTAAAACGAATGAATAATTATCCGATTCAATTAAGTACTGAGTTAGTGATTAACTCATAATTACATATTAATGCAACTTAAAGCTCACGTCTCAACATTATCTCTCTTTACACTGTGACAGGCATTGTAAATATAGGATAACATTTCTTCATTAAAAATGCCATTGATTTTGTTACTCTCCTGTGATTTTGATATGGTCAGTCTGCTGCCATATCACTCATTCATTTATTCATCATTCGTCTCATTTTTCGCTGGACTCCCAAATGGTGCAACAGTAACAGTTACTATAAGAATTACAATGTATGTATCACCACAAAATGTTTGGTTCCTTTATTAGGGAAGCGGACAAAATGGATGATAGCCTTGCAGCTGTCTGCTTACTGCTTGGATCAATATGCTCAGTCCTGTAGCATTTGTCAATTTGCTGTTGAGATTAGAGTCTTGTTTCTTCACGCTTCGATAGTCAGAAATTGTCTTGAGGTATGTAATGTTCTTTTCCTTTTGCATTTAATCAGAGGATTGGATTTGACTGTGATTCTGGTAAATCCTTGTTTAACCCTTATGGGTCTGCCAGTACATGTCGGGCACTGCATAAAGGGCAGATGTTTGGTGAAAAGTTGCGACCACGCACTCCCCAAGCTGGCGTCATAACCACTGCACACAAGAACCTGTCGCCCATTGCTTATTAAAATCCTTAGCGTGTTTATAAAGAGGAGACAATTATCTATTCAGGGATACCAAGATATTTAGTCAGCAAGTAGTCTGAGTGAAGTTATCCGGCAACAAACTCCCCATCCCCAGATGTACTGCTTTCCTAGAAAAAGGAGAACATGTTGGTATTGTGTGTGTGTGTGTGTTGCAGTTGGAATTGTGTGTGTGTGTGCGCATTGCAGTTGGTATTGTGTGTGTGTGTGTGTGTGTGTTGCAGTTGGTATTGTGTGTTGCAGTTGGTATTGTGTGTGTGTGTGTGTGTGTTGCAGTAGGTATTGTGTGTGTGTGTGTGTGTGTGTGTTGCAGTTGGTATTGTGTGTGTGTGTGTGCGTTGTAGTTGGTATTGTGTGTGTGTGTGTGTGCGTTGCAGTTGGTATTGTGTGTGTGTGTGTGTGTGTGTGTGTGTTGCAGTTGGTATTGTGTGTGTCTGTGTGTTGCAGTTGGTATTGTGTGTGTGTGTGTTGCAGTTGGTATTGTGTGTTGCAGTTGGTATTGTGTGTGTGTGTTGCAGTTGGTATTGTGTGTTGCAGTTGGTATTGTGTGTGTGTGTGTGTGTGTCTTGCAGTTGGTATTGTGTGTGTTGCAGTTGGTATTGTGTGTGTGTGTGAGTTGCAGTTGGTCTTGTGTGTGTGTGTGTTGCAGTTAGTATTGTGTGTGTGTGCGTTGCAGTTGGTATTGTGTGTGTGTGTGCGCTGCAGTTGGTATTGTGTGTGTGTGTTGCTGTTGGTATTGTGTGTGTGTGTTGCAGTTGGAATTGTGTGTTTGTGTGTGTGCGCATTGCAGTTGGTATTGTGTTGCAGTTAGTAGTTGGTATTGTGTGTGTGTGTGTTGCTGTTGGTATTGTGTGTGTGTGTTGCAGTTGGAATTGTGTGTTTGTGTGTGTGCGCATTGCAGTTGGTATTGTGTTGCAGTTCGTATTGTGAGTGTGTGTTGCAGTTGGTATTGTGTGTGTGTGTGTGTGTGTGTGTGTGTTGCAGTTGGTATTGCGTGTGTGTGTGTGAATGTGTGTGTTGCAGTTGGAATTGTGTGTGTGTGTGTGTGCGCATTGCAGTTGGTATTGTGTGTGTGTGTGTTGCAGTTCGTATTGTGAGTGTGTGTTGCAGTTGGTATTGGGTGTGTGTGTGTGTGTGTGTTGCAGTTGGTATTGCGTGTGTGTGTGTGAATGTGTGTGTTGCAGTTGGAATTGTGTGTGTGTGTGTGTTGCAGTTAGTATTGTGTGTGTGTGTTGCACTGTGATTGTGCGTTGCTGTGTGTGTGTGTGTGTGTGTGTTGCATTGTGATGTGTGTGTTGCAGTTGGTATTGTGTGTGTGTGTTGCATTGTGATTGTGTGTTGCTGTGTGTGTGTGTGTGTGTGTGTTGCAGTTGGTGATTGTGTGTGTGTGTGTGTGTGCAGTTGGTGTGTGTGTGTTGCAGTTGGTGATTGTGTGTGTGTGTGTGTGTGCAGTTGGTATTGTGTGTTGCAGTTGGTATTGTGTGTGTGCTGTGTGTGTGTGTGTGTGTGTGTTGCAGTTGGTATGTGTGTGTGTTGCAGTTGTGTATGTGTGTGTGTGTGTGCGTTGCAGTTGGTATTGTGTGTGTGTGTTGCAGTTGGTATTGTGTGTTGCAGTTGGTATTGTGTGTGTGTGTGTGTTGCAGTTGGTGATTGTGTGTTGCAGTTGGTATGTGTGTGTGTGTGCAGTTGGTAGTGTGTGTGTTGCAGTTGTGTATTGTGTGTTGCTGTGTGGTGTGTGTGTGTGTGTGTTGCAGTTGGTATTGTGTGTGTTGCAGTTGGTATTGTGTGTGTGTGTGTGCCTGCGTTGCAGTTGGTATTGTGTGTGTGTGTGTGCTGCAGTTGGTATTGTGTGTGTGTGTGTGTGTGTGTGTGTGCTGCAGTTGGTATTGTGTGTGTGTGTGTTGCAGTTGGAATTGTGTGTGTGTGTGTGTGTGTGCGCATTGCAGTTGGTATTGTGTGTGTGTGTGTGTTGCAGTTGGTATTGTGAGTGTGTGTTGCAGTTGGTATTGTGTGTGTGTGTTGCAGTTGGTATTTTGTGTGTGTGTGTATGTGTGTGAGTTGCAGTTGGTATTGTGTGTAAGCCTGCGTTGCAGTTGGTATTGTGTGTGTGTGCGTTGCAGTTGGTATTGTATTGTGTTTGTGTTGAAGTACATTGTAAATTGCAATAATTAATAAATGTTTAGTTTTAAATAGTACATTAAACATCTCCTTTCCCTTCTCAAGTTGTGTAAGCATAGCGGCGAACATTGTATTAGCGTCACTAAATATTGGATTCTTAACTGTATATATTTGCAACTTCTGAAAACCATAGCACATAGTTGGTAACGTTTTTTTTGGCATAGAACTGTCCCACTGTGGCATAAACTTTTTCGGAGGAGTCCTTTGAGCTTGCGTCGTATTTATTTACATCGTCGAGATTTGTTTGAATTTTAGGAAGTCAGAAAACACTGAAAGCTACGTTTTTACGATAATTTTAGTGTTTGCAGGGTCTTTGTTTTGTAGTATATTTTGTAATTAATTTTCTGTTACATCACAAAATCGCTGTCCAGGAGTTCAAGATGCGGGTTTGTCCACCATTTTGCTAAGATGTATGAAAAGAGGAAGGAAGCCCAGCATGAGAACATAATTTAAGGGTATTTGTAAAAATAAAAATAAAAAAACTGAAAAGGAAATAAACACCAAAAGCCTTAATTATTATTTTTGTTACACATATTAATACATAATTATTTATTTCTTAGCAGACGCCCTTACCCAGGGCGACTTACAGTTGTGTACAAAATAAAATACATATAAATAATTACAGTACAATAAGAGCAAGATACAAAATACGATGACTTCAGTCCTAATAAGAGCAAATACAAAACACAGTACGATTTGATATTGGGGCAGTTCAAGAGCAAATAATAGTGTTGATAGTTACATCAGGGTTAGATACGAGTGCAAGCGAAATACAAAGTACTACAGATTGGGTTAAGTGCAGGATTAAATACAGTAAAATAGGGAGCAGATAAGTGCAAGTTAAAGTGCATTAAAGGCAGAGTGCTATATTGACCAGAAGGGAAGAGTTGAATTTTACAGGTGTTGTCTGAAGAGGTGTGTCTTGAGGAGGTGCCGGAAGGTGGTCAGGCACTGGGCAGTCCTGACATCTGTAGGAAGGTTGTTCCACCACTGCGGGGCGAGAGTGGAGAAGGAGCGGGCTCTGGAGGCAGGGGAGCATAGAGGAGGTACAGCCAGTCTTCTAGTGCAGGCGGAGCAGGGAGGTCAGGTGGGGGTGCAGAGGGAGGGTCTGAAGGTAGCTGGGTGCAGTCTGGTCAAGGCATCAGTAGGCGAGTACAAGAGTCTTGAACTGGATGCGAGCGGTAATCAGGAGCCAGTGGAGTGAGCAGAGCAGTTGAGTAGTGTGGGAGAGAGAACACCAGGCGAGCAGCGGAGTTCTGGATGAGTTGGAGCGGACGGGTGGTGGACACAGGGAGACTGGCCAGGCGGGAGTTGCAGTAGTCTAGGCGGGAGAGTACCAGGGCCTGGACAAGGAGTTGCGTGGAGTAGTTGGTGAGGAAGGGTCGGATTCTTCGTATGTTGCTCAGGAAGAATCGGCAGGTGCGTGCTAGAGTGGAGATGTGCGGGGAGTAGGAGAGGCAGGGGTCCAGGGTTACGCCAAGGTTCTTGGCTGAGGAGGAGGGAGAGAGCGAGGTAGTATCCAGAGGAATGGAGATAGAGAGATCAGAGGATGGGGAAGATGAGGAGGGGAAGAAAAGGAGGTCAGATTTAGAGAGGTTGAGTTTGAGGTGATGCGAGTGCATCCAGGAGGAGATAGCAGACAGACGGGTAGAGATACGGGAGGGGATGGTGGGGTCAGAGGGGGGGAAGGAGAGGAAGATCTGAGCATCATCAGCATAGAAATGGTATGAGAAAACATAGGATGCGATGAGGGGACCCAGGGAGCGGGTGTAGAGAGAGAACAGGAGAAGACCCAAGGCTGATCCTTGGGGGACTCCTGTTGAGAGAGGGCGAGGTGTGGAGGTTGAGCCGCGTCAGGTTGCCTGGTAGGTGCGGTTGGAGAGGTAGGAGGAGAACCAGGCCTCTTGTTGTAGAGATAACAACCAAAACAGCAGCGTGCAGAATTTTGACAGAGACAATCGCCAAATAAATGTTTTTATGTATGAGGATATTTTTCTAAATATGCTTTTTTTAGGTTATATTTTGGTCTGTATCGATTAGGCTGTTTGAAATGTAAGCTTCTGTTTAAAGTGGGTTTCAAGATTCTCAAGTGCTGTTAGCTTTTAGAGATACTCAACAGTAGACTATGTAGTAAGGCTGAAAGAAACCGTACAGTTCTTTGACAAGTAGTATTCTATTACTACATTGTCATGTAGTACCACATAACCTATCCTTATTACTTCTTGATTCCCAATATCTTTTAAGATGTTTTCAAGAACACATGTTGTGTAGAATGGGTCATGATATCAATGGAAATGACAGTGTGTGTTTGTTTATAAACATATTTAATCCTGATTTTAGTAAAAAAAAAAAGAACACTCCACTCCACTATGGCACTGTCTACTTGCACTGCCTGCAATTCCTATGACATTCTCACATGGCAGCCACATCAGGTGAAGGTCACAGTCAGTTTTTTTTCTGGGGCGTTTGTATTTACCCAAACAGTTCCTGTGATATGAAGTGTTAAAATTGTCATGGCTTTCTGACGTAAATGCTGTCAAAGTTATTGTAGATAAATATACTAAGGTTGTTCATGGATGCAAATCATTTTGAAAATTTAACACCAGACAGCCCAGAATTATCCTGGGTTTAAAAGGCATGTCGTATGCAGACAGGCTCAAAGAAATAAATCTGTTCAGTCTTGAAAAAAGAAGACTACGAGGCAATCTGATTCAAGCATTCAAAATTCTAAAAGGTATTGACAATGTCGACCGCGGGGACTTTTTCAACCTGAAAAAAGAAACAAGGACCAGGGGTCACAAATGGAGATTAGATAAAGGGACATTCAGAACAGAAAATAGGAGGCACTTTTTTACACAGAATTATGCTATATATAAAAAGTAATAACAACACTAACAAGCCCTATATATAAAACAATAACACACACTCTAACATGCTTACTCTTAATTCTAATTAACCAAGCAATAATTGCAGGTACAAATATAGAAACATACATGACTTATTTTTTCAAACTTTAAACAACTTTAAGCCTGTCCTTGATCATAACGTTTGTCTTTCTTCTAAAGGGGTAGTTGATAATCTTCCTTTTCCCTTCCCCAAATCTTTCTCAATCCACAAGGAGTGTGTTAATAGAGCTCACTTTACTCACAAAGCCAATAAATCAAGGTTATTTCTCAGCTTTGGTCACCAATGTCTGAGTGGTTGCTGGTAATGCTAAGGCATGTTGACACCTAAACAGCAGTGCTAACTTTGCCTGTTTAGGAAGGATTGTCACTCATGTTGTTTCATCAGTAATAATGACTTAAGAGTGGAGGTAGTACAGTAGTAAGGGGTATGAAAGTTTACTTAATAATGGAATGGCAAGAAAAAACATCTAACTTTTACTGTTTCAGCACTAAGAAACTTTGCAAAAAGTCAGCTCTGATAGAAGTTAAATGAAATATAAAAATGAGAAGTATTTACCTCATAGACCTACTGTGTAATAGGTTTGGGTTTGATAATCTCTCCTCTCTTCAGTGGCATGACACTGAAATTGTGCAATAAGATCCACAATTCTCAGAAGTATGCGATCTCTGAAAAGGGAAGTTCATCTCATATACAAGGTTAGACTGTCACAAGTAAAGTGGTGGTGCAGTGGGCTAAGTCACCAACATGCTGTGCTGGTTCTTCTTGTGGGACTGGGTTTGAATCCAGGGGGGTTCCATCCTTTAGTTTGAAAGCATTGGTTAATTTACCTTATACTCAATGATAAAGGAGGTTTTTCCATGGAAGTGAGATGGCACAGAGGGCTAATTCACTAACATGCTGTGCTGTTCTCCTTGGAGGATTGGGTTCAAATCCTGCGGATTCCTTCTTTTATTTTCAAAGAATTTGTTAATTCATCATATAGACAGTGAACCACAGCATTCCTATGGGAGCTGGTGGTGCAGTGGGCTAATCCCATGGCCTTTGCTCCCTGAAGACGGCAGTTCAAATCCAATTCCCGGTGGTGAGTTCCTGAGGTAAGTAATGATGTCAGTTATGTTTCCACAGATGGACGAGGCGAAGACCTGCCCTGTGGAAGGAGAATGAAGAATAGGAGGTAGAAGATAAAGGAGGGTATGCCCGCCCCCTGCCAGGGAAAAGAGTGGAAGGTGGGGATGTTGCTGCCTGAGAGAAGAGGAAGGTGGCAAAGTGTAATTTCTTCCACTTGTGCATGCACAAGGCTCTTAAAAATTGTGTGCATTTAATAATTCTTCATTCTATTACTGAATGCACACAATAAGAATATTGTGGAGAAAAGAACACTTTGCCACTGTCTTCATCTCTCCTTCCACAGGGCAGGTCTTCTCCTCCTCCATCTGTGGAAACACAACCAATATTATTACTTACCTCAGAGAGCTGGTACTCTACCAAGAGTCCTGGTTCACCTGCTGCATGAAAACATTATTACAGTTTGTGATGTGGACCTGGGGATAAGTTGTGATTCTCAGCTTGGTTTCATTTGTGACTTGAACTGGATTCAAAGCCAAACCTTATAGGTCTACAGTGTAAATGAGGGAATAACACGTGCCTCATGTGGGCTTGAACCAAACATATCCAGTACCAACAGATAACTTTCCCAGTGTCGTAATGTTATTACCGGGGTGTGTACCTCCTAATTCTAAACCCTGTAATGCACAGCTTACTAGAGCAAACCTGACTGATGATATAAAATAATATACAATCTAATCATACAATATTGTGTAGCATATTCATTAGCTGGTGTCGTTCAGTATTTAAGGATTTCCAAGCCCCATTGACTCATGAATCTACTGGTTATCTGGTGCCAAAAAAATATAAACCAAATGAATAATTTCTTCAACACACACATAGTTTATGCCATGCTTCTGCCTGCTGAACAGAAATACTGATATGAGCATACCAATATAGGAGGCAATGAATCTGATTCATATTAGTTAAACTATCAAGGATCAACTGAAACACACCTTTATTCAAACTAGGGTAGGGACAATATTGAAAATCTCTGAAATGAGAATTGCGGGATAATAACATTGCGATAATTGCAATTATCGTGGTGTTAGCTCACATAGATTCTGCTGTTTATACAAATATAAAGTACAGTAGTCCCTCGCTAAACCGAGGACAGGTTACCTGCATTATTAAGTGTTTGGGTTGAAACTGCTCAATTTATTTTAAATACCATTTCTGTGTTGTGTTCTTTGTACACATTACAGCATAGTTCATGTTGCCGCATTTACAAGTTATGATACCATACAGTACCTTACATATACTGCACACAATAAAGAAATAATAAATCAGTTTTAAATTTACAGAGAATAGTTTACCGTGTACGCATGGCTGCAAGAAAAACACATAGGGCCTCATTTACAAAAGGGCATTAAACATTATGGTGCAGCAGAATTGCAATTAGTTTGCACGTTCATGATTCCCGTATTTATTATTGCAATTGTATTCATTATCACACAAAATAGTGGGCATACTATAGGGCACACTGATTTTATTGTGCCACACTATGGTAATCAGAATGAATATGTGATGTGTATGGTAATGTACTTAAATGAGGCACCCTGCACCGTATTTACAAACAGGCAATAATCGTAGTGTGCACCTTAAAGTTAAAGTGAGTGATAATTAGTTAGTTTGGAAACCAGGCTTTAACCACTGATAGGTGCACCATTTAAACCTATTTGTCTGGCCTGAAATCTCTGTCACCATGGAGGCATTACTTGCATTAACGTAAAAACAATAGAGTGGTTAAATAAAACACTGGACCAAACAAGGGATTATAATTTAAAACAACCTCCTCCACTAGAATTTCTAACTCCTCTGCGTGCAGTTTTAGTTTGCGTTGCCTCTGCCTGTCACCTGCAGAGGGCTGTGTCTGTTGATCGCCTCCTCCACCTTTCACAATAAGCCACCGACCAAAAGATACGCCTGGACTGCTGGGGCTTTCGATATCACGGTGGTCATGGGTAAGTCTTGGACATCGTGCACATTAAGATATCGCTCACAATACGTGTAGTGTGCACGCTATGGTATGTAAATTAGCCAAATAGTATGCATGTAAATTAATGCGTTCTCTGTTAGTAAATGGGACAGTACATTTAGATTTATGGTGCACGTTACAGCTACATTTAGTGCCCTTTCATAAATGAGGCCCATAGCCTACCTGCTATTTTTTAAAATAGTCCAATGTTTTCTGTTGGTATGATACCCTTAGTGTAGCATATTTTGCACATAGGGTACCTCCAATTTCTCCAATAATGCCGAAATAGCGTTTTTGTTTTTTAAGCCATTTTGAAAGTGAGCGCTCACTGCTGCTTTCACCCACCGCCTTTTCTCAACAAAATCTCACAAACGCCTCAGTCACTGGGTTATCGTTAGGGTGGAAGTGGCAGTTGCTATAACACACTACAAGACGTACTAATTAAATATTATTAGAACAGATGGAATACTTGGAATTACTTGTGGAATAATTAAACAAAAAATAGCATAAAAAAATGCAGCTGTCATTAAAAATCGCCATAATGCATTTTTGATAACTCTTTTTATAATGCAACTTTTTTTTATTGTGACTTCTGTTTGATATTCCAAGTTATTATTATTTTCTCCAAAGCAACAGGCAGATATTAAACAAAATATAACAATATACAAGTTACAGTCTTAAATTGAAAAATAAAATAAAAAAATAAAGATATGGAGAGAAACGGCAGATGGAAAGACACAGCAGACATATAAAAGTAAATAAAAAATTATAAACAATTAAAATACACAACTAACTAATAACATAACAGAACACAGAAACACCTCAGAACAGCCAGTGTCCTTTCCCAATGTCCTTACACGATTGCCACTCACACCAGCAGGGAAGATGAACCGTAGCAATCCTTAATCGGACGCACCAAAAACAGGTGTGTGATGGACACAGGTGAAAACAACAAAGTCCAGTGATGCGCTATGACGCATCCGAACCCTAATCTAAAAGTGAGACCTACAAAAGAGATGTTTTATAAAGTGAGAGCTACGAAGTTTTAGTTATATTGTTAGCTGTGTGTACTTCAATAAACATGATGAGTGGGTGTCGATCTAATATCTATTTATCTTTGAAGCTGAATTCTCTCATATAATGCATTACTTTACATGGTCAAGCCCAGGTAGGTTGTGCTGGAAAAACAGTCAATTTCAAGTAGTAGTTTCACATCTTTTTTCTTTTTAATTAAATTTGAAAGAATTACAGGAAGACAATTGTATTGCAATGGCTGAATTAGTCATGAGTTCTAGCATCATGTATCTACCAGCTAAAACTCCACTAAAAACATTGGTGCATCAAAATACATCACGTCACAGAAAGACAAAGAAATGCCATTGTAATACAGGCAACACATTACATTATGACAGTGTGCTAACCACTATTCAACACATATTATGTAATCACTATTCAACACTTTCCCTTTTTTTAAGCAACAACGAAAGGAACTGCACCACTCTATTCGTATACAACAAATATAATCAGCAGCTTCTGTTGTCGAAATACTTTTAAAACATTGAGATCAAGTTGAACAAATTAGGTGCAGTATCCCTTTTGCTGTTCCAGTTTAGATCTGTAATGTCGTGCGAATTATGATTGTGGGAAATGTAGCAAACACAGGTCTTTCATTCAAACTGGGAAAAAAAAGTTATTTTCCAAACAGGTTTTCATGTGGTCTCTGTGGAAATGCTTGTTTGAAGGAAGCAGAAGGGATAATGCAACCAGACACAGACACAACAATATTTTTAATTCATGCTATGTGCCTAGAAAACACAACACACATTTAAGATTTTTATTTTATTTCATGAGGCAAACATATTTGTAGCAGATAATTAGATAACTAGTATTTTTTAGGCCTCTAAGCCCTTTAACTTTTTCAATCTGTCAGAACTCTAATCAGTAAAAAGAAAAACAGATTCTTTAATCTCATACCTTCTCACAGCAGTGGGAAAACTAACGGTATATTTGATCAAATGTAATTAATTAAACATCACTATCAATCAACAGCAGCTATTTTCTATATTTCCGTCCTGTCATTTGGTTGAACTTTTAATACAAACACAACATTATATACAAATACAGCACATGAAATGAAACCAACATTTTTAGCCCTATTTTTATTTATTTTTTTGAGAAAGTACTCAAACTGTCACAAACAAATGTATGCAAGAACTTGTGCTACGGCATCATTTTTGTCTACTTCATATCTTGTGCAGTATAAATACACATTTTATAATTTTATAATTTAAAAAGATATGTTTTTTTTAAGTGCCAGTTAAGATTTCTTTACTGGACTTCCTGACATCAAAATCATTTCTAACTAAACATTTAAAATGATCATTTACAATAAAAAGTGTTAAATAAATAAAATATAAATATTTATCACAGAATAAAGGGTGTGCCATTGCCATGAACTAGTAAACCAATTAAAATGGAAACTGCAGGACTACCCATCCAATTTGGATTCAAAAGTTTACCAAAGAAATTCTGATGTCATGAAAAATCTGATATTCCATTATTGTTTTAAAAAGAGATTAGCATCAAAGAGCACTTTGTTTGACCTCATCTTTCTTCTCCCTCCTCTCTTTTTATGGCATTTCCAATACTGATGTAATCTTTTTTTTCTCTACACATCTGTCTACATGAAGTTGCTGAATTGTCTGTGCTTTCTGATTCCAGAACAATCCAAACTGTACGCCTGCTCTATAACGAAGGGAACTAACAGAGCTGTGAAGCAGGGTTGGGGTCACTTCCTGTTTTTCAATTCCACTTCCTTTCATAAAATCAATTCCCAATTCCAATTCTCTTTTAATCAATTCCAACACATCATTGATCAAAAAATGGCAAAAGTAGTGTTCTGTTAAAATCAGTTTCTCACAGTGGCAACACATTACCTAAGCAGCTGACCAATCACAACTATTATTATGTATTTAGAATATCAATTCACATTCCCTGAAAGGAATTGGAATTGGAAACGGATTTTGACAGAACCCTGTTGTGAAGTCTCAAAAGATTTTTCTGGATTCAGAAAACACAGGAAGTTGGCTTAACAACAAAGGTTATCTGTGTAAATTCAAAGACGTGGAGAAATACAATGAAATGTTAATATTGGATCAACAGAACAGTAGAAACACCAAAGATAAAGGTAAAACAGTAAAACAGAGCGTCATATTCAAATGTTTATTTTTTACCCTTGGGACAACATCCTGTAGTGGCTTTCTTGAGTACTATGTCAGTAGCATTTCAAGACATTCTAGTGGCAGGGTGCTTTTTACAGCATACATATTTTACTAGTACTTATATGGGGAAGGGGAATGTAGGTCAATTCCATCTCTATCTTTATTTCTCAATCCCAAAAGGCAACAACTGACACACATTTGAACCACCATGGTCTCGTTAAAAAAGGTGGCATTTCCAAAGTTATTTCAGTGTTTCTATAATATCCCAACTGGCTAGTGCCTTATTGTTCTTATAAAGGTGTACCGTGGGAAGGTGGTGTGCCATACACAGTATGCTTATACTAACATGGCTCAACAGGGTTCATTCAATGGTCTACCATATCTGTGTCTTGCAATGCTGGTCTGCTCTTTTCTTTTGCTTTACTACACTTTTACTACAGTGTGCTGCAGTAAATAAAGCTTAAGGGGTAGATCTGTCCTTTTCTAATACATTAAAATCAATATAACCCTTCCAACAGTGATTGGGTTAGTTTAAACACCACCATTTTCATACTTAAAATGTATGTAGAAAGCTACTAAACTGATCTTTCTGCGCAACAATTCAGCCTGCAAATAAAGAATTTCATACAAGCCATAACACAGAATACCCATTCTGGGTTTAACCAAGAGATGGATTTATCACACTTTTCTAGTCCCGCAGATGCCTGCAAAATGTAAGTGTGAACAGAACAGCGGTATAGAACAATACTTTTCCATCTCATTGCTTGAAGATGCTCAACTGCCAGAGTTGAATGTTTCTAGACTGCGCCATTAAATCACAGGGTTCACTGCTAAAAGGATTGATAAGTAAGGTTTTTAAGGTTTTTAGCATCTTTATTATTGGTCCCTGCAATGTTGTTCTTTGTTATTTTTTTTATTTTATTTTTTTTGGTTTAATTTATGCATTATTTTACAACCGCACAGCAAGATGAAGCAGCTTTATATAGTTGAAATATTTGAATTTCAATCTACAAAGCCCCAATTTAAATAAATCAACACACAATGAACAGAAGCCCGTAAAACATGTAAGTCGCCTTGGATAAATAAATAAATAAATAAATTATAAATAATAAAAGGATTTCAGCAGAAAATTACCAAAGATATTGTTGGTAATATAAACAAGAGTTAAAGCAATTGTGCAAATTGTTCACTCCTTTAAATTATCGATAATTTGTGTAATAAATTTATGAATATTTTACCCCACATTCTGTTTGAATGTGAGGTGCTTTTCTCTGTCTTGTAGTTGAAAGACAAAAGTAACTCTGAGTACTTACAATGGGATGGGAACAAAACTCATTTCACATCTAAATTTAAATAAATAAGTAAATAAGTAAATAAATAAAATAAATAAATAAACAAACAAACAAACAAATTAAATGGGCAAAAGTGTTGCTCTACACTTAAATTCAAAACATATTCAGTCCATACATACAAACACACAGTAGTACCATATTTCACATTGCATTTACAGTACTCAAAAAAAAAAGTACACTTTCCCATTCTACAATATAATCAGATTAGTGCTGCATTTGAAAACAGCTTAACTAAAAAATAAATCGTACACCAGTCAAAATGAGATTTTTGCTATTTTTTTCTTTCTACTGTGCAAATTTCTCATGCTTACTCCATAACAGAGAACCGCAAGATGAAAGGGTTGACATCCTTGCAACACAGTGCTTTTATCTTCTTTTTTTTTGCAGAAAAACATTTAATGTATTGCTTTAAGAAATTAATTTATCAACTGTAACACCAGAAGTTACTAATACGACTAAACTTGCTTCTTTTAGTTTTTTTTTTTAAGAATGTCAAACTAGATACAGTGAAATGTATGGAATCCAACACAGATTTTATGAAATGTTTCCCCAGAATGAGTTAAACATTTGAACTGAGGAAGTTGTGATGCATGGGTCTGTATCGTCATTGGAGCTCTTAATCGTGTAACTATCAGATGCAGCCCATTTCTGTTGTTTCTAGTTCTGTGGTTAGCTAGTACTAACTTCAAAAGGAGAGATTCTCAGGAGGAAGCCTCTTGAACATTAAGGCTGCCCGGTTTTGAATCCTAAACGCAGATTTCAATTGGGGTCGCCACCAAGATCCGGCTGCTGGTGCTCTCTCTAGACACCCTCTCATAGCTGCTTGTGGAGGAAAGGGAGCTCGCTGCTGACATGGAGGAAAAGTTTGGGGAGCTCTCCATTATGACGTTGCCTTTTCCAATCCCAGACATGGGGGACAAGGTCTGCTGCTTCAAGCGGTCTACTAAATCTTCTTCCGAAGACGAGGAGCTGATATCGGTAAGATGGTTGTTGTTTTCATTGTCCAACATCCAGCAGTGGCTGAAGTAGCTGAAGATCTCCTTGACTGCGCAGCGTCTCTCTGCTTCAATGGACAGCAGCTTGCGGAACATGCGAAGCGCCTCGTCCGTGAACCTGCGCCACTGTGATGGCACCGTGCCCGCTCGCCGCCTCTGCCACCTGACAAACTCCTCGTAAAAAGTGTCCGAGGGAAGGGCCTTCTCCCAGGGAAAGTTTCCAGTTAGCATACAGAACAGGAGCACCCCGAAAGCCCAGACGTCAGTGCTGTAATCCACGCAGAAGCCGTCGTGCTTGGATGCGTCGCAGAGCTCCGGGGCAGTGTATGGAATAGTTCCACTGACTCTCTTTACAGGCGAGCCTGCCCTACGGGTCATTCCGAAATCGGACAGTTTGACTTTCCTGCATTCTTTGTCAAAAATAAGGATGTTTTCTGGTTTAATGTCCCGGTGGACCAGTTTCTTACAATGGAGATAGTCTAGAGCAATGGCAATTTGGTGGACACAGCGCTTTGCAACTGTTTCTGGAAGACCCACCTACAGTTGAGACAAGCTCACAGTTAAGTTGTGCATTTTTAATTCTACAAACCATATTTAAATATAAAAGAAAGATCTACCAATAAAAAATAAATATAGACCAAAGATACTAATTAAAAAACAACCGAGAAACTATATATATTAGAGATTGTGACAATTTAGAATATGGCTTGTAATTACGATGTTATCAAACACCTCTAATCTCCCAAACATAGACCAATCTAAATGATGGGGGAGACCAGTAGCCAGTACTTAGATCATGTATAGAAGTCACTGCTCTATCAGATTAAAGGTGCTAAGCAATATGAAAAACATACCTGAGGTGGGATAATGTCAAACAGGTCCCCTGCTAGTGCATACTCCTGGGCAAAGACGTAGTACTCGTCTGTCTCAAAGGCGATCCCGAACATGTTGATGATGAAGGGGCAGGGAGACAGGTAGAGGGAGATGCTATACTCTCGAAGAAAACTCTTGAGCTTTGTCGTTTTCTTCCTCAGGAATTTCAGTGCCATTTTTGTGCCTAGTTCAAAACAAAATACACATCCTTTTTTTAAACTGTTTAAGCCACTTTTCTATTGTATTTAATCTACAGCACCAGTCTAGCCCCATCAGACCCCATTGAAATGAAGAACAAACGTACCACCCAGTCATTCTTGAATGATAAATAATATCCAAGATACAGGGATAAAAAGAAATGTGGTGAACAAGCAAGCTGTCTGAAAGTTGTAAAGAACTTCAGCATTAAAACACGGACATAAAAGGTCATATAGCAGTATTTTTTGATTGCATCTCAGTGGAAATCAGGAAATAAATGCCCCACCCGGTTCTCCGTTTATTCATTTTTCCCGTAACTTGCTTCAAGCAGTGCACGTGGATCGACAAATGTTGCAGTCCACCAACTGTGAAAAGACTAAAAACCCTACTGCAAGCCAATAACCTTTTAGACTTCATAAATAATGTAAAGGATCCAGCAACATGAAACAGGTTTAGAACCCCAAAGGGAACATGCGGAAGCAATCGAAAGAAAAAAGCCCCAGCCCACCCCCATTCTGCCAGAGAAAAATTAACATAGCAGAAAGAAATTCAAACATCCTGGGGAACACTGCTAAGAATGCTTTGGAAGCTGACCAACCAGCTGCCAGTTGCCTAATTGAGTATGGGGCAGGTACTGATCAAGAGCTACCGATGCATTGAGAACACTTTAGTATTCACAATCAAGAAACAAATGGACTTCAAGGAGATTCATCAAACAATGAATGCACAATTTAGGCTCACAAAATGGAAATCAATAATCAATTTAAATGCCTTGTCTGGTCTTTGTTTTATGTTTCTGATACAGAAATAAATAAAAAAATGTGTTGTCCACATTTCACTATGGTAAAACTGTTCATACTTAGTAGAGAAGCTGGAAGCTTTAATCAGTTCACACATCAGGAAATGGTTGGGAGTTCCACGCTGCCTCAGCACAGTGGGACTTTATGGTAAAGGAATACTGCAGCTACCTGTCTCCGCTCTAACTGAGGAGTTTAAGTGCGCCAAGGTCCGACTGGAAATGACATTAGTAGAGTCCGCGACAAATGCGTAAGGAGGCAGCACCTGTGTTGAAAACTGGAAGAAAGTGGGTGGCAAAGAAAGCTGTGGAGGATGCAAAGGCTACCCTTCAAATTGGTGATATCATGGGGCAAGTTCAGCATGGAAGAGGGGGTCTTTGTCTCAGTTCAGCTCCTCCTACATGGCACAAGGCAGCCCCAGCGCAACGGAGGAAGCTTGTAGTCAACGAGGTGCAAAAGCAGGAGGAGAGGATGAGATGTATAAAGGCCATTTCCCAGGGCAAGCAGGGAGAATGGATGAGATGGGAGAGTGTGGAACAACGCAAGATTGGCTGGCAAGACCTATGGTCAATGGAACAGAGCAGGATCAGTTTCTTTATAAGGTCAACATATGATGTTCTCCCATCACCACAGAACCTAAACCTCTGGGTAGGAGAGGATCCCTCATGTCCTTTGTGTTCATCACCTGCAACATTAAGGCACATTTTGACAGGATGTAAGGTGGCTCTTAGCCAAGGACGGTTTACTTGGCGCCATGACCAGGTGCTGCGATGTTTGGCCTTAGCAGTGGAAGACAAGCGTAACATGACCAATAAGTTGCCACCTGTTCCATCAAAACATTACACACAAAAGACAACATTCCTCCGCCCAGGAGAGTAACCACCAAGAAAAGGTGTTAAAACCAATCCTTGCCCAGGACAACTGGAAGCTGCTAGAGACTGGAAAATGCTGGCAGATGTTGGTCAACGGCTTATTTTTCCACCTGAGATTGCCACCACAAACCTTCGACCAGATATTGTCTTGTGGTCTGGATCAGCACGCCTTGTTCACCTGGTAGAGTTAACAGTGCCATGGGAGGATGCTGTAGATGAGGCGTATGAGAGGAAGAAACTGCGGTATGCTCAACTAGCCACTGAAGCGGAACAGCGAGGATGGAGAGTCTGGGTTTACCCAGTGGAAGTGGGATGTCGAGGATTTGTGGCACACTCTACAACCCGGTTTCTCAGAGATGTCGGATTCAATGGCCAAGAGTTGCGTCGCACAGTGAAGAACTTATCTGAAGCAGCAGAGAGGAGCAGCAACTGGCTGTGGTTGAGACGGAAAGATTCTGGCTGGGGATCTCAAGCACAATAGAAAGAAAGAAAAGCTGATGTACAGGTAAGTAAGCTGGGCTGAGTTGAGTGGGGGACGGAGGGGTGATGCTGGGACGCCAGAATCACCGTCGAGCCCTCTTGAGGTGTCGTGGGCTAGTCGGCGAAACACCGAGGATGGAAGGTGCCCACTTGAAGACCCCAGAGATGTACCCTACTTAGCTCAATCCAGACGGTTGTCATGCTGATGCGCTTGGGAGACCACACTATGGTTGATCCCGGAGCCAGCATCGCAGCCGTTGTGTGTGCTGATGCGCTAGGGAGGCAAAATAAGCTGATCCCTGGAGCCAGCATTACACTTCAGCCATCAACACCAGACAGAAGGATATCTACATCATCATATGGAAGGAAGCGCAAATGGATGGAGACACATATGGATCACATTAGTTTACTGTGAAGCTACGTCTTAGTTGGTGCTTATCTTGGCGAGAGCTAAGTTCAAATCAGCATGAAGTTTTAACATCTACTCTCATGTAATGGAAATCATGGGTTTCTGATCAGCATGTGTCTACTGGATTCAGATTTGTATTGAATTTCAGGAAAAGGGCCTAATGTGAGGCGAAGCCATAGGCAAATTTTCCCGAAAGGAAATAAATATATTTTACTGAAAAAAAAATCCACAATAAACTACTCAGAACTGAACTGCTCCTTATGGCACCTAAGATTGTTCTTTGCATTCAATACCAGACCTTTCTGTGTAAAGTAGGTTTTGATACAACATTGACATTTCTTTGCATACCACATTGTTCATCCTCCTATGTTTTATAACACTCCTACATTTTCATAGCAACTGCAAGACCCAAAGCATGCACTGTGCATTCAGATACAAAAACCTTGGCAGTATTTTTTTTTTTTTAACAATAAACAAAACTCATGCTTAGACATAGTTTGAATAACCAGTAGATTAGTCATTCACATGTTCAGAGGATAACAGTCATAGTTTCTGTCTCGCTATGTCAGTAGCACTTACCTCTAATTTTATGGATGACCAGGTCTACTTTGCCATATGTTCCCTTTCCCAGCTCCCTCATGACTTCGTAGTACTTGGAAACTTCTAGTTTCTCCAGGTTCTGGGCTGCAATGAGCTGCAGCTCCTCCAGAATGTCTATCGGAGCTCGAGACAAACTCATTGCGCTTCTCAGAGGAAAAGATGTTTGGAAATCAAGGGGTCTCTATTCAGTTTTCTTCCTTAAAAACAGAAATACACCAAAAAAAAAAGATTAAATAGCAATTATTAACACCCGTAATTAGTTCTGACATTCTGCCACCTCAAAGCAAAGCACAGTCTATTTCAAAATAAGCTGACAATTAAGAAAACAAAGCAATTGAAACCCTTACTGTAAACATGCCACTTAATTACAAGTAACCTCATATAGGTTAAACTGACAGGAGCATGACTCAATGGACCACAATATGCAACATGGCAGACAAGACTAACGTACTAGTATCTTTTTCATTATTTTACCAACATTTACCAGAACTGTACGTAATGATTTATTTTAAAAAAACCAAAAAAAAAACACTGCAACTTGAATATATTGTGAATGCTAGTTATCAATCAGAAATACATCAGAAGTAGCCCTCTGTCAATTTTTCAAAATATATTGACTTTAATTGCATATAGAAAAGACACAAAAGAAATGTTGAATATGAAACACATTGGCTTTCACTGTACATACTACAATGTAAAAACTAAAAACTCTATATTTGACTGTCATATTTTCAAACATTTATGGAAAATTCCAAACGTTTAACTCTTAACATCCCTAGTTTAGCCTAGCTAAGAAATTAATCCAATAGGGAAAAAAAAGGTTTTGTCAATATTAAATCACTGAATTTCAACAACACCCAACCTTTCATTTTCATAATTCAAAACCAGCACTTTAAATGAATTTTTAAAAAGCCTAACCATAGTCTACATTTTTAATCATATTCAAAATAACATTTATAAAAGAAGCATCCATATACTAAAAAAAGAAGACACCACTCTTTCAGAGAGCTACACAGTCAAAAATGCTTTTCTTAATTAGAAGACGTTTCTTATTAGGAGCCAGATAAGAATTTGGTTCAGATTTGATTCTTGTTTTTTCGTATTCTAGAAAGTCTTGCATCTAGTTTCACAGACCCTGAATCTCGGACCACTCAATGATAATTCAGTTCATCCTAGAGTATGACAAAATCAGTTCCTGTGAAATAACATCTGTGTAAATTATTGCCCCAAGCAAGAGAGGCTACCGCTAGATCTCGTACAGAACTGTGATAGCAACATTTTGTATGCTTTTGTTTTTATGAAGAAATTAATTTGTATTCATAAAGGACTGTTTTGTGAAAGATTAGCTATGTACATGTGCAGACTCAGAGGCTGCTAGTCTTGTTTAAAAATCATATTGATCTAATGTCAAACAGTTCCACACATCAATAACTGCGTGGGTTTCGTTAAATACAGTATTAAAAGCTTATTGTGGAAAACCAAGCCTGCTATATTTGATTTATTTTTCATTTTTAAAAGCTCCTACCTCTGGTGAGCTCGAATCAATCTCTGATCTGCCAATACCACCTGAAGTTCAAAACAGTTCTATATATATATATATATATATATATATATATATATATATATATATATATATATATATATATATATATATATATATATATACATACAGTACTGTGCAAAAGTTTTAGGCAGGTGTGAAAAATGCTGTAAAGTAAGAATGCTTTCAAAAATAGACATGTTAATAGATTATATTTATCAATTAACTAAATGCAAAGTGAGTGAACAGAAGAAAAATCTAAATCAAATCCATATTTGGTGTGACAACCCTTTGCCTTCAAAACAGCATCAATTCTTCTAGGTACACTTGCACAAAGTCAGGGATTTTGTAGGCATATAGTCAGGTGTATGATTAAACAATTATACCAAACAGGTGCTAATGATCATCATTTCAATATGTAGGTTGAAACACAATCATTAACTGAAACAGAAACAGAAGACAATTCATGCTTACTTCCCTTCGCAATCGGAAGATGTCCAGCAGTGCCATCAGCTCAGAACTGGCAGAAAACAGTGGGACCCTGGTACACCCATCTACTGTCCGGAGAAGTCTGGTCAGAAGTGGCCTTCATGGAAGCCATACCTCCGACGTGGAAACAAGGCCAAGCGACTCAACTATGCACGAAAACACAGGAACTGTGGGTGCAGAAAAATGGCAGCAGGTGCTCTGGACTCAAAATTTGAAATATTTGGCTGTAGCAGAATGCAGTTTGTTCGCAGAAGGGCTGGAGAGAGGTACACGAATGAGTGTCTGCAGGCAACAGTGAAGCATGGTGGAGGTTCCTTGCAAGTTTGGGGCTGCATTTCTGCAAATGGAGTTGGGGATTTGGTCAGAATTAATGGTCTCCTCAATGCTGAGAAGTACAGGCACATACTTATCCATCATGCAATACCATCAGGGAGGCATCTGATTGGCCCCAAATTTATTCTGCAGCATGACAACGACCCCAAACATACAGCGAAAGTCATTAAGAACTATCTTCAACGTAAAGAAGAACAAGGAGTCCTGAAGTGATGGTATGGCCCCACAGAGCCCTGATCTCAACATCATCGAAGTCTGTCTGGGATTACATGAAGAGAGAGAAGCAACTGAGGCTGCCTAAATCCACAGAAGAACTGTGGTTAGTTCTCCAAGATGTTTGGGCCAACCTACCTGCCGAGTTCCTTCAAAAACTGTGTGCAAGTGTACCTAGAAGAATTGATGCTGTTTTGAAGGCAAAGGGTGGTCACACCAAATATTGATTTGATGTAGATTTTTCTTCTGTTCACTCACTTTGCATTTTGTTAATTGATAAATATAAACTATTAACATGTCTATTTTTGAAAGCATTCTTATTTTACAGCATTTTTTCACACCTGCCTAAAACTTTTGCACAGTACTGTATATATAGTGCTAACTGCGACTACACATTGTGTGAAGCCGGGGGGGCAATCCATAAGCTGTTCCTCCAATCAGAAAAGTAGGGTGGCCTGAGTATAAAGATTAATTACATTTTCTTTTTTTAATGCCCCTTAACATTTTATGAAAAAGGTACAAGGGACATCTGTGTCCCACAAATAAAATGATGCTAACATTGTTATTTTTGCAATGACGTGCACAAAACAGGGTTTAAAATTGACTCACAGGTTGGATCAGGACGTCCTCCTCGTGATACTTGAGTCACTCGCAAATGTATTTTAAGAAGAAACCGTCTGAACGACCTTAAGGAGAATACAGCGGTTTCGCTACACTTTCAAATCCTTTTATAAATGCATGTTATTTAAAAATGTCAAATAAAACGCTGGTTTTGCATGAGCATATTTTTCACTGTGTACTTCATTTTGAATTTGATATAAATGTGACCTCTTAATAAATATGCTAGCTTGAATGATGCTTTAAAATGTTAATTGTGAATAACGCTTATGTGTTTTTAAAAATGCTTTCAATATCATCTGCAAAATCTTGAAATAACAAAAGGGCGGTGGCATTTACACCATTGTTTAGATCATTATAATAGACCCATGTCCTATTAAGGATGTATTGCATATTGTGAATACAAAGGATGTAATAAGGTATAGTATATTACCGCATGTAATTGTGCGTGCAATTGGTTTTTTTCACAGAATAAACTATAATCCATTCATTTTCTACTACATTTTCTGTTAAGTTCCATTAAGAGAAACATACATTTAAAAAAAAAATCAAATAATCTTACATAATTTTAAAAGTAAAATGCATCTGCTGCTTTCTTCAATAAATTAAAAAAAAGGCTTTCTGGGACAAAAAGATTTAAAAATCAATATCAAATGCAATGAATAATGACAAGGTAAAAAGATTCTGCAGTCAAATCAGTCAACGGCTTAGCTAAGCAGCAGCTAAAACAGCATTATGGCTGCACTGTCCATTTCAACAACTTATTACACAATGCAATTTGTCACTGGCTCATCACAAAAAATAGGTCTAGCTGTCTAAGCGAATCATCCACAGTACTACGCTCGGCTTCAGAAGAATACACATCGCAAACGATAACTGCTATTACAATTTGTACTTGTGTTATAAATATTAGAAACCTGGACTGACTGTTGCAAATAAAAATAATGCAATTCAAACCCAACTTGCACACCTCCCTTGGTAGTCTTGAAACTAAAGCCACCGCCAGCAAATGCCTGGTCAGGTATCTGCGCACAAATCATTCTGGATATGAATTTTTTTAATGATGTTTGCAATCATTCTAAGTAGTTCTTGTTGCACCTACTATACCTGTGTTAGCTTAAGGGCTGATCTTCAGTTCTAACATGCCACGGATATGTAACCTAGGCTAGATCAGTCAATGGCAGGAAACTAGAAATGTACATTTATAACTATATCCTCAACAATCTGAAGACCCACTGAGATGCATCACAACGTTTCCTGCACATTTTTAGCTGAGAATTTGCCTGGTGATGCCTGACACACTGTTTTAAACCCTGCTCACTTTTAGACCTGAGGCCTACATATTACTGTATAATCAATGAGCATGGATACTAGCTGAAAAGAGCCATTTCAGCACTATGTAAAATTGTCCTTATACAATACTGGCCAAGTAGTGGATGAAGGTAATGGAAAGTTATGGAGCGAGCCACCTTTATTATTTATGCTTTTATTTTCTAGCTACTGTGAAGAGATCGAACATTACTATGCCTGAGTCTCTTAAGAAACACATACCCACTGAACCACAAGAGCAAGTATAGTACTCTTAATTGGACCTTCTCATAGGACACCAGGCATAAGCGCCCTCTAATGAGCAATCAGCACCATTTCATGAGCGGCCCATCTGGTTTTCCTTCAAGAAGTATTTATAAGGCGGGCCCAACAAAGCTCTAAATATTATTATTATTATTATTTATTTCTTAGCAGACACCCTTATCCAGTCGTAAACAAAAATACATTTCAAGAATCACAGTACAAGTATTAATACAATTAAGAGGAAGATAAAATACAATGACTTCAGTGCTAGCAAGTACAAGAATATGACAAAATACGATTCAATAATGGAGCATATAACAGTGTCAGTGATAGTTACATCAGGATGTAATTAAATACAAAATACTACAGACTAAATAACACTTGTGACAGATTACAGTACTCTAAAGTACAGGATTAAATGCAGTAAAATAGGGAGCAGATAAGAGTAAGTAAAGCGCATTTAAGGAAGAGTGATAAGTGTCCAGAGGGAAAAGAGGAGTTCTACAGGTGTTGTCTGAAGAGGTGAGTCTTGAGGAGGCGCCGGAAGGTGGTCAGGGACTGGGCAGTCCTGACATCTGTAGGAAGGTCATTCCACCACTACGGGGCGAGGGTGGAGAAGGAGCGGGCTCTGGAGGCAGGGGAGCGTAGAGGAGGTACAGCCAGTCTTCTAGTGCAGGAGGAGCGGAGAGGTCGAATGGGGGTGTAGGGAGAGATGAGGGTCTGGAGGTAGCTGGGTGCAGTCTGGTCAGGGTATCTGTAGGCGAGTACAAGAGTCTTGAACTGGATGAGAGCGGTGATCGTGAGCCAGTGGAGTGAGCGGAGCAGTGGAGTTGCGTGGGAGAAGCAAAGCAGAGAGAAGATCAGGTGAGCAGCTGAGTTCAGGATGAGCTGGAGCGGACGAGTGGCGGGCCTGAGGGAGGCCAGCCAGGTGGGAGTTGCAGTAGTCTAGGCGGGAGAGTACCAGGGCCTGGACCAGGAGCTGGGTGGTGTATTTGGTGAGGAAGGGTCGGATTCTTCGTATGTTGCTCAGGAAGAATTGGCAAGTGTGTGCCAGAGTGGAGATGTGCTGGGAATAAGTGATGAGATCCAAATATGTTGTAGGGTCTCAGCCAACAAAAAACAAGAGACTTGTTTAAAAAATGTCTCATTAAATATCTTGGATAAAATCAGTCATTTAATAAATATAATTTCCGGCAGTCCAAAAAAATTAAACACTTTCAGCACGGTTTGCTTTTTTAATCCTATTTTAAACTACTCCAGATAGCAGCACAGGGCTGAACTAGTCACCTCTGAATTACGTATTTGTTAGATAGACTGTGTAGAGGACAGACTACAGCCTGGCTTTCACCTTCAACTGAATAAGCAGTCTGGAAAGACAGCTCTAAAATTTAGAAGCAATTTCAAGCTGCAATAGGCCCTGTTTTGTCTCGGGTTTGCATGACTTAATTTCATCTATACCTATAGCACTGCAGTTAAAACCCCTAGGCAACGCTGCAGAACTGTAACAAAATGAAATATAAAACAGCTTAGAAAGATGCAAGAGAGACCCGGGTACAATTCTTTTATTTAATCTCAACCGTGCAGCTTGTTTGTTATGTTCCTGCTGAACTGTCCACTGCACTGTATAGATGGTAATTGCAATCTTCATGGTCTAAGCAGAGGGGACGGCTTTCATATACCACAAATCTGCAGTAATGCTCTCAGCCTTTCCCTTTTATTTTTTTATTTGCTTTTATAGAAAAGGGCAGCATGTGAGACTTTCAATTACTGATTAATGGGTAAAAATACAGTGACTGTGTTATTAGCCTGCTGTATGTCAACCCCATACTGTACTAATTGAAATTCCTGACGAGCATTGTGTGTTTTACATTTTAACATTAAGGATTGGTTGAATATTACGTTTTTGCCATTTGAACGGTGCTGTAGAATAGCTAGATTTTGTGGTTGAATTCACCCGCCAAGCTCATTTTATTTGAGTCTTCCATGGTACCGAATTCATTTTAGATTCGGCGTGGTTCAGATGGCAAAGAGAGCCCCCCCCCCTCCTAAATGAATTCCCTATTAATACACATTTTGTCTCTTTGTTGCTTTCTCCTTCCTCCCCTCCGCCACCTATTATCCTTATCTTCTCAGGGATAGCACAGCTTGCCACCCTGCCTTGGAGATATTGCTGCGCTGTGCCTCACTCAAGGGGGGGCCCACGAGTCAAAGCCTCCACACACCCTAGTTCATCCAGTAAAAAAGACATCTTGTCTTCAGCTTGCGTCGCTTTTTTAAAAACAGGAGGACTCTAAGGATCACAGCAGGACAATTTTAAGACATCTTTAATAACCTGTCAAATCTGCAACCTCTGTTCAACTGTACCTGTAATGATGCAGAGGGCTATAGTGAGAGCAACATACTCATCTCGTTTGACATACAGCTGTAGCTCTCAAGACACAAGGAATGGACTGCACCTCTTGTCTAGAATGGTAAACGATTTGGTCTCCGAGCCAAGAAACAACATACTGTACTGTATCCACCCAAACTCCTTTAGTTCAATTCAGTGAATTATGTTTTTTACTGCAAAAATTGGAATATTATATTACCAAAGCAAGCCAATACAATGAGAGAGATCAAAGAAGGGACAACACCCGCTAATAAAGCAGTACAAATTCTGAAATGTCCTTGATTATACAAAAATAAATAATAATTATATGACACTAATGTATCATTGCTAAGCATAATATAAAACGTAGAGGCAATGTGTCAGGCAATGTGTAGGTGTCTGTTTACGTCTGCATATGTATACAGTACCACATGGATACACACACACACACTATATATATAACAACATCTGTCTACCTAGCTATTTCTACCATGCTGAAGCCGAAACGTTATAGCTGATTATAAAGTACAGTAGTGAGTTTTCACTTTATGAAGTACTTTTCTTTTTAGTTAATTCTAGTGACCGAGTATCCAGACGGATCCCAATTCCCCCACATCCTAGCTTTCTTCCAGGGGAAGACAATCCAGCAGTGCAAAGATGGTCAAAACGCACAAAACTAACCGATAAACAAAGCAGTAATGCAGTCAATGTAGTAACTCGCATCAGCCAAAAACATTTACATTTGTACCAGAGAATATATTTTATGCAATGTGGATTTCCACATTGCAGGCTGTGTGGTCCAGTGGTTAAAGAAAAGGGCTTGTAACCAGGAGGTCCCTGGTTCAGATCCCACCTCAGCCACTGACTCATTGTGTGACCCTGAGCAAGTCACTTAACCTCCTTGTGCTCCGTCTTTCAGGTGAGACGTAATTGTAAGTGACTCTGCAGCTGATGCATAGTTCACACACCCTAGTCTGTAAGTCGCCTTGGATAAAGGCGTCTGCTAAATAAACAAATAATAATAATAATAATAATTTCCGAATTCCTGAATACATTAACGCTTGTAGCCTACATGGTGTTCCATATGAATGCATGAATATGCAAATACAAAATAAACCCTGGATTTAAAGGTCTGATCTAAATAATAAAAAAAAATAGAATTTACAAAAACCCCACCATTATTCAGTCAGTCCTGTACTTACCACCTTGTTATGCAAGCTGTGTTTCTGTTGTCTGCATTCCATCCAGGTAAACAAGATGAACGTTTTGCAATAATTCAATGTTCTGAGGGGTTGTGCACTCAATTTTCAGAATCGGCTGTTGATTCGCGTACTGTATAGTGCAATTTCACCTTATTCAGACAGCCGGCTGCTGAAACCCACCCTTGCATTGCACTATTGTCTCCGCATCAGGCAGAACGCAAAATCAAGCAGCTGTAAAATCCAGCCCACTGCTCGTATTGTCCAATCACAAAGCGGACCTCGGTGGGAAACCTAAACCTGGCGAGAAAATGGTCCTCTGTCGAAAGGGGTATTGCTGCAGAACGAAGGGTCCCACAGCGTAGCACACGAAGGGTAGGCTGCGTGCACAACTCGTAATAGACGTCATCATTGTAAAATACCGCCCGATCACGTGATAAGGGTGAAAATGTACGTACTAAAACGAAGTTTATTTTATAACATTAACCCAACACTAAACCCATGCATGGTTCGTGGGGTATTATGGTCACGTGTTAAGGGTGCTGAAAGGGAATAAAGTACTTATACAAGTTGCGCACGCAGCACTGCCCTGTGTGAGCTACCCTGTGGGAGCCTTCGTTCTGCAGCAATATACTCTTGGGCTCTGCCTCAGTGCATTCTGTGCGTTCATTTGGCGTAATGTATTGACAGTACGTATAGTACCGCCCTTCCTGATCTACACCAATGAAAACAAGGCATCATACTGCACAGCGTCAATTATATAGTATGGAAATCTTATGTGTGTTTTATTTTGTTTGCTGTGCACGCGAATAGTTGTTTGTTTTATACAATTTGCTAATTAAATTAAATGGCTTTAAATTTAACATACATTACTTAAACATTACTAAATGCGCAAAACGAAGCTACCAAATGTCCATGAACTCGCCACATTGTACATCGAATGCCCTAGTATGAAAAGTACGTACAACAGACTAATAGTGCAAATGTATTGGATTGTATATTAGATCCATAACCGTATATTTGTTTGAATATTACATGTTTACAGTATTTCTATTATACTGTGTTCGCAGAGGTGTTTCCAAGCACGCTATATAGCTAAACCAGGAAAAGGTGACTTTGAGATACAGTGTACATCATAGATAATAGCACTATCAGAAATGTATTTCCATACATACACTGTGAATATTTATGATATTATCAACAACAAATGTATCGGATGTGTCACACCAAGTCTCCAACAATGTAATACATATTTGACAGTTGATATTCAAATACCAGGGAATGCTATAGTCTTCACGTTTAATTCCATTGTATTTGTCAACAAGATGTCAGGGGAGCTCAACGTTATAATAAAACTATTATCACAGCACCCTTCTTGAATATAAATAAGAAATAGTCCTTCGGTTCGGGGCTGCAACTCCTTGATTGACAGCTCGTCTTATTGTCTTTGAAGTCCTGGACTGTGACCATCAGACTCTTGCATTTGCGTCAAAAGTCGTCAATTTTTAAGGTGGTATGGACAAGATAGCGACAAACTTGTTTGAAATTACTGACAAAAAATGCTTGCAATGTATCCATAGTCATAATTATTTTTAGATATACAGTAGAACCTGTAAACAACCCACCGTATTTCCTAATGTAAAGCCAACCTGATCAAATTCACAAACATAAACGAAATCGTATGTACAGTCTGTATTTACTGTAGGCAATTGTGAAAATCTACCAGCACAAAATATATCTGGTCGAATTGGAGAATTATAGCGATTGCATGACTTAGTATTATTATTTTTTAACAGATGTAAGCAATTTGTGCACATATAGGGTTTGCATATAACGTGTACAGTGTAACAATCTCTAGTAGTTAATGGAATGCTTAGTCCTAGTGCAGTCAGTTTTCTTACAGACCATTAAAAAGGGGACATTGTTGTGTAATATTAGTCACTCACTGCAACATATATCTAAATGTCAATTTAAATAATTACAGTAGTAGTTACAACGAATTAAGTTAATTGCAAAACACTGAATTAAATATTTCACTCATCGGAGGACTGGCTCTGAGTCATATAGAGACGGTTTGGAGAACATATGCATGTAGTTCAGTTCAATTAAGCTACAAATCCCGAAACATTACTACAGATTTGTTTGAGTGTTATTGATCATAGCAGTTCCTTAAAAAATAAGGCAACTGCTTGTAGAGTATGCATTGTGGCAGATACATCTGTGACCAGACCTGAAGCCACTTCAAAACTGACAAGGCTAACATTGAGCAGTCATTTAAGGCAATATTTAGTTTGATGACTCACTGTGTATTTTCAAAACATAACGAGACATATTAATACAAAATAACCGTACATTGAGTCTATTTTTTTACACTGTACACGAATAGAGATATGGAAAGCAAGTAATACAGAAAAAAAAACAAGCAGGTGTTTATTTTATTTATTTATTTATTTTAAACAAACAAAACAAACCCATGCGCGCGAGTGTGACTGTAGTTGCAAGCACTGAATTGTTTTAAATAAGAAATGCATGCCATACTTACTTAACAGTACTTAAATTACAGTCGCATCAACTGACAACAAAGCGGCTCGAGGGTCTGAGCTGAAAGTATAGAAATTGTTCTCTAACAATCGAGTTCTTATTAATCTTTCCATTCAACCCTTATACGCAAGATGTGCGTCATTGCACTGGTTTGGTATTCAACTGGTAACGGACGGTTTCAGCACAGATTAGGCGCTGCGTTATTATTTTAGAATGCAGAAAGAGTTGAAGGAACAAGTGAAGGAATGTGAAATAAGTAAAGAAAAAACATTGGTAGCCTGTATTTTGTTTTACTGATAGCGTGTCTGGTACTATGTTTAGAAACGCATTGCATTTCTCCTCCGTGCATATTGTACATATTTGCTTACAGAATGCATATCTGGGTGGTGTTATTTCTGAAGAAAAAAAAAAACGTTCACGGAAACACTATTATATGACATATTGTCATGATGTGGCGTAGGCTAAGTCATTTATATTCGTTAACAAGTTCCGCTGTCTATAATAAGTGCATTGGTGCAGAAAGCTCATAGACAGGCATTGTTTTTTAGAAAGACGTTTTGAACCCAGCACACGTAATATTTTTGTAGAGGCTACCACGGTGGTAAAACAAATACACAGGTACCTTCTGTGACGCAGCGTTTTGATTGACAAACTTATCTACTCTTTTTTTCCCCCCTAATTATTCAGACACCACATTCTGGTATTTTTATAGATTTTTATAGTATTGTTTTTACATCTTTTTTTGTTGCTTGAATATTACAATAAGAAATCTGTTTTTTTTTTGTTTCGCTTTGAGCTGAAAAAATATAGTAATTATATTATATTAACCTGTTCATTGTTAATATAAAACCCAGAGAATGCTAAATGACAGTTAATTAACAGGCATGGTAATATAGACACTGCACAGTAAATCCATGACCTCTGAGGCAATAATGAAATACTGCAGACAAAATACGAGGGAGCTAGCTTACTTTTGAAATCTTAAAAGGGAGGTCTCTGTTGCATAATACAGCACCAGTACTTCTGTCTTCAGTTGAGTCTTTGAAGTGACACGTCTACTGTGGGATTTGCTTGTTCAAAGAGCTTCAAATTTCCCTTTTTTTCTTTGTTCAGTCGCCTTTCCCCGAGTTCAGGAGCTACTCCAGTTGCCTGCCATAGATGTATGTAACATAGGCTAGATCAGCCACATTGATAGAGGAGCCAGAACTTTATAGTGATCCGATGATTGTTTCCTTTTGCTTTGCTGGCAACACACAGCAGTCCACTCAATCGTGCTGGTGCGAATATAGACTGACCTAGCCTTCATTACATATTGTCATGGCAGGCAACTTGGACTTAATAGCATCCCCTGGACTAGTTACGCAACACAGTTATCAGGGGAAAAAAAAGACATAACAGTAATTGTAGTAAGAACCACTCGAAATGGTTAATGTTATAATTCCATATATACAGTACCAGTCAAAAGTTTGAGTACACTTGCTGGAAACTAGTTTTTTTTTCATAATTGACAATGTTTTACGTCAGATAATGCTTCTGTAAATACTTGAAAATGAAAACACATGTTACAATATACAAAACAAAACATAAGGAGTATCAAAGCAATGTTCAAGAAGATTGAAAATTGTCTCTAAATCTTCAATTCCTCAAAATGCCCACCCTTTGCCTTAATAACAGCTTCACAAACACGAGGCATTCAGTTAACAAGTTTCAGCAGGAAATCATCCGACATGTCTTCCCAGCTCTTCTGCAGCAAATCCCAGAGATGTAGGGCACTTGTGGGTAGCTTTGCTTTGACTCTTCTGTCCAGTTCGTCCCATACAAGTTCTATGGGATTGAGGTCTGGAGACTGGGCAGGCCAGGTCATTAGATTGAGTTGTCCTTCACTTTCGTTCTTCGCCAGATAGTTCTTGCACAACTTTGAGGTGTGTTTCGGGTCATTATCTTGCTGAAGAATAAAGGACTCCCCAACTAGCCGTAATCCTGATGAAATGGCATGCCTCTGAAGTATGCTATGATAGCCATGCTGGTTGAGCTTGCCATGGACTTGGTAAAGATCACCAACTCTGTCACCAGCAAAGCAACCCCAGACCACGACACTGCCTCCTCCATGCTTGACAGTAGGAACCACACATGCAGAACTCATGCGCTCACCCTCTCTGCGTCTTACAAATACTCGGCGGTTGGACCCAAATATTTCAAATTTTGACTCATCGGTCCATAAGACCGACTTCCACTCCTCAAACGTCCAATTTCTGTGTTTTTTGGCCCAGGCAAGTCTCTTCCTCGTATTCTGCATTCTTAACAATGGTTTCTTTGCAGCAATTCTTCCAGTTAGGCCAGCTTCACGCAATCTCCTCTGAACAGTTGATGTTGTACATCTGTACTTCTAGTAGCATTTAGCTGAGCTTGTATTTCAGGGGCAGTTAATTGCTGGTTTCGCAGACTTGTGACTCGAATGAACTTGTTCTCTGATTCTGAGGTCACTCTTGGCCTGCCTGACATTGTTCGGTCCTCATGAGTGCCAGTTTCTGCAAATCGTTTGATGGTCTTGGCCACAGCAATTCATTTATAATTATCAGCTTATATAAGTACACATATCATATAATGAAACATTAAGTGTTTATAGACAAGTTTATACAGTTAAAATCATAGATAATAATGAAAAACCTGGTTTCAAGCAGGTGTACTCAAACTTTTGACTGGTACTGTATATATATATATATATATATATATATATATATATATATATATATATATATATATATATATATATATATACTGTATATATATATATATATATATATATATATATATATATATATATATTTGCTTTATTAACTAAAATGTACCCCTTTTACTGTTGAGATTTTTGTGGTTCTTGCTCGTTTATGCCAATTTCATGTGCAAATATTCCATACACAACAGTAAAGATAAACAGTTGCACTCTGGTACCTTTGCTGTCGGTCAAACGGTCTGCCAGGTAATTAAAGTTCCAGGAAGCAACTTCTCATCTATAGGGTTGTCTTTGAAATGTCTGCATATTATTGCATTGAATTCCTTTGGGTGAAGCCCAATAAGACTCAGAACTGGTAGAATGAATGTATAATGTTTCTGTCTGAATGCAAATCAGTAGTAATGCCTTATGTAGGCAAAGAGCCACTGTGGGATACTACCTGTTAAGTACTTGTGAGCACTGTTTTTTAATCTAGATCTATTGGAAGCGAGTAATTGCCCTGGGGAGAGGGGGAGACTGGAATCCACCGCAGCAAAGCAAGTTTCTGTATTGTACAGAGCAGATGGTGAGCTTTGATGGCCAGAGGTACTGTAACTTTGGATGCAAGTACTGTGATCTCATGTCACAAGGGAGGGGTGCATTGACTATATATAGGAGAAGCAGGGACACGGCCATGACATTGACTGAAAGCATTCTGGTTGGATAGCACAAGGAGTCATAACTTAATATGGGCACTGGTCACAGTGTTGCATGAAAAATGAACCCCTCTGAGATTTGGTACATAATTATTTTTCAAAATAAAGCAAAATACTTACTGACTGCTCTGAGCTGTAGTAAGCAAAAATCAGTTTTTATCTTACACGGCACATTATACATTTGTTTCAATATACAAGTTAAATAAAAATAATTAAAACGGTATTGCTAATTTTAAATGTTACAATTCCATCTTAAACAAAGACATTTCAAATGGCTGCATCACATCAATAACAAAGTCAATATAGAAATGTATTGCTTTTGTAACCTATGTGTTAATCAGTGAAGTCCTAAACAAAAGTACCAAAAACTCGGGACCATGAGGTGTTCAGCTAATCAAATTGTTCAGTTAATCAATTACCAGCTGTAGAATGGTTTATTGGATTCTCCCAATCAAGAAACCTCATGAGTTGCTCTTCAATTCTAGTTCCTTACCACAGATACATGTAACATAGGCTAGATCAGTCAATATTTATAGGAGATCCAGCGCCATCTAGTGGTTTGCCACTTTTGGGTGCACTAGATGGTGCTGGTGCTTACCAATATAAAGACAGTTTGGCTGAGCTAACCAGCATGACATATGTCTATGGCAGGCGACTAGGTATTAAGAGCAGCTCCTGAACTTATAGTCCAAGCACCTTCACACAGAGTATCAAGAAATAAAACAAAAAACCTAGACTATAGAGTATGCAACCACTTTACCAATGTAGATCACTACCAGAGATTGAGAGCTAAATAACTCATTTTCTGTAACAGCAGGGCAGGGCAAATGAGCATTGTGTGGAATAGTGGTTAGGGCTCTGGACCCTTGAGCAAGGTACTTTACCTAGATTGCTCCAGTAAAAACCCAACTGTATAAATGGGTAATTGTATGTAAAAAGAATGTGATATCTTGTAACAATTGTAAGTCGCCCTGGATAAGGGCATCTGCTAAGAAATAAATAAGAATAAAAGACAGGTTACCTGGGGGCTGCTCGGATAACAGAGATAATCAAGGTTTTACTGTGCAGCGAGTTATGTGGCACACCAGTTCAATGTAAGGAATCTAATCAGAGGGACACATTTTTAGTCATATACACTGGCACTCTCCTCTCAAGCTACCAACAACTTAATCACGACATGAATTTTTGCCACTCTCACATTTTATAGAAGGTATAAAATAGCTCTATTTTAAATGTGTGTAAAGGGTATATAAATACAGTTGTTAGAGGGAATAAGCAAATCATTTGCTATCTTGTTCTTTCATTAGTGTAACATGCTTAAAAGACCAATTTTGATTTGCTGTTTGTATTTATTTTAATACCACAATGTAACCAGTTCCCATCCTGTGTTTTAAAGTACTAAGATCCCACCTGCAGTCTAAAGGAAGCTATGTGTTTAGCAAGCATCACTGCGACGTAGCTGTCACAGTGAATCTAAGTGTTTCAGCGAGGCCTCTGAGCGTGCCACTGCAAAGGAGAACAGGAGCCTTACTTGCAATGAGGCACCTATCTCTAGTTACTTTGGTAACCTGCAACTTGAATCAGAGCACTGTCAAATGTATACTTGGTATAAATAGTGACAATAATATGTGCTGACTTCAGCAGGAACTCACCAAGAACCAGGCAAAATAAGCATTGAAAAGATGTGTTGATACAAAAAATATGCCTGTGTTGCTGTGGAACTCAAATACTAGGTATCGCCTTGATTACAATAATTACATTTATTTTATATATAGTCTATTTTTCTGTATACAGTCTATGCACAGCACAGTAACAGCCTGGCACAGGATTTGCTGCATCATGCATTAATATTGCATATCTTGTTCCTGACCAGCTGAAACACAGCCTGACTTGGGTGTAAGAGGGGCAGAGACAGCAAAGAAGGTAAGCAGAGAAGCTGGGTATCAACCCTGTCATATTAACCTTGAATCAGAAAGACAAGTAGGAATCCTTCTAGGATCTCATTGGGAAAACTGTACCAATAAGGAGGGACACACAATAAAACAGTACAGTCATTTGTAGGTTCTACATGAAAGGTTCTACATAAATATACAATTGAATAATTGGTTAGCTGTATTGTCTGCTGGTAATTTGTAGAAGTGTCCTTCCACAACTGTATACACCCCTAAGTCATTTGTTACATGTGGCGTGCTGAATGGACCAATTTGTGCAATTTGACAGTCACCTGCACCAGAATATGAATTCCAAGATACTATCCCAACTGTACTGAGAAATGCAGTGGGGAAAGCATGCAAATTAAGTAGAAGCCAGTACTACATTCATAACCTGGGCTTGTACACACTGCATGACTGCCAACAAACTTAGCATGCAGTAGGCAGACAGGGGAGAGATAATTAATAAAATAGTTGTATTGGTAATACTGGACACCTTAGCACTGTGAACCTGAACTGTTGATGGCTAACAGGAATTGTACACTGAAATTTGAGAATGTAAGTAATATCTTCTACAAGCTGTGCAGGAGTTGTGTGCTCCTATTCAGCATCAATCGTGGGACAGAAGAAGGATCGCATGATGGTTCCCATGGTTTTGCCTCCCTAACCCGCAGGAGCACCAGAGCCAATGCAACACCCCCTCTGGAATCCCCAACAAGAGTGGCTCTCCTCACAGCCACGACGTGAACCTGAGCTCTGCTGACTTCATGACTCACCTGCACACCACACGGCTGTGTTTTTACCAGATGAGCCACTAGGAAACCTGACCACTGTTACAATGTTAAATGTAATGTACAGTATGATAGTCGAGAAGACAGAAATTTTATTATTCAACAATGTATTGAATAATTTACAGTTATTGTAGAACTTAATTTTGTTTAAGTTTTACATCACCTTTGAAACATAAAATCCATTGTATAAAAATAACATTGATTTTAAACATTTATCCAAATTATAATTAAAGTATATAAAAAGGCTGTTATGGAACCGTTTAAATAATGAATACATCTATAAAAAATGTAAAAACATTTATAAAAGGATGTTATAAACAGGAACAGCCTGTTGGTGTACATACAACATTAAAAATCAATGCAGTTTTAACAAACATGAACAATTACTCTATAAAATGACAGTGTTACACTTGTGGTGTCTCAATAAAATTATATCTTAATATAATCATTATTAATGAATCCTTAAACAAAATGTGGTCTCATCATTTTAACTAAGTTCCAACTACAAAAATGTCACACAAACAGAAATAATTCCAACTCTTTTGCATGTAGACACTGGGCTAAGTTCTTGATTCTGCAAAGACGAACATGCCGAGTGTCTCCAGCATTGTACACCCTGTATATGTGGTATCTCTCCTTTTCCTTCAGTGCAAGATGGAGTTCGTTCGCTGACAAGTGTAGAAAACTTTTCTCAGCCTTCACAGTTGCCTTGACTTCAATGAACACTTCTGACAAGACTCCATCATCGGTGGCGAAGGTGACCTTAAAATCGCAAGGTTGTCCACTCTCGCCATTTCTGTTATTCCACACGATTTCCCTTGGCCTATTGTGGATCCCATTTTCCTTCCAGTCTAACAGAAAAGCATAGACCAGACGCTCTCCCCATTCCCCGATAGCCATGTTGTCTTGGGTGTCTTCGTTGAAGACCACCGCCTGCGGGCCGGAAACGCTGCTCTCGATGGTCAGATCCTCCAGAAGAGCTTCGTGGGGCTGCCTCTGTGCCCAGACTGGGCAGTCAAGAGGGAGGGGTGGGCGCTGGGGACTGGCACTCCCCTGGAACACTGAGTACACTGCTGGCCCTGCCGGTGGCTGATGATTACTAAACACAATGGGACAAGCATAAATATTAACCCACATAAAATAAAGAGCTGCTGAAAAACATGATCAAATATACTGGCATCACAGGTGGGGGGGGGGGGGGGTTCAAGACCTTGGTGACTGGTGATGATAAAGGGGGTAGCATAATTTGATTGCCAAACTATTTATTTTTCAGGCAAAAAAGGCCATTTACACAATTGTTGTGTACATATAGGATCAATTACAGTCACTTTTTCCCCCTTGAGATGAAGGGAGTAGGAGGCATTGGAAAGATGATGTATTGGCAAGTGAAGGGGCAGGGGTTCTTAAATAGTACAGAGCAACCTTTTGGGTTGGAGTTCTAAAAGATCCAAAACTGCCTTACTATATTACTAACAGAAAAAAGGCATTTTACAAAAGAGACAGCTTCAGTATGTGCTTTGTGCCATGCTTAAACAAAACATAAACCTTTGCATACACCAAAGACTTATTGCTCTAATCTTTAATCAAAGAGGATAATATATTGTAGCTCGTTGGAAAAAAATGACAAAAACTCAACAGAACTAAGATGCACTCAGGACAACAACTAATTCAACTGCAGAAACTATTCCCATCCCTACCCCACACCAATAGGGACCGAAGACCTCAGGAAACAAGGTCATGCCCCACAGAAGTATGTTCATATGAATTACAAATCTAAATGCAACTATTGTTGATTACAACTGGAGCACACGAAGGCCTCTTGAAAAAATGTTCTGTTCTAGATTCAGATTTTTTTTTTATTCTTACCTAAGTGAAGCGTTCGAAGGAACAGGTTTGTCTGCCTCTGTGTTTTCTGCTGGTAGCTGCTGATTCTGTCCTGTCTCTTTGGGACTGTCCTGTAGCTGTGGGTCTGGTAGCTTTGGAGCTTGGACTCTGGTATCATGCACTAAAAGTTAAAATGACAAAAGACAAAAACAGAATTAAATTGTGTCTCCCATTAAAGTGATTGTGAACAATGATCCCGTATTTAGCACAGCTATTTACTTACACACTTCTGAGGCTGTAGAAACTAAACTGGAAATGGTTCAAAAATAGCAAAGAATAATCCTGAAGGTCACAAAGGTTTCTATTTTTCACTAAAAAAGGTGCTAATTTCACTGCAAAAAAACCTACAAAAGATCTCTCTATTAAAAATTGACTGTTACAGTTTCATCACTCTCAATGGTCTGAAGGAATGTTTTGAGGTCACATTAATAGCATAGGTACATTTTCTTTTGAAAATGCAAAAAATGTACATAAAAAAATCTTGACCTGGCTTCTTCTAATATTAGGATGGAGTGAACTACCCAAGTTCAGAATTCAGAATTAAATAATTGATAAAGCATGTCACAGTCTGAGACAAGTGACTGCATAAATAAACCAAGAATTTGATTGACAGTCACTACATCCCCCCTCCCAAGTTCAGTAACCACTGTCAAGAATATGGCACACACAACTAACCTGGAGTGTGATGAGGTGTAAAACCACTGCTCCGATTGCCATTGAGCTGAGAGCTGCAATGCTCTTTTATATCTGATGTACCTTCACTATTCCCGTGAGAGTGAGTATTAAAATACACTTTAGTGTCTGTTGAAGGGGATGGCTGAGCAGGAGGGGGCCACATCTTCATCACCATGTCTGCTGCCTGTCCTGTAAATCAAGAAAGAAAATTATAGCCCTGGAGACTCACAAACAACATCAAAATGTGAATCCTATGGAATGAATTTTGGAAAACCCTTTTAATGAAGATGCAAAAAGTGTTTCATTCTTAGGAAAAGTCATGGGGTCAGATAATGTTGGACTTCCTTGGTCATTTCTCCTGGAGGGTGACACTCAATACCAGCTGCTTCCCCCATTGACTGATATGCTTGCAGACAGTTTCATGCTTTGAACTAGAAGACAATACTGAAGTGAAATGACCTAGGAAGTGCAAGTGCAACAGATTTCTAGAAGCCTGGAAATTGAGAACTTTCTTTAACCTAATGTAGTACCAGATATCACCTTTTCAAGACAATTCACGTTTGCTATAACTTCTTTCAAAATGATCTCTATTAGTTCCCTCTTTGCTTAAAGACATTTCACAACAACGGAAAGACATACAGAGAGAACTGGTATTACCAATTATGCTGATTTCATTAGCAACAACCACTTTATCTGCCAGTATCACCAAAATTAACTTTCTCGCCAAAATCACCGGCAATACGGAAGCTCACGTACATACAGGCGCCTCCACTATATCCCTGTCACTGGGTTCAGCTGGTGGGAAGACAAACTAAAAGCTCATAATAATAGATTCTTGGTGTTGGTTTTAAAGCTGAATTTCACAGGTGTGTTTAACCAGACCAGCACTGATATATTATTTACTTTTCCCAGGTTTCTCGGGTGACTTCATAAGCTGGTTTACCAAGCATGATTAAGTGCCAAAATCATTCAGTGTACAGCCTTTGCCTTGAAGCTATTTATAAGCCCATCAGCTAAATCAGACAGCTCAGCAACCTTTAGCTATAGCGGAATGTTTTTTAATCTGCTTTGACCTTACCTGAGGGGCTGTATGAAACTCCATTCATTGAAGACTTGGGAGGCCAGCATGCCAGTGTTTTCTCTCCATCTTCTGCAGCAGTCTTAGGCTCTTCTTCACTGGTGCTCAAAGCCCTGTGGAGCTGATCTCCAATGCGGTGCCCTTTATAGGAAGATCGCAATAGAAAGTAACGTATCAAATCACCAGTGTGTAACATAGCCACAGTGTTGGGGAAGTTACTTTTAAAAAGTAATCTGTTAGTTATAAATTACTTTGTTACAGTTACTAATTACTTTGAAAAAATGTAACTAGTTACGGTTAAAAATAGTTACTTAACAGGTTACATTAAGTTTACATTTTCAAGATATTTTTTGCCCCGGTTTGTTCAGGCTGCAGCTCCAAATGTTCTTTGAAGATCCAGCTCTCGAACCCACTCGTTCCCTCCTCTGATGCCATTTTCTAATTCATGTGAGAAGTAAGTTTTGACTTGGCAGATGAAGCACTTGCTGATTTCCATGTTATGCATTATCCATGGTTCTTTTTTAAAAAAATGTAACTAAAAATAGCTACTTAAATTTTTCACATAAAATGTAATCCGTTACAAAAAGGAAGAGTTACAATTCCTGAAAAATACTCAGATTACAGTCACATGTTAGATGTAGTGTGTTCCTCCCAATCATTTCACAGCCAGTACCCCAATCGAGTGAAAGTGACATATCACAATAGCATTTATTTTCCTTACCGGTTTCATATCCCATGTGCATTCCCTATCACATTCTTTATTGTTGTTTCCGTTTAGGTCATTAATTCTTGCTAACAATTCCAGCACAAAATGTCACTGTATTTTCAGAATCTGGCACTGTGTACTGAGATTTTCCATTCACTAGCTCACGCAGTTGCCACAGCTGTAGAGGGGGCATAAATTACAACTCCACAACGACAGGAAGAGCAGACAAATTTCACTGCTCCAAATTACTTTGCTAAGCAGACACAGAGCCTAATTTAAGGAATGTAAATCTCTGGATTCAGCTATTTAATTTTCTATACAATCTTCTTGTATATAAACAGAATACTCCTTGAAGAGTCATGGAGTGCTGTGTTTATTTCACTCATGAGGATGACCATGAACAATATATATATATTTTAAAGCACCAAGTGTGTCATTTTCTGTAAGCTATGATTTTAAAACATGGATCAGTATAGCTGAAGATTAGACATTTGTTTAATAACTGCAGCAATTAATCTGCTAGAGCACTTACGGCTTCCCCTTAATTAAAGCGAAATAAAATAACTATGTTGATGTAGTTTTCAATCACCGTTTCTGCCACAGCAAACAAAGGATGCTGCAATTCCTGGCTTTATTTCAGTAATGAAGAATTCAGCTCTCATTTGAGCAGTACTTCTGGCTTCTCTTTCATGTTAAAATTTAGCATTACTAATAAACCAGAATTAGCATATACTGTTTCCCCTGGGTGCGTGTGTGTGGAGAATACACTAATTAGACAGGGAAACTTGAAAAAATAAACGGCTTGGCTTTGCTGAGTGAAGGTCAAGGCGACATTCATACAATCCGTGGTTTCAGTCGCTTTTAAAGCAGTACCTTTCGGTTCCTGTTCGATCTCTAGCGGTTTGGGAACCTCCCACTTCTCTTCGTTTTCTGGGAGATCACTGATGTCCTCTTTGTGTAAGAAGCGTTTCAATGCTGCTTCATCCTGAAAAACATATTCTCAGCTGTTACACACATCCACTTGAAAGCACTGGCAGTAATGGGCAGGGGTTCTGGTATAGCCAACCACCTGGGACTACTACATTCCTCAATGACTACTTCTGCTATTAAATTACATCCCCCCAATAGGGGTGAATGGTGTGCTAACTTCCCAAACTATTCTTATGTTCTTCTGAAGTAAAGTTGCTGTGAGTCATTACATCAGTAGTCTGCTTGGAAAAGAAGCACCAGCTGTTCCTTTATTACACACACACTGCCTCATACTGTTAAAAACATGTGTATTTATTTAAGTTACTTCACAAGCCCAAACTGAAAATATATGCTTTCTTGGGCTTTCTTCTAAAATGTTAGCAGCAGAGTTGGGGTCAAGTCCTGTTTTTGAATTCCAGTTCCTTCGAAGGAATTGGAATTGATATTTTAGAGACATTCTAATTGCTGTGATTGTTCAACTGCTTTCTTTTGAAGCCAATTTAATTGACTAGCAGTGACTTCAACTGAAGTAATGTGTTGCCACTGTGAGAAGCTCATTTTAACAGAATAGTGCTAATTAAAATTTTGATTAATGTGTTGGAATTGATTAAAAGGGAATGGGAATTGGAACTGAAAAACAGGAATTGACTCCAACCCTGATTAGCAGTATATTTAGGGTTTTTTGATTTTTATTAATTTCATTTTTCAGTGCTTATTTTGAGCTACTTTTGTGAGTTTTATGTAAATCTTTTTCTTCAGGGCTTTTGCGTTTTATATACTTTATGAAATTATTGTTTTTGGATACTTTCCAAAATGCGTGGTCCCCCACAATATGTATAGTAGTAACTCGACAGTACTTGCACACTTAAGTTGTACCTTCTTCCCTTTGCTGTCTTCCACAACAAAATCCCTAGGGTCACGGGCACATTCTTCTGGGGTTTTTGTGTGGAGGCATTTTTTTACATTTCACAACAATTTGCAATTCTGTTTTAAATCCTCTGTATATTAAATGTAATACAGCTTTAAATCCCGCGAACAAGTCTCCATGCCTAATTGTAATCTCGTTTTAAATCTTGCAAGCAGAGTCACGAATAGAAATGTACGGATGTGCTGCTGCTCAGTAGTTGGGGTGGGCTTAAAGTATTCAGAAAGAATCAATGGTAGATACGAGTCAAGAAGGAGAGACATTGCCCAACTGTACTGGGAAAGGCAGTTTTTATTCTTTTTTTAATGGGAAAGGGGTGGTCAGCATGAATTGAGTAACAATTTCCACTGTATTTTTGTATAGGGGGTGTTTTATCGGTTTTTATAGGTTTTGCTTCCTGGAGCTAAAGCAGAGTTTACAGTATATATGGCATTGCATATGCTATAGGCATTCCTTTGCTGTCTAGTTCAGAGTCAACAAAGCTTTAAGGAGGAGGCTAGTGTGCCTACAGCCAAAACCATCTTAGGTAATGTAAACAAACTGGTAAGCCAACAAATCAGAGGGCACAGAAGGGTATACTATGGAAGAATTCAGTGAATAGTCACCTAACAAGTGTATTCTTTAATAAGAAAAGTCTCACGCATTATTTTACTTTGATGAATATAGCCCAATCCATGTTACAATATAAGTTTTTTCTCATTTAAAATATATTGTTAGATAAATTCCATTGAAAGGATGATAATTAGGTCTTTCCTGTCTGAACAACAACAATAACAATAAACCAGAATTGTACGCCCTGCTGAGAAGCAAACTTGCATAAAATCAACCGGCTGTAAAGAAATACATCTTCGGGCTTCATCGTTTTATAAAAATATAAAGAAACCAGGAACAACCAAAGTGTTCAGTTGTTTCTATAGGACTGTATCAGGACCCAAGTTTAACTATCAACTAGACCATCACGTTAAGTCTTTGTCCACAGTGGACAGTATTTCATGAAACATTACCAGCACACATTTCAGCACCATTGGCACTAGTCTAGGAGGCCAAGGCATGGAAATACATTGAGACTAATGCCCCACAACCATTAAGAGGATGGTCACAGGGCAAAGCAGGGAGAAACTAGTATTGTTAGGATTTACCTGCTCTGTGGATAATATAGGAATTGAGTCTCAATTTCATCATCATTTTTGAAGAGGTGGTGATTATCTATTCAGGGATACCAAGATGCCTAAGTAAGTGCTCTGAGTTGGGCAACAAATGACCCAGCCCTATGCACCACAAACCAGCAGAGGGGTCCCAATAATTCTGAACACTGCTTTATAGAATAAAAAGGAAAAGTGGGTTGCCTGACAGATGCAGAGGAGAAATGCAGCATTAAATAAGGACTCCAATTGATCTGGTCAGTCCTTGCTCCAACTCCTGACATACAGCCCAATAATAATGAAGGTTCACAGCCATTTATCTTCTGAGAAACGCAAGCATTTCTGTGACTTACATCGAGACAGGACATCAGCCCTTGCAGGAACCGCTCCAGCTCCTTCCCAAAGTCTTTGTTTTCCTTGCTGAAAAGCTTGACAACCTCTCTGGAAATACAAACAGCAAACATTTGTTTTCTACACTGGCACTGCCAACTACAACAATGCTAATGGCATGCGTGTTTAAACAGTAAACCAGGATTTGTCAGCTAATTCTCTTATAAAATACTAAAAGGTAGACATTATGTCAACTAAAGTCCAAAGCCTTAAGGTCTTGATTTGTATAAATTATACACAGAATGAAAAATTCCAAATAATTGTATATGGAAACTTTTCATTTGATTTCTAATATAACACTAAAACAAAGGTGGGCTCCTATTTCTATATAATGAAAACACAGCTCTGCAGTACCTTGCTGAAGGGGATGAAAGTCTGTATAATTAAAACTGTGTATTAAAGTCAAATTTATTAAAGTCACAATAAAACACACAGAAGTAGCAGGAAGTAATCAAATGTGCATTTAGAGGTATACATGCCTTGCATTTTTATAATACAAGGCCTGTGTTTTGGGCTTATTTTAGTTTGATTGGACAGCTCCATCGAATAGAACAATAGAATCACCTGCTTACGAGACTAAAATACAAAACATGTCTCGCCACAAAAATGCCCTTAGTTGCAAATTTGAAGAATGAGTTGCCACAGGTATCTGAAAGCTCCTTAGAATACCATTACCTGCAGATGTCTATGCGTGATCTGATGTGATCTTTCTGTATGTAAAGATGTTTGTCTTTTAAAAGGCAGATGACATCCTCCTTCTCATACAAAGGGTCCACATCGGGCAGGGTTAGCTGATACTGTATGTACAATTTGCCAACCTACAACACAGGCAGAAAATACAACCAACGATCAGTCAAAAGACACTGAAATTAGTATTCTTTGTCAAGAACAAAAGCTAATAATCAAATGTCTGTTCAGTTTTACATCACATTATAAATCATTCCATTGTGAGCTCTGGAGACCTACACAGCATATATACAGCATATTGTTGTTGTTTAATTTACTGGGCAGTAAAAAGGTTAATAACTTCTTCACAACTTCAAACTGCAGATTATATAAGATATTATAAGATATTTATATGTTCACACTAATAAAAAGAAGGAAACAGTTTAAGCAGATTTAAGGAGGATAAAAATTAAAAGCGAAACAACGTCTTATTAACATTTGCATAGCTGTTGGGATAAGCTACTAATCTGAGTTGACATCTTCAGAGGGCTTTTCTTAATGGTGAAGTAAAAGTTGACTGACTAGGGGCTGTTCCAGAACAAAATACATTTTGAGTGTTTATGTAAAATAGATCAGCTTTAACTTCAAACGCTAATGGAAAATCTAGAGATAGTAAGTTTAGGTAAACACATGTTTAGACACAACTGTTCAGCAGTCTGATTACTTAAACGTGGTGCCTTCTTGTATTGCTCTTCACACAGATCACACAGTAATGCTTAAACAAGTATAGAAGAATTGAACAAAAAACTAGAAGAGGTTTGATGAACAAAAACAAAGCATCAGCTGGGCCACCATTTAAGTTGAATGACATCTCAAAGTAAATGGTTTTACAAACATGAAATAAAATGGATATGTGGAAAAGTGTGAGCCTCAATGTGGCAGTGAAAGGTTTAATGAACACCTGTAATGTAACTTTATTGAGAGAATCATAGAATACAGCTGTGTACCAACTCAAGTGTTTGGCCTGTATTATTGATATGGCCAGAGGGTAAAACAATGTGGGAGTAAAAAGGTACATTTTTACTGCCGTTGATATAGCACCGAATTTAATTAAATATATAAGTTCCTCTCTTCAGTGAACCAATACAGAACAACCATTTTACCCCACTCAAACCCCTTGCTCACTACATAACTTGGTATCCCAGACCAGATAATCATCCCATCTTCAAACACATGCTTAATATTTCAATGGGCATTCTGTCCCCCAAGTGCATTAGTACACCAGATTTAATGCAGAACAACCAACAGCCACATAATTTTACCTACCAATTTTATTTTTTTTTTTTCTGGAATACCAACTATAGTATTAAGACTGGTAATGCATTATATTTTGGGAGCTGAGTAACAATAAAAAAATATGTATTATTCAATATGCATTTTAAAAATCTACTTGAAACCGAATGCTTTGAGCATTTCTGTGATGTACCTGACCTCCCTATTACAAATAAATCTACCCACCTGACCGAAAGACAGTGACTTCAAGAGTCCAGTGATGTTATTCTCCTTCAGTTCTTTGTGAATGTGTCTGAAGTCTTGGTATATAAACTTCTGGATGTCTGGCACAACCTTGCGGACCAAGTGTTGCACTGACGGGCAGGGCCTGTAGTTTTCTGTTTGCGCCTCAACACTAATACACTGGGACAGGTTGCGAACCCCGCAGATCTCCAGGAAGCGCGCTCGGCGGTCCTCGTCAAACACCTTTTCTTTCAGGATATGCTTTCCTGTTAATTCCAGGAGAACAGCTTCAAGATTATTATCCAGAACTTCAAAACATTTACAGTAATCTCCCCCCTGGATGTCATCAACCACCATAAAATCCAGCTTTAGTTCATCTCTGCAGGGTAGAGGCTGATCAAATAGCCCCCTTAATCTTTTTAATAGCCTAGCTTATTACAAGTTAAAAAAACAAACAAGAACCAGCATGTAACTGCATAATACACGTTTGTTTTGTAGTCAATAACTGAACAGTACTGTATAGTGGTATAACACTGCTTATGGTGTATAGGCCAGGCAGCTAGGATAGCACTGATTCAGTCTGCAAGGTTTCTTTTTAAAATAGCCCATGACTACTACTTCAACTCACACCAAAGATTCTCAATCAGATTTTGACTAGGCCATTTCCAGAACCTTGATTTTATTCTTCTTTAACCATTCTGAAGTAGATTTTGATGTGTGCTTTGGATTGTTGTTTTATTAGAATGTCCAGTTGCACTTTAAAACCAAGTTTTGTAGCGGACGGTTTCAGATGATTGGCCAATGTCTTTTGGTATGCTATGGAATCTATTTTGCCATCTATTGGAACTAAGTTTCCTGTGCCATTAGAGGAAAAACAGACCCATAGAAGGATATTACCACTTCCATGCTTGTCAGTAGGTATGGTGTTCTTTTCTTTGTACGCCTCACCAGAATTTCTCCAAACGTAACGACTATCAGCGTGACCAAATAGCTCGATTTTTGTTTCATCACTCCACAAAACCTTTGACCAGAACTCAGATCCATCATTCAAATGCTGTTTTGCAAACTTTAAGCGATTGTCCTTGTGACGTTTTCCTAAGAGTGGCTTTTTTCTTGGCCTGCGACCATTGAGACATTCACCATGCAATACTCGACCTATGGTTGAAATGGAAACCCCAGTCCCACTTGCAGCCAATTCACTTTGAATATATTTGGCTGTCAATCTCGGATTGTTATTAACCTTTCTAATAATCCTTCTACTTGTTGGTGAAAGAACCTTCATTCTTCCAGACCGAGGGAGCATTGTGACAGTACCATGAGTCTTGCGCTTTGATAACAGAAACAATAGTTGAAATTGGGATACTCAAATGCTTGGAAATCTTCTTGTATCCTTCTCCAGCTTTATGTCAATAAATACATTTCTGCCTAAGGTACTCAGATAGCTCTTTACTTTTTCCCCATATTGACTTATTGATAAGAAAGCAATCATCCTATGCCCTTTTATACTCTCTAAGAATGTTCACCTACAATCCAGCATTTTCTAGAATTAGGTTCTGCATTATCATATTGAAATTTCTAGTACCTTGTAGACAATACTATCATAGCATCAAAGGGTATGACTACTTTTGAATTAGCATTGCTGAAATAAATAACTGTAGACATCTATTTCTTGTAATTTTTTTCCTAAAATTCTTAGTTTTTCGAGAAATTTCTAGAAATGATACATTTCCATTGGGGTATGTAAACTTTTGACTATTACAACTATAATCAACTATAATTTAGCTCAAAGAGCCAGCTGCCCAACGTTTCGATATGTTTCTCAAGGGAGCCTGTGTTTGAGTCAAAACATTGGAGGTATTTATAGGTTTTTGACGGCATGACAACTACTTGTTATTGTTTTTATATATATATATATATATATATATATATATATATATATACAGTACTGTGCAAAAGTTTTAGGCAGGTGTGAAAAAATGCTGTAAAGTAAGAATGCTTTCAAAAATAGACATGTTAATAGATTATTTTTATCAATTAACTAAATGCAAAGTGAGTGAACAGAAGAAAAATCTAAATCAAATCCATATTTGGTGTGACCACCCTTTGCCTTCAAAACAGCATCAAGCATCAATTCTTCTAGGTACACTTGCACACAGTTTGTGAAGGAACTCGGCAGGTAGGTTGGCCCAAACATCTTGGAGAACTAACCACAGTTCTTCTGTGGATTTAGGCAGCCTCAGTTGCTTCTCTCTCTTCATGTAATCCCAGACAGACTCGATGATGTTGAGATCAGGGCTCTGTGGGGGCCATACCATCACTTCCAGGACTCCTTGTTCTTCTTTACGCTGAAGATAGTTCTTAATGACTTTCGCTGTATGTTTGGGGTCGTTGTCATGCTGCAGAATAAATTTGGTGCCAATCAGATGCCTCCCTGATGGTATTGCATGATGGATAAGTATCTGCCGGTACTCCTCAGCATTGAGGAGACCATTAATTCTGACCAAATCCCCAACTCCATTTGCAGAAATGCAGCCCCAAACTTGCAAGGAACCTCCACCATGCTTCACTGTTGCCTGCAGACACTCATTCGTGTATGCTCTCCAGCCCTTCGGCGAACAAACTGCCTTCTGCTACAGCCAAATATTTCAAATTTTGACTCATCAGTCCAGAGCACCTGCTGCCATTTTTCTGCACCCCAGTTCCTGTGTTTTCGTGCATAGTTGAGTCGCTTGGCCTTGTTTCCATGTCGGAGGTATGGCTTTTGGCCGCAAGTCTTCCATGAAGGCCACTTCTGACCAGACTTCTCCGGACAGTAGATGGGTGTACCAGGGTCCCATTGTTTTCTGCCAGTTCTGAGCCGATGGCACTGCTGGACATCTTCCGATTGCGAAGGGAAGTAAGCATGATGTGTCTTTCATCTGCTGCAGTAAGTTTCCTTGGCCGACCACTGCGTCTCACGGTCCTCAACGTTGCCCGTTTCTTTGTGCTTCTTCAAAAGAGCTTGAACAGCACATCTGGAAACCCCTGTCTGCCTTGAAATTTCTGCCTGGGAGAGACCTTGCTGATGCAGTATAACTACCTTGTGTCTTGTTGCTGTGCTCAGTCTTGCCATGGTGTATGACTTTTGACAGTAAACTGTCTTCAGCAACCTCACCTTGTTAGCTGAGTTTGGCTGTTCCTCACCCAGTTTTATTCCTCCTACACAGCTGTTTCTGTTTCAGTTAATGATTGTGTTTCAACCTACATATTGAATTGATGATCATTAGCACCTGTTTGGTATAATTGTTTAATCATACACCTGACTATATGCCTACAAAATCCCTGACTTTGTGCAAGTGTACCTAGAAGAATTGATGCTGTTTTGAAGGCAAAGGGTTGTCTCACCAAATATGGATTTGATTTAGATTTTTCTTCTATTCACTCACTTTGCATTTAGTTAATTGATAAATATAATCTATTAACATGTCTATTTTTGAAAGCATTCTTACTTTACAGCATTTTTTCACACCTGCCTAAAACTTTTGCACAGTACTGTATATATATAAATACATTGATGAAGGCTATATTTGCATCCTGAGCTGTTCGAAGAAAAAAAAAGGGCATAATGCTGCAGTAGTGATGTCAAAATGGCATATTCATCTATAACAGGGCTTCCCAAACTGTGGTCCTGGGTGGGCCGCGGGACCAATGACATTCTATGGATTTTTTTTCTATTAATAGCGAAAAGCAGGCGCTGGCGGCAGCTGTTACTGTAAAAAATGTGTAGAAAGGGAGTATTGGCGGACTGTCAATCAAAACACAAATTCACAAATCATGTTGCAAGCCAACAGAATGTGATTTTGCAAGTTGTATTTGGTTGCACAGAGTAGTGGTGAAAAAAGTAACTTCTGCGAGGCTCTCGTTTCCATTGTGCGCATTCGTCCTTTTTGTGCATGACAGTTCAACGTCAGAGGTAACGGCTGGACGTTTTATTTAGTGTTCAGAAATTAGGATTTAAGTTATGTTTTTATGCACATTGTACTGGTTTTACTCAAAGTGATTCCTGTTCAGGTATTTATGAATGGGAATAATAAGAGACATGCACTTCTTTCTTGTTTAATGACCAAGAAAAATAACTGCATTTCTAAAATTTACAATTAACAAAAGCTGCCTAATTTAAAGGTTTGATAAAAACGTCTGTTTAGTTTTTGCAATTTATTTTATTTAGTAAAAAAAAAATATTTTCACTCAGTGCATATTCTATGTGATTTCCATCTTTCACAATATTTATTTAAATTAATAAAGGACAGTTTAGATTAGGTTTATGTATAATGTTACAGGTTTAAACATATAAAATGTATTCATTTGGCATTTTCCCAAGGAGTGCTAAAAGTGGGCCACAGTGCCTAATGTAGCTGAACAGGTGGGCCTCGGGTAAAAAAAAAAAAAAGTTTGGAAACCCCTGGTCTAGAAGATTATACTTGACATTCGACCAATATTTGACTCCTGTACACCCTGACCACTTTCAAACAAAATGTCTTGTTTTTAAATCACTCGACAACACCTACAATTCGTGGTTTTTAGGCACTTTTAACAAATCTGTCTCTGAGAAGATTTACAATCATCCTCCATCAAAGGCAGCACCAATCAAGCGAACGAGACAAATAATCTTGGACTCTGACAGCGACTAAAATATAAAATAAAAAGCATACCCCGTTGAAACACCTTTTCCTTAAATACATTATTTTTTTGCAGTTCATTATCTACCCAGTTTAATTCACTGTTCCTGAAATATCAAAAAGAAAGATTCTTTAATATTAACTTAATTTACGTTATTATTTCATTAAATTCACTTGCAATTTGAAACTTAACACCCGTTTATTGTCTTTTTTTTATCACAGATAATATCCATGTATTATAAAAAATGTGACGGTCTCATAGTTTATGACGTCACATAGACCCTAGATGGAATTATTTTCCTGTAACTCACTGAAGCCCATCTATTATTTTCTCTCTACCTCCCTCTCTCCACTTATACACACACACAGGCACAATGTGTTTAGATCTACTGTGTAGATCAACTCAATACACCCCATGGTGTTCTTCACAATCCATTATATTGCTAAAGGTTCACTGTTAAACCTTGCTCTCTCTCTCCCTTGGAAGTCAGTCTATTACAGACCTGAAGAGGGTGAATAAAGCAATGCCTAAAGCAAGTGGTGCTGAATATGCGGGGGTGATGACAACAGTAGTGGAGCTGGCCAAGGTGCTGAAGCCTGCTTCGAGGATGTGTGCGGGATCCTCTTTCTGAGAAACAGGCTGTGAACAGGAGACTCTCTGGAGTCCTGAAGTCTGCGGAGCTGCTCTTCCTGAATATACAGAGGCTCTCAAAAGTATTTCACACCCCTTGGACTTTTCCACATTTTATTGTGTTATAACATGGAATCAAAATGGATTTAATTAGGAGTTTTTGCCACTGATCAACACAAACAAAGTCCATAATGTCAAAATGAAAAATAAAATCTACAAATTGTTCTAAATTAATTACAAACACAAAACAGAAAATAATTGATTGCATAAGTATTCACCCCCTTGAGTCAATATTTGGTAGAGGCACCTTTGGCAGCAATTACAGCCAGTCAGTTTATTTGGATAAGTCTCTACCAGCTTTGCACATCTGGACCCTGCAATTTTTGCCCATTCTTCTTTGCAAAACTGCTCAAGCTCTGTCAAGTTGGATGGGGACCTTTGGTGAACAGCAATTTTCAACTCTTTCCACATATTCTCAATTGGATTGAGGTCTGGGCTTTGACAGGGCCACTCCACGACATTGACCTTTTTGTTTTTAAGCCACTCCAGTGTGGCTTTGGCTGTATGTTTGGGGTCATTGTCCTGCTGGAAGATGAATCTTCTCCCAAGTCCCAGGTCTCTTGCAGACTTCAGCAGGTTTTCCTCCAGGATTTCTCTGTACTTTGCTACATCCATTTTGCCCTTTATCTTCACGAGCTATCCAGGCCCTGACGCAGAGAAGCATCCCCATAGCATGACGCTGCCACCACCATGCTTCACGGTAGGGATGGTGTTCTCAAGATGATGTGAAGTGTTAGGTTTGCGCCAAACATAGCGCTTAGCGTTGAGGCCAAAAAGCTCTATTTTGGTCTCATCAGATCATAGAATCTTCTTCCACTTGGTCTCACAGTCTCCCACATGCCTTCTGGCAAACTCTAGCCGAGATTTGATGTGAGTTTTTTTCACCAATGGCTTTCTTTTTGCCACTCTCCCATAAAGGCCAGTTTTGTGAAGCACCCGGCTATTGTTGCCGTATGCACAGTGTCTCCCAGCTCAGCCATGGAAGACTGTAACTCCTTTAGAGTTGCCATAGACCACTTGATGGCCTCCCTGACTAGTGCCCTTCTCGCCCGGATACTCCGTTTTTGAGGACGGCCTGTTCTAGACAGATTCACAGTTGTGCCATATTCTCTCCATTTCTTAATAATGGACTTTACTGTGCTCCGGGGAATATTCAGTGCCTTGGAAATGTTCTTATATCCTACCCCTGATTGGTGCTTTTGAAGAACCTTATTCCGGATTTGCTTTGAATGTTCCTTCATCTTCATGATGTAGTTTTTGTTAGGAAATGTACTAACCAACTGTGGGACCTCCCAGAGACAGGTGTATTTAACCTGAAATCATGTGAAACACCTTAATTGCACACAGGTGGACTCCATTCAACTAATTATGTGACTTCTAAAGACAATTGCACCAGAGCTCATTTAGGTGTGTCATAGCAAAGGGGATAAATACTTATGCAATCAATTATTTTCTGTTTTATATTTGTAATTAATTTAGAACAATTTGTAGATTTTATTTTTCACTTTGACATTATGGACTTTTTCTGTGTTGATCAGTGGCAAAAACTCCTAATTCAATCCATTTTGATTCCATGTTGTAACACAATAAAATGTGGAAAAGTCCAAGGGGGGTGAATACTTTTGAGAGCCACTGTAGCTGATTTTATTTAAACTTAGAGATATCTGGAAGTCACAACTATATTCTGTCTTTAGTCCTGTCTGTAGGGTAAACTGTAAAAGAGTTTGTAAGTCCCTCCTGTAGGGCAGTATTGTGCTATTGTGTCCTGCTCTTCCTGGATTCAGTAAGCTAAATTGTCAGCATATGTCTTTTGCTCTATAGACTGGATTGGCTGATGACAAAGAAATCTCAAAAATGTAGTTACAAAAAAAGGACAGTGTGAAGGATAGGTACCTTTGAATTCCATGATTACACAGAATAACATTTCCTACAAGGCAATAATAGGTACCACCTGTTATTTTTGCTTACTTTTACAGCAGCGTATATGAAAAAAACCAAACAAAAAAAAAACATGCAACTCAAACAGTTAAAAGCATGAAGGTTTAAAAACTGAATTTGTGAGAAACACTCAAAAGAATATAAATGTGTCCCTGTTTAACATAAAACAGTCAGTGCAATCACAGGGAGGAGATACAATGACTGGAAGCTATTTGAGGATTATTAATGCTTGGTTTCTGATGCATGCACAAATCTAAATAGAAAGGTAACAGAAACACACAGCTGAGCTATTTTTAAAATCATTTGTGACTGTGTCTCATAATTAGAGATTGTAAAGCTCTGCATCCTGATCCCAGAGAGCGGAGTAAGAAAGGGAGAGTTGATTAGAACTGTTTTTATTTACCTTGTTTAGAGCTGGTCTTGGCCTTGAAAACGGGCTTCAAATCAGCAGCTGGGAGATTGAGCAGACACACTTGGCTGTAGGACTTAAAAAATCGTTCCACAGTCTTGTTATCGGGTATTAGAGGGTGCCGAGCCAGAGTCACCCAGCAATTATCCTTCGAAGGGAAAACCTTTCTGTCTTTCAACATTTCTGTGGCAGAGAGAGAGAGAGAGAGAGAGAGAGAGAGAGAGAGAGAGAAAGGAAATGTATTTGTTATATACTGGAGTTTATTTACCCTTTACATTAATATCACAATTGTTTATGTTTATTTTTTCATACATTTGCTTTTTTTTCTTTTTATTCAGCCTTTTTGCTTTAGCTGACAATATTTTGGTATGCTTAACATAGCCTTCTTAAGGGAGCACGTTTTTGTTTAAATTTGAACTATGTTATGTAGGTCATTTTTTATTTTGTAGTATTTAAGATATATGGATATATTTCAACATATTTGTATATTTTCCTTGCATTAAAACTTACATATTAATATAACGCATCCTGAAATGGCTATGATCTAATATTTCTCTGTATCAGATGGAAATGACATCACATTGAGATACACTGTTGAATTATTCTTAGTGAACTACATAGTGGTTAAATAAGAGTAATAGAAGATCATACAGGGTGCTGTACAGTCACAACTGGTCTCCACTCCACGACAGATCGAAGTGGACCTGTGGGGTGAAACCCAGTTTGTACTGTACAGCACCAAACAACATATTCTACAAATAAGCACACACAGGAAGCGTATAAGCATACTTTTTGTCATATATTCAAAACATATGAGTGTACACCAACTATTTATTAAAATATAAGTTTCATGCTCAGAAATGGACTTGTACAGAAATGAAATTCAGGTTTCTGACCTTTCAGTGAATTGCAATAGTTTTGGTCCAATTGAACCTCAGTTTCGTGTTCATCTGGGATCGTGCACTTCTCAGCTGGAAACAATATCAACCAAAATCATTTTAGAAAACAATGCCTACCGCTGTGCAGATGCTCAGATTATACTATACAAGTCATTCAGAATACAGCACTATCCCAACACATGCAAACTATATAAACAATCTCTTTAAAGTATATAAACCAGTGACCACAAATACAGAGGGTCCTCACAATCACATAATTGCACAGGACCTGAAATATTAAAAATATATCGGATTATAGCCAAATACAATCTGAAACGTCTAAAATGTTTGTACTTTCAGATATAATTTATAAATGCTGAAAATGCGTATGACAAATTAAACATTTAAAATCAGTCTTTTTATTTTATTTTTTTTACACTTGGCAAGTCAAGATTTAGCTAACATTCCTAACAAATAAATACTTAAAAAACATTTTTTACACTTGGCGATTGAACATTTACCCAACAGATAAATCTGAAAAACATTATTGTTCAGAAATTAAATCTGAAAAAATAAATTTGTGCTGTCACATAAATACAGATGAACCCGTTTTATATCACCTCGCTTAATATCATGGCCCTGTATATTATCACAATTTTTCGAAAACCACTCGCCATGCACCATATTTCACTGAGAAATTATGTCTCTTAATATCACCTCACAAACCCACTTATTGTCACGTTTTGTGCAGCCTGTCAAATGCTGCGTGGGTCATTTAAGTAATGAACATATCATCAACGAAGTTTGTGGATACAGTTCAGTTATATTTCACTTACAAAACACCAATGTCACCACATTTTTCTTTAACAGTCAGTTTTATTCACAAAATAAAACACCAAGTGCAATGCGTAATTGATAGCTCTCATCAGTTTTAGATTCAGTGGCTCTCAAAAGTATTCACCCCCCCTGGACTTTTTCACATTTTATTGTGTTACAACATGGAATCAAAATGGATTGAATTAGGAGTTTTTGCCACTGATCAACACAAAAAAAGTCCATAATGTCAAAGTGAAAAATAAAATCTACAAATTGTTCTAAATTAATTACAAATATAAAACAGAAAATAATTGATTGCATAAGTATTCACCCCCTTTGCTATGACACACCTAAATAAGCTCTGGTGCAACCAATTGTCTTTAGAAGTCACATAATTAGTTGAATGGAGTCCATCTGTGTGCAATTAAGGTGTTTCACATGATTTCAGGTTAAATACACCTGTCTCTGGGAGGTCCCACAGTTGGTTAGTACATTTCCTAACAAAAACTACATCATGAAGATGAAGGAACATTCAAAGCAAATCCGGAATAAGGTTCTTCAAAAGCACCAATCAGGGGTAGGATATAAGAACATTTCCAAGGCACTGAATATCCCCCAGAGCACAGTAAAGTCCATGATTAAGAAATGGAGAGAATATGGCAAAACTGTGAATCTGTCTAGAACAGACTGTCCTCAAAAACAGTATCCGGGCGAGAAGGGCACTAGTCAGGGAGGCCACCAAGAGGCCTATGGCAACTCTAAAGGAGTAACAGTCTTCCACGGCTGAGCTGGGAGACACTGTGCATACGGCAACAATAGCCTGGGTGCTTCACAAAACTGGCCTTTATGGGAGAGTGGCAAAAAGAAAGCCATTGTTGAAAAAAACTCACATCAAATCTCGGCTAGAGTTTGCCAGAAGGCATGTGGGAGACTCTGTGATCAGTGGCAAAAACTCCTAATTCAATCCATTTGGATTCCATGTTGTAACACAGTAAAATGTGGAAAAGTCCAAGGGGGGTGAATACTTTTGAGAGCCACTGTAGACACAAACTGTTTCATTCCAGTTTATGATACAAAACGTATTTGTCCTGTTGTAAATATGCATTTGTTTAAATGTAAAGAATGACTAAATGTACAGTATTAAAACACTGCTCTTTAATTCACCGTTCACTTTCTTTTTTTCTTGCACTCGTAATGTGCTGTCAGGCAAATGTGAAACCCGGTTTATATCATAACTCGCTTTGTATCACAAATTATGCCTGCACGGCAATCATGATATAACGTGGTTTCATCTGTATTTATTTTGTCAGCTAGAGCTGAAGCTAACATGCAAAAGAGCTCCCATCCTTTGAAGCGTTTGATTTGGCATTGTATGCTGCAGAGCTGCCCTTAAGCTCCCAAGAGCCAATCTCTCTGCTTCCCTGCCTCCTCTGCATACAATGCCCATTTTTAAAAATTTTTTTTTTTTTTTACAGATTTCAAAACTTTGAAGAATGACTTTGTTAACATTTATGTATTCAGCTAAATCTGGCCTTTTTTCGGTTAAATCTAGGAAAAAAATGCGATTTACATTAAATCCGGGAAAACACACCCGTTAAAATGAGTGCTTTTTTTTCACTTGGCAAGACCACACATGGAGCCATGTCGGCTCTGTTCACTGCAGTTTCACTGACACTCGCCTCTTCAAACATGATTTCTCCAGTTCTACAAGTCCTAGAGTGATCGTTATTGGCTCATTTAAAAAGGTAAGAACCTGGACTAATTAGCTGTCATTTATGATGTATTTATTTCAGATGTTCTATCCTTTATATATATAAAAAAAAAATAAAATCACGCCGTCCTTACTGACTCTCCTCACCCCCCCAGGGGGCCACGCTCACACACTTTGCGCACCACTGATCTAGAGGAGGCTGGGATTGTACAATAAGATTGGTGCAAAAATCAAAGCAGTTATTGTGTTCACCATGTAGAGAGTGACAGACAGACGGACAGACACATGGACAGCGCATAAGGGTTCCCTGCTTTTGAGGACCCTAATAATGAACATGACAAGCTAACATATAGGAAGCAGCTCATGTAACAGACTGTGCCTTTAACACATAACTCACCTAATATTGCATAAATGACAGAAACATCCTGTAGAAGCTCGCTGGTGGGCAAAGACCACTTATTGCAAATCAGTTCAAGAAGGTCTACATACTGCTTCATAGAGGGAATAACTTCAATGTTTAAAGCCTGGAATTAAATGAGAAAGAGGAGCTTAATTACATCACAAAAACAGAAAATGTATAAATGTAACACACTTACAAACTTGCTATTGTATAACAAGTGTGACCGCCATCTTGAAGTGTGTGTTTGGAACCAAGGGTTGTGTTGCTAGGGAACACAATGTTCTTTTGAAACCAAGACAAAATAAGGCTTTGACTAGTATTACTATTGTAATTCTGCTCGGACACATGAAACATCAGTTCTCTGTTTTTTGTTGAAGCTGTAACCCATGTACTTGAACTGATAGTTTGGAAATGGCTCTCTAACAGGGAAGCTCACCTTTAAGAACAAATCCTTCATGTTGTTCAACTGTTTGTAAAATGGAGCAAGAACATGAGGCTCTTGTACTGATCCTTCGGCCTGCCTGACCAGGTCCCTGTATCTCTGAAACATTCTCGTCGGGTCAGTCCAGCACACTTCTTTCATGAAGTAGAACCTGCCGGAAGTAAATTCTTCCTTCCTGCAAAATGAAATGAAGTTTAATTCACAATTATTCTCTCAACACAGTGTGCTGACAGGTTTGTATTCTGGTTGAGCCAGTGTAATATCTGACAGATTGTTTTTGTTTTGTTACTAAAGCTGGCAACAACTGGAAGCAGCAGATTAATGAATACATTGTCTGTGTTAGCTGTGTTTAACTTCAAAAGGTTCCATGAAGGAAAGCAATCGACACTGAAAACAAATCAAAGAAAAAGCAGCAGTATAGGTCTCACAAAGCCTAAAAAAAATAAAACAAACTTTTACAATTGTTTTTCCTTTTAACAACTGTCGACTACGTCCCTTTGTGAAATGAGCGGTATTGAGAAGATTACAAGAGAGTTTGACAATTTTTGGTTCACTAATACCGATGAGAAAAAATAGAAATCTTTACCGTAATGTGCACATCTTTTGTGATATCTGGTACTACTTATATGCCTTATTCTCAGGTTATATGTTTTCACTTTAAAATGCTATTTAAAATGACCGGATAACAAAACACAAAAATTACCCCTAAGTAGAATATTGCTTTTCAAATACCTTTCATACTCCACAAACACAGCTGGCATTTGCTGGAAAAACGTTTTTAGTTGCTGGGGCTTGCAGTTCTCATAGAGGTACAGATAGACATTATAAATGTGATCTACAGTGGTTAGAAAATCAGCTCCTTCAAGTTCTCCAGGATTCCCTTCTGTGTTTTTACAGCACCAGGACTTGAAGAGTGTGATAACTTCTTCCACAGAAATGGAAGACTTGATGCCTGAAAAGACAAATTGATTATTAATAAAACAGTTCTTATATTCTGGAATACAAGACATGCTTACAGGTCATAGCATAGAATTTGTACCTTTAAAATATTTACTTAAAGGAGCAACTTGGTACAGGAATGAAATATCAGAGAGTCCACTAGGGGCAGTGTTGCAGAGGGACAGGTTAATTATTATTTGTTTATTTAGCAGATGCCTTTATCCAAGGTGACTTACAGAGACTAGGGTGTGTGAACTACGCATCAGCTGCAGAGTCACTTACAACAACCCAGCCTCCATATGTTCCCCTGGTGGTTTTAACAGAGGAATTCTAGTGAATCAGCTGGCATCGTGTAATCTTACTTACCGACAGAACAAGAAAATTCACTTGGGTTTAGTTGGATTGAGACATAGCTGACGTGATCTCCCAACAGCTTGTAAAGCTCAGAAGATTTCAGGAACACATTGTTGGGACACAGGAACTCCACTGTAGGCCTGCTGTTTGCAGCCTCCATTTTATAAGCTGACACCCATGGCAATGTTGTGAGGTACAAGGCAAAAGATGATTTGGTGTCTCTCAACTTCCGTCCCTGACTGTCAAATACTTGAGCGCTTTGGTACTGAGAATATCTGTCACTGGAAGATAAACACAGCACAGTAGCATGTCTTAGTTTTTATTTAATATATATATTACTAATAATTTAGAGTGGCCAATTATTTTACCCGTTTTTCTGATTATGTTCCCTCAGTTCAGCAGTTCCCCACAACAGCTAAGGAGAACTGTGATGCTTCTTCTGGAATCCCCAGATGACCAATGACTTGCACAGCGAATACACTAACCTGGACTGTAGGATTCACCCTGCACACCACGCCCAGTTTGAGCTGCCCAATTTGAATGTCACCTCCACGCAACAACACAGTTAGTGATCAGGAGGAATGTCAAGCGAACCAAGTGCCGAACCTTAGCAACTGATGTTGCCAAGTCACTGAACCTGGAGTCAAGGCTCCGTCTGGCTAGTCTGCCACCTGACTAATCGAGATTGCCGAAGTAAAATGAGGTGAATTAGCCCCTGCCAATCACCTTACATTCCCTCGGTTGTGCATTTCATAGGTGTGTCTGTGTGCTCTCATTTTTCAGTTTTTGTTTTACTGTACCTCACTTTGTATCCCCCAAAACTAGTTTAAACATCTTTTTTCAAAGTATATTTGACTATTAGTAGGGCTTGAACTTCTCGGTTTTTATTTTCCAAATCTCTACCTCCTTTTAAATGTTAATTAGTAGTTGTTAAGAGAAAACTACTAATTAAAGACTGGGTTTAAAATATATATTTTTTTGGTTTGCTACAAAATCAAGGAGATTTTAAATGATGGACTTGACATTAGTGTACACACCGTACAGGGTATTTTATGCTGAAAAGAAAATCTGATAGGTCAATTCGAGTGAGTGAGTGAAAATAACAAAAGCACAACGATAAACTAGGCGGCCAAGAATGAAATGCAATTAGGATCACCAATGAGCAATTAACGTAATTTGCCACATCTGTTCTAAATAAAAATTAAGAGAAACAGTATCAGGCTCAGTCAAGATATGAAGGTAAAAACAAGTTACATTGTTTTGTAATGAACAGCTTTTTCTGAGTTTAATTAGGAAACAGAATCGGCTCAAAATAAGTTTAAAGGGGCGTCATGTGATCAAAAATAAAACTTGAAAACGTCAAGCCCTAACTATTAGCTTACCCAGTATCCCAGTTTCTATCGAGCAAACTTAGAAGCTCTTCTCTTTGTTCGAGTTTCTTCTTTTCTGAAAGATGGTCCGCTGTAACGAGGGAACGAAACTCCTCGCATTCACAGTCTTCAATCACATAAACATCGTCCGTGGTTTTTTGCCAGAATTCATTATCGAACGCCCATGGACTAGTAGCCTAAAACAGAATCAAAACCAAGATAACTAGACATGGAGAACAATATAAAGCATCTCTTTGTCACGATAAATTCAGTCACTGCACTATCCTGTAGGTCATACAGACACAACAGCTTGTGATTGGTAAGTTATGACAACACATACAACAGTTAATTATAAATCTATGACATAATATAAATTAATACGTTGTGTAGGGTGTCTCTCATTAAAAGATCTTCTTCAGTTCGAACGAGAGATCCACAAAGCGAAGCTGAGCAGTTCTATCTGCTCACAGTGTGAAATTATTTCTGTTATAGTAAGAGACACTCATGAACTTTGTATTTATTTATTTATTTATTTATTTACTTTGCCATATGTAAGATGTACTTTCTTAACAGTGCAAAAAAACAAGAAAAACTTTCATAAATCAAAATAGTCATATTTAGCTTTTTTTTCTGTGATGTGTGCATACAAAGCCCCCATACAAACAACGAACCATCTGCGCCTCAGAATCAATTTAATAAACCTTCACTGCACAGCCCAGCCAGGATTATCTTGTTGGCACATGCTCTGAATGAAATTAAAGCTGGGTTTATCTCAAGCAGCCCTCAGAACTGCCCTAATCAGTCACAGATACGACACAGCACTGAATCATCAGCAGAGATGGGGGAAGGGGGAGCGAGTAATAGAGCAGGACTTAGACAAAAGCATTAACTGCTTAATGCATTGTGGCCTCTTCTAAAACACTATAAAAACAGCTTTCATTCCAGTTTTAAAGTGATTCGCCCATGACCCCTGCTGAGGCAAAATTAAAATCCATTACTGTTTTTCAGCACAGAAAAGCTTAATTGCGCTGTCCAACCATACAAATGGTTTTAAATGGCAAAATCTCAAAACGCTAAAGAATAAATATTAGGATGAATTTTTGATACAGTTTCAAAGATTTCAGATATATCAGATTACACAACGTGGCTTCAAATCCAACATTTTTAAGCTGAATCTGCTTGGATCTGTATTAGTTTGAGGAATGAGCTGGAAACATTGTAATAAATCAAACTGAAGTGTACAGTTCTAACAAACCTCAATTTGAAACGTGTTGCTTGTTTATTTGTCGGTTTGTCAGATTCCAAATGTTCACTAACCACATGCTTTCTGTATTATTTTGTGTAAGCATGTAAACCTGACATACCCAGTAAAGGGTTTGCAGGTGTTTAAATTGTTCTGGGGGGATACCTGGCCATGCCTGGTACATTAATGCAATACCTCTGTCCATGACATAGTATATCAGCAGAGGATAATAAGCAGAGCAATGTATGAACCTACTATAGCAACGAGTCATCAGCTGAAATGGGCTTGCAAATGGGGAATGCAGTGATTAAACAGTACAGCATGTTAATGGCCTAATCAATTAACAGCGCCTGGTTGCCAAGGGAATATTTACACTCGACCAGCATTAGAAAACATGAACCAAATGCTGGCCAAGTGTAATCATTCCCGAGGTTACCAGGTGATGCTGCTTCGTTTTTCCATTTATGCGACACTTTGGATGTTTAAGTTTACTGTTCCTTGCTGTGCGTTTTAAAAAAAGGACAGTATGTGAGCTCAGCAGTGGCTAATCCAGCATACAGTAAAGTGCATCAAATTGAATTGTGATGTTTTGCCCTGGGCTGTACTATAATTACATGGCTGTAATTACACATTTAGCAGTGTGACTGCATGACTGAGGGTATTTTGACCTGGTTAGAGATGGTTTGTGCTGTTGCTGCCTAAACGACCTTGAACGATGTACAACACAGAATACATGTCAAGGATGCCATTTGGATATCATCTGAGGAACAGCGCATTTCCACAGCAGGTACTAGAAGCTTTTGATAACTGGTTTGAAGTAACAGTTACCGAAGACATGAAAACATGCAGCAAATTCAGGATTAAGCAGATTTGGTCTAATTATTGCTGCAGGTGTGGAAGCTCATTAGCACTGTGTATAGAGTTTCAGGAGGCTAATACACTGCAGTGCCTGTCTCCTATACTGCAGGCACTATAGGGATCAGAGGTAAAATACCAGTCCCTTTGGTGACTCCTCCAGCAAACAGGGTAGACCTGTGGGCATGCAGCCATTCAGGCAGCCCCAGAGTACTCATTACAGTCAATGGAGGCCGGGGACTGAATCTACAGCTTCGTTTACCGTAGACTGCTGAGACACACAGCCTTGAATGAATATATATATATATATATATATATATATATATATATATATATATATATATATATAACAAGGTATATAAAACATATACCTTGTTATATTCAAGTATTCATTTAAATTTTGAATATTCTTTCAAAATTTAAATGAATACTTGAATATACAACAAGTATAGGATTGAATAACTGTTTAAGGAACTGTCAGGGAAAACAGGGTGGACATCTACCAAATGGTCCACAGTCTTTTGAGTTCCTTGTTAAAAATCAGTCATTTGTGCAAGCCTGAATATAAATGCCACATGAACGCCTAACATCAGCCCTCTATCAATGCCTGTTAGACTTACTTTCTTGCTTATCATGAACAAAACTCAAATGGAACACGTGAATCAGTCATACACAGTGTTCTTGCTATTGCAGATGTTTCTATTTTATTTCCAAACCTGTTCTCTGTACCACACATACAGTAGCCCCACTAAGGCTATGAAAAGCACATTACACGCGTCAGAACTCTGAAAATGTAGGTCAAAGTGTCCTTGTGGGAGTGTGCCCCGCCCTTGTGCGTATGTTGTGTTATATGTTGCGTGTGGTGTTAATGTTGTGTGTATGTATGTGTGTATATATATATATATATATATATATATATATATATATATATATATATATATATATATATCTACAGTACTGCGCAAAAGTTTTAGGCAGGTGTGAAAAAATGCTGTAAAGTAAGAATGCTTTCAAAAATAGACATGTTAATAGATTATATTTATCAATTAACTAAATGCAAAGTGAGTGAACAGAAGAAAAATCTAAATCAAATCCATATTTGGTGTGACAACCCTTTGCCTTCAAAACAGCATCAATTCTTCTAGGTACACTTGCACAAAGTCAGGGATTTTGTAGGCATATAGTCAGGTGTATGATTAAACAATTATACCAAACAGGTGCTAATGATCATCAATTCAATATGTAGGTTGAAACACAATCATTAACTGAAACAGAAACATCTGTGTAGGAGGAATAAAACTGGGTGAGGAACAGCCAAACTCAGCTAACAAGGTGAGGTTGCTGAAGACAGTTTACTGTCAAAAGTCATACACCATGGCAAGACTGAGCACAGCAACAAGACACAAGGTAGTTATACTGCATCAGCAAGGTCTCTCCCAGGCAGAAATTTCAAGGCAGACAGGGGTTTCCAGATGTGTTGTCCAAGCTCTTTTGAAGAAGCACAAAGAAACGGGCAACGTTGAGGACCATAGACGCAGTGGTCGGCCAAAGAAACTTACTGCAGCAGATGAAAGACACATCATGCTTACTTCCCTTCGCAATCGGAAGATGTCCAGCAGTGCCATCAGCTCAGAACTGGCAGAAAACAGTGGGACCCTGGTACACCCATCTACTGTCCGGAGAAGTCTGGTCAGAAGTGGCCTTCATGGAAGACTTGCGGCCAAAAAGCCATACCTCCATGGAAACAAGGCCAAGCAACTCAACTATGCACAAAAACACAGGAACTGGGGTGCAGAAAAATGGCAGCAGGTGCTCTGGACTGATGAGTCAAAATTTGAAATATTTGGCTGTAGCAGAAGGCAGTTTGTTCGCCGAAGGGCTGGAGAGCGTACATGAATGAGAGTCTGCAGGCAACAGTGAAGCATGGTGGAGGTTCCTTGCAAGTTTGGGGCTGCATTTCTGCAAATGGAGTTGGGGATTTGGTCAGAATTAATGGTCTCCTCAATGCTGAGAAGTACAGGCAGATACTTATCCATCATGCAATACCATCAGGGAGGTATCTGATTGGCCCCAAATTTATTCTGCAGCATGACAACGACCCCAAACATACAGCAAAAGTCATTATGAACTATCTTCAGGGTAAAGAAGAACAAGGAGTCCTGGAAGTGATGGTATGGCCCCCACAGAGCCCTGATCTCAACATCATCGAGTCTGTCTGTGATTACATGAAGAGAGAGAAGCAACTGAGGCTGCCTAAATCCACAAAAGAACTGTGGTTAGTTCTCCAAGATGTTTGGGCCAACCTACCTGCCGAGTTCCTTCAAAAACTGTGTGCAAGTGTACCTAGAAGAATTGATGCTTGATGCTGTTTTGAAGGCAAAGGTGGTCACACCAAATATGGATTTGATTTAGATTTTTCTTCTGTTCACTCACTTTGCATTTAGTTAATTGATAAATATAATCTATTAACATGTCTATTTTTGAAAGCATTCTTACTTGACAGCATTTTTTCACACCTGCCTAAAACTTTTGCACAGTACTGTATATATATATATATATATATATATATATATATATATATATATATATATATATATATATATATATATATATATTGGTGCACGGGATATAATGGGGCTGTGGAGCAAGAGTGATTTAAAATATATAGTTGTATTTAGGCACGAGGATTGCACAATCACTTCACGTGCAGATAAAATGTGTATTAATATGCGAGTACGGGGAGTGCACAGATTAGTTCACGTGCAGATGTACAGAGATTCCAACTGAATGACTGATTAGCAATCGAGTCTCGGTACAGCAGAATAAAAGGTGCAGTGTTTCACTCACTCGGGGTTGTGTGTTCGTGAGTGGAGAACAGGTGTAGAGAGGAGGAAAAATAATAAATAACAATTGCTACTGGTGCTAAATCACCTCAGCACTGTACTTGTTTGTTTAGTGTTCGTCCACTGTGTTTGTCTATTTGTGTTGATTTATTAAAAGCTGAGCACCATAGCATCTCAGTTTCAACCCCAGTACTGCCTGTTGTGTGTTTCTGTTCCGGGTCTGACATCACCGCTTAAGCCATCCTATTCTCAGTCCTATAACCAGAGCATGCAGAACAGGATGTCATCAGAAATGCACATGCACGGTTTAATCAAATTATATAGCCATCAAGAGCTCAGCAAATCATTAAATTAAAGTAGTGTGTGCTACATTCGTAGTATGTAAAATGTCTTATTCTAACAATTGTCTATTATCAAATCTGGACAAGCAGTCCTGAAGATATTGTCTTCATTAGCCAACCAACCATAGGCCAGAACCAAACAGGTCACCGCGATCTTTGACTCGTATAAAATTTCATCACAGTTGGACGAGTGTTACCTTGAAATGGAAATATGGGCTTGGCTATCAGTCTGAAATTAATGGCTGCAATTGTACGTGTTCATAAAACTGGCTTAAACTTTAACTTCCACAATTAAAGCTGCCACATTTACACTTTGTACCTGCTGGTATGTAAACAGCAAAGTTTACCTTAGAACTGGTTAACAAACAGTACCTCACATATACCGAGATGAACATAATAGTCTTCCAGACATGTAGAATATAAATTAGATACTTGAAGATGGGTTATTTTCACACAGGTGGTTCCTGTGGTGGAGTACAAAGCGTTCAGAGAACGTCTGACATTCTGCACATCTATAGGTAAAAAGGACTGCAAACACTGTTTAACAATGGAGCAGAAAGTCATGAGTCAGTATGTAAGTAAAACAAACCAGAGATAAATGATACAGACTTATGATACAGGTGCTAGTTTTAATTTGCGGATTTTCGAAACGCTTATTAGTTGTAATCTAAACAGAGAAGATTACGCGTTTAAAAGTGGCAGCAGTCTGAGGCAAGTGTGATAAAAGAGAGATGAGGGCCAGATGGCTTACCAGTTCCTTTTTCGTAAAGGATCGTTTCTCCTTTCTGAAGATCAGCAGGTCCTGCACTCCTAGGACACTGAAGAGTTCCCTCCAGCCACTCAAATCTGCATCTGCTCTTAAATAGCAGGGGTGCAGCAACACCCAGTCCACTCCTGAAACAACAAAGGGGAAGCACAGCTTTACTATACTGTGCTGCTGCTGGTGGTATATAAGAGGTCAAACATAAAACAAAGGTTCTGTTTCACCAAAGGGGCTATTTTAATGATCCAGACAGTGGTGGATTTTAAAAACATAAAATTAAAAAGATCTGATTGATCATTGTACTGTATTTGTATTGAATGTAGTAATGTTAAGTGAGTCTATAAAATCGCCCGAGGGGAAAACCTCATTTGGATTAACATAGATATATTTACTAAGCGAGTATCAGTCTATGCATTTTAAACTACTGATTTAAACTGGTTGACACAACACTACAGTATGTTTTGAATTGTATTTGAGAACCAGACTCAAAACCACCTCCAGAGGTCGTCTCAGTTGTGGTTAGAATATAAACAGGCAACACATATCCCAGCCCCCAGCACCACAGCCCAGTTGAAGCTTTTATTTTGGCAGAAATCGATTGTTTCCTTAGTTACCTGGGAGTTTTGATGGCAAATCGATGTTCCCATACTCCTTTGAAAACTGGACCTTGTGCTCATACGGACAGACAAAGCCTTTGTTTGTGAGAACTGGGAAGAAAGTCTTCAGTTTTGAGAGGCCCCGAGTGCTAGAATGCTGTTTAATGAACACCACATAGCTGATCACAATGTCTTCTGGCTTTTCCTGAAAATATAATAATGTAGTGAGCATGCCTATGTATGAAAAACAACACAATAGAGTCAATTGTGAACACTAGAGGATCTTTATACCACAGTCATTCAAATAAAAAAAATAACCTACTCCCTGAATAAGGCTGTAAATCTATGTTTAAATTAATATACGCGTAAAGTGTTTAAATATCTGGTCGTTTACCGTTTAAATGATTCATAACATCCATATTTAATAAAAGTACTCTTGTGACTTGTATTCCAATGTTAATAGCTTTATTTTAACTCAATTTAATATTGACATATATATGGTCAGTACTGATGGGCACAATGTATACTCCAGCAGTCTGTTGCTAAGCTTACATGCAGAGCTTTATTCAGTGCATCTTGCAGGTTAGCCTTCACAGTATCATAAAGTCGATGTATTCTACATATCACGAGGGGCGGGAAGGCAGCTTGTAGTCAGGCTCAATAAAATACAGAATACAACTAAATCCTTGTCCTTCCACAACTCGAACATGTAAACAGTCTATCGCAATCACCTCTGCTATTAGATCAGATATTTTATCTGCCCTTACCGGATCATAAAAGCGATGGCGTGCAAATGGTGTCATCCTAGCTGACGCGCTTGGGCAGTCTTCATCTAGCTGGTAGTGAGGATGTTTCAACCAGAGATGATTGAGCATTACACCCGTGGAACCTCCATGATAACTTAGCAAGTTTGAACAAACTGTGCATTTTACAGTATTGTCCTCAGCTGGGTCCAGAAAGGACTTCTCTCAAATTTCTACTGACTCAAACAACATCTATATGTATTATGCTTGCATGCTGCGTTCTACCAGTCTTCTCTGACTAGCTAAAGATTAATCACGTGGTGGACTGGAGGAGGGGTGGGGCAAGTCTAAGGCGCACAGGAAGTAAAAATAACTGAATGGAAATCTTTTGATTTTTATTTCTTGAGGAGGGGAAAGAGCGGGTATACGTAGAATTAAAATGTAAAAAGAAAATATTTTTTAATTTAGTTTACTATTTAAACTCTTCCAGACCTATCCCTTAATGAAGTTTTATGTTTTGTTTTTTTTATGATTTCCGTAGCGGTATTTAGATCCATCACACGGATGCACCATGTTGGAAGATATTCAAAACCAGGTAAGAAATACCTTACAGTTCATATAGTATTCAAAGCATAAATATACTGTCTTGTTTTAATTAAAAATGCTATTTTCCCTCTAAGTCCCTCATAAAAAGGGTGTTTTTTTTAACTGGCCTGTAAGCGGAAGTCTCTTTGCCTCAGTTTCTCTTTTCGTGTCTTGAAAAAGACCTCTAGTCAAGACGTCTGTCACTGAATTTTAGGTTCTTTTAGTATTTCTAATTCAGTACTGTTGAATGTATGGATGATACCTCCGTTTCTCACATGAAAGAGAGACCTTTGTGGTTTGCTATTAAAAGGTATTAAACTGGTTTATCTGTCTTGAGAGACAGATTAGCTACCTTCCAGTGTCCATTCTTGAGGATGGGCAGTATGTGCTCCAGGATGACCTTCTCAGGTTCCAGGTCATGCACGTCCAGTTTCTTTAGAAGCTCTTTCACTTGGGAGTTGCTCAGTGGATCCAGGCACTCAAGCAATTTAGGATTCACTGTATTTAGATCTTTATAAAGTGCCTCCAAGCCTTCATCTCAAAAGAGAAAGAAAAAAAAGACCCAGTTATGCTGCAAGCAATGTTATTGTTTTCTGCTATTCTCTCTCTTCCAAAGTCATTCTAAAACTCTGATTCTCATGAGGATAATTAATCCTTCTAGCTGGTTAAAGGTGTACATTTTGCATTTCTTTGATCATTTTGCCTTGAAAGTTAAATTGTCCCCACCCCTTCAATTCTTTCCTGTAATTAACCAGTCAGCTGCTTCCACTGATTGATAGACATGCTTTGCAGCCAATAACATAACCCCAATGTTTGCTACAAGATGTGTAAAACTACATGTTTAAGACCTATGTAGTGAAAGTGTATGACGAATAAGTTTTATGGAATGATTTTGTTAGTTACAATTAATTTAAGGTCAAAGTAGTGTCACTGTATGAGTTAAAGTGTTCTTGTATTTTGTAAGTGATCGTAACATGATTTTTTAATATCCACCACATTTAAAAGTCTCTTAAGAAAAAAGATGTTTGTAACTAAAAAACACACCTTCCAGCCTTTCTTTGATAGGCTTAGGTGACGTTTACAAAAGGCACATCTATAGTTTCTGTCACTAAAAATAAAGGGACTGCAATATTCAAGTGAATCAAGCCACACGCAGTTGGATGCAAATCACCTTTCAGCTAAACAGTGAGTCAGAACTATGTAGCATTTTTATTAACTACAGCCTGCAACAATACAAATAGAAGCCCTATTGAAATCCCATTCTAGATTTCCTCTTCAAAGGGAGTATTTCATTCCTACTCAAGGGTCTCATTATAAGCTTTACTTAAGTACAAGCATAAATTATAGTAGCACAATTCAACTAGATAAAGCTTGCCCCATTGTCAGAGGAGTGCAGGCAATCCGCTGCATCACCTACACCTCTACATTCATTACTCATTGTTATGCAACACCCAGTCACTGCTCTCGTATTGTTTTCTACAGACGCCAGCTCTTCTTTTTTACTGATGTGGGATAAAACGGGCAACAACCACTCAAATCCCAGTGGTTCTGCATTCCTAGAAAATGGACACTTTTACAAGACTTGCAATTTGTTGACATGCACTTCATTTGCCAAACAACGCAACCAAACAAAGATGAATATTGATACATGGTCGGTAACGAACACATAGTCCAGTACTGGGTTTCAAGAGTGCCCTTGTTTAGATATAGTGTTGAAATTACCAGGTGTTTGGGCATCAGGCCTCTGCTAAATCTGCTCAACTGACTTTTCACAGCATGAACATGTCTCAACTGAGTCTTTAGGTTTACTTTTAGGAGTTGTCCATGGAGCAATAGGGTCGGAACATTATATATAAAATTGGATCCTGGCTCCTTTGCTCTTCCATGAAACATAAATGGTCAAAGACCATTTCTCAGGTTTCTCCAATACTGTATTTCATGAAAGTAATCAGTAGCCATTAGGAATGATCCCTTGAAGTACCTGTTTGAGCATTCTGAGAATCGCAGAGGGGGAAGAACACACCCGGGCCGTTCAGAGACACCATTCGCCCGTCAGCCAGAGGGATGATTGGGATAGATTTCAGGACCTGCAGCATGCAGTCCACAGCTCCATACTCCTGCTCAAGGCTTCGGAAGTTGCACACCAGCAGTTTTGCAATCTTCTTCAATGAGTCCTCTGAAAGAACACAATTCCTACTGTATACTGCAGTAGCAGATGCCTTCTTGTCATTGACTGTTAGTGCTAACCAATAGCTTTAACAACAGACTATTTGTGCTGAAAATCTTCTGGGTTTTCATTAATTTCTTCATATTTTAAATATAAAAACGATAGATAAAACTGCTGCATATCTTTGCTGTAGATCGCATGTTCTGATGGAGGCAAGAGTTTGAACAAGAACACCTGCAATGATTAGGTACCAGGAAGCAGCTTCAACTTCAGTCTATAGACATTTGGCATTGTGCTTGAAATAGCTGCATGTTACAAATTACAAGTTACAAGCAAAACCCAAAAGATCTTCAACAGAAGACAAGTAATAATATCACTAAGGAGTAAGAAAATGGATATTAAACCTTCAGGTAGCACTGATACAGGGTGTATAATATTGTAGGATCCTGCCTAGATCAATAGCTCACTTCCTGAACCATTTGTAATGCTGTTTATATGGGTAGAACTTAAGGGAGCTATATTCATATGTTATACTGAATTTTTTACAACACATCCAGAAACCACCTTTCCTTAATCCAACATTTTGAATTGGAAAATGACAGAAAAGTTCTGTTTCCATATAAGGTTTAGTATAGAAATATGATGTCTGATAATCTTTCTCCTTGTACAGTACCTTTAGCTTCTAATGTATATTCTCATATATTCATTACCATTGTATGTGCCGTTATCCTCAATCATCTCTTTGGCCATGGCAAATGTGACAGTGGTGATGTCACTTCCTGTAAGCCTGTGCACACCTAGCGCTGAAATCAGAGAGGAGGGGAGTGCCGACTGCACAGCAGGGTTCAGGTAGGAGAGGTTGAGGTGTCTGTGAAGCAGCTCTGGAAAAATCACCTCTTGGATCAGCACATCCTGAGAAACAGCGATTTGTGAAGGCAATTTAAACTCGATATTGCCGTCTGAAAAACAAAAACACCCTTATCAGTATAACTCATACACTTTACACACTTGCTATTTGGTAAAGAAGTACCTGTGAATAAACTAAAACCACAGGGCATAGAAACAGATCTAAAAAAGTTTCATGTTATTAAATGCGAGTAATAAATATTACAGGGCTGCATGTTATACTTAATAATCTGTAACACGGCTTGAAGGTGCAAGACATGAAAAAAAAAAAAAGTTTTTAAGTGGAGTAAACTCAAATAAATAAATGTCTCGACTTCTAAAATGACAAAGGCTTCATCTTGTACATGCCGCTTAAAATATATTACTGTCCATATTTCAAGCAGTTTATCAGATTCCAGCTCAAGTGGACCAAATTCGGGGGAGGTGTTTCCTCCATTTGCAGTTGATGATGACACATAAACCACAGTGATAGTGCGAGGGCAGGAGTCATGCTGGGCAGGCAAAAGAACTGTGTAACCCATGCCCCGCCTTGTGTGAAGGTGTCTGAAGCAGTATAAACGACTATTTCGATCAACTTTGACATCATTTTTCTGGGGGCTGGCCTAGACTAGACAAACAACATCCTTGAAGTATATTTCAAGCGCTTTCCAACAAGACAGAATAAGAACCCCAGCTCGGTCCACTTGACCTGAAATGACACTATTGAAAAGCCGGCTGCTGGATTTACATGTAAAATGATTTACCCAAAAATGCAACCTGTATTGACGGGAACCTATTTTGACCAACCTTGATCTTCCTTAGTGGGCAAGCAGGCCTTTCCTTTAAGAAGCTGAATGATCTGCCCAGCTACAGGCTTGAAGAAATCAAAGATCTCGTCTGGAAGAGGAATGAACTGCAAGAACTCACAGAGGCCCTGCAGACCCTCGAAATCCGGATGCTCCTGTTAAAAGTTTTGTAATTGTCACCAACTGGTCAAATATACTGTATTTGCCAGCACTATTTTATCCAAGTTTGGAATAGAGTTATCATTCCTATACAGTACATAGTGCTGTTGAGAGTTAAATATAATGGTTTATTGCTGCTTTTTTTAAAAACTGAATCTTTCACTGTACCGCCAACACAAAATCACCGGCTAAGGAACAAACAAACCACCCACACATCACAATTATGTTTTTTCAGCAACAAGCACACAACATCATGACAGTATATTGTGTATCTGCTCCACTGTACATCCTGTACTTTACAAGCTCTGTTAATCATCAGTCCCCACTATCTGTTCCCTTACTGTGAAGGTGTCCATCGCGTGAAGAAAGAGCGAAGCGATTTCAGAGCGAAGCCACTGGTTCCAGGGGCTGTCGCGGTCAACATCTTCACGGGATGAAGGGATGTCAAAGTCCCCTGCAGAAACAGCAGCAGAAGAGTCAGACGTCAGGGCAGGATTGACATAATAACCACAGTGATATTATCAGGAGCTTGTCCCCATTGACAGCCATTATATTCTGGCAGGGTCTTTTTAATATGGTGATAAGAAACGGAGGGTGAAATTAACAGCAGTGATATTATGAAAAATCTCTTACCTTGGATGATAAAGCGGAACCCAAAACTTCTCAAAGGTAAGAAAGCGAAGACAGGCTGTTTCTCCGGTTGAAGTTTCAAGCCGAGAGTGTTCCCTCCATCGTTCATTTTGAAGGCAAGCGCCAGTTCAGTAGACTCAACATTTTCTTTAATCTACAAAAGAAGAAAAAGAAACCGCAACACAAATTACATGATAGGAAGCACAATTTCAAAGCAAACCCTTACTCATCCAAGTCAAATTTTCCTTTGATGCCAAATGTAGCAAGTCAGACTGAAATGATAAATTAAAACAAGTGGGGGAAACTTCATACAAGATTTAGAAAATGGATGCAAGATAGAAAAAAAAGTCAGCAGACTGAATATAAATAAATCAATACGGTCCTTCATTGTCTAATGTCATGTTCCGATATGAGAAACCTGTATTTTATTCCTGGATCATGCATTTTGTACCGAGGTGATCTTGCAAAAATAATTTCTAAATTCTAAACCCTTCTAAAAGGGTCATACTAAAGTCAAATGCTCACTTTCCAGTGACTGCACTCTTCTTCCCTAAAGCAGGGTGCACTGCCTGTCTGCTGTCATGTATAACAGTTGATGTGTATATTTTTTAAATTGTTTATTAGGTTTCTCTTTTGATTTTCAGTTTGTATATAATCCTTAAATTGTAATCTTCAAATGCAATTTAAATAGCTTTTTAACAGTTCTGTTACTATTGTATATTTGCATTCATTCTGAGCTGGGGTCGAGTTATTATGATTTCTCTCTAAATCTGCCTTTACCTGGCTCCGTGTAGCTTTTAGCTTAGGTAGAAGAATCTGAAGTGTCAGGACTGAACTGGCTTCTTCATTTACCCCACATGTAGCAATCAGCTCAGACTTGATCAAAACTAAGCACAACTTGTAGAAATCTCTCTCATATTTACTAAAATCCCCACCGTGGATGAACAACTAATCCAATTGTCATGAAACTTGGTAGTAATATTGTTTAGCATACGTCATTAAGAATATCAGATTCTGGGGATATAGAGAGTGTCTGTCTGTCTGTACATCTGTCTACCTGTATATTGCACTTATATTTTTTGCATATATCGGAGAACTGCTTATCCAATTGTCATGACACTTAGTAGTACTATTTAATAAGTTATTGAGGGCATCAGATCAGAATACGTCACACTTGTATTTATGCACTGACCTAGAGCGTTGCTTACAAATTGTGAATAAACATTTCATTGCTAATTCTTATTCTGTACAATTCTGTAACACTGTTGATATGTGTCATGGTCCTGATCGCTCTAATTTTGAATGTATAGCCGTGGCGGGGTTGTACGTCACTGGCATATTGGTTTGTCAAGCCTTCTACAGCCTTCTATGAATTTTCCAGCTCTGGCAGCAGGAATAGTAAGTCTACAACAAATGAAATATCTTATCTGACTTCTACTAACTTAATAAGCCTGTATTACTTTAGCAGTTTATTGTCCAGTTATTTTTCTGGCAGTGTATTCTCAAACCACTTGCAGCTACAGAAATGAATTCACTACATCTTACAAATAAGTCTGCAGTTCTGCAGTTATGACAACGCTATAGTAGAACACTTATATAACAGAACAAATAAACAAAACTGCAGTCTGGAAAAGAGTAAATACTGCTGGAAGTATTTGAAATTTGAAAAATGCCACTTCCATTTGTGTTTGTAAGAGCTTATTTGCATTTTTCGGAGGCTGGAATGAAGCAAGCAGATTGTGTGCAATTCCCCATGCTTAAAATAACTTGTTACTTGCCTTTTTTGTTGACAGACTTCTCTTCACTACCAACCAGCGCTCCACTCCGTCTGTGTGATGAACCTCCAGCACATTATTACTCAAATCTTTCCGGGTAATCGATAAGAACCGGTTATCAATCTGTTAAAAAACAATCAGCATTTCCTTTGCCTCTCTGTAAACCAACATAGATAACTTGGTGCTTTCAGCTTTAATTTAATAAAATAATAATAATAATAATAATAATAATAATAATAATAATAATAATAATAATGAAATGTGTACGTTTCATTCATTCATTACTATGTTTTTCAGATTTTTTTTCCTCTGGGGGTTGGGACACCTTTCTAAAGGTCGTAGATATTACAGAAGATATGGATTCACGAGTACCACTAGTTGTTTTCAAACAACTTTGAGTTCTTTGAGTAAAATACAATACAAAATACATTTTAATTTGAGCTGAGTATCAATAAAACAAACGCCTTTACTTCACCGGTTTGCATGCTTGAGAATATTATATTGTAATTGAAATGCCATTTTTGAGATTTGAACACACTTTCCATGTGGAATGAGACCAAGACCAGGGAAACTAATTTCACACAAGACTTTGCAGACCTGTGCCCGAGTCACAGTGGCAAGGTTTGGTTTTCAATGGCTTACCTGATTGACAATGGAAATTGAGCGCAGCCGGTGAAGAAACAGCAGCAGGGAAGGGTGGACATCGTGAAACAGGTTTCGTGTCTGGTGGCTCTCTGATCGCAGCGGAAGAATGATTTTTGTTGTCCAGCTGTTTTGGAAAAAGATGAAACAGAAACAGATTTATTTTAACCTGTAATTAAACATTTGCATACTTTCCATTGTAAATTACATTGTTTAATTGTCTTATACAGTACCGAAAGTGTCATAACACATTCATACAATGTTGGAATATTGAATGTTTTAGAATACAGTTAAAGGTATTTATAACAGACCCCAAATCTTAAGCGAAATATAGTATTTAACAGCTATGTATTATAAACAAAATATAGAATTTCATTAGGATACATACACATTTTAACCTGTGGTTATGAACCATAAAAATATTAAACATTAAACAATAATTCCAAAAAAAAAAAAAGCAAAGCAAAGGAACAGGAAGAATCCAAAAACAGATAAAGTCGCAGTTTTCTACCATTTCCCTTTTTTAGGGGCACCGTGCTGTTATAGTCCCTAATCACACAGCACACAGGCACATCAACACTAAGCGAACAGCAGCTTCAATTCAAACACATACCTGCTGGATTGCAGTTCGGTGCTGTCCAATTCCAGGGGCCTCTCATTCTCAAGCCAGTGAGGCAGGATGTATCCCATGGGGCCGCTGTTCTTGTCAAAGCAGATGTGGAAACCATTGGAATGAATCTCAGGTAAGTCAGTGACTTTAAAAACGGATTTGAACCCGATGCCTTTCTGACCTGTGAGGAAAAATACATCATGTTTACAATAGCAAAGGTAAAGCCTAAATAACACCTACTGTCTATTCACAAAAAGCTTTAACTTTGAAGAAACTAAGCAGACATTTTCGCAAATGCCTGTGTTTCTTATAATGCTGGGTTTCTTATAATCTAAACTCAGAGTCACCTTAAAGTGTTACAGAAGCCCCTGTAATGTTTACAAGAAACGCATAACTTTACTTTTGCTGTATCCTGGGTGGTCCATATCAAACCAATATGCTTTTCAATATAATCCTGCTTGTTTTGATATTTTGATTTACACATAAAATGAGTAAATCAACTGAGGCATATCTTTCTTCCAGCTTTTACTCTTTTGCCAGACGAAAGAGAATTTCTTTTCTAAACATCGCAGTGTATCCAGTTCATGTTCCCTCCTGCAACAATTCTGGTACTCTGATTGAAATGAGAGGCATATTGTGGGACGTGAAAACCTCCACTGTTGCAGGAGGGAGTGTGTTCTGGATACACTGCAATGCTTAGAAGATTTTTTTTTTCTCCTGGTGAACACGCCAGAGTGCATGTTGAGAAATGTATTGCCCACTTGTTTTGCTGTGATACAAACAATGCAGGACATGGCAAAGGTAAAGTAATGTGTTTCTTGTAAACACTGCAGGGTGTTCAGTAACTTTTGTAAGACTGCAACGTTATCAAAGGAACAGAAGGGATGTCCCTTCTTAGCATTTGCACCTACTAGGTGGACCTAATTCAATACGACAATCTAATTGGTCCTTGGCTTGGTATCTTACCTATGTAACCATATGTGTGCTTCCCCTTAGTGCTTCTTCCAACATCACAGATAGCTCGGATATTTTTTTCTTCAAATCCACACTCGTTGTTCAGAATGGTGACACAATCTCTCTCGACCACAAAAACCAAGCTGGGATGCACACTGCCGTCCGAGGGATAACAGTTATCATCAGCGTTCTAAACACAAAGCAGAAAGACTCGAGCATTACTTGTTTATACACACCAGAGAGAATGATATTCAGTAAAAGATACACGCTTGAAACAGAACACACTTTTAAAAATGTCATTTTGTGTGGTAATAATGTACACAATTGTAAGGTTACCTTGTGGCTGGAGTTGTTTACATTCTATAGTACTAGTAAAATGCTAAACTAGTGTGCAAATTACCATTTATAATTTAGAAAGAATATTAGAATCTTTCATTACCTTTAAGACAAACGCACACCAGATCTCTTTCTTGATCTGTTTTTTAACGCCCAAATTATAGTCCTATAGTTAACATGTACAGTACATTTCCTATTGTACAATTACAAACTTGGTGTGCAAAGTACAAGAGTAATGCGCTGAATCGTGCGTTACAAAAGTGACAATAACTGATGATATTCAGACACCAGACATTCATGCAATACAGAGTTATCTTGGAAAAACAGATATAGGCTGGAGCCTAGCATTAAGAATCAGACAAGGACTAATCAAATATATATATAGATGGGCATAATATTCAGTACTTGGCCCGCGGGCCAGACACAGCCCTTTTAATGACTTGCAGTGGCCCGAGGTTGGAAGAAGATGTCTAAAGGGATGAGAGACAAGTTATGGAGTGCTTTGGTTTTCTCGCAGCTGTGAAACACACCTGGAAAGTGATTATGTTACAAATATACAATCTCATAAAATCTGACCTCATTTAATGAGAAAAAAAAATCATTTTTTAAAATTTTTTTATTCTCTATCTGCCGGTTGTATTTGAATACGTTGCCTAGGCGACTGAAGGCAGTTTCAGACACGTGCCTTCTGGTTGCAAGTAATCAAGGTTTATTTTCTTGGCCAGCTACTTCCTTTTCTCCCCAGTTAAGATACGCTCTTAATTTTCTTTAAAAAAAAAAAAAAAATCTGTTTAAAACATACTTTTTTGTGTTTAATAGTCAAGCATGGGTTTATATAGTTTTAATGGCAGTCAGATATAAAATGTTAAAAAATACTGAGTCTATTGGGGGCTGCAGTAAATTGTTTCCAAGTCGTCGATTTTTGTAAATTGTACTGCTGCAAATGTAAGATTCAGATTTTATAATATTCGTTAGTTTGGTGTTAGTATTTTCACAAAACAACTCCTACAGTAAATGTGCTATTAGAATTAGAATTTGCATTTAAAATGGCAAGTATACACTGGCAAATATCAACGCCATTTCCTGTTTAGCAAAAGTTGAAGTAGTTTTCATTTTGACAGAAACTTGATTATTTTATGTCATAAAAAAATATTCAAGTCATCGGTTATGCTTTTCTCAAGTACTCATAGAACACTGACTAACGAGAGTCAGCAAATTATTTTTTTTTGTTTGCTTGGTAACCCGTTTTACACGAAATGAGCCAAAACAGAAAAACTAAAGCCCCATAAAAATCTTTTTTTTTTGGTTTGTTTTTTAAAATAATTTATCGTTTTATTTGGGGAACAATTTTGTGTTATTTTGTTGTATCTGTTAAATATTTTAATAAATATTTTAAATTTAATAATTACATAGACGGGACGAAAGAGTGAGGCAGGGACTACTAATAAGAGGCATGGACTACTAAAACAGGTATTGTGCATTCTCACATGACCACGGGATGCATTTTTCTGAGGGATGAATCTTCTGACATTACACCAGCCCTTGAAAACTTTCATTCCTTTATTTTTTTTTGGAAAATTCTGCCCTCACAAAAAATTTCTTGAATTCCCCTGTAGCAGGATAATAAATTATGAACCCATATCAACATACATGGATTTTGAGCAGTAAAGGAGATAACAAGAGGTATTCTAAAAATTCTTTGAATTATATTTGAGGAGGTAAAGACACAACTTCAGTCATCTTTATTCTGAATGCTCAAGTACATTATCTGCTGTGCAAAGCACTTGGCGCATAACATTTAAGATAACAGATGACAAATCTTTAGATGTGCTTTTACTCTTTCCCTTGTTTAGTCGTTTTTATGGCTGCCAGGACCAGCACAGGTACATCTCAATAGTGCAATCACTAATACAAATTGTACAATACCAAAGCTAATGAAAGGCAGGAAAGTGTAAAAGGCTAGCTAACAAGAAGTCACCAATGGGTGCCCAGACAGACCAACAGTTAGGATAAATATAGGACCTCAGGAATAAGCGCTGCCAATCACCATCCATAAGCACTAAAATTCAAATAAATAAAACACAGACAAATTCATGTACCTGAATGAGCTCCAGCACAAAGTGTGTGTCTTTGCTATACAGCTCGGTGGACAGTCTTTCCAGACTCCTGCCAAGTCGATTCTGATGAACCTCCATCAGTTTTTTCCCTTCCTCATTCAAGAGAACCCCAAAACCAAATTCGCTTTTTCTAAAAAAAATAAAAAATAAAAAAAAAGATAATGTTTACTCCATTTTTTATACGTAATGAGATTTTGCTTGGAACAGAAATTAGCACCAGTTCATTGAACCACATCCACTTCTTCACTGCCAAGATCCGGCTGTGTTAAAATGACAATTTGTTCAACCTTCTGTGATAGTCTTTGTTTAAATATTCATTTTTACCATCAGAAATATATTGATATAATCTAAGAGAAACCACTTTAATGCAGCGATCAAATACAGATTTTAAACAGGACTGCAGGGGCTGGAGAATTTGGTCAGCTCAAACTGCATGGTCAACTTTCAGCAGATGATATTGTAAGGATTGATTTCTAGAATGTATTTGTATACAATTGTAGGGGTTATATTTACTTGTCTTATTTTATTTATTTTTTTTCAAAAGCTCTGACATCAAATCCCATGCGGCCAGAAAGAAACCAGTGGTGGCCAATACGTGGAACATATAAGCATACAACAGTTTTTGTTACGGCTGACGGGGAGAGCCTTCTGTGTCATCCAGTAACACAGATGAAAATATCCCGACAGTTTCTGCATATGAGACTTGTGCTTATGCAAACGTACATTTTAATTTAGGCGCATGAGTGCGACTAGAAATTCCTAAAGGTTGACTAAAAAAATAAAAATAAATCATGTTTATTTTTTCAGCTGAAAGTATATAAAAAAAAAAACTCAGATTTAAACTCTCATAGCTCAATGTACTCTGGGAATGTAGTCTACTGGAGTTCACTGCCCACTGTTAATCACACATTAAAAACTACAAATCCCATACCCCAATTTCACTGATTTATCGTTTCCAGACAGTTTGAAAACTTGTCAAACCATGATGAGGAAAATAACAAATTATTTTCATGTGAATGGGGAGGTTTCAAAAGAAAACCGCGATGAACAAAATTCAGATATGTCGGCGTCTTTACAATAAATGAGCAATGAAGGTATGCCAGAAGATGAAAACGAACAGGGAACTTCAAGAAGGGCTATGTTAATTACAGCGTGTTCACAGTTGTAAGTAGCAAAAGAACATACAAGTTCAACCAGCAGTGACTAAAAGAATTTCACTGGCTTAGACTGCATTTTTAACAGGGAGCCAGAAGTTCAAACGTGAAAATATATTATAACACAGTGCTTCAAAATGGCACTCAATGGACGGAGAGGCATACATCCAGAAACATCAGCCAGTCCACCTCGCTACCATAAACAGGCAAGTAGCACATTCTGAGGAAGATGCTACCAGGCAGTGAAAAATCATTTAAGTTAGGAAAAAAAAGTTGTCCATTATAATTGTATTGATGCAAAAGTATTGAACTGCACATGTGTTATGTAAGAAAAGAAGGAAAAAAAGATTTAAACAATAAATTTGAGCAAAATTGTATTTTTTTTTGTCTGCCCCTAAATTTTTCATTGCGCGCCTACATTTTTTAACTTAGGCACACATGTGCCTAAAAAAAAGTTGGCGTAGAGCCCTGCCTGCACCAGGTTTCAAGACTCAGGTGAAAAATGCTGGTAAGTTTCTGTTTTATAACTACCTATGCTTAATATTAAAAATCCTTTGATTGTGCATTTGTTAAGTTTTTGTTGTGGTTGTTTTGTTTTATTATTGCTATCTTATGTTTTGGACACTATTATATTAAATCCCGCTAATAATTGTTGGTCATAGCTTACTGGTGGATCGCGGAGCCCGTTGAGATCCACCAAAATGGATCACAGTGTTTGGTGTATTGGCCACCGCTGATCTAAACAGTGACAGATCTGAATACCACTGCCATTCAAATCAATGAAAAATGGAATTTACAAATGAAAATGAGAAATTGACCTGATATCCTCAATGACAGCTCTGCACTCTTTCTCTTTTCCTTTAATGTCACTGAGTTTGGGCTCGCTGATTCCACCACTGTCCACGTCTGCCAGGTCCCCTTCTACAGAGCTGGGATCCAAGCTCTCAGATCCCTGCTCACTGGATGGCTCTTTTGACTCGCTTGCTAACAAGAACTTCTCATCCTCATCTTCATCTGGAATTCAAAAGGAGGGCCACTACCCTTGTAAGAGTTTACCAGTGTACATTTGCATTTGTCATTTTACAGTTTTTCCTATGATTATACTGTGCATTTACCTTAGTTTCCCATGTTTTTTTTAGTTTTTTTTAAATATGCTTTACCATACTACAATAAACTTTACAATGCTTACCCATGCCTTCACTACAGTATGCTTTATCGCACTTTGCTATGCTTTTACTATGATATAAGGCAAGACGTAATAGTCAAAAACTGGGACACTGGGGTGTCTCCATTCACTTTTCATGCCTTTAATGGTGAAAGCCTAGGTTTCAATAGTATACAAAACCTCCCCTTTAACTAGTTAACCAATAACCTACATTGCATCAGCAAGTTAGTGCTAGAATGTTGTTCCTCATGTGGTGCCTCCACCTGCCAAGGTAATATTTATTCCACAGCAGCAGCAGCAGCACTGAAACAAGTTTCCTTTACCTGAGCTTGGTAGTGGAGCATCACTGTCAGACTCTGCCTCGGACTCGGATTCCGAAGACTCAACACCAAACTCCTCGTCTTCACTGAGGGCCACCACTGAGGACCTGCTGCTCTCCGAGACTGCATCCTGAGGTCTGGGCTGTGAGGAGGAAGGGTGTCAGGCCAATTGAGGAATAAGAAGCACAGCATTGTGGGTATACATTAACTACATTGTAGCTACACTGTCCTTATAAAATGTAGCACCATATATGTGCAGTTTTACCATGACTCTCCGGGCTTTATAATGTTTATCTATATTTTACCGTCCTTTCACTGTACTTTATTACACTTTGATATGCTTTTATTTAACTTTTGTAAGGATGAGTTTTGTTAATTTTTTTTTAATACATGTACTTACATTGCAATTTAATTTTCAGGAAAATAACATTGTGTGCATTTTCTTTTACAGAATCCCTTTTTTTTAAAATAAAAAAGTACATTTCTTACTTTGTTTGTCCGATTTTAGTTAATTTAGTTTATATTTGTTGGATACTTATATGTTGGGCTTTGTGTGAAATCCCCCTTCCGTGTTCTGTTAGATAGATGTATTTTAGTGAGGCTGCTGCGTGGTTATTAAGCAATCTATAATTTAAAACCCTAAAGAAACTTTTTCACATCGCTTTTTATAAATACCCAGCAATGCTAACCTTGGAAACCTTAGATTTCACAACAGGAAGCTTTGGTGGGCTGAGCTTCATGTGAAAGTCTTTCACCCACTCAGTCACGCCCTGCAGGATAGCCATCTGGTGTAGCCGGTTTTGGTATCGGGTGCAGGTCTTGGCCACCTGTAAAAGGACAATCTTGGAGTTTGCCTGTCCAACCACTCTGGAAAAGGGATCAAGGAAGACCTGAAAAAATAGACCAAATATTTACAGATATATAAAAGCAGTTTTCAATACTACTTTTATATTAATGGACTCATGGCCTCCCATGAACTTAAGTATGTTGATAAATATTTCTAGTATAATGGTACATAATGTTAGCGTGGAGTTATGTGTATGATAGACTGGAAGTCAAGGTAGAATATATAATAACCTCAAGCCCTTAACAGCTGAGTTCTTGTTGTTCAATCTGGTGCACAATGCTTTTTCTGGTGTCATTCTGGAGAGAATGCTTCTGTTTTTGCTAAGGCCCCTCCTCCAAAACCATCTGACAAACCCCCTGGGGTCCTTAGCCTCCACTGAGCTTTACCCACGTACTCATGGCCTACTTTGGTTTTTGTTATCTGAAAACTTATTTGCCTGGTATTATTATTACTGTGATGTTTCGGAAGGAAAGATCCACTGTAATTTAACAATTGGTTTCCAAAGAGTACATGAAATCTAGGGGGATGTGAGCAGGCTTTTCAACCCAAATCTCATTTCTTAACGTCTGGGTTCAGGTTACATGTTAAATAAGTTTGGTGGTCTCAACCTGGCCCATAGAGGACACAGACTGGATTAACGGGAGTCTTGTTTAACTTTAACAAGCACTAAATTCAATACACCAAGAAAAAAAAAAGAAGAAGAAATATGACTCCAGATACTTCTCAAATTAGAAGACACCTACAACAGTACAGTCACTCTTCTAACACCAAGTATAGGGACTGTTCTAGAGGCAATATTGTCATGAAGCCAACATTTCTTTCAGTAGCCTCCCTCAGTTTCCACAAGATCACTGTTAGTAGATACAAGATGGCAAACTGTAGCTAGAGGCTATTCAACTTGCTTTGTCAATGAATGTCTTTGAACTGCAAATTGCTAAAACAGTCTTCTTTAAATTAGTCATTTCTTCCCTTACAAAATGAAGTACTGTATCTTGTTCAGGCTTCAGAGGCCTGTACCAGGAACTGAAAGATTACCTGCTGCAGAAGGGATTTGCAAAGTCTTGTTGGTATTCTGATGAGACAGTCAAGTATGAACTTCGCAGATATTTTCAGTGATGCTTCTTCCTTTATCGGTGAAAATTCTGTTGATAAGAAAAAGAATTATAGAGAATCACAGGATGCAAGTGTAGATTTAACAGTTCCTACATGCATTAAAGCATTAAAGAACCCCCTGAAGTGTTTATAAGAAATGCATTACTTTACCTTTGATGTATCCTGTGTTGTCCATATTGCAGAAAAGAATCCTTACTGTTTTGATATTTGTTATTCACGCATCAGGTAAATCAACTAGGGAATTCCTTTTTTCAACATTTACTCAGGAACATGCGCCAGGAGAAAGATTTTTTCTAACCACTGCAGCGTATCCAGATCATGCTCCCTCCTGCAACAATGCTGTTCTTCTGTTCCCACAACACGCCACTTATTTCATTCAGAGCACAAGCATTGTTGCAGGAGGGAGCATGATCTGGATACACAGCTGTTTAGAGAGAAATTCTGTTTCACCGGGTGAGTAAATGTTGAGAAATACAGTACTGTGCAAAAGTTTTAGGCAGGTGTGAAAAAATGCTGTAAAGTAAGAATGCTTTCAAAAATAGACATGTTAATAGTTTATATTTATCAATTAACAAAATGCAAAGTGAGTGAACAGAAGAAAAATCTACATCAAATCAATATTTGGTGTGACCACCCTTTGCCTTCAAAACAGCATCAATTCTTCTAGGTACACTTGCACACAGTTTTTGAAGGAACTCGGCAGGTAGGTTGCCCCAAACATCTTGGAGAACTAACCACAGTTCTTCTGTGGATTTAGGCAGCCTCAGTTGCTTCTCTCTCTTCATGTAATCCCAGACAGACTCGATGATGTTGAGATCAGGGCTCTGTGGGGGCCATACCATCACTTCCAGGACTCCTTGTTCTTCTTTACGCTGAAGATAGTTCTTAATGACTTACGCTGTATGTTTGGGGTCGTTGTCATGCTGCAGAATAAATTTGGGGCCAATCAGATGCCACCCTGATGGTATTGCATGATGGATAAGTATCTGCCTGTACTTCTCAGCATTGAGGAGACCATTAATTCTGACCAAATTCCCAACTCCATTTGCAGAAATGCAGCCCCAAACTTGCAAGGAACCTCCACCATGCTTCACTGTTGCCTGCAGACACTCATTCGTACGCTCTCCAGCCCTTCGGTGAACAAACTGCCTTCTGCTACAGCCAAATATTTCAAATTTTGACTCATCAGTCCAGAGCACCTGCTGCCATTTTTCTGCACCCCAGTTCCTGTGTTTTCGTGCATAGTTGAGTCACTTGGCCTTGTTTCCACATCGGAGGTATGGCTTTTGGCCTAAGTCTTCCATGAAGGCCACTTCTGACCAGACTTCTCCGGACAGTAGATGGGTGTACCAGGGTCCCACTGTTTTCTGCCAATTCTGAGTTGATAGCACTGCTGGACATCTTCCGATTGCGAAGGGAAGTAAGCATGATGTGTGTTTCATCTGCTGCAGTAAGTTTCCTTGGCCGACCACTGCGTCTTCGGTCCTCAACGTTGCCCGTTTCTTTGTGCTTCTTCAAAAGAGCTTGGACAGCACATCTGGAAACCCCTGTCTGCCTTGAAATTTCTGCCTGGGAGAGACCTTGCTGATGCAGTAAAACTACCTTGTGTCTTGTTGCTGTGCTCAGTCTTGCCATGGTGTATGACTTTTGACAGTAAACTGTCTTCAGCAACCTCACCTTGTTAGCTGAGTTTGGCTGTTCCTCACCCAGTTTTATTCCTCCTACACAGCTGTTTCTGTTTCAGTTAATGATTGTGTTTCAACCTACATATTGAATTGATGATCATTAGCACCTGTTTGGTATAATTGTTTAATCATACACCTGACTATATGCCTACAAAATCCCTGACTTTGTGCAAGTGTACCTAGAAGAATTGATGCTGTTTTGAAGGCAAAGGGTGGTCACACCAAATATGGATTTGATTTAGATTTTTCTTCTGTTCACTCACTTTGCATTTAGTTAATTGATAAATATAATCTATTAACATGTCTATTTTTGAAAGCATTCTTACTTTACAGCATTTTTTCACACCTGCCTAAAACTTTTGCACAGTACTGTATATCCCCAGTTGATTTAAGTCAGCAATAGGTTTCAAAATATAACACTGCAATACAGCAGAGGACACAGCAAATGTAATGTAATGCGTCTCGTAAAAATTGTTTTGTAACACTTTGAATATCCAAGGAAAAAGCTGAATGTGTTACTGTCAATGAAAAACTGCACAGCATCCTTAAGTACTTGGTAAGGCCTGTGTATTTCAATGAGTGACTCATTAGTGCAATCACTGATACACCAAGTCTACTAAAGAAATCCCTGAAGTAAAGCAACTAAGATTCACAGGTACATTTAATTAGCTACTGATTTCTTCTCAAGGAGCTAAATAAATGAAGTCGCATTGTAAAACTGGGAATCTAAAAGGTCTGTTTAAAGAAAACGAACCGATTTATGCCTGTACTGCTTCACAATCAGCAGCATTAAGGAACAATTAAATGAATCATTCAGTTACTGAAAAAACTGATTATACAATGTTTGTCAACTTGATGTTTACAGAGCTGACAAAATATTTCCAGTAAATCTTCCCTATTATGTATAGCCATCACGTCATAGATTTTCCTATATGAAAGACACACACGGTTTGGTAAATGTGTATTTTGTTTTTAATAGTATTTTTTATAGCGATTAGTGAAAGATAAATGCCTTTTGTACTCTCCAGTGATGTACTTCATCATGAAGGAATGCAATTTCTTTAATTTATTTCCTTTACAAGAACCCAGACTGGCAGAAGCTTTACGCTCAATTCACCTTCCCAGTACTAATCGCTCCTTATGACCGACATGTTTGCAATGTTGACTGCGTGCCTTCCTGTAGCCTCTTGAAGGGGAACGCAGTGAATCTGATTGTGTGTGCAGTAATTCTGACATGCGTGTCTAACCTACCTTCCTGGCCTCCAGCAGCTGCAAGGGATGTTTCCATGAGATTGGCCAAAAGAGCAAGAGGAGCATTGGCTATGCCGTCGGCAATTACCAGAGAAACCAAATGCCCTGCAGTGCCAACTGGGTCCAAGGCCATAGCTGCTTCAGCAAACAGCTCTGCACTGGTGTGGGTCGTGACTCGGAGCAACACCCCCGGCTTCACCTCCAGAGCAACCAGGTCAGCAAGCACAGCCGTGCCTTGGAAACAAGCAAACATTCATTTTAACAGCAAATCGAAAGTATTTCATACTTTTTGCATTGTAATGGCACCAATTTAGAGGTTACAATGAGTGTAATACAGATCTAATATTATAATATAGTGTGCTAAGCAGACAAACCAATACTACACTAGAACAATTTTGTTTTTATTTATTTACTTACATTTATCTACCGAATGTAATTTGATGGATTCTGTATTTTCACATGCATGAGCAGGCCAAATTTGGGGTGAAAATTGACAAATGCTGACCTACAGCTGTAAAAACTGAGAATAAAGTCTTGCTTATGTAATACAGAGATGCCAACATTTGAAAATGGAAAACCTAGCTAGCACCTGCCGAGCGAAGCATCGAAAAAACACTAGCAAACCCCAACCCCTAGCCCCGCCCCCTCGGTGACAGTCCCTTCCGAATTATCAGTTTCACACACTCTTAAGGAGAAAATCAATCAAAATCAAACAATAATTAATTATGCTTTTCAAATTAAAAACAAAAATATTTGAACGAGAGTCAGCATAACATGTTTATACATGCAAGTATATGCAATTAGCATCACTGTACCCATAAATACATTTCTTACTACGTATACAACACAAAATCATACCTCTGATACTGTAACTTAAAGTTGAACTAAAATATAGGGCTATATTCTGAAGTCCTGCCCATTCACCAATCTTGAAACTAAGCAAAAAAGGCATTCAGTTTGAGCCAAGAAACATAATAGTCTTTTACCATTAAAGCTTATTATGCAAAAGGTAGGATACAAAAATGTTTAGAACAAGACTAACTACACATTCAGTGACATCAGATCAATGTAATGGCTTATTCACATATGTAACTTAGTGTAAGTGGCAGTCTTGCACTTCAGCAGTACAGACTTATTGTACACAACTTCATAGCATTTCTTTTCCACAGACAAGTTTCAGCTTCTGTACACTAGGGTTGGCCGTGTACAGAACCTGAAGCTCCGAGGCCCTGAGCCGGAAACTTGTTTTTCAACTTTTGAGAAGACACTCCGATTAGGCCTAGTTTCAGCACTCTCCAATACCACATGGCTGAGCCACAGGAAGACAACTGAGGAATATTATAAAGATGTTGCCAGTTGTTTTCAATATGTACAACAGGGTAAAATGTAGTGCAAGTTGTGCCACTAGAAGCTTGATGAGAAAACATTCAACCAGAAAAGGCACCTGGAAAGACATCACTCAAGTGTTTAAAGCAAAATACTTCAGGAGCAAGAAACAAAGAAAAAACAGCAACCTCAGCTAAAATACTTTTTTCAGAACGCCAAAATCACATCATAAAAACAAAAAAATGTTGACAACGCTATACTGGAGTGGATTGCTTTTGATCTTCAACCATTTCACACTGATGAAATCGGTAAGAACAGAATTATTACTTGTCTCGCTTGATTTCCTTAAAGAGCACTTTGTTTTTTAGAAATATGTTTTGCTTAGTGATATACAAACTATAGGTTGAGATACAATCTTAGTTTATAAGTAATACAAGGTATAAGGTATCAGATATCAGTTCACATATAAAAATATGCACAGGGCATAGAAGGTTATTAATTTAATAACAAAAATGCTTTGTTGACCAGAAGTGGAATTTGATTGCAAAATGCACTGGCTGCATTCCTGCTGATACTGAGGAGAACATTGCCTTCTCAGTGCAAGTCGTTTTCAACTCCTATGATTTAAAGCAAGTCGTATGTACGTGCTGTTACTGACAGTGGTGCCAATGTTGTAAGTGCCTGCCAACTTCTTAAGTTGAAACGACACCCTTGTTTCGCTCATACATTGCACCTCTGTCTGCAGGAGATTATATTTCCCAGGCAAGGAAAGCAAGTGTTACTAGAGGAAATATCTGCAGTGACTGAACGATGTCGATCCATAGCCACACATTTTAAAAGGTCACCTAGTGCTTGGAATGCCTATTCAAAGGTGTGCCTGGCTCAAACTGGATCTGAACCAGTGAAGACTCTGAGGGACTGCATTACAAGATGGAACTCAAGCTTGCCAATGATTGAAAAAGTGATCCAACAAGCAGAGCAGTTAGAAATTGCAGCCTTGAAATTGAAGAGACCAGCACTAAACATTGCTGCTGAGGATAAGATGCTTCTGGAAGAAGTGAGTGAGATGCTGAAGCCATTTCAGGAAGCAACCACAACTCTTTCTGGGGCAAAGTATCCTACAGCATCTCTCATTGTGCCCACAGTGGTTGGAATTCACAGAGCACTTGGCAAGACTGAAGTGAAGTCTGAACCTCGATCAAAGATGAACCTTTTGAGTCAGAGCTCAACAAGGTTATCAAGCTTCGAGAATGACCTTCATTTTCAGATGTTAACATTCCTGGATCCGCAGTTTCAAAAGCCGTCTCTTCAACAGTCAGCAAAAATAAGCTATTATAAAAGGTTTGTTTGTTGCATGTGAACCTCCTGAAAGGGATCCAGTTCCAACCAAGAGAACACGTCCATGTGGCAGTAAGAGCATCTACCAGCTTTCTGATAGTAGCACAGAAGATGATGATGACTTTGCAGGATCTGCATTAGACAATGAGTTGAAGCCCTTTGGATTACTGGAGGAATTGCAAAGATTCCTTGCCTTTGTTAGCACAACTGTCACATCGTTTCTTTTGTGTGCCTGCAACATCAGTAAAAGTGAAAGACTGTTCTCCAAAGCAGGGGATTTACTTACTGACTGAAGAACAAGGCTCCACAAATGTTGAACAAATAATATTTCTGAATTGAAATGTATCTTTGAGTTGGGACTCAAAATAAATTAGATTTTGCAGGAATTTCCTTGGCATAACGCAAAATAAAAAAGGTGCAAAACTCAACAAAACCTTATAAAAAAGAGAAAATGTATAATATAGGGCATGGGTTTTCAACCCATGGTTTTGGCCCTGGAGTACCCTTGTGTTTTGTTTTGTTTTTTAGCTGAGCTCTTAGTTACTTTATTGAACCCTTAATTGAACTAATGATTTGCTAATCAAGGCTTTTATATTATTTTCAGCTCTTAAACAGGGTGAGATGCCAGGTTAGACCAAAGTTTGAAACTTAAAAGGTGTTTTTAGTTAAAGGGACAAAAAGGGCCAATGTCGATAATAATGTTGATTTTATTGAATATTAGCCAAAAGATCTGTAAAAAAGAAATAAAAATATAAAACATTCAAATCAGAATGTATATACCTTTGTTTACTTTGCAGAATTCCACTAGTGCAGGCACACTGCTGCAATCCATCAATACACTTGCCTAGACTGAGCCACCTACAATAATTTACCGAACAATAGGGAAGTCAACATTAGTACCAAAATTCAATCGGGTGTGAAATGGTTGAGCTGCAGATTTTTTTTAAAGTGGATGATTACTATGGTTTGATAAGTTGTTGCCTAAATCAACAAAATACGACTGTGTTCACAATGATTTCTAAATATACATGTATGAAATCGACAGGGACAATGTCGTATAGCCTTTTTTTATATATGAGACAACCGTCATTATACAACTGGCTTTAAAAATGCATTATTACTAGTGTTTATAATAATAATTTTCATATAAATAATACAATTTTCATATATCTTTTATATATAAAGCTATTCTTAAGCACACACCTGGTGTTCACATGTTTCAGGATCTTCCTTGCTTCAGTGCCACACAAGTCCTGGCACTGTTTCATTTCAACTGTTTGTGCCGTTTGCAACATACATTGCCGAAAAAAAGTCTGTGAACTCCTTAGGATATTCACATATTTCACATATTTCAAACCTAAAATCCTAATAATAGAAAAAGATAAACTGATTAAACAAATGACACAAAACATGATACTTTTTCAACATTTATTTATCCCCAAATGATTCAACATTCAATAGCCATGTGTGCAAAAGTATGTGAACCTTTAGATTCAGTAACTGGTGGCACCCCCTTGAGCAGCAATGACTTCAACTAAGCGTTTCCTTAACTGCTGGTCACTCTCACATTGGTTTTGAGGAATTTTGGCCCATTCCTCCTTACAGAACTGCTTCAACTCTGTGACATTTGAGGGCTTCCTTGCATGGACAGCTTGCTTCAGGTACTGCCACAACATTTCGATGGGGTTTAGGTCCGGACTTCTAAAACACAGAATTTCTTCTTCTGTTCCATTCTTTTGTAGATCTGCTTGTATGTTTGGGATCATTGTCTTGCTGCAAGACCCACTTTCGGTTCAGCTTCAGCTCACCGATGGAATGCCTGACATTCTCCTCTAGAATCTTCTGATACAATGCAGAATTCATGGTTGTGTCAATGATGGCAAGCCGCCCAGGTCCTGAGGCAGCAAAGCAGCCCCAAACCATCACATTCCCACCACCATGCTTGACAGCTGGGATGAGATTCTTCTGTTCGATCGCAGTGTTTGGTTTTCGCCAAACATAACGTTTCTTATTGAGGCCAAAAAGTTCTACCTTTGACTCGTCTATCCAGAGAACATTGTTCCAGGAGTCTTGTGGATCATCTATGAGCTCTTTGGCGAACTTCAGACGGGCAGCAATGTTCTTTTTAGAGAGCAGTGGTTTCCTCCTGGCTATCCTTCCATGAACACCATTCTTGTTCAGTCTTTTTCTGATAGTTGAGTCATGAACACTCACATTAGCCAAGGTGAGAGTGGCCTGCAGATCCTTGGATGTTACTCTGGGGTTCTTTGTGACTTCCTTGATGATTTTCCATTTTGTTCATGGAGAGATTTTGGTAGGACGACCGCTCCTGGGTAGTGACTGTGGTCTTGAACTTTCTCCATTTGAAGACTATCTGTCTGACAGTAGATTGGTGGAGCCCCAAATCCTTAGAAATGGTTTTGTAACCCTTTCTAGACTGATGAGCTAACTGTTTTTCTGAGGTACTCAGATATTTCTTTTGATCGTGGCATGACGTGTTTCCACACACCTGTATGGTGAAGACCAAACTCACAAAGTTTCTGATCTTTATATAGGGTGGGGCCTCCCAAAGTCCAAGGATCTATTACCTTGAACTGCCCGTGTATTTGTTCCGTGCTTCAGGGTTTTCACTTGGTCATCAATGTCATTTATTCCGCCGTGCTTCATGCTCAAATCACACCTGCAATACAGTAGGCATGATGCTGCGACATCTTACTTTGCTTAATGAAGAAATACTTCTGTGTATATTCTTCCTTGTATGTCTGGATGTTGAGTCGTGTCTTTTTTAGGCTTCCAAGCCGTAGGCTGGGGAAGCCAATTGTTTGTGTTAGGATTATTATTATTATTATTATTATTATTATTATTATTATTATTATTATTATTATTTTATTTTTATTTTTTTTCTGCCAAAACATGCTCAAAAACTCACAAAATTCAGTACACTGGTAGATGCCTAGGCCTTATCTTTAATTAAACGAGTTATTTTTGGTAAGAAATGTATACACAAAACTGTTCAGAATCGTTTGCTGTATGAAATATCATTGTAACTGTAAAGATCGTGTAGTTATTCAAGGAGAATAAAAAGCTTTTTTTAAGCACCGTGGCAGCTACAGGATCTACTCTTAGGTAGGCTGACAGACTACTCATATCAATATATAAATGATGCTTAATATGATATTCGTTTGGTATTTGTATGTTTTAAAGTGTTTCTAGTATAAACCTACCGTCACAATGTGTTAAGTCAATGGGAAAATTCAAAGTCTCAAAATAAAAGTTATACACAGTTTGTAAAACTTATGAACAAATTTGTTTTATTAAAGCTACCATGAGTATAATTTCGGCAGAATGTTAACATATAACAAAAGCGTCAGTTACGTTCTACCTTTTATTTTAATTATATTAAGCTGTATTTCTAGGGCTGTGTTTACAAATAAATCGTCTCTGATTCAGTAGTATCTACATACTGAATTCACGTGAATGGGTATACTGTACTGATATGGTGTCTATGTTATTATTTTTTTTTATTTCATAACTACATTCATAGTTATAATTAACACTAAACTGATAAAACCACAATCGCAAATCCTCAATAGGTGGCAACGAAGCAGCCAGTGTATTTAAAAGACGTATGGAGGTTCTTTTTTTTTTTCACATCACAATATACATGATTAAACAAGGTGTACAATATAAATAACTTATGTGTAATATACATGATTAAGATGTGCAATATAACTGGGCTACTATTGATGTGCAATAATTATTATCTATGTGCAAACTATAATGAGTTTATCGAGTGTGCAATATGATGTTTTTGATTCAGCCGGATATAATGTTTGCTGGGCCAGATGGTTAACTATTGAGTGCTATCATATAACTTTGGATGTGATTTATTATGAAATAATTTGTTCTGTATTTGAGCCAACTCTCCAAAAGGTCTATTACCTGCAGAGCACAATAACTGCTCAATTTGTACTGTCTCTCTGGGTTCTGTTCCAGCTTCTTCTCTCCTCTGTCCTGTTTATGATTCCTCGGCATAGGATTCGAGTGGCGTTACTCATAAATCGTGCACATGTTATGTCCTAGTAACGGTTTGGTCACAATTAAATATGGTGAATTGTGTATTTGCCAGGCAACCCTAATAGCTAATCATTACACTATTATCACTTTCTATTGCTTTAAAAAAATGCACATTAAATGATAGTGGCATTAAAATATACAAAAACCAATACATGCTGTAGACTTTATTTTATATTGCAAAATGAAGAATAGGGCACCACACGCTCACACACACACACGCGCACACAAACTCAAACAAAGAGTGTTCTAGAATTTAGAACAATGTTAGCCTCTTATATGCATTATTTTCAAAGTCTATATGACTGCATACTATTTAAAATTTTGTGTGCATTCAAATACAATTTAAATTGCCTACTAACCAATAATTTCAATATGTGGGCCAAAATTGACACAGTTAGCACAGTTGTGATGATAACGCTTTATTTATAATAACCAATGCGCTTAAATTTCACGATAACTGCTTGGAAGCCGTAAAGTTGCTCGCAACTCTAGTTTTTATTTTATTTTTTTAGTCTTGCCATTTCTGTACACAGATTTATTGAAACATCGCACAACAAACTATAACGGTCGCCATTAAGCAAATCCTTGGTATTTCAAAACAAAATCTGCTCCTGAAAAGATCTAGCCAATCACAGTGCACGACTCAGATGAGAACACACCCCAAAAGCCAACAAAATTAAGTTCACAGTGAACTTCAAAATGTCACACCTGCGCCCCTGCTTGCCTCCCTCCTCCTATCTGAAGGGACTCCTCCCCCATCGCTTTAGATGGAAGCTTACGTATCATTGCATTGGTGCGAGTCTAATACAAAACCGTACTTTTTTTTAATCTTAGCCCATAGTAGAGCCTCAAAACCCTAGTTGCTACAGCCAAACCACAGCAGTTGGCATCTCTGTGTAATATCAACAAGTTTCAAAATTAAATATTATGGTGTCCTTGTATACAAACAAAACCACAGTATTGGCATTGGGAGTTTATTAAAACAACTTCTCACTTTCATCCCCGAGCCTGGTCACTTTTCTGCCGAAGTTCCTCTCGATAAAATCCTTCAGGTCTCCATGCTGGGGTTCAAACACCAGCTCCCACTGAGACCAGTCTGCCAGGTCCTCCAGCAGGGGGGTGTTCAGTAAACAGGCCAGGGCTGTGTCGCTGCTCACGTCTCCAAGGAGACCCACTGCATCATTAGTCGCAGCCAAGCTGTGCCTGAATAACAGCAAGGGATAGGGTTCATTCATACACAACAACATGTTGACAAGATTTTCAGTGTAACACATGCCCATATACTAAAAAGGAATGCGTTTGTGTACGTATGCAAGTACACTGCCTGGCAAATTTATTAGGACCCATCTACTCGATTTGGCATCGCCCTAAATTAGAAGTGCAAATGAGGTTGATCATGTGACACGTGATTCCTGCAGCCCTATATCGCTGTATGAACAGCACAATTGCAAACAGTCTACCAGAAATGGAGAAAAACCACATGTGTGGTTGCACATTGAACAGGTGCCACAGTAGTGAGGATAATCATGTTGGTAAAATGCTCCAAGACTGTTCACTGCAGTGTATCAGCAATGGCAAAATGAAAGGAATGTGAGAGACAGCTGTGGGTGCAAACAGTTAAGTGCCAGAAGCATTCATGACTGAATGGTACAACTTCTCTCAATGTCACCTTCCAAGTCCTTGTATGTATGTATGTATGCAAGTAAATTCTTTTGAGCAAGTGTGAAATTATAGGCAGGTTTTCATGTTTCAGGATATCTAAGCACTTCAATGAGGATTTATGGTACCTATGGGTTTGATTTGATCAATTTATACCCCGCCAGGACAAGCCACAGCTGTGGTTGAAGCAATCCAGGGTGGTTTCCAATAAAAACGCTTTCAAACAATCTAGCTGTGGCTAATCCCAGCAGGGTTTATATTGATCAAATCAATGCCCTCGGCAGAACTACAACCTGTAAACTTTAATTAAAACAACATCAATTTCTGAGTACATGATACGGTTTCTCAGTTCCAATATCAATAGGGGGGCAGCTGACCTTCGTTTATTTGTAATCATATTAGCTTGTGAACTGTTTAACTGCTTCCCATATTGTATTGTTGAACTATTTAGTAAAAATAAAAAAAATCTCATTCTAGTCTTGCCTATAAATAAAACTATAAATCCCCCACATTATGTATTTAGAACTTCCAAAATGTGAGAGACACCATATATTTGAACTAGCACTTTACTACTGGCTAAAAGGTAGAAATGATTCTTTTTTTCTTTAGCTAACATTTATAAAAAATAGTTAAAATAGTTCCATACATTTCCTCCACCATGCAACATTTACATTTTAAAATAGGATATCTGGTAGTACTCTAGGTTAAACTTTTAACTGTCTTTCATCTGGAGGGTGAAATTGTTCCCACTCCTTCACTGGCCTCGTTCCTGTCAATAACCAATTAGCTGCTTCCCGTTGACTGACATGCTTTCAGCCAGTAACATGCTTTGACCCAGAAGACACGGCTGGGGTGAAATAACCAAGGATGTGAAGAAGTAACAGACTTCCTGGAAAGCATGGCTTGCAAACAGATATTTATTTAACCTATACCCCTTTCACACAGACGAATTATGACGGCTCAGAACCAGCAGTGATGCGGCATTTTTGCCTGTGTGAATTGCCTATACCATCACAGCTGTCATATTTTATGTCTTAACTGCTTGAGTGAAATGCTATGCCAGTACTGAAGCGCTATAGTGGGCGTGGATTAAAAGCCAACATCCAAAGTGACTGTCTACCGGACGCAGTTGTTCAGCCAGGTACTCAGATGTTTCTCTTCCGATGCGGAAATGTTTTTTCCACTCACTATCTGAAAATCTTGGGAGTGTTTGGCTCCAAAATACATCACCATGTTTGTGTTCCATTACCCAAGTTGAACGTTCACATAAGCATCCTTTATATATAGCAAATACCTGCATCCACTGTATTTTCACTCTCTGAAGATCTCTTTCTTTTAAATATATTGTATCGGTCTAAAAGTTGTACTCACATGATCCCTTTGGCTGTGTAAAAGGATTATGATGGTTTTATACCGGCATAGATTGCACAATTTCGTGCTGTTTGAATGGGTATTTAAAAAAAAAAATATGTAAACGTCTCTGAGCAGTACCAGATATCATTTTTTAAAATGAAACTACAAGTCTGCTATAACGTGTTCCTTAATATGCACATACGAGACCTGTGAAGATTTACGTAATTATTTTGTTAGCTACAATACTTTCATCTCTTTTCATAGTGAATTTAATGATTCTCAGGAGGTTAGTATTTGTCAACATCATTATCTCAATTTTTCCGTATCATGTTATTTTATAAAACCGCATTGTTATTTATTGTCAGTTCAAGCAATTTAATAAGTCATATACACTGAAAAACAGTAGCGCAGTAAAAAGGAGTCTGACCTTGAGTCTTTGATGAGCAGTGCAGTCTCGTAATGCACCAGGCTTGTTTGATTGCTGGGGTTGTCATTGTGCAGTTTGTTCTGTCGCTGGACTATGTTCACCAGAGTTGCTAATGATCCATATCCCAGTTCTCGGCTGTCTTTCACTTTGTAATGGCTGCGCAAAGCAGATTCAATGTCATGGAACTAGGATATGAAAAAATATGTTTCAGTATACAAAACAAACAAAGGCACAGCATTTCAACAACGTTGATATGTTCCCCCTGCAAAGGATCACTTATACATGTGTCAGTTACATGAAAAAGTACATCACCTTAAGTAAGAAATGCCCATGTACAGGATCATACAAAATCAGGCAAGTGGTTTCCAAGACATAGCCTTCAATTGCTCATTTTTCAGCGTAACCTGCATAAAATCACCTCTGCTAATGCCACCCTCTGCCTATTATCACCACAATGAAATGTCCTTCCCAGAATGGGAGTCAATGGGGTCCAGCTCCTCATAATAATGTCACTTTGCTTATTATCACACTCTGTTTAGATTTAATCACATTTATCAGGTGTGGGGACAATTATACTCTCCAGGTGACCATGAGCACAAGGCACTCTGAAAGCAAGGTTGCAAACAAAGACCTATTTTACTCAAGTGTAGTTCCAGATAAGATGGTTTGAAAGGAAAATGCAGGACATGGACTTCCAAACTATGCATTTGACCTATATTAGTGGATTGATGTGCACTGAGGGGAACGCTGATGGCATTATTTTGTTAGATACAATCACTTTAAAGTGAAAGATGACAATTCGATTTCAGTCCCCTCGTGTTTAGACACGACAGGTGACAGATGCTCAGTTTAGTGGTCTGTTTCCTCCTCTCATCCAATCCAGTTTACAGTAACTCACTCTCTCTTGGTCTACTACGCCGCACTGCCTGATCAGCTCGTAGATGTCCTGCTGACTGGGTCTGTAGCCGCAAATCCTGGAGTCTTGATTGCTAAGAACTAAGGCAGCTCCTCCTGCCTCCTGCAAAATCTGGAGGAATAAAGACGACAGCTGAAGATTAAGAGGGGATCTTAGCTTCGGAGGTGCATACTGAGTCTTGAAATGAGGACATATTCCCTGTGGTGTGGTTTGGTAAAATCCTCACATTGAAAACTAGCAAAGTTACGTTAATGTTATTATAATTTAAATTTGCATTCATTTGACAGTTGAGAACTTATGAAACACCAGCGCATGCACATACAGAGGATCCTCATAATCACTTAATACACGTCAGTGAAAGGTTTAAAACACTGCTATAGAATCATGTCAAATGCAACCCGAAGCGTCTATGTTATTATTATTATTTGTTTATTTAGCAGACGCCTTTATCCAAGGCGACTTACAGAGACTAAAGGAGGCTAGGAGTGTATGACTAAAGTTTGGAGAAGATTGGTGCAAAATCAAGGCAGATATCGTGTTCACCATGAATTATCCGGCAGAAAACAGAATTGTGAACTGCACAATAAAACATTTACCCAGTGTGCCACGTTCAGACGGACAAACCCACATGATCAGAGCATAAAGGTCCCCATTTTTTAAACGAAGACCCTAAACAAGGATTCAATTGAATAATTACAGACATGGTTGGAACAAAGACCTGCAATGGAAGTGCCGAGGCTGTCAACCTGGTTTTAGTAACACTTTTAAATACAGTCTCTTGATCTGTATTAATTAATTAATTTAAAAAGTAAGTGTATATGACTGGTCATGATACCAGTAGAGTGCACCTGCTGGTTCCAATACAGGGAGTTATAATGCTTGATTGAGCCATCTCATAAGAGCATATTTCATAGTGACACAATAAATGGGTAAATGCTTTATTGTGCTGTAGACAATTATCTTTTATACCGCACATGCTTAAAAGCACCATTTTGTTGTAGCCCCCTTCTCCTAAAATTGACTCAAAGTCATTTCTGACCTAGCTGACTATCCAGTTTGTTCATATTCCCAAAAAAGTATTTTAAATGCCTGGAAACAACCAATCCCTTTTAATAAATGCACTGCTTTAGCCCAGCAGGGATGCTTTAGCACTGAAGGCCAGGTTGACTAATTTAAATGAAAGTACAACAATGGAGGGATGAGACTTTAACATACCTGGGAGTGCTTCACCAGAAATTCAAGGAAGGTACCCTGATTCATGTTGACAAACTCTTCAAACTTAAAATGCTCCAGGATTTTTTTCTCAATTTTAGATAAATAGGGCAGATTGAGGAGCCCGTTGCAGTTAGACAGATGCTTCTGTAGATTTTGTTTCACCTCATCTGAAAGCGAAGGAGGGAAATGTAATGGAAACCGTGATATGAATGTCAAACTGTTCTACTACAAAACCACCAATTTATAAAACAAATTTCCCTCTATGCTGTAATAAGGCATGACATCATTCAATAAGGTAAAAAAAAAGACACCTGTTTTATATGTTCTTTTAACACTCAGATTACATTATTTTTCATCATGTCCCTTAATCTGGGGTGTTTTCAACTCAAATTAATAAAGGAAATAGGAAAACACCAATACAATCTGCTTTGCAGGCAAATTGGCTTCATCTTTGTTAAATTAAAACCACCATCAAGGGCACAGTAACAGTTGTTTGGCATTGAAAATTGGGAATCAACGTGCATTCACACTAAATAAAACCCCTACCCTCGCTAGGTGGCTGAACATTGCTTTTTTGTTCCTTTGGTTCAGCAGGCTTGTGATTTTTATCTTTGGCTACCAAGTCCTGAGGGATCTCCAGGGATCCACAGCAAATGGCTAACTGAAACAATGCCATAGCCAAGCGGTCTCCCATCACCCTTAACAAGAAGTCCTGGACATGCTAAAGAGAACAAAGAACAGCAATTTATAGCAAAAAAGTATTGTGGCACATGCTGTATATGTCAAAATACCAGAGGACTATTCAAATCCAATTCTAATGGAGTCAGAAAATTCTGGGTCCAAACCCAATTCAGTACAAAAGATTATATAGAAAACTACTTTTGTGTTAATGAATCTCGGGGAATCAAATTAAAATCCCTTTTCTAATGGAATCAGAAAATTCTGGCTCTAGTTTCAACATTAAGACACTGAACAATACTAAATGTGTTGTCTTGGATCACTGCAGTACCTTGGTCATCTTCTTGCTGAAGACGCCCCCTGTGTTGTTGAAGACCTCCAGCACAACCTCGGCTGCAGTCAGGCTGGCGTATTTCCTCCGCAGCTCAATGCTGCCCCCGGTGGAGAACAGCTGGGGCCCGTTAGCCGGGTCAAACAGAGTTTTCTTGATCTTCCTCATTTTGCTCTGAGCTTCTTCTTCGATTTCCTTCTCAATTATCGCCCGGGCTTTATCCATTGACACATTCTCAGATGTCTGTGCTTTCCTCAGCGTCTGTTAAAAAAAAAAAAAACTACTTTAACAACAGCACCTAGTTCCACAGACCCTGGTTAGCACTAATCTAGGACTACCCAGTGTTACTTTAGGTAAGGTAGCCCGAGAGCAGTGCTAATCAGTAGGGATGGGAATTTTAAATGTTTAATAATAATAATAATAATAATAATAATAATAATAATAATAATAATAATAATAATATCTATTTTATATAGCGCCTTTCATAGTGGACCACCATCACAAAGCACTTTACAGAGGTAGACTGTGAACTGTGCATTATATGCACAGTCACTTACAATAGGACACTGATTTAACATCTCATCCGGATGGAGTAAGGGCAGATATTATAAAAAGGAAGGGGTTTGGCAATTGCCTCCAAGTACTTTTTCTAATTGGTGCAACAGAAAGATTGACACTGGGGTGGGTTTTATTCTCTGGCGCTTCAGCATGAAAAACAGAGTGCACCAATGTAGTGGCCATGGTACGGTATCAACTCCACAGTGTAATAAAGTTAATGACAAGCGTTTTTTCTGAAGTTTGTTATATGTTTTTAATAAAATGGCCTCTCTGAACAAAGGAACAAAGCAAAGCCTCATTTGGAAGTATTTTGAAGAACCGGACGAGAAAACCGTGGTATGTAAATAATTATGCCAAACAAAATTGCCGTACCACAAAAACACGGTCAATGCTTCACCATTTGAAATGAAACATTCAGAAACTGGAGTTACTGATGGCAGTAAAAAGCAAACACTCTTAATAAACAGAACGCTCCAGATGGCGATTGACATTTATTTAGCCCTTACATCTCTGTGAATACGTATAACATGATTTTAAAAGTTTTTTTTTCAATATTAATTCAGAGAACGCATATGTGTAAATAAATTATGTATAGGCTTTAATTTACCAGTACACTTTTACACAAACAGTTTGTTTAAAAAAAAAAATTAAAAAAATGTCCTTGATATCTATATAGAATTTGTCAAGAGAAGGGGATATTTAAAACAAAACAAAAATATGTTAAAATTACGATAAAAATATATTTTGGTGTGTACCTGTTTTTTTTTGTTGTTTTTTTTTACTTTGTAGTTAAGTCTTTATGATGTTAAAACATTTAATTTGCTTATTTAGGGTTTCTTTGCTTAGAAAATACTAACCAGGGCTGTCAGGATATGTAGATATGGTTTAAAGCTGACAACATGCATAGCATTTAAACATTCATAAAAACGCACCAAAACCACATCCCTACTAATTGGGATGTTTGAAACCAGCTGTAGAAGTATACAATGATACCGGATAAGCATTTGCTGTATTCAGTTTCATTCCCTCAAAATTTAAAAAGAAAAAGTGAAAAAAAGACATAAATCTTACAGAGACTGATAGAGCGACGCTTTGGATTCTGATCCCCAGCTCGTAGGGAGAGTCACAGTTATACTGATCCATCACAAACTGCATGAACTCGGCCAGATCCACTTTACTTCTGTAGGCTCGTTGTTCTCTCATATAGACACGCAGACTCTGCAGAACACAAGCAAACAACCAAGACCGGTACAATGGGGGCATATAAAAAATATTGGAAAAAACTAAGAAAAAACACCTGAATAAATACGTGTCTCAATTTATGTCTTTAACAAAAACTGATTTTTGTGCGATAGTGATAGTGGCACTTAATGATAGTGATAGTGGCACTTAATACTGGAGGTTCTAGGTGAATAAGAATTACACCCGACAATCATAGAATATATTATAAGTTACGTCACCACTGGAACCTATTAGAAGTAACTACACTTATAATTTTGCTCAGTGTGTAGATCTCGCACTCAATATCAATTTCAAAGAATTTGTATTTTATTTTCTCTTGCACTCTTTGTAGGAGAGCAACGTGTGCCCGAGAAATACTTGATTAGGAGGTAGCCACCAAACATGAAAAGTCAAGTGCTTGTAATCTGAACGTAATAAATATCAGTGGAAAATGTTTTACCTTTAAGATATCCACTGTCTCAATTTCACGTATATCCTCGTCCTTCATGGTGCTGGGAACTTTAAACATCTTGTAGATCAATGGGAGCTTGCACAAAGGGCCAAGTTCTAGTTCTTCAAAGTGTTTCTTATTTTTCAGTCCAGCCAAGCACTGTCCGATCTCGTGCAGGGTGCATACTGTCCGAACTGCTTCGAAAGCCTTTCAAAAGAAATGCAATGGTTACCAAGCATCCTCGCAACCTGTTGTCACTCATCCATAACATTCAAATACTCAGTCGTAGGGAAAGGATCTCTAGTGGACCACCTCAGACAGTGTGCTTTGAATCTCCCTCACTACAATCTTGGCTGTGGGCTTCTTTGACCTTTGCAAGAGACGGTTTGGGCTAGTTTCCCTCATCAGGCTTCAATGACCCCTATTGATCAGGTACCCTTCCCAGACTGGACCTGTGCCTCCAAGGTTCAGAAGCCTGGTAAGATCTGTTGCTTAGGTTCAGTAGGTGAAAAAAGGCGATTGATCAATTTAAAACAAAGGCCCATATTTGTTTTAGTGTTTACTCTAGTCTATAACAATAACTGTAGAACCAAAGTATTTTTTTTTCCAGTTCCGTTCCATTAGGTTTATACTGTTTCCTATTATAATCTTTTAACCAAAATAAATATATAAAAGCAACCCATACCTCAATGAAGATATTGATTTCCCTGAGGGTACGAGAAAGTTCCTTAACTGCAGGAAGATCTCGTTGTGGTATGATTCCACAGCGCTGCAGTGCCGGGATTCTTAAATGTCTGCAGATCCTCGATATAACCTAAAAAGGAACGCATTAAAAAGCTGTTCAAACCAGTGGTTTACAATCACATCTTATTAGCTTAATTACAGGCAAACTGGGTACTGCAGCTCTGTAATGCAGGACTGCCACACACCTTCTCTATGGTGACGTGTTCTCCGTCCGATGCAATGGCCCGGATGAACTCTGTTGCCAAGGCGTTTGCTTCCTCCACGCTGACTCTCCTCCGACCTCCACCCAGCATATCATCTGCTTGCAAAGCCTCTATGTCCTGCATGTTGGACGTGTGCACTTCTCTCAACTGGGAGTGGTACGCCTCTTTGAACACAGGGGTGCTGCTCTTCTGTTTTTTCATGGCTTCTTCCTTCAGCTTCTTCTGCTCCGATCTGGAAAGCTTTCCTAACAGCAGCGGGAAGTCTGCTGATTTCAAGGAGGGAGCTGGAGATGCAGCAATGGGCTGCCACTGGAAACCCTGCAATGGACCTTCTGTGGTGGTCTTCTGAGGGGTGACTGCTTTCAACTGCGTTGATTCTGGAATCATTATTGTTAAGTAATGTCATTATTTAAAACTTAAGGGGTTCTATTCAATTCATCTAAACTGGCTGACATCAATGCAAGTGTCTTTAGTGTATATCTGTATCTGGGAGGGTCCTATCTTAATGAATTTCTGTTTAGATCATTTATTTTACTCTACCCTTACCTTCTCATGAAGTTTGAAATTATTCTGAGTTGTTCTTATTGCAATTCCTCAAATATTGTATCTTTTAAGGTGTATGTTAAGGTGCTTTGACTATGAGTTATGGAGCTGCTCTTCAATTCTAGTTGCATGCTGTAGACATCTGTGATGCAGGCTAGATCAGCCAAAGTGAATTTATATTAGTAAGCAACAACACCATCAAATGCACATTGCCAGCAAAACAAGAGGAACCAAAACATATAAATGTGACACACGTATGGAAAGATTCTGTGCTAAAGAATACCAAGTTTTTAAACATCCACTTAATAATATTGATATAAAACAGTGCCAATAGTGTTCAGTATGTACCCAGATATACTTTATACAGCATGAATGCAGACTACAAAGTGCAAAGCTCATTATACAAGGTTAACAGCCAAACTATAAATACACTAAAGCAGTCTTACTGAGCTATTCTATAATGCGAGCAATGACTCAGCTACTCCTCAGGGCTGATTAGAATTTAATATAGATGGCAATGTGCCTGGTGGATGAGGCACAAGAATATTGTTCAGACGTGTTTGAGCTGCATTCCTGTGGCAAGGGCAAGTCCAGTATCAGGCCTGCCATGCGTTCTTACGTGTACCAGGCAAAGCAGCCTACTTGTGACAAGAAAAATGTGAATTTCAGGAGTCAATTTTAAGTTCTGAGCCCACCTACTGGACATTCAACACATTACACATTGATAGTATATTGGAACACCCATTCACTGTCGTACAGCAAACCGCAAGATAATTATAAAACACAACACACAGGTTTAACAAAGACTTGCATGACATTATTGTATGCTACAATACAAGTGTAATTTCCAACTGTAGTCCATGAAATCTGTTAGACTGGCCAACACTTACATTTTAAAATTAATTGACTCAATTTGTAGACCTGAAGCTGACTTAAAACATAATCTGTCTTAATGATTACTGGTAATGCACTCTATGCTTTTTTAAAGAAGGACATATAATTATATATAATAGCAGCCTCTTGGTTCTTATATTGGAGTGTAATTGTTTTATAGCCACTGGGGACATTGTTTTAAGCTGTGTGTTAACACTGCAAGGCCAGGCTATGTGAATGGTAAACTATTTCTAAAGCAGATGATCCACTAACTGAACATCATTGCATTGGTGTAGTTGAGAAGAATAATAAAAACTCAATAGTGGAGCAACAGAACCCAGAACCACTCAGAATGATTGCAAACACCATACAACAGTAAGGGGGTGTAAAGAGGCAAATGAAATGCCATTGGAAACTACAGCTTTTATAATATGGCTTAGCTAAGAAAAAATCCTAAAAAAAAATGACTTGAGGTGCATTAATTTATATAGCTTTACCTCAAGAGATTACTATTGAGTGTTTAAGGTTACAAACAAGAACATATTTATTGGTTCCATCTTACCTGCAGGGCTATTCACAGCTGGCTGTGCTTGAACACCAGGAGTCGTCTCTTTTATTTGTTGGATGGCAACTGCATTATAAAGAGAGATGTACTGTTGCAGAGGCAATGGAGTCTTGTAATGCAAATAGTAAGCGTTCTGAAGCTGAGCCAAAGACATAGAAGCAGCTGGGTATATTTTGACCAGCTCTGTCACATTCTGGAGTAGCTGTTCTTCAGTCAGTTCCGTTGTGGGAGGACTAGGACTCAAAGAGACTATAGAAGACAATATGCTGGACCTGGGTGCAGCTGGCGTCTTCTGTTGAGGTACTTGATGAATAAAAAGAAAGCTTTGTGTCAATTTTTAATTTGTTTACAATATTATCATCATCATCTAACACCCAAAAAATCAAGCCTGAGCTTTCTTGTGAGGTCTGGATTGTCATTTAGTGTAAAAATGTAGCATGTCTGATTATTTCCCCCTGCACAGTAGAACCTGCTGTATCCGACTGAATTGGTTCCAGGGGTCCATCGGATATGTGAAAATATCCCATCTCAGAGGGAGTTGTTATACTAATATATTAATGTTGGGATATTCAGCAGTGTGTCTAAAACAAAATACAGTACTGCGAATATATTATATAAAGAAAATCGGTAAAAAAAAAGGCAGTATTAAAAATAAAGCACTGTAATATAGGATTTAGCAATTTACAAAATGTAATCCGATAGTATTTTATTTTATTGTTTGCACCAAAGTGCGTGCTAACTAAAACACAAATTTTGTTTCAGCTTTTTAATGGTACAGTAAATACATTAATCACTTGCTTTATTCTTCTATTTATGTGAAATTACTGACAGCTACCATCTAAAAGGTGAAACTGCATTCCCAATCTTGCATTGCAAGAGCTGAATGTACTGTTTTAGACACATAAGATGCGCGTTGATCAGGTTCCATCTGTAGCATTCATTTGGTACCAGCATGTATAAATGACACATGCTTGAGGTCCTTCAGTTAATAGATGATATCACATCTTACAGGATTAGGTTCTACTGTATTTCACTCCGATTTAGAATGTGCAACCATGCTTCCCCCACCACAGTAATCTCCACGACCGCTCAGGAGAAACGAAGGTCAGTGGGCGTCCTCTGATCCCACGACCAAGCCAATTGCATCTTTACACCCAGGAGCTCTACAGCGAATGTCAATGAGTTACCGGCCCCTGGTGGACAAATGCTAGCCCTGCAGGAGATTGCTTTGAGCTCACCTGTAGGGTCCCTGTAACGTGAGGAGGTGAAACATTTCCTAATTGATACTCCCTAACCTATCAGAGCATCAAAAAAAAACACTTTGTGTCCAACCTCTAGAGAAGATCGAGAACTTGGCCCTGCCAGAATGCGAACATGCGCTCTTCTGACTGTATGACTCTCCCAGCACACCATGTGGTCATAACTTTAACAGACGAGGTCAGGTCAAGATCATAGGCAAATTTGGCCCAAACTATATTTATAGTCTTGAAAAAGAAAATACTGATGCCCTGATAACTCACAGATAACCCCCTCCCCCCTTTCCTCCACCACCAGAAACAGTAAGTTTTTCAGAGAATTTCACCTTGCTCAGTCTTGCTCAGAGACAGACCCACATGTACAATATGCTGCAACTTGAGCGTTATCACCTTGTGCCTCTAACCACAGACAATTATAGCAAATGTGTCAGTAAGCCCTGCTTATGTAAAGGGTAAATTACAGAGAGCAGAATTATGAAAAAGTAGACCACTATGTCCACAGTATGTACAGAACAGCATATCATAAGAAACTGACACTCCCTCAATTTGCTAGGAGTATCCCCTGACATGTTGCTTGTAATTACCTCTTGCCCCAGGGGTGTCAGCTGGTTGAGGGCTTGGCTGTTTCGTCACAGCAGCAGCTGCCATCGGAGGCTCTTGTTTGACTGCAGCTGCAGGAGGTGTGGGATCCCTGTTCTCAGGCCTGTGGTCTGCACCGAGGAGGATAAGTTCCCCTTCTAAGTGCAGTTCATCCTTCATTGACTTTATAAAGGCAGTTAAAGAAGGGAACCCGAATGTGGACACTGTCAGATTTACTTTGTATCTCTGACTGTAAGTCACAGCGAGTTTCTTCAGGTGAATGCCGTCTGGGTTTAATTTTAGGAGATCAAGGACATCCTGTTGAACCTTCTTCATTTTCTTAACTAGAAAACAAGAAGAAATTGTATAAGAAAAGCAGCAAAGGACTGTGGGTCTGTTACATGCACGCCCTTTCTTTGTACAAACATTCTTTGCAGAAAATTAGGAAATACTAAAATAAACTTAACTAGAACTGCCAGGCAGTTTTACAGCTTCCAAGCTAAGTACCAGTTAGAAAGCTGTAGCATTGCAGCACAAGTGTCAGCAACAGATCAGTTTTATGGAGCAGTTTCAATTCAAAATACTGCATTAGTTCATTATCTCATGATGCTTTATAACTTAAAACACCATAGTAACCATGACCCTATCTACACACTGTAAGGAGTTATAAGCAAGTTTTACATTTAACCTTAAGGCAAGGTCAAAGGTCATGATCAAGATAATATTTCAATAGAGCATATATGGGTTCTTAAATGTGCTATATAGTAACCATAACCCTATGTGCAATGTAAGAAGTTATAAGCTAGTTTTACATTTGACCTTAGAGAGGTCAAAGGTCACAGGCAAGGTGATTTTTGGATAGAGCAGATTTGGTTTCCTATATGTGTTCCATAGTAACCATTACCCTATCTGCACTCTGTAAGGAGTTATAAGCTAGTTTTACATTTGACCGAAGATTTTGAAAGGTTTTTAAAGAAATGTGTCAGGCGGCCATATTGGTTTATGCACAAACACCATTTCTGAAAAATTAATTGTATTGAGTCGCATTTTTTGTGACTCGGACTCAGACTTGAGTCACGGCCGCAAAAGACTCGGACTCGACCTTGTGTGACTCGGACCCGAACATTTGGGCTCCGTGACTCGGAGATATTAACAATGAGTCCTTTTTTATTTTCTGTTACACAACTAATTTTAGTGTTACTAGGAAACCTGTGCACAATAAAAACCCACCAGCAAAACATTATCCAATCACTGGTTAGCCCTGGTGTCTTTGCAGCCAATCACAGTAAGAACTAGAGTTGCAAGCAACTTTACGGCTTCCAAGCAGTTATCGTGAAATTTTAGCGCATTGGTTATTATAGATGAAACGTTATCATCACAACTGTAACGTGTACCCAAGATTCACGTCAATCGGCCAAAGGGTTCATGAAGAGTTGTCGTTTAAGCGTTTTACGCAAAATCCAACATAACTGCCACACCATGTGACCGATCCATTTTTCCTGAAGTAGAATCAGTTGTGGACATGAGCGCACTATGTACAAACATTTTCACAGCTGTACTATTAACTGTTCATAAGAAGAAGACTTTTGAATATTGTCCAAACTTTTCATTAAATCCAAGATGGCGGCCACACCATGTGACCAAAGGCTGCCATATTGACCACCACACAGCATTACATAGTCCTCTACATCCGTGTCAAATTTTGTGCGGTTTGGTGCAGCCGATAAGAAGTTATACGCAGTTTTATAGCCAGTTACATATGTTGATGATGTCATGCAGCATGGACGCCATGATTTTCACAGTAGCAACTTCCCTTGAACAAGCGTAACAGATGACCATACTGAGATGTTTTATTCCAATTTTTGTTTCAATCGGATAAGCGGTTTCAGAGAAGAAGATGTTTGAATTTTGACGATTTTATATTTTTATGGTAATTTTATGACATTAATCAATGTGGTTACCAAACCACAGAACCAATCAGCTTCATATTAACAGCAGTTAATCATGGACTATCCCTCAACATGTTCAGAACTCTGCAGTAAGCGGTTTCCGACACATAGGTGTTTTAACAAATTCCGCAAAATCCAATATGGCTGCCGAACAATGTGACTTGCGCAAATTTGTTGAATATCACCAACTATCCCCCGTAGGCATCTACCACTGTACCAAATTTCGTGAGTTTTTGAGCATGTTTTGCCAGAAAAAAAAAAATAAAAATAAAAATAATAATAATCCTAACAAAAACAACAGGCTTCCCCAGCCTACGGCTTGGAAACCTAATAAGAAATTGGAAGCACAAATCCAACTGGTTGTAAACACATCCCCACACAAACCCAAATGCAGCTATTGCAGACCAAGTTTATTTGTTTCCCTCTTTTGCATTAAATCGTATAAGGAATAAATAATGTCAGCATGGTAAACAATTAAGTAATTATTTCTCTTTACTACTTTAAACCGTGTTCTAAGTTTTTTTAAGCACTGTAGAAATACATTTCTAAAACTGCATTCTTGAAAAATACGTAATTTGATTCTGCTGAACTCCCTGAACATTGGTCACCTTAAGAATTTACAGAAAACACAAATGAATGAAAAGTTATTCCATACTTTTAGAGCTTCTTAATTCACATCAGAAAGTCTCTGTGTGATTAAATATTCTGTGCTTTGCTTTTACTCTCCACTCGTTCCCAGCACACGCCATCACTGTTAGCAAGGAACGTCAATTAATTAATCTGACAAATTCAGGGTAAAACTAGGCACTAAAGTCTCAAATCGAAAATTGCCTACTGTCAAACAAGCAGATATATAAGACTGATATGACAGAAGGACTGATAGTAAAACAAAAAAAGAACGACAGAATAACTTAATACCACTTCATTTACGAAAATGAAAATAATTTATTACGGATGTGGGAAAAACACATTGACAATACGCTGTGCAGCATCAACCTAGAAATCTGTCTGTGTGAACTTCATGTTTTCATTCCATTATGAACCTACACAAAGGGGAAATACATAAATATAATGTGTTTTTGTGTAAAAGAGAAAAGAGAAAAAATACATTATCTGAAATCAAATGAACTGAAGCACAATGTTATAAATGCATCATTGTATTACAGACAATAAAAGTGCAAATGCAATGAAAGTGAAACATAACGTTTTTGTTTTGCAAAACAAATAAAAACAATAATAATAAATGTACTATTTAAGAACACAGTATATATACAGTTCCGACAATGTCTAAATCAGATTGGCAGATTTTACCCGAATTGAAGTCAAAGTATATGCTATGGTCAGAGGTGAAAGTAACTTTAAGTTCTTACCAGTGTTATTTTCAGGTACGTGTTAAAAAGTGGTTCTCAGCACACTGCGCTTGCTCGCGCATTACTAAACAACTTCTGCTAAGAAAGCTGGGAAGCACCCATTCAAATCTGGTACGTTATTCTGTTTTCGGTATTTTACATCTTTTTTTATTTAATTGATCATATTTCCCAGGCTTTTATATTGTTTTTGATGTAATTTATCATATTTTTCCACCATTAAGAAAATAGTATGAGAATATTTATCATATGCAATACATTGGGTCTTGTGCAATTTTGCGGTGGACTTCTCATGAATAGTTTTTTAGTTTTTAGAGAAATGAATGGTCTGTTTCCAGTTTAAATTTGCAAAAGAAATATGTATAATTTATGGTAAATGTACCTTTTTCACAATAGGAAAACACACATCAGATCACAATTGATTTCACCTGTACCAAAATCTGACAGCACACCACTTGCAATCTGACAGTGTATCACTTTCTGACATTACACAGGTCATGTTTTGGTATGCATACCACATTCTGACGATGTACCACTTTCTAACACACCGGCTCTATAGTACAACTTCCACGAACTTGAAACTTATCTACAGTGCTTATAGAAAGTCTACACCCCCTTTCAAAATGTTCACCTTTTGTTGCCTTATAGCCTGGAATTAAAATGCATTAAAATAGTTTTTCTTTTCATTTATCTACACATCCTACCCCACAACCTCCAAGTGAAAAAAATATTCTAGAAATTTGTAGAAAATTAATTAAAAATAAAAACTTAAATAGCTTGGTTGGATAAGTGTCCACCCACCTTGTAATAACAATCCTAAATTAGCTCAGGTGTAACCAATCGCTTTCAAAATCACACACCAAATTAAGTGGCCTCCACCTGTGTTAAATTGCAGAGATTCACATGATTTCAGGATAAATTCAGCCGTTCCTGTAGGTTCCCTCTGCTGGGTAGTGCATTTCAAAGCAAAGACTCAACCATGAGCACAGTTGGTAGAGACCTATCCCAACAGACTCGCAGCTGTAATTGCTGCCAAAGGTGCTTCCACCAAGTATTAACTCAGGGGGGTGGAGACTTATCCAATTATGATCTTTCAGTTTTGTATTTTTAATATATATATATATCTTTTCTCAATAAAAACTTTTTTCCCCAGTGTGGAGTATGGTGTGTAGATAAGTGGAAAAAAATCCTAATTTAAATGCATGAAACTCTGAGGCACTGACACAACAAAATGTGAAAAAGTTCAAGGGGGTGTAGACTTTCTATAGGCACTGTATAAACTTCAGGTACATTCAAACAGTATTCCAATTCCAAAAGAAAAGAAGATAGTGACAGACAAGGTGAAAAAAGCATGCAAACACAATAATCTAGCTAGAAAAAATAAATTGAAAATCTTTTTTTTGTATTTTTATTTTTTATAATTTGAGCATTTTTTCTTTTTTTTTTAATTTAGCCGTTGCCAATTTTATTTTTTATTATTTTCTCCCCAATTTGGAAATGGCCAATTATTTTTAGGCTCGGGAGGCGAAGACGAACACATGCTGTCCTCCGAAGTGTGTGCCGTCAGCCGACCGCTTTTTTTCACACTGCGGACTCACCATGCAGCCACCCAAGAGCTACAGCGTCAGAGGACAACGCAGCTCTCGGGCAGCTTACAGGCAAGCCTACAGGCGCCCGGTCAGACTACAGGGGTCGCTGTGCACTGTGAGCCGAGGACACCCTGGCCGACCTAACCCTCCCTCCCTCCGGATGGCGCCGCGGCCAATGGCGCCGCCCCTGGAAGCTCCCGTCCTCAGTCGGCAAAGGAATAGTCTGGATTCGAACTCGCGACGTCCAGAATATAGGGCGCATCCTGTTCCTAGATTACACTGAGATAACACAGACAATTTCATAAGAATGTTCTGGAATTGGAGGCACACTGTTGTCTCTATGTGTGCTTCTTCTAGATATAAGAAACCCGAATGGAAAATGATTCACCAGCTTTCAAAAGGAATAAAACTCATAAACAATAACTTGACCCCACCCTCGACTGACTAATAGGACAATTAACTGCTGAACTAAATCTTTATTTATTAAAAACCTGATAAACAACTGCAAAATAGAGCAGGAGGGCATATTATATTATGGTCTGTCACCAGTTGCAGAACTGAAAAGAATATGCCTATTAACAAGATACCCAACTGTAATGAAAATATCAATTAAAAATCAAACGTGTCCATTTCTTGTAAACACAGTAACACTGTATCTTGATTATCTGAACTAATTTATCCCACTGCCACTGGATAACCTGTTAGATTGTGGGCAATGCTAATGTGTTGCCATGGACAAAATGTCTTAACCAGCGTTCTTTGGTATTTACAGTACAATACAGTAGATTATATATTTAAAAGGTACAGGGGTCTATTAAAACCATTTTAGTTCTGAGGTGAGCATTTCTCCAGTTTAAATGTTCTTTCAAAAGCCCAGCCAAATGTATTATTATAGTAAAGAAATCTGTTTAAAAGTAGAATAAACTCAGTACCCCATCGAATTACTTTCTAAACAAGGGAGAGAAACACTCTTGTGGAAAGTAGTAATGTGTATTATTTATTGGAGGATATCATTTATCTTTGACTCCCATTTATCAGTGTTATAAGACTATTGATCTGACTACATAAATGCTTACATATTCAAATATGACTCCCAGAACTAAATTATTTCAGCATTCTACAGTACAGTAAATACTGTGTACTGTAGTACATTATGCAATAACACATGCTTTATGGCGTCTCCTGGTCCCACTTAGTTTGGTCAATAAACTTTACTGTATGCCATCCTAAACATCATGGTCCAAAAGCCACAATGAAACCGATGTGTTGTACTGCCTCTACCAATACCACTCCCTCTGCCATCGTGTTAATGACATTATACTTCCTAGTTCTGGTGTTTGCAGTCAAGCACCAAAAACAAAACTTCTAGTTTTATAACGAACTAATCGAAACCTTCCTCGCACTATATCCAGAATACAAAACATACTTTGGATTACACCATTACTTGTTACATACATAACTTAATAAAACAGGGTTTTATTACCAGCATGTATTTATTTCCAGCAGACTTGAAGAATCATTTAAATGTAAGCATTCATTATTATCATCTGTCTTTTGAACAAAAAAAAACACTATAATAAATCAACAAACATGTTAATTGCTTCAGTCAAACTAAACTTCTAAATGACATAGTCTTCCCTTCTATGTATTTTAAGTTTCTGTTATAATTCTGGCTTTGATGCTGGTAAAAGATTGTTTAAAAAATTTTAGAATTTGCATTTACTTATTACAACTGCATGTCAAAAATCTTTCAAGATGTCATAATTTCTTTCGTAATACAAGTTAGCTATATTACTAAAATAAATAAACCTCATCATCTTATACACATTAAACTAATAAAGACATCTCTTACCTGATATACAGTACTGCTTTTTCTAATGCAATGGCATTGCTTTGTACTCTATGAAGACATATGTCCTAGTTGTTGCAGTCTGTTGATGCTAAGTTTTGTTAGCATTCCCTTTTGTACCATTTCACTCCCTACTGAACTGATTCTCCTCCCCTTTGCACAAATGAAGTGCTTGGAACCAATAACAATTCTTACTGTAGAAATGAAAGTGAAAGTATTGAATGCAGTTTTTTAATCTGCACACATCCTTTTCCTCCAGAGCATGTTATATAAAAAAAAAAGTTATTCTCGACTGGTGTTAAAGTTCAGTTCTCAAGATAAGTCAGGCCTAGGTTTGCTCAATAACATATTTTATTATGGAGTCCTGGCTTTCAAAATAATTTTAAAAATAATAATAACTATATATAAACAGAATTACAATTGGATACGCTGTTCTCTAGATATAAGTAGGAATGTTAGTATTCTTTCTATTCACAGATTCTGATAGCCTGTGTTAAAGAATGCCTGAAGCAAGTTGTATACCAAGCTAAGTAGTTCTCTAGAAATGTGTAAACCTCTACAATTCGCACTACCTAAGAATGTGCAACTGTCGCGTTTTGAAAATGCGAATTGGTTTATGGCAATCACAGTTTCAACATACGTGGTTCACTAATATGTATAGTAGCGAGGGCGGAGTTTAGAAAGCCATGAAACATTCTTTTAAATAACAGTAGCAGTTTGTCTAAAACGAGGTCAAGGGTCATCAAATACGGTATTTTTACCACCTCTAGACACTTTACCATACTTGTGAGTTACACTTCTTTTGCATGAACATGACACCTGCCTTGGCATAATTTTTTAAGCATCATAAACCACAAATGGAGATTGATTTCCCCAGCATGAGAGCCATTTGAGCTGGAATTACCCTTGACAGTTCTGTGACTCATTTAGAATATGCCTGATTGCTGGTACCTTATTATTAGTAACATGCATTAGGGTCTTTATTTGTTTTGTGGATACTCTGTCTTTTCATTTACAAAACTGTAAGGCCTTAAATGGCCATATGATCAAGCATCAATTAATGTGGACATTATGGGTAGCTTAATTATATGACTCTTCCACAAGACCTCAGCAAATCATGAAGGCAAAGCATGGATCAAGCTGAAACCAGTTCCTCAAGACGTTTACTATAAAATATCATCTACATCAAGTATGGTTCTTTCTTAACCAAGAATGTGTGCCCAGCATATCAAATAGCATTCTACATTAGGTTAAGATTTGTTCAACAATTTATAAACTTGTAGTCCTTTAATGACATGCTTTAACGATTATAGCAAATTGCGCTGACAAACGGTTGACTATAATTCACCAGAATATGCATTATATTTCTTAAAAATCAGTTTCATTTGGTGAAAAGGAATTTGTTTGTATGTAAGAAAGTGGGAAATGTTGCTATAATGATGATTACAAATTCTGTACTTTGATTTTTGGTATCCAGGGGCAAAAATGTAACACAATTCCAAAGAACAAAGTCACTTTTACAAGACAGAATTGCAGTTTCCAGCATTGTTCTTATCTATTAAAGGAAATGTTGCAAGCCCTGTTATTTTACTTCTCAATAAACAAAACAGAAACTGCTCTAAGTTTCACTTTCCCTACACCAGAAGCTTTGGAGCAGTTTCGGTTCTGGCTGCTTTCATTGGTTGTCATGTGACTCAGCACCCTTAGCAGCACTACACTGTATATAACAACCCCACGTGTGCTCACCTCACAACAGCAACCAATTACATTTGCACAGTATTGGGTTCTGAGGTGTTTTTAAAAGAAAACAATGGTAAAAATAATTTTCTAATAGCAATAGTACCCTCTCGATGGTGGCTCTACCGTGTGATAGTTGACCTTGACTTTTGTTAGCGTCCTCGCCTTCGGCTCGCGACACATAACTCCCGTCGCGGTCAAAAATTTCATGGTTGAGCCATCATAGATGGGCACTATCACTTAAATAAGAACCGCTCAAAATGAGTGTAAAAATCATAAAAAAGGGAAGGGGACTGTAAAAAAAAGAAATTAAAGAAACAAAACGAAATACCTTTAAACTTTTCCACTGAATAAGGCCTCTGGTCACTATTAGTTTCTGCCAATTCCTTGACCGCAGGCCGTGGCGGTGCTGTTGTCGACCTTACAGTCTTGACAATGTTCTTCTCTCCCTGGCGCTCCACACAGACCGTGTCCCCCAGCAACAGCAGCAGATCCTTCAGACCGGCAAAGCCGTATTCTGATAAACTCAGCTTCCGATGGAACATTGTTTTGTAACTCTTCCGTATTTTGGATAATTCAATGCCATCGGGAAATGCCAGGAACATGGTGGTCAGATCCTCTCGAAGTCGGGGCAACTGGTCACCTGATGAAGGAAACTTAATTAGTTAAAAAAGTCTGCACACAAAGGTTTGCACTGGTTTTCTTTGCATTATGTCTTTTTGTTGCATTTATAAATCCTGTTATATGTGGACACTGAATACATTTCAAACACTGTTTGTTTGAATATTTTCACCAAAAAAATGGATTAGCACTGCTTTAACAGTTTTCAAAGTAAGGAAAATTAACCAGAAATGAAAGTTCAACTTAACATTATTTTTAGTACCAGTTTTCTGTTGTGCTTTCTTACCTGGGAATGATTTCGTTTGAGAAACAATAGCCTTGCGAGCTGTGCAGTTGGAGACAGATTCTTGTGCCCCTCTGAAACTGTCCGACACTGCACCTGCAGTCTTTACTTTAACAACATTACCATTCACTTCGAACATGTCCATGGACTCCAGCATAGATTTTAAATTTCTAAAGCCATAACTATTCACAGCAAGGTGTGTCTGGTGCTTTTGGGCATAAGCGCTTCTTATTTGTTTATTTGAAACGCCCTCCGGATGTCTCTGGCACAGTTCCAGGATCCATTCACGCAGTAACTCTATGGAATACCCTAATAATAACAATAAAAAAAGAGTTGGTCTATAAAGTACACAGAGGTAACAAAATACATCTTTTGTAGGTGTCACATTTTCCTGTTAACCCCTTAAAGTACACAAGGAATTAAGTGGTTGTTCACGAGGAGGAAAATGTGTCTTTTATTCTACTGCATCTCTTCTGTAACACTCCCTGTAATAAATACCACATTTGTTCTGCAAGGCATTTCTTTCTGATATATTTCTTGTATCCACTAGGAGCACAGTTTTGCAGGGGGATAGGTTAACAGTTACACTCAGGAGTACCAGCTGTACTTAGACATGTTTCACAGCTGTATTGAAGCCACAGGGGTGCATTAAACTTTTAAAAAGCCACCAGGCTGTGAGGGTCGAAACAGAAAATGTGGAAAGGTACCCAACGAATCAGTACAAGCTCAAGGTAAATCTTTTAAGGTTTTTTTTTTTTTTTTTTTTTTTTGAGAAAACAATAGTAAAAATAATTTTCTAATAGTGATAGTGCCCTTTCGATGATGGCTCTACCGTGTGATAGTTGACCTTGACTTTCGTTCTTCATTAACCAAGCATGCTTAGACATATTGATAAGTTCATAGCAGTCAGCAATGGTAAGTAATGACATGGAATTAGCTTAGTGCCTCCTTTACAACAAGTTACTGTGCATGTATCAAAATCTCAGGGGTAGGGAGGCTGTTAACCTGTCCATCTCATAGTTTCTCTGTACTGTGTCATTTTAGAGTTTTTCATTTATCTACAGAACTACTTGTGCTATTGTGACTGTGAGGGGGTTGTTAATTCCAACCCTCACTAAAAACCATGAGGGTAACAAAGCCGCTTCATCGTAGTGTATTTAACATTGCACCGTTTAAGAAGGACTGAATGGTGTTACACGGACTGGAACAAAACGTTAACTGTACTAACTGCTTGCACTTTTAATTAGTATTTGTACATGTAAACCATACGTTATGTATTGCAAAATTATGTAAATCAGTGTACTTACCGGCAGGAGGGAGTATTGGTGTTGCTGCTGGGAGACCTGTGAAAGAATAAGAATGGAAAGTTAGTAATCTGTGTAAACATTGCAAAATGAACGAATGCTAATTTTAGTTATACAGGAAAATACTTATATTAGAAATAATATTAGTAAACAAAATAAAAATAAATTAAAATCTAATAGCCATTCTAATGTACTTTATTTGGTTTTATTACTTCTAATGTACTTTATTAGGTGTGGGGGGGGGGGGGCGGGTTGGTTACTGTGGATTGATAAAGCTGAGCGTAACCCTGTATTTGGGCTGACTATTAATTAACTTTTGAAGAGCTCTGTTTATTTTTCCACATTTAGCTTTTTTTTGTTGTTGCTGTTTTGATAATAAAAGTTCAAATATTGCACCTTCCACCTCGGACTTCCAGCCTTGCTTTCTACTCACCATTACTGCAACTGTTTTGGAACCTCAGTGATTAAACTTGCTAATGCCATTTTTTTAGCCCAAGCTCTTGGTGTATGACAGTCTGTTTGTTTGTCTGTCTGCTAGTCTCTCAGTGTGTCACTCTTTTACATATGTCTAGAGAAGCCATTAACCAGATATAGGTCACAGGATCTACTTTTTTTTCATGTTGCAGCTCTAATTTAGAATTTACAGCTAAAGTGGCGAATGAATGCTTATGTTTTTGCATTGCGATTAAATATAGAAACAAACAAAAATAAATGCTCACTAACTTGAAGCTTTCTGTGTTAAGGCAGTCGTTGCCAGTGGATTTGGAATAGTAATGGGAACATTGGTGAAGTTCTCAAATCTTGTTCTAGGTGCTGCAGCCTTCACTGTGAGCCCATTTTTATCAAACTGGAGTGTAATTGTGTCCAGCATGACCTCTAGCAGGGCCTCCAGGCTCTTAAACCCATACTGCGCAATGTTCAACTGCTTGCTGTAGGTTTGCCTGTAGATCAATGGTAGCTTCAGTACTGGGATCCCCTCAGTATGAAAGCTGCAAAGATGATAAATTTCTTGCTTGAGCTGATCCATGTTGTAAACTGTAGAAAAACAGAGAAAGATCATGTCTTATATAAAGCGTGATTACAGGAACTGATCAACAATCACCAAGACGAAAAGTCCTCCAAATTAGTCTACTGGAACTACCCAATGGAATGCCATACAACCAAATACACATAAAACTGGCTACAAAGAGTATAAATAAAGTAGTTATTTCATTACTAACAGCAATATTAGCTGCTACACTATGGATCTATCCAAAGAATAATTCAAATTATGAAATATCTATTATGCTAAAATCACTGCTAATGCAACCACATGCTATAACAATGTGATTGTGCTTCAATAAATTGATTATTGGTGCTTTCTGCTGTCACATACTGTATTCATATTATTATAATACATAGTAGACACTGGTCTTGATGTGATACAGCCATTTGGAATTTGTTTGTATCAGATAGTTTGTATCAGATGGAAATGATGTCACATTAAGCTATACTGTTTAATTACTCTCAATCCTTTATGTAACACTGGTAACTTTCATTACAGAACACTACAGTAAACATTGTTTTCCTTTAAACGTCTATTTAATAAGGTGTAAAATAATTTTCTCCCCCATTTTATTCAGAATGCCAAAAGAAAATGCTTTTGCTGATTTTAATACGGCCCATGTTTGCCAACATCCATTTAATGTGGTTGTAACTGGTTCCTACACAATAAAATTGAATTCAGGCATTCAAATCCCTGTAATGCAAATCCATATTGCAAACATTTTGGAAATGCTTAGTGGTGTATTAGTCAATGCACTCAGTGTCTCGTTTAGCATTGGTGCTTTTTGTAACTCAGGCACAATATTTGAAAATGGAACAGAAAAGAGACTAATGTACATTGTTGATAGTCATAAGAAATGTGTAGAACTGCAAGCATAGACTAAAAAAAAAATTACAAAAGTTGAAAGCCAGCAAATCACCAGCTCTGAGCAGTATACAGCAGGGTTTTCTGGAACTATGTTTACTGATGCTTCAACCACATTGCTTCATTAACATTTTACATAGAATACAACGAGTTTTCCACAGTCGTGAGATTTAACTGTGGTACATTTTTTTAATGCACTTCGGTTTACAGCAGAATCGAATAATGGAATGCATGAGATTAAGTGGCGATTAAGACAGAATGAAGAGGGTCCTCACACCATTTTCGCTTGACACCATGTTCAGAAAACCGCGTGACCTTATACCTGCTCCCCAAAAAAACCCCGCTGATTTTCAACATATTTTGACAATTTTGACAACAGTTATTCCAACATTTTAGGAATGGAATTTAAATGGTGTAATTCTAATTTAAGTTTAAGCAGTTTGGGTTTATATTTGCAATGTGTATGTGCGTTATTTTAAAATCCAACATCTCACACTGAGTGAGTCGGTTTCAAAAATCCAAAAAAGAAATGAAATTGCACCGATTGTTGACTGCGAACTAGTCCCAATTGAATTGTCTTCCAACCCAATTGGTGTTTTTGGTCATAAACTATATCAAATGCCAGTAGATATGTCATAAAAAAAACGCGTTTTATATGCCTGATAAAACAAAATGAACGGTGGATACAACTAAATAACGTTGATACAAAACACATAAACTAATACATTGCACACAACACAAATGACTTTAGAGTAGCAAATACCGTACCGTTCCAAATGTCTAGCTACAGTATGCTTTATTTTATGTTCGTGACATACGCACCGCTGAGTAATTCCTACACAAGAGCCTTCCGTGTTCCTGTTATGTCACGAAAGGAAGGAGGGGTTAGGTGTTGTAGTTCTAGGTGTTTAGTGATGTAGTCGAACCGGAACGCGCCGCAACGTCGTTCGGTACTGGTACTTTTTTCTGAAGTTAAGAATATTTACCGATTTGTTATGAAAATGCTTACATAGCGCCCGACCGGTCTAATTTCGGAGCCTGGGCATCAATGAGCGATCTATTTTCCGTTGGGCAATCACATTAGTATTACCATTGAGTAAGCACTAGGAACAAAAAAAAAAAAAAAAAAAATCAGTGTCCGATTCCCTACATACCAATTTTGATGGTACACTCCGACTATGGTAACAGCGCGTGTTTTAAATGATTGAAAAGTCACACACATGTCCTGCACACATGTCTGATTCCGTCAGTCGTCCTTGTGATGCAATGAAGAAAACATTAGGAACATATTAACATTAACATTAGGAACACTACATTAATACTAAGGCAAGCTTTTTTGGTATTAATGTAATATATACATTAATACTGTATATATTACAAAAGCATAAGTAAGTACTACACGTTTACACTAAAGACTTTGGTGGTTATTTTTTTACTTTTTTTTATCATGAATGTTTTTTTTCTATCTTTTTATCTACCCACTCGATGCTTTCAAAACGCCAATCGGGCAGCACGGATATTGATAAAGCCGCATGGTAGTGCAAAGATTGATGAATATACTGTTTGTTAGCGCCCCCTCTTCCCTCCCTTTCTTATTCAGAACTGCACTTTGATATGCATGTGGAAAACAATTGGATAACTACAGAGACGGATATTTAAAAGACGGCTGCTGCATACAGAGGTGAGGAAAAGAGGACTGACGTGTTTGTTTTGCTGGGTGACTGGGACGATGCCGAGCTGGTTTTGCAGCATATGTTTTAAATAAAATTATATATATATATATATATATATATATATATATATATATATATATATATATATATATATATATATATATATATATCATGAATGACCAAGTTGTTAGGATGGTGGGGGTGGAGCAAGTGTTATTATTATTGTGTGCACTAAATATTTTTTTTAATATATTCACGGTTATTATTAATGTGTTTAATTTTTATTATTATTATATGTTTGATTTTTATTGTTATAATTTTTGTGTGTGAAGTTTCTTTTTTTTTTTATCACTGCGTGGTTTGTTTTTGTTGTATTCACTAATTGTTAATTAGTATGCTTGAACACCACACCTGAGACCAGTTTGGGATCCCTGACTCCCGACTCCCACAGTAATCATCTCCGGTGTTTTCACCTGCCCTAATCTATCCCTCACAGACAATAAAAAGAGTGCTTCGACTCACAAACAAACAAAAAAAAAAGAATAATGAATGAACCGTGACAAGGGAAGAGGAATAAAGGCCCGCAAGATCGACCCGATATCAATGGATTAAGTAGGGGAGCAGGTGGACAAGAGTATGGGAACAGAGCTGTAGAAAGGAAAGAACAACGTTTCGTGGATGAAAGAGTACGAAGATTGAGAAAGACGCGACTCCGGCAGCACACAGGGAAGTACAATACTAAAAACAAAAAAAGCCGTATTGGTGCCCATGTTTGGCTGCTTAAAGACACTGACGGATGTTATTTTTGAGATTTCAATCCTGTGACTGTTATACCCCCTCCCGTGATATACTGGGTGGAATTGCTTGGAATGAGCCGAGACTGTGTTTTCTTTCTTTCTTTTTTTGATAGATCAGTTGAGTGAAGTTTGACTATGCAGTAAATCTGTGTAGGGACTAAAATCTGTGTTTATACGCGTTGTGCTGAAGACTGATTTTTCCTGGGGCTAGAGTGTGTGCCGGGATCAGCGTTGCTGCCAGCTGGAACTGTTATTGCTGCACGGGAGAATCTGGGAGCGTTCCTGGAGGCTAGAGGGAGCTGTGCTGGACATGGGCTATTCTTTCTAGAGCCCTCTGTAGGCACGGGTGTAACGAGTTGGATCTTTTCTCAGCTATCAACGGAACCGGGACAGAAATTCGTGAGATTGAGATTGATTTTTTTCTTTTTTGTTGTTTAGTTTTCTCTTGCATACCCAGATTTCTAGCTGGTTGCGTTGGACAAGTAGTTGCACTACGATTTAGTGGATTTTATTCAATTGTTCTGCCAAATATTGATCCTATCTTTTTAGTTGCTATACCCTCGTTATTGAATGATGTGTTTTAAAATGTGTACGAAGTATGCTATCCCGTGTTAACCAGATGAGCAAGAATAAGGAATAATACTGTATTGTAATTGACGTTTTTATATTTTAAAGAATTTTTTTCTGTACTAAGTAAAGCTTATTTATAATTGTATCTTGTGTGTTGTGTGGTCCTGGGATAAAAAAAAACGAACATGCAAAGAAGGATTTGGATAAAAGTTTATTAAATATTAGATTTAATCACGAAAGTATATTCATATTTCGGAACCTGGTGCCCGTAGATTTCACCAGGTGGCGTAGTTTGGCTACCTTTAGTAATTAAAATAATTACTTATCTTTGACTTAATTGTCCTTCGTGATGTGATATATTGTAACTTGTTTCTTTTTATTGAAGAAATAAAATTGCGTTTGTGTTCAGATCTTAAACGCTTGTAGATTTGTAAACGTGTCAGGTGTTTAGTGTCACCGTGAATAAACATGTTCACGTTTTAACTACTAAAACACCTTGACGTGTTTAAAAACTGTTACAGGTAAGTGTTTTATTCATGTGTTCTAAACTTAAACACTTGGTTTTAGAATGTTACTTCGTTCCCATGGACACACAACCTTTTAACAAAGTTCCTGGAATGTTTAAATTGAGTTACGATGTTCCTACAAGGTTGCGTGTTAGCGGCTTCTCAATGCTGCAAGAAGCATGAGAAGCTAGAGATCTAATATAAACACCACTCAATTCTGAATCCTAAAATGTGGGTCAGTTTTGGTTTTTAACAGCTGTGCCTATGCAGAATGTTCCCAGATTATCAAAGAAGCTTTGAATATTGATTGATGTGTAGGTAATTTGATTGCCCACCTGATAAGATGAGGATCACAAATAGTCCAGTAGATATCCATGTCTTGGAAACACCTTTTCCCTTTCCTCCCCTTCATGCTGGATTCAGCCCACATCTTGTTCCTCCCTATTTCTTCGCATGCGCCTAAGCCCCATCCCCTGCATTTGAGCCCCCAGTGATCTTAGGTAAAGGATCTAAAACACATAACAATGTTTTATAATGGTATGTTGAAAAAAACATTTCCATTTAATCTGTATAAAGATAAAATGAAATTGGTGACTTTTTTAAATCTGTATCCTCCAGTCGCTGGCAGAGTTCTTGCAGTCCCTTGCTTTCTGTACAGGGCCTTTGCAGGAAATCATCTTTGACCTCTGCTGTCCCTGAGGAGAGCTGTCATCTCTGCAAGGCTAGCAGCTCTGCCTAGTTCTCTAAAATGGCACCCAGCTTTATTAGGACATTTAGTTGGAATTCTGTAAAACGATATGTTTTTATATTACATTTGACATAAGATGAATTTATGAACTCACTGTCATAAAGGGCTAATCTCCTTGATTCTCCATTGGTGTTTATTATAGGTGCCAGAGCTAAAGAACAAAAACTTGTTTAATGACAGTGCAAGAACTCATTAAGTAGATCAAATTGTTGGGCATATTGATTATATTTGTGAATTGGAATTTTTAAACAAATACATTTTTTATAGATTTAAATCACTGGTATAAAATAATGGTGGACTATACAACATCTTCACCAAATGTAGAAAATGATCCTACTCCATTTATTACATGTACTGGCTGACATTATAGATACCTTGAAATGTCACATCCGCCTCATCAGAGAGGCATTCAAGAGTATTAGATCTACCAGAGGCGGGGATGCGTCTGTTCTCTGAGATCCCAATATGGGAGTAACTGGAAATAAAATGAGGCACTTGGGAACACCCTCATCAAACTAAAACAACATAACCTGTAAAACTTGAATAGTTCTTAGGAAGTCCCACAAGTACGTAGCTTTGGATATATTCCTAGATGAAATTTAGTTAGCAATATTGTAAGGTCGTCTTCAACACTATTGTTGCTCTTACATTTCTTTCTTTGGCATTGGGATCTCCAAGTATTATTAGTATTCCCAATGATAAAAGCAACAAGTGTTTGCTCTTACTTTACAAGGGTTCTTTTTTCACATGGGTGTTGTGAAATAGTGGACATTTTGTCCTTAGTCAGGTGCTTTAGGCAAATATGTAGAGTTGTACGGTTTCTGTGATTCTTTTTTAGAATTGTTTACCTTCTAAAACAAAAAATGCTTGGGTTAAAAAACAAATCATTGTGCTGTATGTATCTGTGACGAGGAACTCAGACCAGAGAGAGAAACACACAGACAGACGGTGATGATGAGAGAAACTGAGTGCGATGGTTGCACTCAGCGTTTAATAACAAATAAATAAAAAGGTTTAACAAACAACACAAAACACAGGTCACGGCACTCGTCGCCAAAACAAAAAGACAAACAAAACGGACTATACAGACAAGACACGGTGAGCTTCTTTAACTTTATGTTATTATTAGTTTTATTCTCTTGACCTCCGTCTCCAATCCCGTTCTCCACTCACCGAACACACCACCCCGAGTGAGTGAAAACATGCAGCTTTTATGCAGTTGTACCGAGACTCGATTGCTAGTCAATCATTCAATTGGAATCTCGGTACAACTGCACGTGAATTAATTAAGTGTACTCCCGTGACCACAGATTACATTTTAACCAGCACGTGAAGTGATTTGTGCCATCCTCGTGCCTAAATACAAATCTACATTTTTAAATACACGTGAAACACAGACCGCTTATATCCCGTGTACCAATGCCTATACACCAACATTTACACACAACACATAACATACAATATACACAGGGGGGGGCACTTTGCCACAGTATCCCTCATAGCAAATATCCAGAGCTTAATCCCCCAAATAGTTTCAGTGTCATAAAAAAAAGTTTATCATCACCATCCTCATTGTCTGAATCATAGCTTGAAGGCCTCTTAGTTTTTCGTTCTGTTAACCCATTCTCGTCAGTGTTGACATTAGAAGTGAGCTCACCCCTTTTGGCTTTTTTTAAAGCGTTGCTGTAACTATCTGCAAAAAAAAAAAAATTGTAAAAATTTAATCTATTTCTATATATTTTATGAAAAAAGTACCTTGTTGATACTAACAACGGAACATTTTATGCAAAAAGGCTGTGCATGTGTTTAAATGGCTGTGTGACAGGATGCGAGTGACGTGGTGCACTAAATACAATGTCCAAACCAGATTCTCTCAAAATATCTGTGATTTATTTAATAAAGTTTAAGAAACAAAATAACAAAAGAAAAACACTCCTAATCCACGATCCTCCGTGCACGAAAACTGTGCTCTGTTATTCCAGGGATTGTGGTGAGTGGTTGGTGCCATGCTATGAGGGAAGTGCTCCGGGGAGTGTGCTGGCTCAGTGGCTGCAGCCCCTCGCTCCTACTCCTCCGCTGTAAAAACAAACACAGACAGCACGTAACACAAAAACAAAACGAGAACAGCTCCGGCTGGTGGCTCATTTCTCTCAGCGCAAAAGCCCGGGTACTGACGTAGCTGCTTCCCCTTTGTACCAGGCAAACTCCTCCCTGCAGTCAACGCGTCGCCATGGTTTCTCCAATAGAGGGCTGCCCCGCAGCTGACTGCAATGGAATCGTCTGGAGTACTTGCAGCTACGCGCCTCTCCTAATATGGTCACCTTCCGGTTTCCACCTACCACTGAGGTGGCAAATCTAGGAGGCAGCATACCCTCACCTTTACACAGCACCCTTTCTAGTTGGGAGGGAGATTTACAGCATTGATCCTTTCTCTCTTTATCACAGGCTGTCACCCTGTCCTTTAGTAGCTGAGCTTGAGTACAAAATAAAGTTCAATTAGGAAGTTTGATTTTTTTTTTTTGTTTTGTTTACAGGTGCAAGTTCAGTGGAAATCATTCAGGGAAATATTTAAATTTACCTAGTGAAAATCTTGCCTGTGACAAAGTGGTGAGTGAATACAGGTGAGTGCAGTACAGAGCGGATACAAAACAGACAGACAATGATTTCCAGGTGCAAGGGTGTTTATTGATTTAATTAACAATGTCCAGAGCCTTATGGCAAACACCTGTAAATAATAATGATGGAGTGATACAGCGGCGTGTATCACTCGGTATTTGTAAATCCCCGGGTTTGACCCGTAACCAAAAGTCCAGTTTTACACAACAACACTAAACACAAAACAGAAACACAGCTCTTAGTGATAGTGAATACGTGCAAGTGGTGTAATACAGTTCTCCGTGAAATGCAGGGGTAAAAGTGAAGTCAGAGTTTATGCTGGCTTTCGCTACAGTGCTAGATTGTGAACTGGTAGTCGATTAAAAAACAGACGACAGTTAACAAAACACTAACAAACACAAGACAAAACTCACGGTTCACGATACAGCATACAGACTACTTGTAAGTTTTCAACACTAACCATTTACCAAGGAACAGATCACGCCAGCTATGATCCCTATTTATATCCTTGCTCATGACCCTTAGGTTAACGAGCACATCTGCTCCTCCAATCCTCAGATGCCACACCGTTTACCGTCTGGGTCATTGAGTTTGGATACCGTAGCTGCGCCCCTTTCCTAAATGACCAACTTCCACCTACCCTACGGAATAAATTGTCGTGCCATTTAGTTAAGGGTACTCTGTTCCCGTTACACAGTGCTCTCACAGGTCGAGAGGGAGATCTAACACCAAGCACCATTTGATCTCTGTCACAATGCCTTGTCTACCTTTCCTCAAACTCTCCTTTTCTGACCCATGCTTGCACATTAAAGTGGGGCCAAAAGCAATACACACCCTGTGAACAGTATTAAATATACATTTAGGTGGTTCGTGAATTGTGACCTAGACCTAGGGAGGGCTAGGTTGGCCAGTGTGTCCTTGGCTCACCATGCACCAGTGACCCCTGTAGTCTGGCTGGGTGCCTGCGGGCTTGGCTGTAAGCTGCCCGAGAGCTGCGTTGTCCTCAGACGCTGTAGCTCTTGGATGGCTGCATGGTGAGTCCGCAGTGTGAAAAAAAGCGGTCGGCTGACGGCACACGCTTATGAGGACAGCGTGTGTTTGTCTTCGCCCTCCCGAGTTAGCGCAGGGGTGGTAGCAGTGAGCTGAGCATCATAAAATAATTGGCGATTCCAAATTGGGAGAAAATAATTGGCAACGACTAAATTTATTTTTTTTAAAAATGCATGAAGAATTGCAAATAAAACAACTTGTGACTCCTGCTCCTCTTCAATCATCATTGCTCTTCGAACAAGACTTGGCAGAACAAATCTTAATGTGAGCATTTCTCACATGATCTTTGTAACACCCTATAATGCGGGAGTCACTCGGCTGGGTGAAATAAGGTTCCACTCTTTCAAAGACTCTACATAGGAGCGTCGTTGTATCATCGTCTTTTTCATGCGTAATGTCAGTTACTGCGCAGCAGGCAGTGTCACTGAGGACATAGGTATTGTTTGGCCTTTTAATTTGAATTTTTCGCTTGTGTTGTGATTGTATAGTTTGAAAACTCTCAAGCTCTCCTAGTCTCTTTACAATTTGTGCAAGAGGATTTTTCCCTACGTGAACCAGATGTTTCAGCTGCTGTAGATGATTCTCAAATGGGGAAACCGCTGCAATTATCAAGGCTCCCATACTCATTTGCATCATGATGCAAGATAGACCATGGAATGTATATTATAAACTAGGAATTCTTGCCCATTCTTGCTTCCTTGTGCCACATAGAATGTCAGTAATTGTCTTGCATATTCATTTTGCTCTTGGGCAGACAAGGATGCACAAGGCAACACTCAAGGTCATGTCTCATTGGCTAAGAATCCGCAGATCTTCTACAGAACAGTGGATAAAAGACAGTAGCTACAGGCTGCAGTTATCCCATTTTGAGAAAATGCTGCACACAGAGAGAGAGAGTGAAATCATTTAGATATATCTCTAAATAACTTCATGTTCAGCAAGTCCATTCAAACCAAGAGCATTTTCACAGGAAGTCTTTAAGATATCTTGATATGGCTTCCTGTTCATTTGAAGATATCTTCAAATTATTTAGAGATCTCTAAATGAACAGGAAGTTATTTAGAGATATCTTCTAATGATTTAGAGAGCAAAATTTTGCTAGCAAAATCCACATGGTTTCAATAGTATTTAAATATATGTGTAAATCAATTTGAGATATCTTTTCATTTTTAGATCTTGTGACAGGGTGACTGGGCGGTGACGTCAGGCAGAAGCAGGAAGGTAAACACACACCCGGCAAGTACTGCAGTTAAAGTAAATGACGCGGCTGGCCACCGTTTTATTTAAAAATAACAAAAATAAATCAAAGGTTTGAACAAAAAGAAACTTGCTCACAGAGCGAAAATAAAACCGGTAAACAAAATCACAAACACAAAATATACGAAACACAGGTCAGGCTGAGCTGTAGCCTTCACTGATCCTGCATCTTTTTAGACTCGTGTTTCTCTCCTCACTCTTTCCACTCTCGCTCCTAATACACCCACCACGAGTGCCGGGAGCTGCAGGCTTTTATATTCAGGTGTTCATCTCCCGATTAGCAACAAAATTAACCACTTAAATAATTCGGGAGATGGCCATCTTCTGCACGAGTTTATTAATTATTCCTGGCAGAGGACGAGCACCAATCTCGCCTCTGCCAGAACACGTTTTAAAAATAAACAAAACAATAACACGGCGGTACGCCGTCATATAAATACATAAATAAAATCAAACAAAACAAATACAAAATACACTGCACAGGGGGAGGGGAGACCCGATCTAAAAATAAATAAACAAATAAATGTACAGGGCTCGCTACCGCCCTGCTACAGATCTCTAATTGATTTACAGATATCTTAAAATGAATTTTAGATATCTTAACATGCACAATTAAAGCTATCTGTAATTCAATTTGAGATATCTCTAATGGATAATTTGGCTTACCATACTCCACAATTATATGGGAAGTAGTTGAAATTGAATTGTATTTACGATAAGAAAATGGCTTTTAAAACACTATCACTAGAAGATGGACTCCACTGAAACCGAATCAGTTAGCAAATAAATGAATACAACCAGTAAATTAGCATCACATTTTTATTTGTTTGGTTTTACAAATAATAAGATATGTGGGAGTATAAACATTAGTGTGAGGATTCAACAGCTTGTTTTTAGTATTGCAGTTTGTATAATACCAGGTCACCTACTTAAAAATCTCACAGTCACACCACACACTGTGCCAGAGTCACATGTATATGGTATTGTTGTGTGTTTATTAAAAATATGTCAGCCATCTTGCATTTGTCTGTTTTATTCTCTGCCTCCATCTTGGACATTTTGCTGCCGATCATGGCTTCAGTTTTTGTCCCATATAAATTTGAAGTCGACGTCTTTCAATTTCTCTTTGTAAACCGAGTCAAAAAATTCTGCTTGTGCTACTGTGAAAAGGTTCTTCCAGTCCCCAGAAACCCCTGAAACAGAGCAAATGAAAAGAATTAATGGAAAAGGGAACCTACTGCTTTGCTACTGTTATAGCATTAAAACAGTGCAGCACATACAGAGGCTGCTGTTAATGGTGTATTAAACCACACAGCACACTCAAGGCTAAAAATGTTTGAATGAAATTGAGAGTTCATCAGATTATGCAATCCGAAATGTCTATAGGAGATTAGGAGTGTATGATAAAAGTTTAGTGAATATTCGTGCAAGACAGTTATGTTCACAATGTAATGTGTGAGATGGACGAATGGGCACACACCTAAAAAATAATTATCCTGTTCAATGTATTTAACAGACTGCGGTATACCTTTTAGGACAGGATAGTCTACAAACGTAGTGTCTAAAATAGAAATTCAAATAATAATAATAATCCAGTCCTGACACCTCTTTCAAATACAAAAAGACTTTCCATGACAGACTCAAAATACCTTTTCTCAGGAACTCGGATTTTGACGTATCCATGAATTGCTTTGGTACCAGGGAGTAATTGGACATCTTGTTTTGCTTCATGTTCTTGAATGTGCAGTGATCTGCAATTCTCTCCATCACCTCTTCACTCAGAGACTTGCCAAGGAAACTGCATATCTTAGAAATGGATCCCTTCAAATCCTATAGAACATGGCAATGAGCAAATTAATAAAGCGATTAAAAAGTGTCCTGTTTGTTTTGTATTCAAATAATGTTGGGGGAGTGGGAAATGTACAATTTAACCCAGGTTATAGGATATACAATGGATATGCTATACTGTAAGTAGTCACTGTGCATATGCGTGAAATCTATCTGCAATTGACTTTCATTAGGATTCTAAATCTTCATATCCTACAATATATGGGCAGCAGTGTGGAGTAGTGGTTAGGGCTCTGGACTCTTGACTGGAGGGGGTTGGTTCAATACCACATGGGTGACACTGCTGTGTACCTTTGAGCAAGATACTTTACCTAGATTGCTCCAGTAAAAACCCAACCGTATAAATGGGTAATTGTATGTAAAAATAATGTGATATCTTGTAACAATTGTAAGTTGCCCTGGATAAGGACATCTGCTAAGAAATAAATAATATACAGTATACTGTCCACTTTTGATATACAGGGATGTCACCAAAGCTCCCATTGACACGCACAACGTCGCCAAATTACTGGTTGAAGTCAGATTCGGAGAAGCACATGACCTTAACATTGGTCATTTTATTAGCTATATATTAGCTGTAATTTTGTTATTTTCCCATGGTTATACTTTGCAATAACTGTAGTTTACCATGGTTTGCCATGTTTTTTTAATATGCTTTCACTGTTCTTTATTACACTTTGCTATGCTTTTTCTATGGGAAACTTGTATAAGCATAGATATTCCCTTGCTTGTAATAAAACCTGGACTCTCAGATCGAATTGGCACAGAAGATTGCTATCTTGTAGTTGTACTTAAATATATAACAAAAATAAGATTTGTTTTTAAGGCAGTGCAAATCACTTATTACTTGCTAAACTTTATGTTGTGTAAAAATGATAGACAAACTCCCATTGGCTTTTTTCTTAGCTAAATATTTATAATAAACAAAATGAAGGGGGTTTCAGCATCGTGAAATACATCAATTGACACTGTACAGGTATGCAGAACTTTTTTAATGTAATTGCTGTACGTCAGTTGAATTATCTAACGTTACTGTACAAGATGCAGACCATGATCATCTCTTCATATGTCAAGTACAGAATGCGGTCTTTTTCCTTGGCATTCAGCCATCCTTTCACATGATCAAACCAGGAGCCAAACATCACTGCATTAAAAAACAATTAAGAGATTATTACAAGTTGGAAGGTTAGATATTTCAAAGATAACACTAAAGAGCAGGGGTGGCCAACCCTGGTCCTGGAGAGCCACAATCCTGCAGGTTTTCTAAATCATCAATGGCTAAAGACTGGGAGAAAATGTTTGTGTTGACCAATTAAGAAAATAATTGGTTCAGTTAAGTAATTGAGAACTCAGGTGGAATGAAAACCAGAAGACCCAGTGGCTCTCCAGGACCTGGATGGCCACCCCTGCTATAGATGTAAAATTGCTGCTGCTTCCTGGTACCTGTTTGTAATTATTCTAAGTGGTTCTAATTGAAACGACTCAAACACTGCTTGTTTCTTTTCAAGTTGCCCACTATAAATATACCATCGGCCAAAGAGTTTTTAAAGGGCCAGCGCCATCTAGTGATACATTAAATCTAGTGTAAAGAACACTAAAAACGTAGCATATCTCCAAAAACCATCTCCCGGTTCATTAAAGTAATTGTAACTAACAAAATAATTCAATAAATCATTTGTTATTTGGTTCTAAAATATCCAGTTTGGAAAGAAACTCCGGGTATAGTAAACATGTATTTTTACTATAAAAGGTGAAATGACCCAGGAGGTGAGTGTGTAACAGATATCCTGTGAATAAGACATACAAACTGAGAACTTTCTTTAAGGTCTATTTTGAAAACAAGATATCAGGTTTGCTAAAGCATGTGTTTCTTTCAAAACTGCACATTTGAGACCTGTGTAGCTAACGGAAGTGCACAAGAGATAAGATGAAATAAATGATTTTATTCATTAGAATGACTTGAATAAAGAACCATTAACTGAAATGATTTTCAACAGTGCGCAGGACAGTAAGTATTGAGGGTGTGGTTTTACACTTTAATATTAAAGTAACAAGGAGTGTACTGTACCTTTTCCATTTAGAAATTTCATCAGAAACTCATCAGAGGTGCCCGGATCAACCAGGTAAGCTGCCATTCTACAATAGTGATAGTAAGATGTAAAAACGTCCTTCGGATTCCGCATTACATAAACCATCTAAAAAATAAAAAAAAGGTAAAAAATATATATATCAATATGCTGACATGCATTTCTATTTGGATTAATTGTGGGGGAAAAAACCTGAATCTTTCAGCTGTCATGGTTGTGCAGTCACTTCTGCTCAATATATCATATTGGTTTTTCATTTCTCAAAGATATGCTGTTCCCCTTATACCACCACCAGATTATTACAAGCTTTCTGAAATCTTTTGCGTTTATTCCACAATGTACAGAAAACTGCACATTCATATTTATCTGAATGAAGATGTTCATAGCTGCATAATTAACTTAAAATCCTTTTTAATTTACTCTACCGAGATCAAGCCTCTTAAAGTAGAAAGCTGCAGGACAGTTTATTAAAATGAGGATATGAGCATCTTCAGTTCTGTTCCTTTATATATATATATATTGTTTTTTAAATTCAATGGAGTGCATATGACATTCTAAGTAATTACGTTTTGTGTCTAGTGTGCTTCGCTTATGTAGCTCATGTTTCCGTTTGAGACATATATCTGTGTCAGATTTAAATGCATTTACATTTTTAAAAGGCAGAGGATGCCATATGGCTGATTTTTTTAATTTTTTATTTCACTTGGGTAAAGTAAACTACTTTATTAAACCAATTAATCCTCTATCCAGATCTAGTTCAGGAAATTATTGAATAAGTTACTGATTGTACTATCAATTACAGTATTACAATCCTCTCCAGTGACTGACCTATTCAAAGGGCAGAGTGAGCCATGTAAGCATGGATCAAATCCCAAGGTACCGATCTCAGCTGCACTGGCCTCTCCCGCTGGGTTAGGGAGGAAAGTTGGCTATAACCCAAACCCAGACTCACTGGCGCATAGCATTAATGCAAAACAACCCTGGGGACTGGCAGGTCCCTAATCCGATTCCTCTATTACCCCAGAAGCCGCTTTTCATACATTTCACTGTCTTTGAGATACCAGTATTCTAAATGTAAGTATAAAATATGAGTAAAGAACCAAAATAACTTCTACAGAATTGATATAGCTAGTGCTAATAAGATATAGTAAAATGGATTAACCTTGGTTAGCACTCCTTTAAATGTGAGGACTGTCCCATTTAGATAGCTAGGGGAGGAGGTGTGTTGTCCCGTTGTAAAGCTTTGCCATACCTTTGCTTTAGAATTGAACCATGACTTTGGCATCATAGGGTAATGGAAATGTGTGGCCAGTATCCTGGGGGAAGGTCTGTCTTCCAGCTTCAGCTCTATGGCTCTGTTTAACTCCAGCCACGGCACCCGGTCCCAGCTTGGTATAGTCAGCACAGGTTTCAAATCTCCTCCACTCATTATAAGGGGCACAATTTCCTGCATCCATGTTGTACCTGTGCCATTCAAACACATAGTATGTTGACAACCAGCTATCGTTTAGACTTTTTGCATACTATACTGTTCTAATATTTTACTTTAATATAATTTAGCTGAAATCTTGTTTCCATCAATCTTTGCAAAATGTGGGCATTTAAGGCATTGTAGCAATTCATTTTTTGAAGTAATCTTGTGTTAATGAATTCCAAAATGTGTTGAGGTAGTGCTATCTTTGTTGTGTAATGTGGCATAGTTTGTCTCACTTTTCTGTCAAGTTTATCCCATTGCAGCTCACTGGATGATAAAACCAGGGGTCTGCCGGCCAGACTATGTTTTGGAGAACACCCTGCTGTGCATTGCTTTCCACATTGTTTTCATAATTTAGAATTGTTTGGGGCCATTATATTAAGAATGACCCCTTCACCTACAAGTGGGATCCAAGGTATTACATGTCTTTGTAAAATACTGTCATGTCACTGCATGAAATACAGTATGTAGGATACATCCTGACATACAATGTATAATGTAAAGAACATTGCATGTTCTTTGCCTCTTCAAAAACTTTTTCTTATCACACAATACATTGTATAAAGTAAATAAAGTGATTTCATCTCTTCAGTAACCATGTGGATGCTTTGTTTTTCTTGAAACATTGTGTACATTATTTTACAGTAGTTTATTTCACTCCCTTTGAGCCTGCACACTGTATTCACTTAGCTTAGAAGTAGGGGTTGCTAAGATAATAAGAAAAACGATTCCAGAAATAAACATAGTCTTCAGTATAGTTAGCACCTGGATTAATTAGTGCTGTGTGGGTGTTTCATAGTATGGCACAGTGTTAGTATTTATTTATTTGTGGTCAGTTATTTAACTTAGGTGACCTGTTCCATAATGTGCCCCACCAAAACAACTTCTTCAAAACAAGTGACTGACATCTTATATACATATAGGCGCTGGGTTGTATATGCCGTGGGCGTGGTGCCCGGGCTCCAGCAATACTCTGGAATGCGGGTCCAGCACCACCAATGTTTGAGCTCATAAATAATAAATATAGGTACCTTTTGATGGGATTGATATCTTATAAGTGATGTTTTAAATATTCCACCTCATAATGGTAAAATATGCGAGAAACAGCGTACCTATCGAATAACATTTCACATCAGATTAGTCTAACAGGAAAATCGGCGTTATTTCTCCATCGTTAAGTGAAAGTTCCTCGTCCTAGTCACCGGCTCTCGCACAGTGATGAAACCAGAAAGGGTTAGATTGTGTCAGGGTCCACTTTCTTTTGTCAATTCCATATTCAGTACTATGTTTGTGTATTTTATTTTTGTATTCAATATTATGGTAGCATGTTAGTCTGCCTACCAAGACTACAAAAGTACTTGTTTACCACTATGTATGAGACAAGAGCGACTGAATCACCGATGAAATTGACAAAATCTCCTTAACAACCTCATTTTGCAACCTGAAAAGCACCCAAATGTTTTTGCTCTTTACTAAGCACTAAGTTGTCTATGCACTAATCAAAAACTTCTCTCTTTGTATAAACATGAATTCATAATTAAGTTGACTAGTGATGGGACTGAAGCCTCAGCTGATTCGAACCCACGTGAACCAATTCAAGCAAACACTGTTATGAAGCAAAGGTTCATGCGGTTCATTTGAACCACTAGGTCATGTGACCCATGAACGGAGTTTAGCAGTGGCTGATAGAAGGAAACTATTTTTTTGTCAACAGTGCTCGGTGTGGTGTTTCAGTCAAGCTGAAAGGAACATTTAAAAAAAAAAGCCTAAATATAAGAACATAAGAAAGTTTACAAACGAGAGGAAGCCATTCAGCCCATCTTGCTCGTTTGGTTGTTAGTAGCTTATTGATCCCAGAATCTCATCAAGCAGCTTCTTGAAGGATCCCAGGGTGTCAGTTTCAACAACATTACTGGGGAGTTGGTTCCGGACCCTCACAATTCTCTGTGTAAAAATGTGCCTCCTATTTTCTGTTCTGAATGCCCCTTTATCTAATCTCCATTTGTGACCCCTGGTCCTTGTTTCTTTTTTCAGGTCACTCAGGTATATTGTTTATACGCGATCAGGCTGTGAGTGAGTTGATTCTCCCGGCTCTTTCAGAAATGAAAACTGGTTTAATTTAAAACGCACCGTGTTTATGTGTTGACAAACAGCGGCCAGAGCAGCAATACAGAATTTTCGCTTTGGTGGGTTGCATCCACACTGGACGAGAGCGACAGCTGCGAGCGAAATCGCCGAATGTCAATCCACACCAGACGCGACTTGGAAACGATCCAAAAGAAAATAAATACATGACCCCGCCCATGCATTCCTATTGGACATGCTAGAGATGGGCTGTCCCACTACGAAACAGGGCTTGTTTTGATAAAAGGTTACCACCCTGACCTCCGGCAACTCTGTTGTAAAATAAAGGTTGGACTTGTAAAAACTATACATCAGAGTTATTGAACATCCCTATATATAACAGGTTTATTGATATCATATATTAGTAGTAATTGTACAGTTGTATCCCTAGTATGTTTTATTTATTTTTTTCGCGGTACCAGTACGCCTAGTAGTAGTAGTCATCTGATTTGAAGCCTGGTACATCTGCAGCTGTCAAAAAACAGCTGGCCAACAGTAGTATAATTAAACTGATATTTTCACAAAATTATTTTATTGTTACTTATTTATATATACAACTTATTGCAATCTCAATTGTGTTTCTTTACAAATTCCTTCATTGTTCCTTTACAAATTCATTTATTGATCATTTTTATCAATCCTTTTTATTTAAAGTGCAACATTATTATTATTATTATTATTATTATTATTATTATTATTATTATTATTATCCGTGTTATTATGGTCACATGTTCAAGTTGTGTGAATGCTGGATATATAGTCTGCATGTATGGTCTGGTTTATTTTTGATTATTAATAAACCTATTTTTATGCCACTTGCGTAATCGGAAAGAAAATGTCTCGGTGCTGCGAAATGCACCACCTGCAAGCCAGGACTACTGTTTTCAGCTGTGTGTTTGACGTGTGTCAAGGGTGTTAACCTTGCTTCTGATTGGTCAGTTTCATTCCAGTCGCGCGACAAAAAAAAAAAAAAAAAAAAGAAACAGGTGTGTGACAGGATGGCTGTGCAGTGTCGTCAGGTCAGAAGCAGGAAGGGAAAAACACTAACACCAGATAAGTACTGCAGTTCAAAATAAAGAGACGCGGTGTGCCGTTTATTTAAATACAAAAATAAAAAAGGTTTTAACAAAAAGATTGTGCTCACAGAGCAAAATAAAACAGTTAAACAAAAATAAGTCACGAACACAAAATAAAACACAGGTCAGGCTGGGCAATTGCTGTCACTGTTCCTGTATTTAATGTAAGTGTCGTGTCGTTTCATTTCGTTTCGTTTCGTTTCTCTCTCGCTCCTAACACACCCACCATGAGTGCAGCGAGCTGCAGGCTTTAGTTTTATGCAGGTGACCATCTCCCGATTAGCAACAAATTAATCACTTAATTCGGGAGACAGCCACCTTCTGCACAAGGTTTTTAAATCACTGTGGATGGGGTTACCCATCCACGATACTAAACAATACAAAAAACAAACAAACATTCGGCTACGCCGTCAATACATTTCTAAGTAAATACAAAACAATAACAAAACACACAGAGCTTTGCCGTCATATATAAATACAACAAATAAATACAAAACAATAACTTGCACAGGGGCGGAGGGGGAGACCCCGTTCTAAAAATAAAACAAACAAATCAATGTACAGGGCACCTTACCTCGCCCTGTTACAAGGTGCAACGCAAATTTTTCTCAAACTTAAGCGACATCGCTCGTATCGCGCGCTGCTGGTGTGGATATTCCCATTTGACTGCATTGACTTTGAAATTAGGGTCAAAAACATGTACAGTTTAGTACACGTTCCAAATAAATCACTACGTGTAGTACTGCGATACACTACGCGTTCTATTTTGTTAACTACACATACACATTTGTTCAAAATTATCAGGGAATCTGAGCTTTTGAATATTTTTAAAAGCCCTCTCAAAACATAATTTTTTAAATTGCCTTTTAATTTTTTAACTGCTGCTTGTACAATGTTTTATATATATACAGTGCCTTGCATAAGTATTCACCCCCCTTGGACTTTTCCACATTTTGTAGTGTTACAACCTGGAGTTAAAATGGATTTAATTAGGATTTTTTTTCACTGATCTACACAAAATAGTCCATAATGTCGAAGTGGGGAAAAAAATCTACATATTTTTCAAAATTATTTACAAATAAAAAACTGAAAAGTCTTGATTGCATAAGTATTCACCCCCTTTGCTGTGACACCCCTAAATAAGCTCTGGTGCAACCAATTGCCTTCAGAAGTCACATAATTAGTTGAATGGAGTCCACCTGTGTGCAATTAAAGTGTCACATGATCTCAGATTAAATACACCTGTTTCTGGAAGGCCCCAGAGTTTGTTAGAGAACATATCTAAACAAACAGCATCATGAAGACCTAGGAGCTATCAAAACAAGTCCGGGATAAAGTTCTGGAGAAGCACCAATCAGGGTTGGGTTATAAAAAAATATCCCAAACTTTGAACATCCCCCAGAGCACCGTTAAATACATTATTAAATAATGGAAAGAATACGGCACAACCGCGACTCTGCCTAGAGAAGGCCGTCCACCAAAACTCAGTGACCAGGTAAGGAGGGCATTAGTCAGAGAAGCAACCAAGAGGCCAGTGGTAACTCTGAAGGAGCTGGAGAGATCCACAGCTGAGATGGGAGAAACCGTCCATGGGACAACTATAACCCGGACACTCCACAAAGCTGGGCTTTATGGAAGAGTGGTGAGAAGCCATTGCTGAAAAAAACCCATATCAAATCCTGTTTGGATTTTGCCAAAAGGCATGTGGGAGATACAGCAAACGTGGAAAAAGGTTCTCTGGTCTGATGAGACCAAAATTGAACTTTTTGGCCTTAGCGCAAAACGCTATGTGTGGCGCAAAGCCAACACTGCTCATCACCCTGAGAACACCATCCCCACGGTGAAGCATGGTGGTGGCAGCATCATGTTATGGGGATGCTTTTCATCGGCAGGGACTGGGAAACTGGTCAGGATTGAGGGCAAGATGGATGGAGCCAAATACAGGGAAATTCTAGAGGAAAACCTGTTTCAGTATGCAAAAGACCTGGGACTGGGGCGGAGGTTCACCTTCCAGCAGGACAATGACCCTAAACACACAGCCAAAGCTACACTGGAGTGGTTTAAAAACAAGAACCTGAATGTCTTAGAATGGCCCAGTCAAAGCCCAGACCCCAATCTGACTGAGAATCTGTGGCAAGACTTGAAAATTGCTGTACACCAACGGTCCCCATCCAACTTGACAGAGCTTGAGCAATTTTGCCAAGAAGAATGGGCAAAAATTGCAGGATCCAGATGTGCAAAGCTGGTAAACACTTACCAAAAAAGACTCACAGCTGGAAATTGCTGCCAAATGTGCTTCTACCAAGTATTGACTCAGGGGGGTGAATACTTATGCAACCAACAAATGTCTTTTTTTTGTTTAATTAACTTTTGTGTCACAATAAAAAATATTTTGCACCTTCAAAGTGTTAAGTATGTTGTGTAAATCAAATGGTAAAAATCCCAATTAAATCAATTTTAATTCCAGGTTGTAACACTACAAAATGTGGAAAAGTCCAAGGGAGGTGAATACTTATGCAAGGCACTGTATATATATATATATATATATATATATATATATATATATATATATATATATATATATATATATATATATATATACCAGTCAAAAGTTTGAGTACATCATGATTATCTATGCTTTTAACTGTATGAACTTGTCTATAAACACTTACTATTTCATTATATGATATGTGTACTTATATAAACTGATAATCATAAGTGAATTGCATTCAAAAAATTTATTTTTAAATGAAAATGTAAATCTTGTCCATTTCAATGAAATGGTCACCCAAACCAAGGGGATTTCAGTCTGAAGCCCAAGTCAGTTAAAAGTCTGAAATGTGTATAACACTGTGTTAGAACACTGGCCTAAGTATAAAAGTGTCTTTGTTAGATGTTCTCCGAGTTAACTAGCATGTTACCTAATTAACCTTTTGTCACCAATTATTGTTAACAGGTGAAGGTCCATGATTACTATAAATATAGGTAGCATAGGCACAAGCTTGTCATTCCTGAATGTAAGGGAGCAGAAAATGGCAAAATACGCTCAGTTAGGCAAACAAAAAAGACAGTCTGTAATTACTTTAAGAAATGAAGGTCAATCTTTAAGACAAATCGCAAGAACTTTGCAAGTGTCTGTAACTGCTATGGCCAAGACCATCAAACGATTTGAAGAAACTGGCACTCATGAGGACTGAAAAGTTGTGCAAGAACTATCTGGCGAAGAAGTAAAGTGAAGGACAACTCAATGTAATGCCCAGTCTCCAGATCTCAATCCCATAGAACTTGTATGGGACGAACTGGACAGAAGAGTCAAAGCAAAGCTACCCACAAGTGCCCTACATTTCTGGGAATTGCTGCAGAAGAGCTGGGAAGACATGTCGGGTGATTTCCTGCTGAAACTTGTTAACCGAATGCCTCGTGTTTGTGTGGCTGTTATTAAAGCAAAGGGTGGCTATTTTGAGGAATCCAAGATTTAGAGACAATTTTCAATTTTCTTGAACATTGCTTTGATACTCCTTATGTTTTGTTTTGTATATTGTAACATGTGTTTTCATTTTCAAGTATTTACAGAAACCTATACCACGTAAAACATTGTCAATTATGAAAAAAAACCTAGTTTCCAGCAAGTGTACTCAAACTTTTGACTGGTAAAGGCATATATATATAGGCATATATATATATATGCCTTTACTTTTCCTGTACCGTTCTTATGTTTTTTAATTTTTTTATTTTTATTTCTGTTACCTTAAAACTTCCAATAATCGTCAGGGTTTTTAAACTGCGAGTTTATGATCATTAGGCTAATACAAAGCGCATTATACAGGATGTGGTCTTTTTTAGTGGATTTTATTATGTTTATTAATATTAACAGTGGAAGATGCAATTCAAGTTTTCAATGCAGATTCTGCGTGTTCATTTTCTAACGTTTTGCATATCCTTGTTTACTTTCGCAGTATACTTTGGGGTGTACAATACAGTGGCATTTTGTTTAAAATAAAACTGTTATTTAATACCACTGACACAACCTTTTAACGACATTGCTGGAATGTTGCAATTTAGTTATGTGAATGCTATAATGTTACTGTAAGTATTTGAAGACGTTACCCTGTCCACACTACATAACCGATCTCGGGAACCGTACTCGAAACCGCTCTAATTAATCCAGCTCAAAGCGTCCACACTGAAGTACCGTTTCATGTTTAGTCAGGCTTAATGCGTCCACACACCATTAGAATAGTTCAGTTACAATTCCCAGCAGCGCAACGAACCGTGGAAATTAATACGATAGTATCCCACCATGCACTGTATTTTATTTAAAAATAATTTGTTATGCCCCATATTAACAGAGGTCCATATTGCATAAATGAAATATAACAAGTATTGTGGAAAAACTAAATCCGAACACACACACATACACACAAGTAGGGCTTGAAGTTTTCAGGTTTTATTTTTAATCAGATGAAGTCCCTTTAAACAAATTGAGCTGATTCTGTTTTATAATTAAACTCAGAAAGAAGCTGTTAATTACAAAACAATCTTTGTTTTTACCTTCATATCTTGCCTGAGCCTAATTCTGGTCCTCTTAATTTTATTTTCAAACAGAGCTGACAAATTAAGTAATTTGTTCATCCCCGATCCTACTTTTAACTCGCATTTCATTTTTGCAGTCGCCTAATTTAACGTTGTGTTTTTGTTATTTTCCCCACTAGTTTAACAGAGATGTCCTGACAGATTTTTTGAAGCATAAAAATGAATACCTAGTGCGGAGTGTACACTGATAGCAAGTCCTTTGGGCGCCTGCTCTGAGTATTTCGCCAAACCTACCACAAAGCATTTTGGGATATTGGAGGATACACAAATAACTGTAGTTTGGTATTACAGCGTCCACACTTCTGATAAACCGCTAACTGATGCGATCTAATCTGAACCGGACTCGAGACTACCTCCTGAGGTGGTCTCGAGTCCGGTTCTCGAGTACGGTATTAAATGCTGCGTAGTGTGGACGCAAACCGTATTTAGCACTTTTAAGCTGGCTGAAATGCAACTAATACGGTTTAAAGGCATAGTGTGGACAGGGCAAACACTGGGTCTCAATAGTCGGCGGTGCTTGTGGCACATATTGTAAAGAAACGACCTCGGCGCTATGCAAAATAAATTTATTATTATTATTATTATTATTATTATTATTATTATTATTATTATTAAGTAAGAGCAAAGGGATTCCTATGCATTTTTATTGGTAACACTTTGGAGTGCTGTTGCTCGTGGGATACGGCTTGCTCACTAAAATCAATCTTTAGTGTTTTTGTAAACAGGAGACGATAGCCCGATAGAATGCTAAATTACTACGTCCGACACTCACCACTCTGAACTGAAAGGTAATACACATTAATGTTTGCACATATATTTCATAAATAAATTCATAATTTTTGTATTTTCCTCACTTTATTGTTCATAAAATGGCCTTTTAAAGCTTAATGACAAGTGTGTGAGCTATGTTCACTGCACCTAACTTTGATTAGTGTTCCACTGATTGTAATAATTAAAAACATAAGCACTTTGTAAACTTATAAATCGCAGTGTTTTGTACTGTAACTTGTGGGTTCATATTAAGTGCAATATACGCGGCTTTAACTAAAATACATCGTCTTTATTAGTAAGTGGTCAAAATATATATATATATATATATATATATATATATATATATATATATATATATATATATATATATATATATATATATAAATAATACCTGATACCTGTTCATCTCCATTGTATTTTTAAAATGATCCCAGGGAAAACATTATATATATATATATATATATATATATATATATATATATATATATATATATATATATATATATATATATAAAAAAAAATATATATATATATATATATATATATATATATATATATATATATATATGTATATATATATATATATATATATATATATATATATATATATATATATATATATTATATATATATATATATGTGTGTGTCTGTGTTTAAACTTACCAGACTTTGGATAAGTCCCAATAAAGATGTCATCACCTCGAACATTGAATTCCTCTGCATATTTCAAGCTTTCGGGAGAATACAGCGCGGCAGGTACGTACAAGCCTCTGTAGTCTACATACAACTCCTCTTCAGTCATCTTCCAAAACAAGTTTTTAAAAAAGTGTCTTTCTACACTGGATAATGGATAGTTTGCTTTTATTTATGTGTGCTGTATGAAAACAGACGTAAATGTTATTATTATTTTTTTAATCTAATTCTGACCTTGGCAAGTATTCAGATCTAATGACGATGTAACTGGTTGTAAAATAACATCTACTGTATCTATATATATTTTTAGGACAGCTCCAGTGTTGCTAAGTCTCATGAAAATATGGGCACTGCCTTTCAAAACAAGCCCAAACAAGCAGGCCATTCGAGAAGGCGGGGAGGACGGGGACATTTTTCTGGTGCTCAAGGCCCCGAAAGAGGGCCCTGGTGAAGGAGGGATTTTTTGATACGTGGTAAAACCTGACACCTCTACCATTATTTCATCTCGAGCTATAAATAAGGTGATCAGATTAAACTGGGACAGCATGGAAATATTGTGAATAACTTTCAACATCCAAGCTATGGGGAAGCTCTAGGGTTCCCTTTCAATTCGAGGACGACCACCAAGAGACTTATGGTGATATTCACAGTGGAATCTTGCAACAAGTATAGTTCATTACACAGTAACAATTAAATAACATCAAATTCTAAGATTCTATTTTATTGCTGATTACTGCTGCATTTTTCTCTCTTTGATTTTCACTTTCCATCTCGCTCTATCGCTATCTCTATCTCTATGCTATCCTCCAGTGTCCAATCTGCAACCGAGGCCCTTTCTGTATGAAAACATTACATAATATTTCTATTTATAAAATGGTTACTTCATAGAATCTATTTATGTTTTTCAAAATATTTAATATCTTTCTATTTAATACGACATGGTATTTGTTCTGTATATTTTTTCTATTGCAGTTTCTGCTTGGATCATTGGTGTGTGGTGATGAATAGATACTAGGAATGTTTTTCAACCACTTTCTACTATTAAACTATTACTATTAAAGGCGATGAAATGCGTTAAATATCCTATCTTTTGACTGTGCAGTAAATGAAGCCCACTAATCAGCTTTTCTGAGTTTTTTTTTTTTAGAAACTGCCCTGATTGCAGAAAGAGGAATTTCCTTTTGATGTAGTTACTAAGTATGGTAAATAGTAATCCATGTAGGCAAACCTTTTACATTTCTCTGAATAGTTGTATTTCCAAATCCTCCCTTGAACATGTTGTAAGCTGACAGGTATTACTTAAAACGAAAATAAATCTGTTAAAAACGTGTTAATTACATGATGTAATTTCCTGCCTATTCCATTTTTTGGTAGCAATCAATGAACATGAGAAAGCATCTTCTGACGATCTGAATTAACTATGCATTTTACGAAGGCTAATTTCTTTGCTGATCTTGACTGGAGTTTTTTTTTTTGAGTCAACAATATAGGCTGAGACATGGATCAAGGTGTAGTAAGATTACATTGTATTCCGTTTCTGATCAAATGAAATGTTGTCACTTCTTTACTTATGAAAGGAATGCTATTTAATCTTCCTTAATATAAGCATTAGGCTATGTAAAAGGATACAGCACAGTAATGCAATACTCATATTGTTATGGTTCTAAAGTCTTTAAAACAGCACTATAAATGGAAAAAAGGCAATATTTAAGTTACCAATGAAATCGTAACTGTAGCAAAAACACAGATTTAAACGTCCATGAAAACCTGGGTTAACGTTGTGCTTGTTTTAAACAAAATGCATTGGTGCAGCTTGCCTGCTTTGGCTTGAAAATAAAACCCTGTGCTTTGTTTGAAACTAAAATGTTCCAGTAAAATTTCCAGTACTTGCTTTGAAATCTGCCTCACCTTTCAGTATTTGTTGGTACAGTAATTTTGCCTTCTTGGTGACCAGCACGCCGCTTATAGGAGTGTCTTTGTGGTTGCATGGCACTCATGGTTGAGTGACTGCACTTGCGGTTGAAAGTCGGGTGTTCGTAACTCTGAGGTTCTACTGTACTTCTAAAATACCTTATATAGCTATCACACATACGCAACAGATAACATTAATCATTTTCTCTTTATTCATAAACTCAAGGTGGGGTGGGGGTGGGGAAGCAAAAAGCGTCCCAAGAAAGGTTCTCGGACACTGGGATCACAGTGTTCCAAAAGTGGGACTGTCCCTCCAAAACGGGACGTCTGGTCATCTTAGCACTAAGTGTAATTTTGTTGACAGCATTACTTATTTTCAAACTAATATCAACAAAATGAGACATACCGGAACTCACACCGGGCAAATATCTATATTATTATTATTATTATTATTATTATTATTATTATTATTATTATTAATAATAATACATACATGTAAATTAATATAAATCCTGCATGTTGTGAAAATGTGATGCAGTATTTTGGTAATTGTTGTAGGTCTACCAGTTGATAGATGCCTAAAATATAGATACTTTGATAATGTTCTTTATTGACAGTAGCAAAATTTGATGGGTGCAGATCAGCTATCAAAGTTTCATACCTTGGGAGTTCTATTTATGAAGGTTCCAAAATGTGATGGGTGTATGAATGAACTGTCAAAATGTCATACCTTGGAAATTCTCTATTGAAAGTAGCAAAATTTGACAGGTGCTTCTATGATGTCAAAATATGATACCTGTTCATCGCCATTGTATTATTTTTAAAATGATCCCAGGGAAAACTATATATATATATATATATATATATATATATATATATATATATATAGAATCGCTCCATATCACAGTACACACAAGCTTTCCTACCAGTAATACAACAAATAAGCAGCATGCTACCTTTGCAAAACAATTTTACAAAGGTGTACTTGAGGTTATTTTTGAGAAAACGCTACCCTTCAATGTAAAAAAAATTGCAGCAAGGTGCATTTCTTCTTTTGCTTTTTTTCTTTTAAAAAAATGTAACTCCCTCTGTAGTAGACTTTATCATTTGTTAACAGCAGCTGTTTGTGTATATAAAATTAATTAGTTACATGTGGAATAAAATGTAAGTTTAAAAAACACACCCTTTCATATCTAAAGACTTGGGTACTGTTTTTTGATGAGTGTCTGGTCAGCAAGGAAAACAAATCTGGGCATGTGCAGTACACAAAGTAGTAACACTTGACAGGTAGCATAAATTGACCAGAGTTGTGAAAGAGAGCTCACATCCCAAAATAATCTCATGATAGTTTAAGATAACTTTTTTTTATACGATAGTGATATTTAAATACACCAAAAGCATTTACGCCACCTTTGATTCCAGTTCAACATACAGTAGCAAAATGCGTCATATCTGCCACCAAAGCAACAACTGGTACCAAGGTAATACACCTTTACAAAATACCTGGTGCGAACTGTGTGACTGTTTCAGAAGTGGTTCATTGACGGAAACTGGCTTTTAAAACACTATCAAGACTAGAGGACGGTCTCCATTGAAACCGAATCAGATCTTGAGTGCTTGTTCCCCTCTTTATTCAGAAATCAAATGGTCTTATAACATTAATTACAAAACAGGAATAACTTTTAAAACCCTGTGCTAATTTGTTAGCAAACAAATGAATAAAACCAGTAAATTAGCATTACATTTTTATTTGTTCGGTTTTACAAATTGTAAGATTTATGTTAGTACAGGAGGTAGTGTGAGGATTCAACAGATTGTTTTTAGTATTGCAGTTTGAATAATACCAGGACACCTACTTAAAAATCTCACAGTCACACCACACACTGCGCCAGGGTCACATGTATATGGTATTGTTGTGTGTTTATTAAAAATATGTCAGCCATCTTGCATTTGTCTGTTTTATTCTCTGCCTCCATCTGGACATTTTGCTGCCGATCATGGCTTCAGTTTTTGTCCCATATAAATTTGAAGTCGACGTCTTTCAATTTCTCTTTGTAAACCGAGTCAAAAAATTCTGCTTGTGCTACTGTGAAAAGGTTCTTCCAGTCCCCAGAAACCCCTGAAACAGAGCAAATGAAAAGAATTAATGGAAAAGGGAACCTACTGCTTTGCTACTGTTATAGCATTAAAAACAGTGCAGCACATACAGAGGCTGCTGTTAATGGTGTATTAAACCACACAGTACATCTGACTATAGTCAAATGCAATCCAAAATGACTATAGGAGACTAGGAGTGTATGATAAAAGTTTAGTGAATATTAGTGCAAGACAGTTCCCTTTCAAGGGAATATTAACCATTACAAAATGGGTGTTGCCTTTTAAAACACCCTGAAAACTATACTAGTCACCAGATAAGGGTGACGTAGTGCTTCTCTGCCGCCACCAGCATAAAGTCATTACTCACCCTGACAATATCAGCATTTTCCTTTTCAGCCTAACCTGATTAACATTAGAGAGTTGATAAGCATATCCTCCTGTATTTCATGCTCTTTTTTTTGCATTGCTTAAAGTGCGGAATTATTACAGAATCGCTAAAATAATTTTGTATTATTTCTTGCTGAGTTTTCTGGTTTTTTGTATGTGTGCCATGGGAATCCTGCGGCTCCCTTGTCGTCATTCCCGGGATCTTAGCACACCAGCTGACTTCTTATATTAATAATATTATTGTTTATAATATTATTAATAACGGTTGATTATTAAATTACAGTACTATTTACCATGTGTTTCGCTTTGTGTTAGCTATCAGTTGTATTATTACTGCGTTTCATTTCTTACAGGAAAGTAAGTATTGAAACCCGAGGAGCTACTGTGGGTGTGCCTACTGTAGCAGCTCGTTGCTGTTTTGGTGCAGCTGTCCAGTGGTGATGACTTCGTATTGACCTGGATTTTCTGCCAAAAACAAATCACAGCTTTCCACATTAACAAGTCAGTGAAATTGGAGGCTTTCCATACACTCTGCCCAGTATGGGCATTCGAATATTATGTGGACAGAACTAAAAGCTGGAGGCAGTCAGAACAATTTTTTGTCTGTTACGGAGCTAAGTCACAGGGACAGGCTCTGTCTAAACAACACCTATCCAAATGGTTAGCAGGTGCAATACAGACTACATATGAACGCCAATCTGCCCCTGCCCGAGAAGCTCAGCGGCCATTCCACCAGGGGTCAGGCGACTTCATTGGCTTTGTTCCAGGGTCCATATATTCAGGAAATATGCAGTGCAGTGGTTTGGGCTTAATCCCATACGTTTGCCAGGTTCTATCGGCGGAATGTCATTGACCCGCAGAATCCTGGATTTGGCACGAGAGTACTGAGGGCGGCTTCCCAGTCCACCCTCACGACAGAACATTAGATCCCTTGTAGTTTATTATGTATGCTCCATGTCCTTATGACAACTTGGGTATACTGACCCATTTTGTAATAGTTAATATTCCCTACTTGAAATAGGAATATTAAATCATTAACTTCAAACTCGCAGTGTCCTTGGTCGCAGTTCTCGAAGGAAAACGGCGATACTGTCAGGGTGAGTAGTGGCTTTATGCTCGCGGCAGCGGAGCAGCACAGCACTACGTCACCCTCCTCTGATGAGTGTCTTTGGTATAAATTTTCAGGTTTTGGTGTCTTAAAGGGGAACACCCATTTTGTAATGGTTAATATTCCTATTTCAGGGAACCATGGTTATGATAATAACCTAATGTTATCATGTTCACCATGTAATGTGTGAGAGATGGATCAATGGACACACACCTGAAAAATAATTCCTATTAAGAAATGTATTTAACAGACTGCGGTATACCTTTTAGGACAGGATAGTCTACAAACGTAGTGTCTAAAATAGAAATTCAAATAATAATAATAATCCAGTCCTGACACCTCTTTCAAATACAAAAAGACTTTCCTTGAAAAGACTCAAAATACCTTTTCTCAGGAACTCGGACTTTGACGTATCCATGAATTGCTTTGGTACCAGGGAGTAATTGGACATCTTGTTTTGCTTCATGTTCTTGAATGTGCAGTGATCTGCAATTCTCTCCATCACCTCTTCACTCAGAGACTTGCCAAGGAAACTGCATATCTTAGAAATGGATCCCTTCAAATCCTATAGAACATGGCAATGAGCAAATTAATAAAGCGATTAAAAAATGTCCTGTTTGTTTTGTATTCAAATCATGTTGGGGGAGTGGGAAATGTACAATTTAACCCAGGTTATAGGATATACAATTGATGTGCTAGCATACTGTAAGTAATCACTGTGTACATTATATGAGTGAAATCTATCTGCAATTGACTTTCATTAGGATTCTAAATCTTCATATCCTACGATATACAAAACACTGTCCACTTTTGATATTCAAGGATGTCAGTAAAGCTCCCATTGACAGCACAGCATCGCCAAATTACTTGGTTGAAGTGAGATTCAGAGAAGCACATGACCTTAACATTGGTCATTTATTGGCTATATACAGTACTGTGCAAAAGTTTTAGGCAGGTGTGAAAAAATGCTATAAAGAAAGAATGCTTTCAAAAATTGACATGTTAATAGATTATATTTATCAATTAACTAAATGCAAAGTGAGTGAACAGAAGAAAAATCTAAATCAAATCCATATTTGGTGTGACCACCCTTTGCCTTCAAAACAGCATCAATTCTTCTAGGTACACTTGCACAAAGTCAGGGATTTTGTAGGCATATAGTCAGGTGTATGATTAAACAATTATACCAAACAGGTGCTAATGATCATCAATTCAATATGTAGGTTGAAACACAATCATTAACTGAAACAGAAACAGCTGTGTAGGAGGAATAAAACTGGGTGAGGAACAGCCAAACTCAGCTAACAAGGTGAGGTTGCTGAAGACAGTTTACTGTCAAAAGTCATACACCATGGCAAGACTGAGCACAGCAACAAGACACAAGGTAGTTATACTGCATCAGCAAGGTCTCTCCCAGGCAGAAATTTCAAGGCAGACAGGGGTTTCCAGATGTGCTGTCCAAGCTCTTTTGAAGAAGCACAAAGAAACGGGCAACGTTGAGGACCGTAGACGCAGTGGTCGGCCAAGGAAACTTACTGCAGCAGATGAAAGACAATTCATGCTTACTTCCCTTCGCAATCGGAAGATGTCCAGCAGTGCCATCAGCTCAGAACTGGCAGAAAACAGTGGGACCCTGGTACACCCATCTACTGTCCGGAGAAGTCTGGTCAGAAGTGGCCTTCATGGAAGCCATACCTCCGACGTGGAAACAAGGCCAAGCGAAAACACAGGAACTGGGGTGCAGAAAAATGGCAGCAGGTGCTCTGGACTGATGAGTCAAAATTTGAAATATTTGGCTGTAGCAGAAGGCAGTTTGTTTGCCGAAGGGCTGGAGAGCGTACACGAATGAGTGTCTGCAGGCAACAGTGAAGCATGGTGGAGGTTCCTTGCAAGTTTGGGGCTGCATTTCTGCAAATGAAGTTGGGGATTTGGTCAGAATTAATGGTCTCCTCAATGCTGAGAAGTACAGACAGATACTTATCCATCATGCAATACCATCAGGGAGGCATCTGATTGGCCCCAAATTTATTCTGCAGCATGACAACGACCCCAAACATACAACGAAAGTCATTAAGAACTATCTTCAGCGTAAAGAAGAACAAGGAGTCCTGGAAGTGATGGTATGGCCCCCACAGAGCCCTGATCTCCACATCATCAGAGTCTGTCTGGGATTACATGAAGAGAAAGAAGCAACTGAGGCTGCCTAAATCCACAGAAGAACTGTGGTTAGTTCTCCAAGATGTTTGGGCCAACCTACTTGCCGAGTTCCTTCAAAAACTGTGTGCAAGTGTACCTAGAATTGATGCTTGATGCTGTTTTGAAGGCAAAGGGTGGTCACACCAAATATGGATTTGATTTAGATTTTTCTTCTGTTCACTCACTTTGCATTTAGTTAATTGATAAATATAATCTATTAACATGTCTATTTTTGAAAGCATTCTTACTTTACAGCATTTTTTCACACCTGCCTAAAATTTTTGCACAGTACTGTATATTAGCTATAATTTTGCTATTTTCCTGTGGTTATACTTTGCAATAACTGTAGGTTACCATGGTTTTTTAATATGCTTTCACTGTTCTTTATTAAACTTTGCTATGCTTTTTCTATGGGAAACTTGTATAAGTATGGAGACTCTGTTGCTAATAATAAAATCTAGCCTCTCAGATCGAATCAGTTCAGAAGACTGCTATCTTGTACACTTGTAGTTATACTTAAATATATAACAAAAAGAAGCTTTGTTTTTTTGAAGGCAGTCCAAAGCATGTATTGCTTGATAAACTGCATTTTATATAAAGAATGAGAAAGACAAAACTCCCATTGACTTCTTTTCTTAGCTAAATATTTATAATAAACAAAATGAATGCGGATTTCAACATTGTGAAATACATCAATTGTAGGAGGCTGTGTGGTCCAGTGGTTAAAGAAAAGGGCTTGTAATCAGGAGGTCCCCGGTTCAAATCCCACCTCAGCCACTGACTCATTGTGTGACCCTGAGCAAGTCACTTAACCTCCTTGTGCTCCGTCTTTCGGGTGAGACGTAATTGTAAGTGAATCTGTAGCTGATGCATAGTTCACACACCCTAGTCTCTGTAAGTCGCCTTGGATAAAGGCGTCTGCTAAATAAACAAATAATAATAATAATCAATTGACACTGTGTACAGGTATGTAGAACTATTTAAATGTAATCGCTGTATGTCAGTTGAATTATTTAACGTTACTGTACAAGATACAGACCATGATCATCTCTTCATATGTCAAGTACAGAATGCGGTCTTTTTCCTTTGCATTCAGCCATCCTTTCACATGATCAAACCAGGAGCCAAACATCACTGCATTAGAAAACAATTAAAGAGTTTATTTCCTTCAAAACCCCTATTTAAAAAAACAGAAAAGGTGGACTGTGTGGATAAACCAGAAGGACATCAATGAAATATATATTTAGTTAATTAATGGTTTTGAAAATAATATTAAATAAATACACATGTTTAGAATAACCTGTGCCTCCTTAATACAGGAAAATGTGAGACCTAGAAAAATTACAGTATAGGTAAGATTTACTCTTATTATTTTATTAGCTATATGTACTTTAAAAGGACCCATTTCAAAGATAACACTATAGATCAGGTGTGGCCAACCCTGGTCCTGGAGAGCCACAATCCTGCAGGTTTTCTGAGTATCTTTAAATCATCGATGGCTAAAGACCGGGAGAAAATGTTCGTGTTGACCAATTAAGAAAATTGTATAGTAAACATGTCTTTTTATTATAAAATGTGAAATTACCCAGGAAGTGAGTGTAATAGATATCCTGTGAATAAGACATACAAACTGAGACCTTTCTTTAAGGTCTCTTTTGAAAACAAGCTATCAGGTTTGCGATATCATGTGTTTCTTTCAAAACTGCACATTTGAGACCTGTGTAGCTAACGGAAGTGCACAAAGAGATAAGATTTTGTTCATTGCAATTACTTGAATAAAGAACCATTATCTGCAATGATTTTCAACAGTGCACTGGACAGCAAGTATTGAGGGTGTGGTTTTATGCTTTTACTTTGAAGTAAAGAGGAGTTTACTGTACCTTTTCCATTTAGAAATTTCATCAGAAACTCATCACAGGTGCCTGGATCAACCAGGTATGTTGCCATTTTATAATAGTGATAGGAAGATGTAAAAACATCCTTCGGATTCCTCATTACATAAAGCATCTAAAAAAAAGGTAAAATATGAAATGTATCAATACAGGAAAAGCTGCAACCATCATGGTAGGTCACATGGGCTCTAGATCATTGGAATGAGGAAGTACTAGTGTATTTACTTGGAAGCAGCAGATAATTTGCATGGATTTCATTGTCTTTGAGATACCAGTATTCTAAAATATGAGCAAAGAACTAAAATAATTTCTCCAGATGTGATAATATAGCTAGCGCTAATAAGATATAATAAAATGGATTAACCTTGGTTGGCACTTGGTTAGGACTGTACCGTTTAGAACAGATAGGGGAGGAGGTGTGTTGTCCCGTTGTAAAGCTTTGCCATACCTTTGCTTTAGAATTGAACCATGACTTTGGCATCATAGGGTAATGGAAATGTGTGGCCAGTATCCTGGGGGAAGGTCTGTCTTCCAGCTTCAGCTCTATGGCTCTGTGTTCCTCCAGCCACGGCACCCGGTCCCAGTTTGGTAAAGTCAGCACAGGTTTCAAATCTCCTCCACTCATTATGAGGGGCACAATTTCCTGCATCCATGTTGTACCTGTGCCATTCAAAACACACAGTATGTTGACAACCAGCTATCGTTTTGATCTTTAATATACGGTTCAAAAAATTTACTTTTTTACTATATGTTTTAAGAAAATATAGCACTTTTGTATTTTTTTTAAGTGATTGAACAATAACTTGGCATTACTATTTAATTGGTTCCACGGGTCCATCGGATATGTGAAAATATCTCAAAGGGAGTTGTTATTTGTTATACTACGCTGCAGTTGCTTTATTATTTTATACAGCAGTCTAACTAAACAAAAAAATATTGTAATGCACGTATACTATACAAAGAAAATCACTAAAAAAAACCACACACACACATTGTAACGCGACACTTTTGCGCAGACAAGATTCAAAGATGGAGGACAAAATAAACTAATCGTGCGCAAATGCGTTCGCATTGGCGCGGACTACACATTGCAACACTTTTCTCCCGATTACACTATTTGGCATAACACCGAGATTACTATTGAAAATGAATCGTCTTATCCTAAATGCTTAAAAAAACAGTTGTGCATTTATAATTCCTTAAGAATCTGTGTCTGTTTAAACTTACCAGACTTTGGATAAGTTCCTATAAAGATGTCGTCATCTCGAACAGTAAATTCCTCTGCATATTTCAAGCTTTCGAGAGGGTGCAGCGCGATAGGAACGTAGACGCCTCTGTGTTGAACATAAAGCTCCTCTTCGGTCATCTTCCAAAACACGCTCAAAAAGTGTAGCCTGTTCTTCTACACTGGACATTGAGTTTGCTTCTATTTATTAAGTGTGCTATACAATCAGTCTTTAAAGATTAACTTTTTATCTAATTCTGACTTAGCAAGTACTCAAGCCAAATAAATTTGAGTACTTGCAAGGTCAGAATTAGATAAAAAGTTAACCTTTAAACTCTGATTAAAGTCTAATTGTATAACACACTTATGTACCTGGTTGTAAAAAAAAAGGAATCCGAGTTAAGTATTTCTATGTTAGGACCGCCCCTGAATTAGCCTAAATTAATTGACATATATGCATATCATTGATACAGATTTTTACGTTGCATTTGTGACATACAATAAAATTAAAATTAAAAAAACACCAGTTTTTACAGTATCTCAAGTGCTGTTTATGTTATATTGACATTAACGGCGAAGTTTCTTCTTTGCTTTATCATCCAAGCCCAAATGATATGCCCCTGCTCTTAAGGACTCTTCACAGTAACATAGCATTTACTATAGCTTACTTTTGTTGTAATTCACGTCTTCTGGTCTTTCCTTTATTAGCCACGCGTCTAACAACGGACCCACTGAACTTTATCGAGTTGTTCAAATAGGGTTTTGTTCAACTGCATTCAATGGACATTTGTAGTAAAGCTTAAAACAATACTACACTAATTCGGTTATACGTGTTTTAAACGTTGCTATTTTAAGTAACTGGAACGTTAATATGCCAAAGGCCCTGTCCACACTACATAACCGATCTCGAGAACCGAACTCGAAACCGCTCTAATTAATCCAGCTCAAAGCGTCCACACTGAAGTACCGTTTCATGTTTAGTCAGGCTTAATGCCTCCACACACCATTAGAATAGTTCAGTTACAATTCCCAGCAGCGCAACGAACCGTGGAAATTAATACGATAGTATCCCACCATGCACTGTATTTTATTTTAAAATAATGTGTTATGCCCCATATTAACAGAGGTCCAAATTGCGTAAATGAAATATAACAAGTATTCTAGAAAAAGTAAATCGGAACACACACACAAGTACGGCTTGAAGTTTTCAGGTTTTATTTTTAATGAGACGAAGTCCATTTAAACAAATTGAGCTGATTCTGTTTTATAATTAAACTCAAAAAAGCTGTTAATTACAAAACAATCTTTGTTTTTACCTTCATATCTTGCCTGAGCCTAATTCTGGTCCTCTTAATTTTATTTTCAAACAGAGCTGACAAATTAAGTAATTTGTTCATCCCCGATCATACTTTTAACTCGCATTTCATTTTTGCAGTCGCCTAATTTAACGTTGTGTTTTTGTTATTTTCCCCACTAGTTTAACAGAGATGTCCTGACAGATTTTTTGAAGCATAAAAATGAATACCTAGTGCACAGTGTACACTGATAGCAAGTCCTTCAGGCGCCTGCTCTGAGTATTTCGCCAAACATACCACAAAGCATTTGGGGATATTGGAGGATACACAAAAACTGTAGTTTGGTATTACAGCGTCCACACTTCTGATAAACCGCTAACTGATGCGATCTAATCTGAACCGGACTCGAGACTACCTCCTGAGGTGGTCTCGTCCGGTTCTCGAGTACGGTATTAAATGCTGCGTAGTGTGGACGCAAACCGTATTTAGCACTTTTAAGCCGGCTTAAATGCAACTAATACGGTTTAAAGGTATAGTGTGGACAGGGCTAAATCTAAACTCAAGAAAAAGTAAAGTAGCCTGCTGTATTTTTTTTTTGTGGACAAATTAAACAAGATAGGCTATCCATTTAAACAAGTCGTGTTACACATGACTTTACAAATGCGTGTTTCATTTTCGTCATTCTTTTAAATTCTTGTTATAATATAATCACCAGGGGCATCGTGTTTATTCACTTATTTCCAATATATAGTGAACCTTTCCCCAATTGCATTAAATAACTATGCCCTCTGGTGGCTGACAAAGAGCTACACCAGTACTTTCCATGTTTGAAAGCTTTTATTTACAAATGCAGCGCTCCATACAAACCTGACAAACTTCAACTTGTGTGTCTGACCAGTCCATTTAGAGTTGTTTCTTCAGAGCAATGAATATGTTTGTAGCCTCTTTGTCATTCTAATCACCAATTGGAAGCCTTATCTGGATTCCAAGTCATGAAATGTGGAACTTGAGCATGCTGATCATGGAAATAAAGAAGGCAGCACAATTAAACTAGTTATGATAAACCCATAGTCATTATATACATCAGAGTTTGGTGTCCTTGCTGATATTAGCCAGAAGCATAATACATGTAGGAAATATCAGCGATATCCCAGTTCTTCAACAGAAGAGATGTGTTAGTTAGACTACACACTATACATTGGATTTACACAAAAAGTGTCCAAATTTGATTGGCCTTTCCATGTTTAAAGAAGAATTAAACATATTTTCGTTAGATTTCTGTCTTACCTGGCAAAGGCACGAGTGCATGGTGTGTGGGGTGATTCATACAGTCTGTGAGTGCATGTTTGCGTCCTGGCTGTGCCAAGCTGACGATCTTCACTGGGGATTCCACAGGGACCGTCACATTGACAGTGCCATTCCCATGTACTAGGAAGGCACTGTGCTACAGCTGCTCAAAGCAGACACCTGCATGGCTGGCCTTTATCCTCCAGAAGCCATCTGCCGTAGAGCTCCTGGGTGTAAAGAGGCAATATAAACATCTACACTGGACTGGATGTCAGTCAATAAGGGAAGAAACTGATTGGTTATTGACAAGAAAGAAGCCAGTGAAGACAATTTCACTCTCCAGGTGAAATGACCCAGGAAGTATAAGAGATATAAAGCATGGCTTGTTTTCTTCAACCTAGTGAAATACCAAATACTGTATCATGTTTTGAAATGAAACTACATGTTTGGTATAACACATGTTATGTACTTCCATTCACTACTGTACAATTGAGACAGCAAGTGTAAAACATGAATGGTGTTTATGTAATTATTTTATTAGCTAAGACTAAGCTACAGAAACTAATCTTACACATTGTTTCATACCTCTCCTAGTATCTCAGTATTTCGTTTAAAATGAAAATCAGTTCCATGGCTGAAACTAGTGGATGTAAATCTCTGCACATGCTAGGTTCTGCCTGAAGAGGTCGCTGTAAGACAGAGCTGTAAATAAAGAACCCGTTTCCAGCAGTACTATTCAAACACTCAGTCTCTAGAGTCATTAAAACACTCCAATCCTTTTCAGCTGAAATATTTATTGTGAAATCTGAGGTGTGCCAAACAACTTGATCTTAATCAGTAGTAACAGCTACTGTACACGCAGTGCTGAATATAAACTATTGGAGCATTTGGATTTCCTGTATTTTTCAGCTACTGACCCACCCATTTTAGGAATGTTTTGATTTGTTTTTGTTGTTGGGCCAGCTTAATATAATACAGTATGCTGTACCGAAATTGTAATTTGGCAGATTTGTATATAATTATTTAATTAGTGGTTTCCATTATATTCCATGCTTTTATAATGGCAATCCCATGTTTATTCATGCCATTATTCACTTTTACTTTACCATGTTTTTATCAAGCTTCTCTGTGCTTTCAGTCTACTTAGAAGTTTTACTTAGATTGTACTATGCTGTGTTAGACTTTACTGATAAAATTGAATATACTGCTTTAAGGTACCATTGATTCTAATGGCAATTGTTTTTGATAAGCATAGTGTCCAGATGTACCTCTTCAAATAAGTCAGGTTTCTTTGTTCCCCTAACTGTTTATAATGCTTGCAATAGTTCTGATTGCAATTATTCAAATAACAATGAAAAAAAGAAATCATCAGCAAAGATGTTAAGGAAATGTCATTTGAAACCCTTGGTTACGTGCTATATAAACTCACGGACAGGGAAACCTGCGCGTAAAACAGACTCAAAGAGATGACAATGGGCTATTCAGGAGAACAGGCTTGTTTACAGATTTCCACCCCAACTTCCTTGAAAGAATGAATCCCATTTCCTCAGGAACATCAACCACTTTTCCAGATCAGTGCCGAGCTTTGCACTGCATTGACATCATTATGGGATTTATTTCCAGCAATTTATCTAGCCCTTTGTACGTATAAAAAAGTTTAAATGACAAAAAAGGCTCATGAGCTGTAGAGTGGAGTGAGGTAACATAACAGTGTCTTCCAATAAAGAACAGCTCCCCTGTAAGACATTTACTTTAGGGCGTTAGACTTAGACTCATGCGGCTGCCCTTAACTGAGGTTAAACTGCAGTGAAAGTGTTATAAATTGGTACAATTTGCAGTAGTAGCGCAGTTAGTCTCAATTGTAGTACCTCTGTTACTGCCTCGAGGTACTGTGGCCGCAGTGCTTCATATATTTTCAAGCCATTCTGCAAACACAGAGCAAACTAAACCGCATGCGTTACTTTCACTTTGTACTGTAGGTATATAGGAAAGACATAGAGAATGTTAAAAGTATCTTTGATTATTTAATGCTATTTTTATCTTAATGTCATAATCAAATGGCCACTTGCTAGCAAAGACTGTTCATTTATAACACAAGTCCTATTTCATCATTACAGACAACTAAGTTTGTTTGTTTTACTGTCTTTGTGTCTGACTTTTCTTGCGATGAGAAAAGACCTCACTGTCCCTGGCAGCCTGGGTCCTCGATTAAAGGATCTGCAGGGACCCTGCACTCTCTCCCCAGACGGGATTTCCTGTGTGTGGAAGATGAATGGAGCTCCCACCTGCATATCTCCGCAGGCTCAGTGAATTTAGCTCAATTAATGCAACTGGAAAACATGCATAACTTTGTACGCCAGTTGTCTTCCACTGAGAATCAAGAAAACAATAGCAGAAAACTAGCTCAGTGTAGTGGAAAGCATGGTATAGCACAGGCATGCCTAGTAAAGCACAGAAAGGTATGGTAAAGTATATTACAAACTATAGCACCATCTACTGGCAGCCTGTATCATTGTAAATGAAATGTATGTTCTGTTTTGGTCAGTTACAGTATGTCACATTTAACTATTGAGAAATCAAAATCAAATTATTCAGAGAGATGACTTCAATGTACAGTCAGTAAATGTCCAATATTTCAAAATGAAGTTGTTTTTGGTCACAGTGACTGACTGACTAATTCAAAGTGTAAAACAAGTTACAGAACTATAAATCTTATCTAACTGTAATGAAACTTAGTAAGAACACACACATTATATATATATATATATATATATACTGATATATATATATATATATATATATATATCAGTTGTAGTCAAAAGTTTACATACCCCAATGGAAATGTATAATTTCTAGAAATTTCTCGAAAACAAAGAATTTTAGGACAATTCTTTTGTCGCAAAAGTTTTGCTTTTGTGGATGAGGAAAGAAAGTTACAAAAAATAGATATCTACAATTATTTATGTGTCAATATGGAAAAATATGTCAATATGGAACAAAGTAAAGAACGATCTGACAACCTTAAGCAGAAAAGTATTTATTGTCATAAAGCTGGAGAAGGGTACAAGAAGATTTCCAAGGATTTGAGTATCCCAATTTCAACTATTGTTTCTATTATCAAAAAGCACATGACTCATGGTACTGTCATAACGCTCCCTCGGTCTGGAAGAAAGAAGGTTCTTTCACCAAGAACAAGTAAAAGAATTGTGAGGAAGGTTAATAACAATCTGAGATTGAATGCCAAAGATATTCAAAGTGAATTGGCTGCAGGTGGGACTGGGGTTTCCATTTCAACCATAGGTTGAGTATTGCATGGTGAAGGTCTCAATGGTCACAGGCCAAGGATAAAGACACTCAGGAAAACGTCACAAGGACAATTGCTTAAAGTTTGCAAATCGGCATTTGAATGATCGATATGAGTTCTGGTCCAAGGTTTTATGGAGTGATGAAACAAAAATCGAGCTATTTGGTCACACTGGTAATCGTTACATTTGGAGAAAGAAAAGAACACCATACCTACTGTCAAGCATGGAGATGGTAATATCCTTCTATGGGGCTGTTTTTTACAGGAACTTTAGTTCCAATACATGGTAAAATGGATTCCATAGCATACCAAAAGATATTGGCCAATCATCTGAAACCCTCTGCTACAAAACTTGGTTTAAAGTGCAATTGGAGGTTCCAACACGACAACGATCCAAAGCACACATCAAAATCTACTACAGAAAGGTTAAAGAAGAATAAAATCAAGGTTCTGGAATGGCCTAGTCAAAGTCCTGATCTAAATCCGATTGAGAATCTTTGGTATGAGTTGAAGAAGGCTGTGCACAAGAGAAGTCCTTGGAATTTGAATGAACTGGAACAATATTGCATTGAAGAATGGTCAAAAAGCACTAAATCATGCCAAAAGCTCACTGACAAATATCCTGATTGTTTAAAAGAGGTTATTATTGCTAAAGGTGCCTCAACTAGCTATTAATTTCATTTTCCTTGTACCTAGGGAATACTTTTGAATTAGCATTTTTGGAGTTTTGCAAAAAAAAATTGTAGACATCTATTTTTTGTAACTTTTTTTCCTCATTCACAAAAAGCAAAACTTTTGCTACAAAGATTTTCCTATAATTATTTGTTTTCGAAAAATCTCTAGAAATTATAAATTTCCCTTAGGGTATGTAAACATTTGACTACACCTTTAAATTTATATATATATATATATATTGGCATTTGGTAATGGCATTCTGAATGAGCATAAAGATGAAAAAATAATTTAAAAAATAAGTCTGGAAGACCACTTCTAAAGCTATTGAAAATCCTTGATCAGCACTTCTTTGATAGGTTGATACCATGACACACTGTGCTTTTTTGTAAAGAAAAATATTGATAGCATTAATGTTTTAGCAGCATTGTTTTTAGTGAGGAAACTGGCAGGAGAGGTTTGGTCCTTTTAGTGCTGGCTGGATATGTGGCTTCCAGCCATTTCCTGTGATGCACTGGAAATCTGCAGCGTGTCTCTAAAATCAGAGTGAAGTGGAACGATTCAGATTTCCATTACATGAGAGTAGATGTTAAAACTTCATGCTGATTTGAACTTGGCTCTCGCCAAGATAAGCACCAGCAAGTAGCTTCACAGTAAACTAATGTGATCCATATGTGTCTCCATCCATTTGCGCTTCCTTCCATATGATGATGTAGATATCCTTCTGTCTGGTGTTGATGGCTGAAGTGTAATGCTGGCTCCAGGGATCAGCTTATTGCCTCCCTAGCGCATCAGCACACACAACGGCTGCGATGCTGGCTCCGGGGATCAACCATAGTGCGGTCTCCCCAGCGCATCAGCATGACAACCGTCTGGATTGAGCTAAGTAGGGTACATCTCTGGGGTCTTCAAGTGGGCACCTTCGATTGTTTAGTCGACTAGCCCACGACACCTCAAGAGGGCTCGACAGTGATTCTGGCGTCCCAGAATCACCCCTCCGTCCCCACTCAACTCAGCCCAGCTTACTTACCTGTACATCAGCGTTTCTTTCTTTCTATTGTGCTTGAGATCCCCAGCCAGAATCTTTCCGTCTCAACCACAGCCAGTTGCTGCTCCTCTCTGCTGCTTCAGATAAGTTCTTCACTGTGCGACTAACCCTTGGTCATTGAATCCGACATCTCTGAGAAACCGGGTTGTAGAGTGTGCCACAAATCCTCGACAACCCATTTCCACTGGGTAAACCGGACTCTCCATCCTCGCTGTTCCTTCAGTGGCTAGTTGAGCATACCGCAGTTTCTTCCTCTCATCGCCTCATCTACAGCATCCTCCCATGGCACTGTTAACTCTACCAGGTGAACAAGGCGTGCTGATCCAGACCACAAGACAATATCTGGTCGAAGGTTAGTGGTGGCAATCTCAGGTGGAAAAATAAGCCGTTGACCAACATCTGCCAGCATTTTCCAGTCTCTAGCAGCTTCCAGTTGTCCTGGGCGAGGATTGGCTTTAACACCTTTTCTTGGTGGTTGCTCTCCTGGGGCGGAGGAATGTTGTCTTTTGTGTGTAATGTTTTGATGGAATAGGTGGCAACTTATTGGTCATGTTACGCTTGTCTTCCAATGCTAAGGCCAAACATCGCAGCACCTGGTCATGGCCAAGTAAACCGTCCTTGGCTAAGAGCCACCTTACATCCTGTCAAAATGTGCCTTAATGTTGCAGGTGATGAACACAAAGGACATGAGGATCCTCTCCTACCCAGAGGTTTAGGTTCTGTGGTGATGGGAGAACATCATATATTGACCTTATAAGAAACTGATCCTGCTCTGTTCCATTGACCATAGGTCTTGCCAGCCAATCTTGCGTTGTTCCACACTCTCCCATCTCATCCATTCTCCCTGCTTGGCCTGGGAAATGGCCTTTATACACCTCGCCCTCTCCTCCTGCTTTTGCACCTCGTTGACTACCAGCTTCCTCTGTTGAGCTGGGGCTGCCTTGTGCCATGTAGGAGGAGCTGAACTGAGACCAAGACCCCCTCTTCCATGCTGAACTTGCCCCATGATATCACCAATTCGAAGGGCAGCCTCCACAGCTTTCTTTGCCGCCCACTTTCTTCCAGTTTTCAACACAGGTGCTGCCTCCCTTACGCATTTGTCGCGTGACTCTACTAATGTCATTTCCAGTCGGACCTTGGCGCACTTAAACTCCTCGGTTAGAGCGGAGACAGGTAGCTGCAGTCTTCCTTTACCATAAAGTCCCACTCTGCTGAGGCAGCGTGGAACTCCCAACCATTTCCTGATTTGTGAACTGATTAAAGCTTCCAGCTTCTCTACTGTTGTCAAAGAAACCTCGTACACAGTCAGAGGCCACAGCAACCTTGGCAGTAGACCAAACTGAAAGCACCAGAGTTTTAGTTTGCCTGTTAAAGCGCTGCTGTCTATGCTCTTCAACCCTTCCACAGCTTATTGTCTAACTTCTCCCACACGAACTGTGTCCTTTAGATCCCCGTCATACCATCTCCCAAGGCTCTTCACTGGCTTCTCAGACACTGTTGGTATTGCCTCACCATTAATGAAAAACGTTTTATCTACTACTTTACCTTTAATTATAGAGATGCTCCTTGATTTAGCGTTCTTGAATTGCATTCATGCCCATTCAATAGAACTATTTTACTACATCTACAATTACCAGACTGTGATCTGGAATATTCAGGAAACCTTAAACTGTCCCTGTGAGGAATTGGCCTAATTAAGCTGTTAAATGTCCCGATTTAATCAAGTTAAATCACAATTTAAAGGTAGACTGGAAAGGGCTTGAAAATGGATTGTTCTCTTACTCATGTGCCATTCCTCTGCTTTGGTTTCCAATCTTTGTTCCATTTTCATCACATCTGTGAAACTTCTACAGCTGTGCAAGCTTCCCTTCTGACAATTGCATTGTGGTGGGCGACTGGAATTTATTGCTGCTGTTAACAACATGCATTGGGCCATATTTTCAAAGAGTTTACGCCAGTCCTTCATTAACTCCTATTTTTTTTTTAAAGAGAAAATTCCATGTAAAAGATACAAAGCTGAGAAGTTTAAAAGGCCATGACTAGTGGTACTTACTTTGGTTCTAGTTTTTTTTAAAATAGGAAGACGAGTAAATGCTATGAAAACACAGCCCATTGAGTGAAAAAATAAAACATAAGACTTTGTTAAAGGCAGCAAAAAACTCAACTAGCACATCATAATTGTGAGTAGGGAAGCTAGCAAAGGTGTGGAAGGTGAGACCAATAATCAAATTAATCTTACTCTTTCACCTTTATCACATTGATGATGCAGCAACCAGAATAACTTCAAACATCATAAAATAGAAGAGAATGTAAAACATCTGTTAAAATTACATGTGAAGCTCCATGCACTTGAGGTATTCTGTGCTTTGGCATTCCCCGGCAGTGGGTGAAACAGAAGAAGGATGGGATAGATGTCTGTCTCAGGGACCACCATCGCCTGGCAATGGAACTCTTCACAACTTATCATAAGACTGGGACAGAGATTCTGAGCAGCGATGATTTTCAGCTGGGTATATCCAATGCTTTTCCCTACCCAAGCTACGTGTAGCCGCTTTTATCTAGACTAACGGGAGGACTGGATTGAGACAGGATTGAGGTAGGAAATGGAGATCGTAGTGAGAGAGGGCCTTAAGGCTGACATTTAATACATTCATGATTTAAACTTTTTTTTTTTGCTGTGCCTTGTTGTGTTTAATAAATTTATACTTGTATGAAGTCTTCAATAATAAAACTACAGGAATGTCTGAAGAATAATTCAGTGTTTTAAGATGAATATCTTTAATATGTACTTCAGGTTTTTCACTCAACATTTGCTTCAAATGTATTACTGTAAAATAAAACATAAAATAGCAGTGCAGAGGTGGTAAACCATGGTAAACTATAGTAAATGCATTGCATAACCACGGGGGAAGCATGGGAATAATTACTGTGCAAATTTACTGTGGTAAACATTTATAAGGGTATTACAGAAATATTAAACCTACAAAACCTATGCCAAACTCACAGGCTTGCCAAGTTTGTGGGTGGCCATTGTGCAGTAGTGTGTGCTTGGAAATCATTCTGACCCCTGACAAGCAGGCTATCTGACAGAAATCACCACTTACATCCATCATTTATAAAAGAAAGATGACTGGGATTGCATTCATTGCACAGCGCCAGTCAGCACCATGCAAACAGCAGCTTTTTGTAAACTAGTACATGAAGGGTATACATTGCATGAAGGACCTGGGTATCTCCTGTGTTGTCCAGCTCTACATCCTGACTAAACTACTTGATTACAACAACACTGGGAGCATAGACTATGTTGAACTTGGCACAGGTCTACAAAAAGCAAGGTACATGTTAAAAGTTCAAGAGATAGTTGAACCTTTCTGAAAAGATGTTAGCAATGTTGCTAGTATTTTTTTAGAGTGCCTACTTACAAGACTTGCTCTATCTATGCCTACTTTGCAGACAAAACCTGCAGAGTTTCAAAGGACGAATGCTTGAGCATAGAGAGCCGTTATTATTATTTGTTTATTTAGCAGACGCCTTTATCCAAGGCGACTTACAGAGACTAGGGTGTGTGAACTATGCATCAGCTGCAGAGTCACTTACAATTACGTCTCACCCGAAAGACGGAGCACAAGGAGGTTAAGTGACTTGCTCAGGGTCACACAGTGAGTCAGTGGCTGAGGTGGGATTTGAACCGGGGACCTCCTGGTTACAAACCCTTTTCTTTAACCACTGGACCACACAGCCTCCTACTGGACCACACAGCCTCCTATGAAGTTGCTAACATGGTAAATGTGGTGACAGAGTCCCTAATCTGTTTCTGCTGATTGACCCTGTAGTGGTTTGGGAGACAACACATCGATAGTGCCGATTGCTAAAGACTGGATGCTTAGCTTCCATGTATAGCTGTTTCAGATTGGGTCAAACAGGCTGCTCCTTAAAGGGCTGCTTTATATGCCATCTACATTTTTCAGTTTTTCATGCATTACCTGATTAACATTGTATAAATGGAGGATACACTATGAATGTTCACACAGTACTGAAGTTATAAGGATGGCAAATAACCCACAAGACCATGAATGGGAGAGTCATTGTCTAGTTCTTTCTCATGGGTGAAATACGCATGGAGTATTCTGTTTTCATAACAAAGAAAATATGTTTAACCCTACATTTAAACAATTGAATTCAAAGAATGACCTTCCTTCGATCAAGTGGCGTAATTTGTAACCGTGTGATCAGCCCAGTCACTCTGTCGTTGAATTTAAATGCAATGCTTGTCAGATTCTAAAAAGAGGTCGGTTAAAAAAAAAAAAAAGTGTTGAATATGAAAATTCAATGCCAGAACTCCCAACATTGGGTAATGTGTGTTCCCTGTCATTCTCTATCGCTGCTTACGCTTAGATCATTCTTTATCAGGCTTATCCAAAAAAAATATTTTCAGCCACTTCTTAAAAACTGAATTTCAGTTTTAGATATGACCACTAGGGGGTGGGAAATGGTCATTTCTGCCCCTTCTGCAACAGTAGGTCAGTAAATGGAAAAATACAGTTACACTTGTGGTTGGAAGAAAGTCCTTTTAGCTGGAAAATCTAGTAAGCCTGGTAGATAAAGGTCTAAGCAGACACTGCATTATGATAGGGAACACAGATACTAGGCTATCAAACAAATGGGTAATACAATACTTTAAAAATGTTGATGATATAATGTATCCCTTTAAACGTGTATGGATAAACTCGTTAGACTAGCTCCTTTGCCATCCTTAATGTTTTTTCCCTTTACCTTTTTCAAGTTTTTGCAATCTTTCAGAGTATGTCACTTAAATTCAGTACAAGGCCCTCTATTTAAAGTATTTCAAATTTGTCAACGGTTTTACAAAACCTTACGAGGTGGCCAGTTGATCTTGGGATAACCACCTAAATATTTATTTGTTCACCAGTGCAGGACCACAATAGGTTACTGTAATGGAGACTGTCCAGACTGGTACCATAGTCAATGTGTTACATGTCCTGGCAGTCACCACTGTGGAAATTGTTTCAGAGGAATGAGGAATCAGATCCTAGTTATTGTTAATCTTAAACTACCTGCTTAGTTAGTCCAAGAATGCTAATTGGTGCCATTCCTGTGTCAAGTCTTTTGAGTGATAATTAAACAGGCACAGCTTTCCAGTTGTACAGCTATGGCTAAAAGTCTTTTTGCACCACCTACAATTTCAGGATTGAGACATAACTGTCAAAATCTTTTATTTTTGTCACTTTGACATTAAGTATATGCAAAACTACAAGGCTGGTATATAATTCAGTATGTTAAAGTAACATTATTCAGTAGGTTTCGTTTGACTATGAACCAAAATGAGTTCCATTCCATAGGGTGATGCAACACTTTTAACCATAGCTGTAGAGGATGGCATTGCTGCTAGCTGGTGTTCAAGGAACCTGCAGTGTAAAACAGCCACTCCAGAATCCGAATAGGTGTTTCACACCAGAAAGAAACAGCTTCAGTTAAAATAATTATTTTAAGTTCTTCCTAAATGTTAATATTGTTTTATTCTTTTTGCATTGCAGTCTGGTGATGAACATACAGTAGACTCCAGAGCATTCACTAGCTCCACACTCTCACTAGCTCCACACTCTCACAAGCTCCACACTCTCACAAGCTCCACACAGTCTGTACAAAAGTACTGTTTGTGTGCATGAGAAAACAGTGTATGTTTGTAAAATTATATTCCGGATTTCAACAAAACTATTTAGTAAAGAAAAACATAAGGAAAATGTGGGATTCTTGATGGAGAAAATAGACCCACATTGAAAGCCTTTTTTTATTTGATTTAGGAAATAAGTTGTCCATGCTCTACTCAAGAGCTGAAACTCAGTAAGCTTGACCAGCTAAGGGTAGTTATTAAATCTTGGGCAGTCGTTGTGTGGTGCAACCACTGTTTGGTTTGCATTCACTTCTCTAGTGCTATTTCACATGTATTCAATCACAGTACAGTTATTTTTCATTTCAGATGTAGATTTGAGGTATCATTCATGGAATTGATGTCTTCCACTTGACTTTATATGATCCCTTAATGCAGATGAGTTCAAAGCATGCAAACGCCACGCTGAATATTTTCAAACAGTTGCTGCCTTTTGATAATGTGTTTTGAATAGGGATGGGTTATAGTACTCGAGTACTCAGAATAATTACTCAAGCACTAATTTATTACCCGAAACTCGAAAAAATATAAATAATATCTCTTCATGAATGTAAGTTCAATATATTGTTGCGACCCGGTCAGTTCAGGTTGGCGGACTTTTATTTCATCTGGTCCTGTGCATTCATGTTATCTGTATTGTTCAGGGTTGCCAACTATTTCTATAAAAACCAACCACTTCTTCCTGAAAACCTGCCCACAACTCGCCCACAATCACCTTTAGTTGTTCAGGGTTGCCAGATTGGGGGAAAATTATTATTATTTGTTTATTTAGCAGACGCCTTTATCCAAGGCGACTTATAAAGACTAGGGTGTGTGAACTATGCATCAGCTGCAGAGTCACTTACAACTATGTCTCACCCGAAAGACGGAGCACAAGGAGGTTAAATGACTTGCTCAGGGTCACACAATGAGTCAGTGGCTGAGATGGGATTTGAACCAGGGACCTCCTGGTTACAAGCCTGTTTCTTTAACCACTGGACCACACAGCCTCCAATCTTCCATTTGTGGAGGAAAATCAAAGCCATGGGGGGGGAGAAATAGGGTTAAAGGTTTCATGGGGGAATGTGTGGGGAAAATATTTTTTAAATGGGGGGATTCAGATAAAAATAGGGACATTTTACATTCTCTGTAATTAGCTTCTTAGAGATCTTTCAATGATATTCATCCTACTTTCTAACAGTGAGTGACTGTGCAGTAGTGTACCAATTGCAGCACAGGCTATAATTTTAACCAATCCCACATATTTATGTGTCACAATAACACCCCCCACCCTCCCACTTGAAATGACCAATCATACATACTCTCTCAACTCCTGCCTGATCAGTTGTTAACGACAGGCAACAGCTCTAATTTATATTACTTTAAAAATCATATTACTTTATTCCGCCTCCAAGTGGTGGACATATGTTTTGATCAATCATACTTACACTCTTCGAGCCCTTGAGGTATGCCCTTCTTATGCATAGCTGCTGAGCAAGCAAGAGAGCTGACGAAGTACGAGAGGCGAGACATTCTTAGAAATATTTTGACATATATCTTAATGATGTCAACAAAAACATCTTCTCGACAGCGATGTACAAACAATGGGAGGCAGAACTGGAATTGAAAGGTATGTATAGATGTTATTAGTTATTGCATCTTAGTTTTTCATTGTGCAATGAAATTACGTGTAGTACCAGTAGTACATGAACATTCTGACTTCATCGCACCAAGTGTACTGCTTTGATGGTTAACATTTTGGGTCTTGAGTTACACAAAGTGCTGCTGGCAGATATTGGTAACAGTTTGTATTCACTTATCATTGATGAGAGCACCAATATGACATTCACACAGACACTTTCTATTGTGATACCCTAGTTCTTCAAAAAAGAAGATTGTGTCAACCTTCTTTAAATTCATTCCAGTGGTTGAGACAGATGCAGAATCCCTTGTACACACTCTGTGTACTGCACTGGAAGAAGATGGCCTGGATCTGCAAAAGTGCATTGGCATTGGTGTTGATGGGGCAAGCGTAATGATAGGATGCAAACATTCACACCCTGCTAAGAGAAAAGGTTGCTTTGAATTTTTTTTGTGTTTTGTTACCGCGAATGCTTTCGCGTCCTCGTTCATTAAGTGCTAACTTTGATTTGGTCCGGCCCCATGTCATCTAGATGCCCTTACTCTGCCCCCCCCCCCTCAAATGAGAGTAGTGGTCCGCCCTCTTCTCTGTGTGTGAGGGGACTGATACAGACTAGAGCCACAGCCTGTGTGTGTGGAATAGAGTGAGCGAGAAAGTGAGTGAGTTTTTAGGATAGACAGGAGGAAGGATTTATTGCTTTTGTGGTGTGGTCCTGACCCAAAACGGACCCTGTTTAATTAAGTAGTTTTGTTAGCGCCCGAATCCCATCTATGTCTCCTGCTTTGAGCCTCAAGATTTACAATATTTTGTAAACAATAGTTACAATATTTTATTCACGTATACCACCTTAACACTAGCCATGGAAGTCATTTTGATGGGTTGAGGTTTTCAAATTTAAGTTACTCTGCCTGTCTGAAAGTCATGTGGTTGTCCGTTTATGACTTTTCCTAAATAAATACCCCGATGGCGTTTGAAAGGCAGGATCACAAAAATAAGGAAGTTGTAAGCCCGCCCACCTAGCAACAAAGCCATAATTTTGACTGACTTTAATACATGTTTTTATTTTTAATATAACCTACAATATTCTTATATATATAATAATCTGTTATACAACAACATTAGAAATGCATGTAGCAAAGGAGAAGCCATACTAATGGGGGATTTCAGCTTCCTCCATATAAAATGGGAGAACACGGCGGGGAGCATGACAGATGAAATTGAAATGGTAGAAATGACAAATGATTGCTTCCTAACACAATTTGTCAAGGGACCAACTAAAGGGGAGGCATGCCTTGATTTAATCTTTTCAAATAACAAAGACAGAATAACTAAAACAGAGGTCAGAGAACCATTGGCAAACTCAGACCACAACATGGTCTCATTTGAAGTGCTTTTTAAAACCCCAAAAGTAATGACTAAAGCTAAGGTTTACAATTTTAGGAAGGCAAACTATGAAGAAATGAAGCAGAGACTAACATAAGTAGATTGGAGTAAAATAGAGAAAACACCCACGGAAAAAGATGGCTGTTTTTTAAAAATGTAGTACTAGAGGCGCAAAACAATTACATCCCAAAAGTAGACAAATCTAAAATCTAAAGCAAAATTGCCAAAATGGTTTAACAGAACAATTAAAAAAAAATATTTGGAGAAAAAAGGCACTTTACAGAGCGTTTAAAAGGGACCAAGACCAAAGTACACAGAAAGAGTACTTGGAACTGCAAACACAAGTCAAAAAGGAAGTTAGAAATGTCAAGAGAGAGATAGAAATGAGCATTGCTAAGGGGGCTAAAAACAATGCCAAAAAGTCTTTTCAATATTATAACAGCAAGAGAACATTCAAAGAGGAGGTAAAATGTCTAAGAGATATAAATGGCAAAATCATAGATGAAGAAAAAAAATAGCAAATATATTAACCCTTTCCAGCCCAGAGATGCCAATTGGAATCACTGTTTTAGGGTCTTAGATTTCAGTATTTGTGGTCAATTTTTTTTTGTGTCAACATTGGTAGTAATGGCAAGGGGTATTAGAGAAAGGGTGCTTGCATGGTCATGTGACTTAGAGTGCATGAACTGAAGCTTAGTAAATCCTCCTATTCTTCCAACTTTATTTCAATTATTTGAACAGTATTTAAAACAAATATTATAGTTATTTTTCTACAAACATGTTTTATAGATGTTTGTACCTAGTGTCAAAAACTGTTTTATTATTTTCAAAATAATTTTAATTATTTTTATGAAGCATAAAAATGTGTGACGCCAAATGGAGTCAGTGGGCCTATAGCACGCACAATCACTGCTGCATGCACTTCAGTGCCCCATGTGATATGTGTGTGTGTTTTTCAATAAATATGATGCTTTAATTAGTAAATTATGGCATTTAAGTGCTTTTTAGTTATAGTATTATGTGTTATAAATATTAATTTATTAATCACTATTCATATAGTGCTTTATACAAAGCGCTTTACATAAATGATAAAACTATACAAAACAGTGAATAGTATAGGTGCTAGGATAAAGTATGTGCCAGTGGCAGGGAAGGTTGAGAGATAAGCAAGTCTACATCAGAATGGTAGAAGAACAAGAAGAACAAGAAATTTAAAGTTTTGGAATGGCCTAGTCAAAGTCCAGCCCTAAACCCCATTGAGATGTTGTGGCAGGACCTGAAACGAGCAGTTCATGCTGGAAAACCCAAAAATGTCACTGAGTTGAAGCAGTTCTGCATGGAGGAGTGGGCCAAAATTCCTCCACGGAGCTGCGAGAGACTAATCAATAACTACAGGAAGCGTTTGGTTGCAGTTATTGCTGCTAAAGGTGGCGTAACCAGTTATTGAGTCTAAGGGGGCGATTACTTTTTCACACAGGGGCATTGGGTGTTGCATAACTTTCTTTAATAAATAAATTAAATATGTATCAATTTTTTGTGTTATTTGTTCACTCAGGGTCTCTTTTATCTAATATTAGGTTTTGGTTGAAGATCTTATAACATTCAGTGTCAAAAATATGCAAAAATGCAGAAAATCAGCTAGGGGGCAAATACTTTTTCACGGCACTGTAGCTGTACCTGCAGGAGATCAGTCTGATGCTAGCATTGAGTCAGATGAGGAAAGGGAAAAGCAAACTCCAGATTATGAAGTAGGAAGTGAAAGTGCAGGTCAGCTTCCAGATATTGGACTTGAGGTAGAAGTGTTTGATGGGGAACAGAATGATACTGAGGATGTTGACTATGTACCTCAGCCAGAAATATACCATTTCAAAATGTTCCAGATTTTGTTTGCAAATTATATAGTATTATCTTTTTTAAAGCTATTAATTGTTTTTTTTTTAACCTTGATATGTTAAAAAAAATGTCCAAGACAATTCAAGTGCCTTTTGTTGAACAAAAAAGTTAATAAATCACATAAAAAATGTATGCACTTTTTCTTTTATGTGGCCCAATGATGCCAAATGTACTCATGTTAAATTTCCAAAATAAAATATGCAGTTGCAAAAAAACATCCAAATTTGGAATATTTAAGGTATTTTCAAGTAATTTTATGAATGACTTATTTTTCTGATGTGTAGAAATTAATGTGGGCTGGAAAGGGTTAAATGATTACTTTTCACAAGTTTTTACAAAGGAGGATATGGGCAACATGCCCCACATGTTGACTTGTTCCTATCCAGTTTTAAATAACTTTAGCATAACAGAGGCAGAAGTGTTAAAGGGACTAGGAGCTCTTAAAATAAATAAATCCACTGGGCCGGATGAGATCCTCCCAATAGTTGTCAAAGAAATGAAAGAAGTTATTTACAAACAGCTAACCAAGATCATGCAACAGTCTCTTGACACAGGGGTTGTACCGACAGACTGGAGAATTGCAAACGTAATACCGATCCACAAAAAGGGAAACAAAACCGAACCAAGTAACTACAAACCAATAAGCCTGACTTCTATTATATGTAAACTTATGGAAACTATAAGATCCAAAATGGAAAATTACCTATATGGTAACAGTATCCTGGGAGACAGTCAGCATGGTTTTAGGAAAGGGAGATCATGTCTAACTAACCTGCTTGATATATTTGAGGATGCAACATCAACAATGGATAATTGCAAAGCATATGCCATGGTTTATTTAAATTTCCAGAAAGCTTTTGAGAAAAAGATTAATTCTCAAACTGAACGCAGTAGGGATTCAAGGAAATGCATGCACATGGATTAGGGTGTGGTTAACATGTAGAAAACAGAAAGTACTGTTTAGAGGAGAAACCTCAAAATGGAGCGAGGTAACCAGTGAAGTACCACAGGGATCAGTATTAGGTCCTCTGCTATTCCTAATCTACATTAATGACTTTGATTCTGGTATAGTAAGCAAACTTGTTAAATTTGCAGACGACAAAAAATAGGAGGAGTGGCAAACACTGATTCATCAGCAAAGGTCATCCAAAGTGATCTAGACAGAATTCAGAACTGGGCAGACACATGGCAAATTACATTTAATAGAGAAAAGTGTAAGGTACTGCATGAAGGCAATAAAAGTGTGCATTATAAATATCATATGGGAGATACTGAAATTAATTTCATTAAAACTAATGGGGTTCATGAGGGTTTCTTACCTATACACTAAACAACTTTAAAACACCTATTTATACAATAGGAAAATGAATACTCATTCAAAGTTTGTATGTCTTTCAGTGTAATTATGTTTAACTGCAAAATGAACATCTATTTAAATAATATTTTGACAAAAAACAGGTAAACAATAAAAAAAATGCATTTTGGATTATTATGAGTTATTAGTTTATATAGTTTTTTTAAAATTTAACATTAAAAAAAAAAAAGATGATTCCATTTTTATTTACAAGATTACTGGACTCTAGCATTGCAGTGAGTGGTCACATCTTTTAGCTTGTATGCCATTGTGGTCTTTATGGCAGTTTTCTCCACAGTCGGAAACTGTTGCTGCACATTTGCACAAAGAGGATTTCATAACAGCATTTTCTTTAGTGTTTGACTTCCTCCCAGTCACTGAAGTAGCAGCCATTTCCTCTTTTGAAAAGAGAACTTCCATCATGTCTCTTGTCATTTTCCTGTGATTAGAAAGGTTAACCATTGCAAACTTCTCTTTAGGAATAGATATCTCAAATCCTAGATCAATCTAAAAAAAACACATTTGACTTAATTAAAAAAAAAATATCTAGAAACAGAAACTTGAACCATTACAAAAGTGCATTCCGACTGTCAACCTCTGATTGTGTTCAAAGTAATGACAAATCTTTAAGCTTAAGAATTACACTTCTTGCCACTAGCCTCAAAAGAGTTAAACTGATTGCACCACCCACAATATATTTTTTATCTGGGCCCTAGGTTCAATATAAACTTCGGAGCATGTGTTTATTATTTACAATAGACAAAATAAAAGAAAACAAAACAAAAGCCTAACCTGTTCTCGGGCCCTATCTAAACAGGTGTTGATACTAACTAAATACGAGTCAGGCTAAGCCTGTTCCCTCATCATCAAAACCAAATCAAAATCCAAAAGTCAAAATCCAAATACCTGTTTCAGTGTTCGTTTACCAGTAACCCAAATAACAAATAACAAATCATTTTCTTCTACCCAGTCTCCAGTCTCCAGTCTCCAGTCTCCAGTCTCCAGTCTCCAGTCTCCAGTCTCCAGTCTCCAGTCTCCAGTCTCCAGTCTCCAGTCTCCAGTCTCCAGTCTCCAGTCTCCAGTCTCCAGTCTCCAGTCTCCAGTCTCCAGTCTCCTCACATTCTCCCTCATCCAACACTCACACACACAGTTTTTAAATACCAATCAATTACATCGTTGAAGACAATTAACAAAACATTGAATTGAGTTATTAATTTGGACTGGAGCCAACCCTGACTCCAGTAGCTTCCACATGGTCCTAATGCCGCCATGTATTGTCCCTGCACAACAAGTAGGGTTTACCAACCTGTTTGTTTATATTGTTTTTCCCCCGTTTTACTGACCAATCCCTTACACTACCCCCCTCTTTGCATGATTCCATGGGATCGGGCATACAAAAAAAAACCTCCTCTGGCCAGTAGAACACCACACTTTTTTTCCCCCCCAAATTTATGTCTCCAACCATGGTCCCAGGTCTTTTAGACGCTGATTAGAGACATATACTCCGTTGCATACCCAACCCCATATTTAACCTCTCTAGGCAATAATTTTCTGCTTAAGAACAGTACTGGATGTTCCTCTCCATCCCTTTCCTGTGAGAGTAGTACCCCTAGACCTACTGCTGAAGCATCCGTCTGCAGAATGAAAGGTTTGTTAAAATCAGGGCTAATCAACACGGGTTCTTTACAAATAGCTGATTTTAGTTTGTTAAAGACTTTCTCTGCTTTGGTGTTCCAAACAATTTGGTCGGATTTTTTTCCTCCTGTTAATTCTGTAAGGGGAACCGCTCTAGTAGTGAAATCTTTTATGAAGTGTCTGTAATAGCCTATTAGCCCCAAGAATGCCCTCAGTTGCTTCTTATTGGCAGGTTGTTTACAGGCTTGTATGGCATGTACCTTCTTTTCCTTGGGTTTGATTTTCCCATTCCCCAGTATAAACCCCAGATACTTAGTTTCTTGTACGACAGATGCACACTTCTTTTTATGAGCCATCAGGTTACTGACCCGCAATGAATGCAGCTCTGCCCTCACCTGATGTAAATGGGATTCCCAATCCTCACTAAAAATAACCACATCATCCAGATATGCCACCACATACTGCTGGTGGGGTCTAAGAACCTTATTCATGAGGCGTTGAAAAGTAGCTGGTGCCCCATGAAGACCAAATGGGAGAACAGTAAACTGAAAACGCTGTTTTCTCCTTAGAACTTTCTTCTAAGGGTACTTGCCAATAACCTTTTGTTAGGTCTAAATTTAGCCCGTCCCAATTTCTCAATCGTTTCATCTATTCTTGGCATGGGATAAGCATCAAATTTTGACACTTCATTTACAGCCCTAAAATCAGTACAAAATCGGATGGTGCCATCCGGTTTCGGCACCATCACAACTGGACTTAACCAATTGCTGTCTGACTCTTCAGTTACATGCATTTATAACATCTTTTAGCTCTCTTCTGTCATGCTCTCCCATTTAGCCTGAGGGATTCTATATGGTGTTTTTCTAACCACTACCCCTGGTGGTGTAACAATTTTGTGTTTAATTAGATTAGTTCTCTCTGGCAAATCTGAAATCATATCCCGATTTTCATTGAGTAAAGTCATTATTTCAGCCTTTTGGGTCTCTGACAAATGTTCACCAATTGCAATATCTTCTGAATTCAAATTTACTGCCTGTGTATGTGCTACATCCTCTATCTGTCCTTCTTCCCATGATTTTAACAGGTTAATATGAAACAATTGATATGGTTTTCTCTTATCAGGTCTAAACAGTTGGTAGTTTATGTCCGACACTTTCTCTACTACCTGATATGGCCCCTGCCATTTAGCTAAAAACGTATGTACATGCGAGGGAAGTAAAACCAACACTTTATCCCCTACATTGAACTTTCGCAACCTAGCCCCAGCATTATAGTGTTGCTGTTGTTTCTCCTGTACATCTTCCATATTTTGTTTAACGATTTCAGCTACCTTGCTCATTCTTTCTTTCATTTGACAAACATACTCAATTAAACTACATTTCTCTTCCCAGGTTTCTTTTTATGACATCCAAAATTCAAAGCAATTCAAAGGGGAAAACCCAGTGGAACTTGAGATACTTCTCTAAAAGCAAACAGTACATAGGGAAGCAACCTGTCCCAATCCTTACCATCGGCTTGCATCAGTTTTTTAACATTTGTATCAACGTTTTATTAAATCGTTCCACAAGCCTGTCCATCTGTGGATGGTAAACTGAGGTCACTATTTTCTTAATGTGGCACAATTTGCACAGTTCTTTTAATATAGAAGCTATGAAAGACGTTCCCTGAACTGTGATCACCTCATTTGGAAAACCCACCCTGCTAAAACCCTGTAAGAGGGCTTGCGCTATATTCTTGGTGCTGGGGATTCTCAACAGAATTGCTTCTGGGTACCTGGTTGCATAATCTACGATGACCCGAGTTTGTTTTTCCCAGGGGTCCAATCAAATCCATCCCAATACGAGTAAATGGGATGTCAATAATGGGTAGTGGTATTAAAAGGAGCTGGTGTCGGTTTTTTCTTCGAAACTAGCTGACACTTTACATTGCTTACAGCGATTAAGAATATCCTGGTAATCCCCTGGCCAAAAGAATCTATTCAAAATTCTTTCTCTTGTCTTATGTGCGCCCAGATGACCACCCAACACATGACTATGAGATAAATAAAAAATCAAGTCTCTAAACTTACAGGGTATTACTTACAGTAATTGCTCCAACCAATCCCCTTGCTTTGTTTTTGTCACGCGGTACAATAAATCATGTCTGGTAATAAAATGTGGAACGGGTAAGCTGTCTCTAGTGTTTTCATAATTGTCATCAATTTCATAAACTTGCTCAAAAGCAGAGCGTAAATTTGAGTCCGCGAGTTGCTCTTTCCTGAAATCCATTTGGGAGACAGGCAATTCATTCCACATTTTCACTGACATCTCCCTTTCTCCTATCACAGCTTCTGCTTTTCTAAGTCTTTCCTGCCTCGTTGTTTCACTTTCCCTAGAGCACTCTCCAGAAGGTAACCTTTGTGGTGTAGGCGGTTCACTGCTTTTTGGTACACTTTCAACAGTACTCTCAGATTCTGTCCCTGAATTAACCAACACATCACAGTTTCCTGGTATTCTATCTCTTTTCCCTGTAACCCCATCCTGTTTTTTCTGTTTCCTCGTTCTTCTAGTTTTACCAGGTTCAGCAAACAGTTCCTTTGAAAATGCAAACAACTGGTCTACCTCACAAACCCCCTCTCTGGGTTTCTCATCCTCTGCCTGTAATGAGGATAAACCCTTTTTTCCCTTTAATATTTTCTCAAAATTGGGCCAGTCCCTACCTACAACTACTGGGTAAGGTAAGCGAGGAACCACCCCAAACTTATATCGTACCAAGTCCCCTCCAATTTCTATCTCCACCAATTTAGCTGGGTAAGTTTTAGTATCGCCAAGAATACAATTAATCCACACTTCATTACAACTAGGCAATTTTAAACTTTCAATTAACGAGGCAGTGATCAAACTTTGACCACAGCCGGAATCCAAAAGAGCTAAAGTCTCTTGACCTGCTACACGCACGTTACACAAATAGTCATCCACTACCATTCGTGAGGTAAACAAGTTGTTACTAGTGGTAACATAATTACACTCCTTGTCATCCATATTTCTATAGGCACCAGCCCAGCTGCAATCCATTTTTTCTACCTCTGTTTTACAGTGTCTGGCAATATGTCCTTGTTGATGACAATTAAAACAGATAATGTCAGGATTAACTCCCCCTCTATAGGTTTCACCCCAAGGTCCCTTCACAGCTCTTGGCTGCTCTTCATCACCCCGTTTCCCAAACACAGTGTTACCCTGTTCCGTGAGTTCTTGGTTCTTCGGGAATGGGGTGCGTGTTTTAACGTGCCGTTGTTCCTCAGCGGAATGACGAGGCAGCCTGTCCGCGGCTGTGTGTCTTTCAAATAGGGAGATTAAGTCCTAGGGTTAGGGCTGGTTTGCCTCACCATTTTCCTCAAATGAAAAGGTAATGCCCGCAATACCTGTCCATAACAAGTAGCTCCACCACCCGAGCCGATGAGTTGATCTCAGGCAGTAACCATCTCCACGCCAAATGTATAATGTCAAACATCTGCTAACGCAGTACTTTATCCTTCTGAAACAGTGTGGCAATGTTCCCCGCCCTTGTGTGTATTTCTGTGTTATATGTTGAAGAATGCCTGCTGTCCCCGCTCCATCAGCAGAGGAAGAATGCCTGCTGTCCCCGTGTCCACCAGCAGAGGAAGAATGCCTGCTGTCCCCATCTCCTCCAGCAGAGGAAGAATGACTCGCCTAACTGGACCGGGAGGTGGGACTGGTCTTCTCTCTCCCTCCTTACTCTTTTCTGTCCCCCTTGACCTCTCCTCACTTTCTCGATGAACTCGCCTATCTCCTCTCCTCCCTCTCTATCTACCCCAACTGTCCTGTTAGGTGATTTCAATATCCATCTCTCCAACCCCTCCCACTCTGCCGGATTCCATTCTCTCCTTCACTCCTTCAACTTCTCTCTCTCTTTCGCTCTCTCCCCATTGCTCTAGAATCTACCAGGCTCTCTCCCTCCTCCTCAGCCAAGAACCTCAGAGTAACCCTGGACCCCTGCCTCTCCTACTCTCAGCACATCTCCACTCTAGCACGCACCTGCCATTTCTTCCTGAGCAACATACGAAGAATCCGACCCTTCCTCACCAACTACTCCACGCAACTCCTTGTCCAGGCCCTGGTACTCTCCCGCCTAGACTACTACAACTCCCTCCTGGCCTCCCTGTGTCCGCCACCCGTCCGCTCCAGCTCGTCCAGAACTCCTGGTGTTTTCTCTGCCTCACTTCTCCAATGCTACTCCACTGCTTCGCTCACTCCACTGGCTCCTGATCGTTGCTCGCATCCAGTTCAAGACTCTTGTACTCGACTACCGATGCCTTGACCAGACTGCACCCAGCTACCTCCAGACCCTCATCTCTCCCTACACCCCCACCCGACCTCTCCGCTCGGGCTGCACTAGAAGACTGGCTGTACCTCCTCTATGCTCCCCTGCCTCCAGAGCCTGCTTTTTCTCCACCCTCCCCTGCAGTGGTGGAACGACCTTCCTATGGCTGTCAGGACTGCCCAGTCCCTGACCACCTTCCGGCACCTCCTCAAGACACACCTCTTCAGACAACACCTGTAAAACTCAACTCTTCCTTTCTGGACAATATAGCACTCTGTCTTTAATGCACTTTAACTTGCACTTATCTGCTCCCTATTTTACTGTATTTAACCCTGCACTTAACCCAATCGGTAGTATTTTGTATTTCACCTGCACTCGTATCTAATCCTGGTGTAACTATCAACACTGTTATGTGTTCTTGAACTGCCCTGATATCAAATCATACTGTGTTTTGTATTTCCTCTTATTAGGACTGAAGTCATTGTATTTTGTATCTTGCTCTTAATTGTACTGTTATTATTGATGTATTTTTTTTGTATACAACTGCAAGTCACCCTGGGTAAGGGTGTCTACTAAGAAATTAATAATAATAATAATAATAATAAGTGCGTTATAATAATAATAATAATTATTATTGGTGATAAATCTCTCCCGACCTGTGAGGGTGTTGTTTAAAGGGAACAGAGTACCTTGAACTGGATGGCCTGACAATTCATTCCCAGGGTTAGGTTGTAACGGTCACTCTACACAACTGAGAAGTATTTGTACTGTCCTCCCCAAGGAAATACTACTGACCCTATTTCCTATAACTAAATAAGTCAGCAAGAGTGACAGACAGCAAACGCAGGGATGTCAGAAGTGTCAGTTTCATGAACAAACAGTTTATTGTTATGAATGATAATGTCAACAAATGGAAAAAAATTAACAAAAATCAAAATACGGATGGGATAGAACAGATAAAGAAATAAGAAAGATTGGAAACAATAATAACAATAATGATAAGAAAGTAAAACACATAATTGCAGAGAACAGGTAAGAATAAAGCTGGTACATATAAGTAGAAAAGGTGGACAAAACAGGTAAATAAACATGGTACCGGTAAATGGAAAACAGATGGACAAAAAGTGACACAGAGGAGAAAAGATTTGGAGTGTCCAGTGGGCCTCAAATAAACACACACAACACACACACACTCACAAACACACAACCCACACACACAGACAGACACAGAGAAAGATGAAGGTAAATTAAGTGACCACAGATAACAGTCTGGATGGCAGTGGATGGTGCATGAAAGTGAGGCCTAACAAGTCCAACAGAGCAATGTAATTGAAAACCAAACAAAGCAACAAAAGAACAACCCCCAAAAAAAAAAAAACAGGAAACAAAGTAGCAAATTAAAGTAGAAAAAAAATCCAAAGGAATGATCTCACCAACTGATAAGGAAGTCTAGCAAAGAGTCCAGTAATGATGGTGATTGTAGAAGGTTGAAAAAATTGAGTACGTTGAAATTGAATCTGTCCAGTAGTGAAATGTATTTTTGCTTATGACTATAAGTCGTCCTGGATAAGGGTGTCTGCTAAGAAATAAATAATAATAATAATAATAATAATAATAATAATAATAATAATAATAGTGCTGAGTAGAATGGTGACCAGTAGTTCAGTAGGCTCAGGAAATGGAGACTGTCACACATAAAACAACGAACACTAAACAGACCTTAATTAAACAGCTACACTTAAACAAGTAACAGTGAAACGAAAAGAAGTGTTTAGACAAAGTGTAGGATACACATGGGAGGAGTCATACGCAAAAAACGCTCATTATCATATAATAGACGTACCCTCTATTATAAAATTGTATTTATTGAATTATAAAATTCCCTTTCTATCAATAATTAATACATGCACTGGTATATCTAATACTTAAGTGGTTTGTTTACAAAAGATAAACCATACTGAAAAGGCTTGTAATAGTCTTACATACTGCAGTACATCGACACAGACTTGCACATAGTATTGTAAAAGCCACTGAGCACAAGGCAATTTTGAGACAACTTTTTCTGGAGGCTGTTGGAATAGTTGAATGTAACATTTTCAAGCAATGTTCACCTCTAAGCTATTCATGGGTTCTGGAAAATGCTAGCTGCCTGAGAAGTTGGTTGAAAGCTGCATGGATTAAGAGTGCACAGCAATGTACTTGTGTAGTCCCCAGTGCATGAACAAGGTCTGTGCTAAGCTACCCTCCTCCCCCTTTATTCTGTGTGAGCATGTGTTATGGCAAGGCAGGTTAATATCTTAAGGATTAAAGCACCAGTACCATCTATGTATTACCTTGGTAGTTCCGAATATGCACATGGAATGATGAACTTCATGTGCTGGTGCAAGTTGACATCTACTGGCCACTGTTAGAGCTACCTTGGACATACAGGGAGAGTGATAGGCTGTAATAACCAGCAGCATCTTAGCTCTGTGTATGGGGAGCTGTCTCCACTTTAAAAGCCTAACTGAAAGCGACTGTTGTTTTTCGTTTGTTTAAAATACAAAGCTCTTAAAAGCTTTGTCGTGCCCACCTTGGCTGCTTCACCTTTTGGACTTGTATAGTATTTGGGTGTATTTTTATATTTAATTGGAAAGTATGTTGGGTTGTGAAACGTAAATTAAAAAAAAAGCGCCTTGATAAATATGGTCAATGCCTTTATTTTTTCAGTGTTTTTGCCGAGATGGAAAATTTGTGCTTGTCATTTTACCATAACATTACAACAGTATGGACTCTTTTTTTTAATGAATGAATGGGTTGACTGCTGGCAACATAAACATATTGTTGATTTGAATTACATCATTGTATATGTCTGTAGCATGTTATTACGTTTCCTTTTTATACATATAACAAATGGGGCCTTTGTCAGAAAGCTTTAACTGTAATTTAAAGAATATTTTGTGTTTAAGAATAAAATAAAAAATTGAGTCAGTTAAAATTTGAGCTTTGAAATAAAATTGAACATACGCATATTTATAAATATTCAACAATACCATAGCATTTATTATTCTGAAAAGATAAATGTTTAGTTGTCCAGTCTCTACAGATATACTTTAGGTATAACAAAATATTCAATATAAATGTTACAGTCACATACCCATGTTTTCTTCTTTCTTTAAAATTGATAAAAATAACACTGTCTTACTGGCAACAATAAGCTTTACATTACAAGTGCAGGCTTGCATTTGATCTGAAGAATAATAACAATAATGAACATTCACAATATCTTTTAAAAGAAATAAACAGGTTGCATTTTAAATTTTATACTATCGGTAGATTTTCATTCCATTGAGTTATACCCAATTAAGCAAATGAAAACTTAACTCCTAGGTTGTACAGTTCAAACATTTTAAACGTATAGAATTTGTCTAAACAATTAGTCATTGTCAGAGATATGCATGTCAAATATAGAGGTCAGCTGTAGTGTTTATTCAGTAGGATGTGTGCAGTGTAAGGTTATTAATTCAACATGTATTGAGTCTTTTTCTTATACACAATTTTTAATACATGTCGTCTCATTCATATTAATGCTCTAGTAACATCACTCTAATACAGCTGGGTAAATTTTATTTATTTTTAATAAATTTAGTAGTCGGTAATTGATTTTACCCCATTTTTTCTCCCAATTAGAAATGTCCAATTGCATTTTAGACTCAGCTCACCGCTACCACCCCTGCGCTGAGTCGGAGCGCGACACACACTGTCCTCCAAAGCGTGTGCTGTCAGCCGACCACTTCTTTTCACTCTGCAGGCCCGCCATGTAGCCAACCCAGAGCTACAGCGTCGGAGGACAATGCATCTCTGGGCAGCTTACAGGCAAGTCCACAGGGGTTGCTGGTGCGCGGCGAGCCAAGGACACCCTAGCCAACCTAAGCCCTCCCCCCAGGGCGGTGCTCGGCCAACTGTGTGCTGCCCCCTGGGAACTCCCATCCATGGCCGGCAGTGGAATAGCGTGGACTCGAACTGGCAGACCTCCAGGCTATAGGGTACATCCTGCACTCCACGAGGAGCGCCTTTACCGGATGCGCCACTCGGGAGCCCAAATTTAAGCATTGAAACATGTTTAAACTGAAAATTAAAACCTTTAGGAAATGAAACAGAACTCAACATCCCTGATCTCAGAAAACAGGACTTGCGTGATTACAGTTAGGAGAGGTCTATGGATAAGGAGTTATATTGTAACTAAGACCCTTTGACAACCCACTGTATTTAATAGCGTTTTCTTTTTTTGTATGTTATTTCTTCTACTCATAAAAAGAAAACGCTATTAAATACAGTTTAAGTGCGATTAGCAGGTTGTCAAAGTTTTGATTTGGTCCCAGCCTAAGTTTGAATAACTTGGCTATGCAGTCAGTACAGAATGTCTCAGTTCTTTTAGACTCCAGCAGATCGCTTGACACTCAACAGTTCTGCAAAGGTGATTTCACTTCTGTAAGTTGATAATCAGCAAAAGAAAAGAAAAAAAACCTTTTTATGTAACCATAAGGGCTTTTTTTTTGGAAATCTTAAATCCTTCATGACAAACCATTGGTTTGGAGATGCCTCCCACTGAAGTGCTTTTGTACTTTGTATCAGTTAAATACTACTGTGTTTCAGTCACAGAGAAAGTGTAGCAGTGTCTATGTGGCAGAGCAAGTCCGCGATCAGTCTCTCAAGTGCACTTGCTCATCATAGGAGTGGCTGTACAGAAATGCCTTGGTGTACAGACTGGCTGGTGAACAGTCCTGTTAACATTTTGTTACTGGGATCTTGGTGGTCAGGGCTTGTGCTTCCGATTTGGCCACCAACAACCTCAGCTTGTCTCCTGAACTCCGGATCAGATCTCTACCGCTGCAAAGGGAGAACAACATTTTATTTTGGGGATCTGAAGCACAGACGGTTTTTGTATCACATCTCCAGCACAAATCTAGGCAGCAAATGTTATATTGTAGAGAATTTATAGAAACAAGGAATCTCAGCATGGACAGGTTTGCTTTGAATTTGGATTACAGTCATATAACTAATAGGGAGGGAGAGAAGATGAATACAGTGTTTCACATGGCAGATTTATTTAGTTCAAAAAGGCTGCTTTCAGTATGTTTTCATGATGGTTCTTAATTTGTGGTCAATATGTGGGGTCAGTTGTGCAAATAATCATTTTAAAATTGCTTTCATAAATGATATCCCAACCATTCTGATATTTATGTAATTGAAATTCATGTAAGTGGAGAACAATCCACAGTCAGTACTGGTTAAGCATAATTTTACTTCTCTCTACTAGTCTCTGGGTATATGCTAGATATGTGTGTTCACTAAATTGTGTACTCCCTATCACTACCTAGCATTTCATGTTCTGAGATTTCCGGATTATCCAGTACAGTAATGACAAACTTTATTTACCAAAAAAAAAATTAAAATTAAAAAATAACTGTGATTAAACAGGTATGAGTGTACGTTACTATGTTAATTAGGGTCACCAATATGGCTTGTGTTCAAATCCACTGTAAAACTGAGCATACGTACGTGTTATAGTCTACTCCAGCCAGACTGGTTCCATTAATAGCCAGAATCCGATCGCCTAACCCTAGTTTCTTACTCCTTGCTGCAGGCGAGTGAGGAACCAGGGATTTAATATATATTCCACTCATTTTTAAAGGTGTTTTCTGTGAAGAATGAGAAAAAAGCAGAGTGTTACCTTTTAATCAAAAGTTCAGTGCACTGTACAGTAGCTGTCTCTTCGCTACCATTGCTCATTAGCACTGGACCATTGTCACTGCAGGTAGTGTCCCTGCACTCCCCCAGATTGTTTGGAAAGTGTACTGAAGACTTGCATTGTTACAGAATCCCTGCACTGTTTATAGAAGAAACTATTTACATTACCTTGCTGTATCCTGTGTTGTCCACTTCACAGCAATTGACATCCTTTTTTCTTAGGTAAATCAACTAGGGGATTACTTTTTTCAACTTTTACTCGGGGACGTTCGCCAGAAGAACGAGAATCTTTCTTCTCAACTTCACACTTCATGCTCCCTCCTGCAGCGATGCTGGTGCTCTGATTGAAATGAGTGGTGTATTGGGGGAACAGAAAACCAGCATTGTTGCAGGGGGGAGCATTATCTGGATACACTGACTGTACCAGCTACACTTTCTGAATATAATGGATTACCAATTTAATATCCTATTCTACTGCAAGTGGTTTGTATAATTCAGTTCAATGTTTCTACTCACCAGGCTTATTAACTTATGACTCATTAAAAAAAAAAAACGGAATTTCTAAAGAAATGTGGCTTGAAAAGTTAGTAATTACCCCCTGTGACAGGGTGACTGGGCGGTGACGTCAGGCAGAAGCAGGAAGGGAAAAATACTGACACCAGGGAGTACTGCAGTTGAAGGTATATGACGCGGCGCGCCTTTTTATTTTTAAATAACAAATAACAAACAGCCTCGGGCGGTGCGAGGCTGGCATCCCCGGGCGATGGCGAACTGGCATCCCCGGGCGATGGCGAACTGGCATCCCCGGGCGATGGCGAACTGGCATACCCGGGCGATGCACGACAGGGCGGCCGCGATCCCTCAGGAGGTGACGGCGGCAGCGGACCCTCGGGAGGCGATTGCAGGAGGGAAGCCAGGACCAGCGGTGGTGCTAGGTTTGGCCCTCTTCTCAGCCGTTGCGACCCAGCAGTTTTCCCCTTGCTCGCTCAGCAGCCTATGCAAGGGACGGCCAGGACCGCCAGCCTCCTGTTCTGGTCCATCCTGTCGTGAAGGGAGAGGCAGCTACTGCTCCTCTCCCTCAGGTGGTGGTGGTGGAGGCAGAGGCAGCTCCTGCTCCTCTCCCTCAGGTGGTGGAGGCAGAGGCAGCTCCTGCTGCTCTGCTCCTGGCAAAGGCGGCAGGGGCTCCTCCCTTCTGGCCATGGCGGCAGGGCGCCCCTTCTGGCTGCAGCGGAAACCAGCAGGCATGCTCCCTCTGCTGGTGGCGGTGATGGAGGCAGAACCAGCAGGCATGCTCCCTCTGCTGGTGGTGGTGGGAGTGACCTGCAGTCCTTCCACGGCGATGGAGGTGGAACCAGCAGGTACTCTTCCTCTGCTAGCGGAGGTGGGAGCGACCCACAGCCCTCCCATGGCGATGGAGGTGGAACCAGCAGGTACTCTTCCTCTGCTGGCGGAGGTGGGAACGGCAAGTCGTCCTCCCACGGAGGTGGAGGCGGAACCAGCAGGAACGCACCCTCTGCTGGCGAAGGTGGGACCAGCAGGTACTCTCCCTCTGCTGGCGGAGGTGGGAGCGACACACAGTCCTCCCAGGGCGGTGGAGGTGGAACCAGCAGGTATTTTCCCTCTGCTGGCGGAGGCAGGAGCGACACGCAGTCCTCCCAGGGAGGTGGACATTCGGCCTTCCCTCTTGGGCTGTGGACGACTGACTCTCCCTTTGGGCTGTGGACGCACCTCCTGTCAGGCGCAGGAGATGGCCGGGTCTGGTCCACTGCCCAGAACCACTCTGCAGCGTCCCCCACCAGACCCTGGTTCCACGCCTCTTCATACTGGGGTCTCGAAGGGCAGTCCTCCCGACGTGCCCAAACTCGCCACAGGCGCCGCACATGGGAGCCCCCTCCTTCCTCCACTGCTCCTGTTCAGCTGCCCAGTCCGGGGGTCCAAACTTAGTTGGCACCCGGGACCACCACCTCTTGTTCAGCTGCTGTTGTGGTTGCAGCTCTCTGCAGCTCTTCCTCCTTCCCATCCTCTTTCCTCCCATCCTCCTTCCTCACTCCACACACAATAATAAAAACGAAAAACGAAAAAACTGCAGTACGCTACTTCTGCCTGAGTCCAGGAGGCACTGGTGATCCCACGCTGGACACCACATGTGGCAGGATGACTAGGCGGTGACGTCAGGCAGAAGCAGGAAGGGAAAAATACTGACACCAGGGAGTACTGCAGTTGAAGGTATATGACGCGGTGCGCCTTTTTATTTTTAAATAACAAAAATAAATTAAAGGTTTGAACAAAACGAAACTTGCTCACAGAGCGAAAATAAAACAGGTAAACAAAACAAAATCATGAACACAAAATACACGATCAGGCTGGGCAAATAGCCGTCACTGATCCTTTACGTTTTAGTTTTGTTTTTAGTTTCGTCTCACTCCTCTCGCTCACTCTCTCCTTCCAACACCCACCACGAGTGCCGAGAGCTGCAGGCTTTTATATTCAGGTGACCATCTCCCGATTAGCAACAAAATGAATCACTTAATTAATTCGGAGATGGCCACCTTCTGCACGAGCTTTATTACTGTGTGGATGGGGCTTCCCATCCACGCTACTTAATACAAAAACAAAACAAACATTCGCTACGCCATCTATAAATACAATAATAAACAATAACAAACCCCGTGAGCGCCAGAGTCACAAATACATACTAAATCATAATAAACAAATACAAAATAACACAGGGGCAGAGGGGGACCCCGTTCTAAAATAAAATAAACAAATCAATGTACAGGGCTGCTCGCCCTGTTACACCCCCCACCCCCCAAAAAAAAGTAAACTGGGATTTTGTATAGAGATTTGTGCAGAAATAATCAATGCAGCACACCTCTAGTGGTGTTTTGTAAAGCCTCCACATTCAGCACATACGTTAATAAGCCTGGCTGAAATTACACAATAAGACACATGCTGTAATAGGATACTGTGCACGTAAGAAACGAAATTCTGAAAATATGGGGTATAATTTTACTTGTCCTAGCTGTCAAGTCTGTTTTGAGTGGAAGAAGACAGATTAAGTCAAGTGTGTTACTGAATCCTCCACTAGCAATGTAATCCACCAGTACTCTCTCCTGAAAGCAGGAAAAACAAGTTTGAAGGTTCCTGTGGGTGGTTATTATATATGAATTGCACAGGTTTTCACATTAACACACTGACAGGTGACAGTTCAGTTTCATACCTATAGGCTACACTCTCAAAGCTTGTCACTCCAAATCCTTGCCTAAAAGGAAATACCCAAAACAAAAACGAACAAGTCAAATGTTTAATTTAGGGGACTTTCAACAGTCCTGATTTGTTTCTAATTGGTTTTGAAATGAGTGCAAATGCTATATTAGCATATTCAATTAGTTTACAGGCCTACTGTTTTGAGCTATCCTTCCTATACTACTAGAGTAATTTTGGGTATCTTTCCTAGACCTCCATACAGGTTGGCAGTGAAATAAGCTCCTTTTGAGACTTTTCTTCATTGAGAAATACTTTATCTTAGATATGGAAGCACCAGCCAACTGAGGGCCTTGTATCTGCTTTCAAATCAATGTCGGTCCATTTACACACAGCATTTGCTTCAATGATGCACAACTCTTGTACCTAATTTCTTTAGCTGAAGCCGTGATCTTTTGGGGAATCCATAATTAAACAATCCGCACTGACGCAGTGAAATCACCTTGCAGCAGTCAATGCGTCAGAAGGTTAATGCACTTTACATTTAGGAGCACTTACTGGCCTTGATGACGGGCAGTGGCAACTATGCGTGAAAAAAATAAGTCAAACACAGGCAAGCCAAGGGGCTCTAACTTAATTTATGGGCTGCAGTAAAACTGGCCAGTGTAAAACATTGAGAAAAAACAAACGATTGAAGAGGTCAGTCTAGTTGACATTTCATGGTCATGTCTATACAATTGAACTAAACAAGGTTCAGCATATGGTGGTTGGTTTCCTTATCTCAAATGCAAACAGATTTTTTCTCACAATCAATCAAGCACCAAAGACATTGCCAAGTGTATTCCCCAGGACTGAGAAAGGGGACAAAGGGACACAAAGTAATGGCAGACTGTGTTTATGTCTTCCTTGCCTCGGGAACCCATAGCTAGTTGGAGGGTTGGACTACACACACACACACACACACACACACACACACACACACACACACACACACACACACACAGTACCAGTCAAAAGTTTGAGTACACTTGCTGGAAACTAGGTTTTTTTCATAATTGACAATGTTTTACGTCGTATACATTTCTGTAAATACTTGAAAATGAAAACACATGTTACAATATACAAAACAAAACATAAGGAGTATCAAAGCAATGTTTAAGAAAATTGAAAGTTGTCTCTAAATCTTGGATTCCTCAAAATAGCCACCCTTTGCCTTAACAGCCTCACAAACATGAGGTATTCGGTTAACAAGTTTCAGCAGGAAATCAACCGACATGTCTTCCCAGCTCTCCTGCAGCAATTCCCAGAGATGTGGGGCACTTCTGGGTAGCTTTGCTTTTACTCTTCTGTCCAGTTCGTCCCATACAAGTTCTATGGGATTGAGGTCTGGAGACTGGGCAGGCCAGGTCATTAGATTGAGTTGTCCTTCACTTTCCTTCTTCGCCAGATAGTTCTTGCACAACTTTGAGGTGTGTTTCAGATCATTATCTTGCTGAAGAATGAAGGACTGCCCAACTAGCTGTAATCCTGATGGATTAGCATGCCTCTGAAGTATGCTATGATAGCCATGCAGGTTGAGCTTGCCATGGACTTGGTAAAGATCACCAACTCTGTCAACAGCAAAGCAACCCCAGACTCCTCCATGCTTGACAGTGGGAACCACACATGCAGAACTCATGCGCTCACCCTCTCTGCCCACTTACAAATACTCGGCGGTTGGACCCAAATATTTCAAATTTTGACTCATCGGTCCATAAGACCGACTTCCACTCCTCAAACGTCCAGTTTCTGTGTTTTTTGGCCCAGGCAAGTCTATTCCTCTTATTCTGCACTCTTAACAATGGTTTCTTTGCAGCAATTCTTCCAGTTAGGCCAGCTTCACGCAATCTCCTCTGAACAGTTGATGTTGAAACAGGTGTGTACTGTGTATATATATATATATATATATATATATATATATATATATATATATATATATATATATATATATACATAGAAAGTCTACACCCCTTGATCTTTTTACACATTTTGTTGTGTCAGTGCCTCAGTTTCATGCATTTAAAATGATGATTTTTTCCACTTATCTACACACCATACTCCACACTGTTAAGGGGAAAAAATTTTTATTGAGAAAAAATATATATTAAAAATACAAAACAAATATCATAATTGGATAAGTCTCCACCCCCCTGAGTTAATACTTGGTGGAAGCACATTTGGCAGCAATTACAGCTGTGAGCCTGTTGTGTCAGAAATACATACTCTTATTATTTATATATATATATGCTCGAGCACACTCTTATACTCAGGGGAGACGCTCAAGGAGGACAGAGATGTTTTAAACTCCTGTAGTGGTTTTGTTCGTGCACTGGGCTTGCAACGTATCCAGATGACTTTTTAATAAAAAAGAAAATCACACACTCATTTAATTTGAAGTTTTAACGAATCAGAGCAGTAGTAGTGCTCTTTTCAGTTTATTAAATGCTTATGTTAAAAATTGGATTGGTTGGTTGCACAGACCACTGTAATAAGCAGTCCAGGCGATCTGGTGCCTTTACAGGTTTAACAGCATTAATACTTCAATATAGTAATACAGATATGGTTAATTATATGCTTACCAATATAAAAGAGATATTAAATTCAAATATATGCTTACCTTCCAGTATATGGAAGTGTAGTGTAGGATATATTGAAAAATAAGAACTGTCTTCAAAAGGCAGAGACGAACAAACAGCAATTAGTTTTTCAGAGATCATCAGAGCATGGATCACACAACTTGTAGTTAGCAAGTCGCGCGATACTTGACTGGGGTTTTACTTTGGTTTTTATAGGATTTTTCTCTCCATTGAATACATCAGGAGTCCCAATTAAATCTGATCATCAATCTGCCTTGACATTTCTGATCATCAATCTGCCTTGACATTTCTTGTTAATTATACATTCTAAAAGGATCTGGTCAACTCCTTTTTCAAAAGTGATTGGATATATCTTGCCAAAAAATATTGGAACATGATTTCATCGCTCTCTTTTTCAAACCAAAGTGGACCAAAGTTCACAGAATCCTTGCTATAATATAATACAAGTATATGTGTATATATGAGATATGTTTTTTTTAATATGTAACACCAGCTCTATTTGATTATATTAAGCTGGGTCAAAAATATATGTCCCTCCTAACCGCATATTATGTTACCTTTTCAGTGTGTTGTCAATGGGTCAGTTTAACTTCATATACAAATGTGTGTTAACAAAGTATTTGACAAAGACTGCCTTTGAATAAGCATACAGTGGTCAGTTCAATTAGTTTCATTTAAATTTAAGCTGTAATAAACGTGTTAAGTATAATAAACTTATTTAACTGGTACCATGCTTGGACCAAGCTTGACCGCTCTCTCTCGTTTTCTAAAAATTCGCCTGCACAAGCAGGTTTCAGACACCTTGTTTACTTGCCAAGGCTAGTGTTTTAATATATATGAAACTCCACTGTAAGCACTTTTCCAAATTCACAGCATGAAGTAATTTTTTGGCCGATTCAAGAGACACCTGGACCGGTATCTTTTCAGATAATACCAAAAAACACTTACATTCTAATTTTTATAACTCAGCTCTCATTATTTTCTTTTACATCTGTCTTTCTTAAAGCACCTTCCGTTGGTTATCATTTAAGGTTGATAAATCCCGCTTTTAAGAGCCAACACCGAATCCTGCTTTAAGGTGCCAAAGACTAAGCTTTATTTTTTGAAGGTCTAATGCCCTTCCAGAATTCTACTGTGTGTCTGAGACAAACATTTAATTCTTTCACTTTTAAATTCTTCCGTTTCCCTGTAAATAAGTACCTCTGTTTATTACTGCAGTAAAATCTTTATATAAACTAAACATGTAAATACTTTTTGTTTAGTTGGAGAAACTGAACTAATTCTTAAACCGATTAAATTAAATGAACATTATCGCAAATGTGTCAACAATACGGTTGCAAGTGTCAGTGCCATGCCTGTTATAATAAACTTTTACTATGTTTTTTCAAGTTTATCTTTAAATGGCATTATAAGATGTAGTCCAGTGGTTAAAGAAAAGGGCTTGTAACTAGGAGGTCCCCGGTTCAAATCCCACCTCAGCCACTGACTCATTGTGTGACCCTGAGCAAGTCACTTAACCTCCTTGTGCTCCGTCTTTCAGGTGAGATGTAGTTGTAAGTGGCTCTGCAGCTGATGCATAGTTCACACATCCTAGTCTCTGTAAGTCGCCTTGGATAAAGGCGTCTGCTAAATAAACAAATAATAATAATATTATTTTACTCCATTGATAAATCTTTCAAGATTTTAATGGAAGGTCCAGTTATTTATATCTAAATACAGGCTAGCATTAATTATTATTTATTTCTTAGCAGACACCCTTATCCAGGGTGACTTACAATTGTTACAAGATATCACATTATTTTTATATACAATTACATTATTTTTTTACATACAATTACCAATTTATACAGTAGGGTTTTTACTGGAGCACTTTTAGGTAAAGTACCTTGCTCAAGGGTACAGCAGCAGTGTCCCCCACCGGGGATTGAACCCACGACCCTCTGATCAAGAGTCCAGAGCCCTAACCACTACTCCACACTGCTGCCCGTTAATACCAGAATGCCATCATGCTACAGTGACTGAACAAAGTCTGACCTCCTTCACACTCCATACAAAATCCAGTCAAAGCAGGTTTTAAGACAACCTCTGCAACCTCTCTGTAGCCAAGACCATCAAACGATTTGAAGAAACTGGCACTCATGAGGACCGAACAAGGTCAGGCAGGCCAAGGGGGACCTCAGAATCAGAGAACAAGTTCATTCGAGTCACAAGTCTAAATGCTACTAGAAGTACAGATGTTCAGCATCAACTGTTCAGAGGAGATTGTGTGAAGCTGGCCTAACTGGAAGAATTGCTGCAAAGAAACCATTGTTAAGAGTGCAGAATAAGAGGAAAAGACTTCCCTGGGCCAAAAAACACAGAAACGCAGAGAGGGTGAGCGCATGAGTTCTGCATGTGTGGTTCCCACTATCAAGCATGGAGGAGGCAGTGTCGTGGTCTGGGGTTGCTTTGCTGGTGAAAGAGGTGGTGATCTTTACCAAGTCCATGGCAAGCTCAACCAGCATGGCTATCATAGCATACTTCAGAGGCATGCCATTCCATAAGAATTACGGCTAGTTGGGCAGTCCTTCATTCTTCAGCAAGATAATGATCTGAAACACACCTTAAAGTTGTGCAAGAACTATCTGGCGAAGAAGGAAAGTGAAGGACAACTCAATCTAATGACCTGGCCTGCCCAGTCTCCAGACCTCAATCCCATAGAACTTGTATGGGATGAACTGGACAGAAGAGTCAAAGCAAAGCTACCCACAAGTGCCCTACATCTCTGGGAACTGCTGCAAAAGAGCTGGGAAGACATGTCGGGTGATTTCCTGCTGAAACTTGTTAACCGAATGCCTCGTGTTTGTGAGGCTGTTACTAAGGCAAAGGGTGGCTATTTTGAGGAATCCAAGATTTAGAGACAATTTTCAATTTTCTTGAACATTGCTTTGATACTCCTTATGTTTTGTTTTGTATATTGTAACATGTGTTTTCATTTTCAAGTATTTACAGAAATGTATACGACGTAAAACATTGTCAATTATGAAAAAAACCTAGTTTCCAGCAAGTGTACTCAAATTTTTGACTGGTACTGTATATTGTATATACATACACACAACATTTTAAAATTTAAATACATATTTGCCATAATATGTGTTTCTTTCAAAAACTGCACATTTGAGACCCATAAAACAAATGGAAGTGCACCACCGGTATTATTTACGAAATTATTTTGTTGGCTGCAATCTAAATTAACTCCCATATAAAACAATAAAAGGCATTACTCCTTTAAGGATATCTGTTTGGACTAGCCTGTACCACTTAACACTCACGTTATCTCTTCACATGGGAGCTATTTACAGCCGTTCTGTGAATAACTGGCCTGACAGGCCCTCAAAGAACAGATACCGGAACAATGAAGGCACTACAGGAACCGGTGAGAACACTGGATCAGGTCTGTTTCTGTATCACTTGGTGCTAAGTCACGCAGGGTCATTATGCAGTGCAGATGGTATGAGGTCCATATAATTTTAGAATAGTGTGAGCGGGTCAGCTCTAATTAAAGAGACAGCATCCACTTTAATATGAATGATTTTGAAAAAGTAGGAGCATCATGAGATATACTAATGGATTTACAAAGCTTTTGCTCCAGGTTTGCTCCACTTTTTTCGAAGCAAGTTTTTTTTTTTTTTATCTAGTTCTGAAATATTAACACAGGTTTTAGCAGGTGTAATGGAAAGGAGCTAAACCACTCAGCCAGTCAAATGAACAACCATTATTAAAGATCCTCAATTAACTATTCATTGTCAGATTAATGTTACTATGGATAATAATATGCACATACATGTGTAACGGGTAGTGTTGTGTGATACACTGCTGTTATGGATTCTGTCCCCTTTCAGTGAGATGAGATGAGGTTAAATAACTACAAATGCAGACAAGCCCTGCTCTTTTGCATAGTGGTTAAGATGCTCACTTGCAGTGTGTGGTGTCACTGGTTAGCACAAAGTCTGCCTTGTTACACTTGTTTTCAGTTACGTAATAGTGCTGAATTTAGAAATACTAAAATAAATTAAAATTCAATGACAAACGTTTCACTTAGAAGTCTTTTTCAATGTCTTCTAGTTGAAACGTTTGGTATTTCCGAATAACAAAGTCTTCTCAATACATCAATTATTGTCAAGAATTACCAGTACGATATTCAATTAGAAAACTGGTTGCTGATTGTACCTCTATCGACTATGCAGGTGACAGCAGTTGCAAGCGATGGGTTACTGCTAGGGAAACACTCAATGTACATGGCGAGCAATATGACCAACACAGAAGATTTTCACTATTAGTACTGTAGACATGGCTAATTTAAAATTGGGACTCACAACTAAACTGGCACTGACAATAACTGTGTTCTGTAGCTTTAACTACTGTATTTGATGGTACATTTACCATCATATAACTGCAGCCAGCTTTCACCTGTCAACTCTAGAAGATCCTAAGTTGTTTTGACCTCACCCTTTGACCCCTTTGTTGATTTGTCCAATTACCCATTCCCCTCTCTGACCTTCTATTTACACCTCTTATTATTCACAAAGTAACTGTCCAAATACCTGGTGCTATTCCACAGCTAAACTGTCGAGGTCCCCAGAGCTCTCTTTACATGGAAATAAACACAGGACCTGCTCTGTTGAAATTAGTCAAGTCTTGCTCCATTAACCGTTTATGGCCAAAACCCAACATTATAAGGGGGTCTGTTTCAAGTCTAATTTGTTATACTGCCCTTGAGTTGATCAATGTAACCACATGTTTAATTTTCAACATAAACAAGAATTACATTTTTAGGGTAGGGTAAAGTGGATTGTCCTACAAGTAGGATTGTTTCAGACAAAGTATATGTTCTGTTAAATCCATGTGATAGCTAGGCCAGCACAGGGGTTATGGCAGTGTTGTAGAGTATGTTTAAAAAGAAAATGCCAATAAAGGCTTAAAATTGTGATGCTTGAAGATTCTAAACAATTATTAGTTGAGATTGATAATGGAATGCATAGATTCCAAAATGAGATCCGGTAAAAAAAAAAAAGAAAAACACTTTCTAGCATTTAAATCTAGAACGGAATACTTTGTTGTATATAAAAAAAAAAATCTTAACGTCTACATCTGAGTTATTTCTTCATCATTTTGACATCTTTATCCACTGAAGCAAACTTTACACCACAGCAAAAGATTAGTAGATTTGGCCCAAAAGCAATTCCCAGATCAAATTTCCTTCATTTCCCACATGGACCCCTGGCATCCATAGGGTTTAGTGCATTGCAGTCCATAGCTAGGCAGGTCCTACTGAGGCTTGGGGAAATTAACCCTTTGAGGGTGTACTGTCGGGGTACCAGAGGGTCAAGTCAGCTTTTCAAGTGCAGCCCTAAGGGATCTCAAAACACCCAGCCTTATTTTAATTATTAATAATAATAATAATAATAATAATAATAAAAGCTGGTTGATCTGAATGTAATCCCTGTTTTGAGTCACCTCCTGACCTCAAAAACCCTTGAAGGCCACAAGGCTCCCTTACGACACGGCTCAGTTACTGGAAGTTAGATAATGTGATAAAAAACAGCATTTTTAAATGATAAGACTCTTTGCTTTGTTTGAATCGGACCAAGGCCTCATATACTGTATGTTTAATCTTCCAACTGGTGTCGTTTTGACCTATCATTACAGGAAGTGATGTATTTATTTTTTCAATGGTGTCTGATGAGATCATATTGGGTGTTGTACAAGCTGTGGCAGTCATCGTGGCACAAACACATTATTTAGGGTACAAATGAGGACCAAGTATCCCACCCTGTCCTTCTTCACTGATAGTAAATGGAAAGTATTTGTGAGGTAACACTGCTCTTGTGAGAAGCTTACTAATCATGTTTTGGTAAGCATATGATTTTCTATTCAGGGATAACAAGATATTTGTAAGCAAGCTATCTGAGTGGGGTAAAATGACCTGCCCCCACTTTGATCAACTGAATGGACCCCACAGTGCGCTAATTAAATAGAGTCAATTGATTGATCTGTCTACTATATATTGTATTAAATTACAGATATTAATACTAAGGTAAACTTTCTGAATAGTTGTGGTGAAATCATGTATGATAAATCAACCAATCGCCATTTGGGATTTGTCAGAATGATATCTTATCCTGTATGATATGCATTATATGCACAGAACATCAAACATAGTTCTAAAGTAAAAAAAATAAATAAAAAAAATGCTATGTAGTAGTTCATGAAAACAGTTATGATTTGGAATAAGTTTATGTGTTTTGTGTGTCTCTTACATAAATCATTTTGCACAGTTTGAAAAGACAAAAACTTCACCCTAACTGCACAAGATAACATCTCTTGCAATAACTCACACAATGTATTTTAAGATATCGAATTGTACTCACCAGACCGTCAACCAAGGCCAGGCCCAGCCCATGCGGGCCTCTTTCCAGCTCTACAGTGAACACTTCGTCCTCCGAACCTGGCTTGTTCTGGGTGCCTGGCTCTGGAGAGGGGCTGAGGACACCTTTCACTGTGGATGAGAACAATATGATTGAAGGCACTGCTTCCTGTGACCAGAGATCAATGTATACAGCTTTAAAATATTTAATATTTAAAACTCTGTGTCAGGGATGTCACACTGTATATATTGCCATAGCTTATAAAAGGCTAAAACCAATTCCAAAATGTTTTTCCAATATTATAACAGCAAGAGAACATTCAAAGAGGAGGTTAAATATCTAAGAGATACAAATGGCAAAATCATAGATGAAGAAAAAAAATGGCAAATATATTAAATAATTACTTTTCACAAGTTTTTACAAAGAAGGATACAGACAACATGCCCCAGATGTCGACCTGTTCCTATCCAGTTTTAAATAACTTTAGCATAACAGAGGCAGAAGTGTTAAAGGGACTAGGAGCTCTTAAAATAAACATATCCCATGGGCTGGATGAGGTCCTCCCAATAGCATTCAAAGAAATGAAAGAAGTTATTTACAAACCACTAACTAAGATCATGCAACAGTCTCTTGACACAGGGGCTGTACCGACAGATGGGAGAATTGCAAACGTAATACCCAACCACAAAAAGGGAGACAAAACCGAACCAGGTAACTACAGACCAATAAGCCGGACTTCTATTATATGTAAACTTATGGAAATTATAATAAGATTCAAAATGGAAAATTACCTATATGGTAACAGTATCCTGGGAGACAGTCAGCATGGTTTTAGGAAAGGGAGATCGTGTCTAACTAACCTGCTTGATTTTGTTGAGTATGCAACATCGACAATGGATAATTGCAAAGCATATGACATGGTTTACTTAGATTTCCAGAAAGCTTTTGACAAAGTCCTGTATAAAAGATTAATCCTCAAACTGAACGCAGTAGGGATTCAAGGAAATGCATGCACGTGGATTAGGGAGTGGTTAACATGTAGAAAACAGAAAGTACTGATTGGAGGAGAAACCTCAAAATGGAGCAAGGTAACCAGTGAAGTACCACAGGGATCAGTATTAGGTCCTCTACTATTCCTAATCTACATTAATGACTTTGATTTTGGTATATTAAGCAAACTTGTTAAACTTGCAGACAACACAAAAATAGGAGGAGTGGCAAACATTGTTGCAGCAGCAAAGGTCATTCAAAATGATCTAGACAGCATTCAGAACTGGGCAGACACATGGCAAATTACATTTAATAGAGAAAAGTGTAAGGCAGTGCACGCAGGCAACAAAAATGTGCATTAAAAATATCATATGGGAGATACTGAAATTGAAGAAGGAATCTATGAAAAAGACCTAGGAGTTTATGTTGACTCAGAAATGTCTTCATCTAGATAATGTGGGAAAGCTATAAAAAAGGCCAACAAGATGCTCAGATATATTGTGATAAGTGTTGAATTTAAATCAAGGGAAGTAATGTTAAAAACTTTACAATGCATTAGTAAGACCTCGTCTAGAATATTGTATTCATTTCTGGTCACCTTGTTATAAAAAGGATATTGCTGCTCTAGAAAGAGTGCAAAGAAGAGCAACCAGAATTATCCCGGGTTTAAAAGGCATGTCATATGCAGGCTAAAAGAATTGAATCTATTCAGTCTTGAACAAAGAAGACTACACGTTGATCTGATTCAAGCATTCAGAATCCTAAAAGGTATTGACAATGTCGACCCAGAGGACTTTTTCAACCTGAAAAAAGAAACAAGGAGCAGGGGTCACAAATGGAGATTAGATAAAGGGGCATTCAGAACAGAAAATAGGAGGCACTTTTTTACACCTAGAATTGTGAGGGTCTGGAACCAACTCCCCAGTAATGTTGTTGAAGCTGACACCCTGGGATCCTTCAAGAAGCTGCTTGATGAGATTCTGGGATCAATAAGCTACTAACAACCAAACGAGCAAGATGGGCCGAATGGCCTCTTCACGTTTGTAAACTTTCTTATGTTCTTATATTGTAACACGGCTTCACTCTCTCTTGTTCATTTGACCCAACACAGGAATCCAGTTTTTAGCACTCACGGGCATGTTTAATAATATAAAATAAACAAAAAGAAAATAAACACCTAGCTCTTTTTGAGCACTAACTAAACCTTCAGAATCACCCTGACATAAACACACAGTTTGATACTTTATACATAGAATCGTACACAGAGTACTTACATTTGTGACTGCTCGGAAACAGAGCACACCCTTCTGCATCCTTCTACTCAGCAGCCCCGAACAGACTGTCTGTCTCCCTCTTAAACTCTGCACCTGGATTTAATTTACAATGACTGGCAGGTGCAGGTGATAATTAAAAATAATTAAACACATTTACACGTGTTTTACACATTAACCCCCTCCCTGCTCTTCTACAATACATTAAAGTTATCCAAGGCCTCACCGAATGTATACTACTTATAAACAGGAAACTGTGCATGTCTTAGGTCATTTCACCTCAGTAGTGTCTTCAGGGTGCAAGTATGTTACTGGCTGAAAGCATGTCAGTCTATAGGGGAAGCATCTTGTGACCAAGGAAGTGCAAAAATACCTGAAAGCAAGGCTTGCAAACAGAAATTTCTTGAACCAGGTGTAGTACCAGATATCAGGTTTTAAAAGAAAGCACATGTTTACTACAACATTCTTTTAAAACTGTACAGACCAATATAGCAAATGCACAATAGATAAGGGCATTATTTTGTAAGCTACAGTACATCCACCTTAATATGCCTATTGAATTCCAGGAGTGCGGAAGCAACAGTCTATGGTTCACGCTACACAATAACATTGCAAGTAACAGTTGACTGTTAATATGATCGAAAGTCTCCTAACACACAGTTTCCCATGTTGTCCCCGGTACAAACCTCATACATAAACAAAACTGCTATGATTAAGATTCCATCTGCCAAATCAACTGCGAATTCCCATAGCATTAATCTGAAAACCTTCAACAGCATCTCGTCTTTGCAATTCTAGCACCAGATTAAAGGATCAATTCTGCCACCAAAAGAGCTTTACATATTAGCAGCAAGCAAGCAAAAGATAACACTGAAAAATATGAGTGTTATGTGATCAGGACTGGAATTACTTCCTTTTGAAGTACTAGGAATTCATTTACAATCAGAGGAACTCAGTTTTTCAGTCAAATGTTAAATGAAATAAGCGTTTCTCTAGATATATGTAATACATTAGTTTGACATACAGATGGAGAGGCAGACAGACAAACAGGGTGCCTACACATACCCACAGATTCTGATGTGCTAATGGAGGTTCTTAGGATCTTTCATCACAATTGGATCAATGGTTCTCAAGATATGTACACATGTGCATAAAACGTGTGTTATATACATGCATTTACACATAGACAGCCACTCCAAGTGATTATGGTTATGCATCCCTCATGGGGGATAGTATACAGTGGCTCTCAAAAGTATTCACCCCCCTTGGACTTTACAGTAAATATCTAGAACCCCTTTATTAAAGTGATTGTAGCTAATATAATCCTCAAAGACGTCAGTTTCAGTAAATACATTCAAAACTGATTCACTGGGGATGAAAGAAAGTGTTTTTTGTATACAGTGTTCACTTTGTAAATCTAACTTGGACAGATTAATCAATAAACACAACAGTTTAAAAACCCTTAAAAACAATCTTTATAAATACAATCCCAGATTCTTTGACTGTGAGAACAGTGTACCTGTCCCTCTGGATTGTGATATAAATAATTGCTTTCATTTCTTGGTATTCTTGGTATTCTATTCCTTTTCCAAGAATGTGAAGGTCCTGAGGAATGAGAAAGGGGTGGGATCCTATTTTCTCCATGTCGTTTACCAGCGGTTCCTTCCAGGCTTTCTCTGTGCTTTTGATAGCTGTTTGTTTCAAACCCAAGGGCATTTGTAAAGGTTAAGCAGCTCTGGCATGGGATTATGAATGCACTGTGAATACTATGTATTTACTATAATTCAGAATTATGGGAGATTTCAGTATTATCTCTTTCTTGAAACTGATAGTAAAAACAGAAGCAGAGACATTTTTACACGTTAAATTACCAAATCTCTCTTGAGACCAAAAAAGAAAATAAACGTGAGATTAATAGTAATATTGCCTGTGCTCTACATTTGTACTGGCATGAAAAATGAAATTTCTGGAGAAAACAAAAAGATGTAAATCGATAAATGACAGTATGCCCTTCATTTAATGATTGTATACAGTTATTTCTAGCTGCATTGTAACTGAAACACATTTCAGTTTCAGTTACAAAAAGTTACAGCTCAGCTGAAAATATCTTTTGAAGTTCCAGCTATTGAACCCACTCGTTCCCTCCTCCTGAGGCCATTTTCGAGCAAGATGATATGAAAAGCGCGTTCATGTGACACATGTGATTTGACTGTTGAAGCACATTCTAATTTCCATGTTACATTTACAAGTTACAAATTACTGGAAAATTAAATCAGATTACAGTAACGTGTTACAGTTGTGTCACTTCCCAACACTGTGAATAACACAGGTGATGTGGAAAGCAGCTGAACACAAAATGGGGAGGCTTAAAAAACGGCATGACCTTTGACATGTAGTCTCTGATATTACAGCCCCAATGGCCGTGAAGAGCAAAGACATCATATTGAAACATTAACAAGGTTTATTAGAATTGCTGATCACACGTGACCAGGCAACTTGGATATCTTTGTTTTCATGTTTCTAAAGGTAGGAAGGTCTCAACATAGAACTTGTACTTCCACACCAAGATGATTACAGTGTCAACCAAACTGAGAGTCTTCTCAATAATCTTTATTAAAATATGTCCTAAAATCATTTTGAATGTGCTTTATGATTTGCATTATTTCCTCATAACATAACACCATGCAATACAATTTTACTGAAGGATGGTTACATGTGTTTTCCAATTAAGAATGTTTATTTAAGTTTTACTTGGGGTGTATTCAGACTATGTAATATCAGAGGCTGTAAAGCAGTATTATAATTCCCTAAATGGCTAAACTCTTCTGAATAGTTTTAAATGGTCAAATTCTTATGGGAAATGCATTTTCCCAGCTAGCACAGTTACCATGTATACTTGTTTAGCGTGAATCTAAAATAGCATACAGGTTCAGGTAACTTTCTGGAACAGCTGACAGTCTATCAGAGCAGGATTATTTGTATTTATAATACATGGTGAATGATAATTTTCCTGTAAACTTCAGTGTGTTGCAGTCTTGTTATACACAGTGGTGGTGTGAGACCCGTTATAATAAGATTAGGTGATCTATCCCATGTATACTAAGGTTGATGATAAAACTGAAAACTTCAAAACAGTTAATACCAAAACAAACAACAATGGCTTGCACATTTAAAGTTTTATCTGCAGAAGACAGGGAGAAATCTGTGGAAGAGCAGAATAATTCAAGCATTCTTACTACCAATAAGGAACATACATTTAGTAAGAAATGACCTCATCCACTTGCCCTCTGTGAGGAGTTAAGCTGTGTAGACTGACGGCCCTCAGAAAGCAGAGCCTCTTGAGTGACAAGGAAAACATTAAACTCCACTCTCAAAAACAGCCAAGCACATTTTCTGCTCCGATTCTTAGTAATAATACTTCTAGTTGTCCTTGCGCCCCACCGCCCAAAAATAATTTGTATAACATTTTTTAAATACTGTTTTTAAATTCCATTTTTTAAATTCTGTTTTCCAATGTTACTCTCAGCACCTCTTCAACTGTAAAAAAATGAACACTGCTAGTTCAACAGTTTCTGTTATGTCACCATGTATTATAACAAATAATATACACCAAAACTGTAATTCAATCTCTTGATAGAATTACAGCCTTAGTATTCACAGTTGGGTGTGAATTAATTATTTTCTGTTTTGTATTTGTAATTAATTTAGAACAATTTGTAGATTTTATTTTTCACTTTGACATTATGGACTTTTTTTGTGTTGATCAGTGGCAAAAACTCCTAATTAAATCCATTTTGATTCCATGTTGTAACACAATAAAATGTGGAAAAGTCCAAGGGGGGTGAATACTTTTGAGAGCCACTGTAATTGGCACAGTTTACCATAGTTTATCATGTTATTTTACTTTGCTTTACCATACCTCAATCCTTACCTATACTATACAGTGCTTTCACAATGCTTTATTAGAGTTTGCTATGCTTTTGCTACAGGAAACTTTATTCATAGTGTTATTTATATCATTTAATGCAAGTTATATCTAAGGATCTATGGCAGTGACTGATTATTTCTGTATAAGGTACAGCATATATCAGAGTCTTAGCATTTTTTAATGACAGTAATGCTTCATCAGACTTGCACATCAGAAAGATGCCATGACCCTAAGCATCATAACTTGTACTCGAATGTCAGTAATTCAGCTCCAGATAAGTACATTCTAGGTTTTTTTGCACATCAGAGGGTCCTAATAATCGCATAATAATCACACATTACCTGAAAGGTTAAAATGATTTGCATAAATGTATCAGATTATAGCCAAATGCAGTCCAAAACGTCTGTAGGAGAGTAGGAGTGTATGACATAAGTGTGGAGAAGATTGGTGCAAAATCAAGCTATCGTACTGACCAGGTAGAGAGGCAGACAGACAGACGGACACGATCAGGAAATAAGGGTCCCCTTTATTGAATGAAGGATCCTAATCACAATTACTTCTGACCAGTATTTTACTTATAATTAAAGCACTTAGAATTTATCATCTGCATAAAAAAAAATCAGACCTCAATCAATTACGTAGTTCTGGGGAATCATTTTAAGCTGTGCTGGTGTACATACAAGAACTACCTGTTCAAGGTTTTTATTTTTAATTTTTATGATACCTTTTTATAGGATCAGGTGAATATGCATTTCAAAAACACCAGCTTTCGCAACCACAAAGGTCTCTTCTTCAGGTGAGAATTGGAAACTGAAGATAAAGAAAGTTTTTCGCATAGTTCAGCTTCAGAAAAAAAAAAATCTGTTGTTCTAGTGGTGTTGTTGTAACATTGTGAAAGTGATCAATGAATTCTGACAGTGTGGGACATATATATATATATATATATATATATATATATATATATATATATATATATATATATATATATATATATATACAGTACTGTGCAAAAGTTTTAGGCAGGTGTGAAAAAATGCTGTAAAGTAAGAATGCTTTCAAAAATAGACATGTTAATAGATTATATTTATCAATTAACTAAATGCAAAGTGAGTGAACAGAAGAAAATCTAAATCAAATCCATATTTGGTGTGACCACCCTTTGCCTTCAAAACAGCATCAATTCTTCTAGGTACACTTGCACAAAGTCAGGGATTTTGTAGGCATATAGTCAGGTGTATGATTAAACAATTATACCAAACAGGTGCTAAGGATCATCAATTCAATATGTAGGTTGAAACACAATCATTAACTGAAACAGAAACAGCTGTGTAGGAGGAATAAAACTGGGTGAGGAACAGAAAAACTCAGCTAACAAAGTGAGGTTGCTGAAGAGAGTTTACTGTCAAAAGTCATACACCATGGCAAGACTGAGCACAGCAACAAGACACAAGGTAGTTATACTGCATCAGCAAGGTCTCTCCCAGGCAGAAATTTCAAGGCAGACAGGGGTTTCCAGATGTGCTGTCCAAGCTCTTTTGAAGACGCACAAAGAAACGGGCAACGTTGAGGACCGTAGACGCAGTGGTCGGCCAAGGAAACTTACTGCAGCAGATGAAAGACACCTCATGCTTACTTCCCTTCGCAATCGGAAGATGTCCAGCAGTGCCATCAGCTCAGAATTGGCAGAAAACAGTGGGACCCTGGTACACCCATCTACTGTCCGAGAAGTCTGGTCAGAAGTAGCCTTCATGGAAGACTTGCGCCACAAAGCCATACCTCCGACGTGGAAACAAGGCCAGCGACTCAACTATGCACGAAAACACAGGAACTGGGGTGCAGAAAAATGGCAGCAGGTGCTCTGGACTGATGAGTCAAAATTTGAAATATTTGGCTGTAGCAGAAGGCAGTTTGTTCGCAAGGGCTGAGAGCGGTACACGAATGAGTGTCTGCAGGCAACAGTGAAGCATGGTGGAGGTTCCTTGCAAGTTTGGGGCTGCATTTCTGCAAATGGAGTTGGGGATTTGGTCAGAATTAATGGTCTCCTCAATGCTGAGAAGTACAGGCAGATACTTATCCATCATGCAATACCATCAGGGAGGCATCTGATTGGCCCCAAATTTATTCTGCAGCATGACAACGACCCCAAACATACAGCGAAAGTCATTAAGAACTATCTTCCGCGTAAAGAAGAACAAGGAGTCCTGAAGTGATGGTATGGCCCCACAGAGCCCTGATCTCAACATCATCAAGTCTGTCTGGGATTACATGAAGAGAGAGAAGCAACTGAGGCTGCCTAAATCCACAGAAGAACTGTGGTTAGTTCTCCAAGATGTTTGGGCCAACCTACCTGCCGAGTTCCTTCAAAAACTGTGTGCAAGTGTACCTAGAAGAATTGATGCTTGATGCTGTTTTGAAGGCAAAGGGTGGTCACACCAAATATGGATTTGATTTAGATTTTTCTTCTGTTCACTCACTTTGCATTTAGTTAATTGATAAATATAATCTATTAACATGTCTATTTTGAAAGCATTCTTACTTTACAGCATTTTTTCACACCTGCCTAAAACTTTTGCACAGTACTGTATATATATATATATATATATATATATATATATATATATATATATATATATATATATATATATATATATATATATTTATTTGAATAAAATTGTCAGTCCTACTTCCCTCCAGTAAAGCGTAATGTTATGAAGCTGTGTATACGCCACTTCTGACACAAAGCCAATAACAGATAAGAATGATTTTAAAGCATTGCTTAGCATTCAAAAAAGCATGTTTATTACCTTTAGGTGTAGCAAGGTCTTTATCGTCTCCCCCCCTGTGGCTGCCATTCAGGAAGTGCCGAAAAGGCCTTTCCTGTAGATCTGTATCTGCCTCTGCCAGCTCCAGTGTCTGGGGTGTGTTGGGAGGGGTGAGGAGACAGGAGGGGTCCAGGGCCAGGCGCTTGTGGGAGGTCAGGTCGTTCTGTCCCGGCAGGCTGTTCTGGAGCTCCAGATTCTTCAGTTTCTGAGTCAGCACATCCCCACAAGAGCTCAGGTCACTAGGACCGGGGAGTAGGAACCGTCCGCAAAGAGATGTGTCTTTAACATCAGACTCTCTGTCCTTGGATGTGTCAGAATCTTGGAGGGGGCCAGTGTTCTTCATACTGCTGGTGCAACATCCTGAGGTCACACTTTCAGCTGCCAATGGAACCTCCTAGAAAAATAGTTTTTTTTTTTTTTTACAGAAATGCTTTGCAACGTATCTTGCCAGTCCATGCCAATCAGCCCACTTGCTTCTTGTTAAAAATAACAAAAAACTAAATAAGCACTAAATATGTTCAGTTAAGTACATGAGAACCGTATGTAAGAATAAGATACATATCTTTTGGATTTTATATCACTAGGTTACAAGTATGTAAGCTTGGGCTTATACTGTTCCCTCCTACAAGTACTGGGACAGATATGCTGACTATCTTACAGCATATGTTACCGTTTTTACACCATGTATCACAGCTAATTTTTTATTATATTGATAAAACCAATAGACATAATCAAACTATATTCATGCTCAAAATATTAGAATGAGGAAGCCATCATCACAAGCGCTGTGGCACCACAAATTTTTTTTTAGATTTTCTAGGAATGCAGAATAACTGGGGGTGGGGTATTTATTGCCCAAATTGTGATTACTGTTAACAAGCACATTTTCAGGTCTCAGATAGAGTTGCTCGTTATTAGTTTTGTAACAAAAACGTTTTGGAGGAAATATCTAAATTGGACCCTAGAATATCTTGGCATCCCTAAATAGGTAATCCTCAAACACAGGCAAAATAAATGAATAGGCATCATGTGCTGTGGTATAAAAATATGACCTGTGTAAAATGCAGAATGAATGGGTGGGACAGCGACTCTTCATGTTACTCTCCAAAATGTGTTTACTTGGAATGGTGCTAAGGGTACTCAGAAAGCACAAGCTCAGAAAGCCTGTGCTTGCTGAACTCCTACATGGTTCTTGTTGCTTGGCAACATGCGTTACTAAGAGCAGGAATGGAAGAGGCCTGCTGAAGTACACCTGAGCCAGTATGTAACGGGAGAAGACAGGCCTGTTTTCACCATTCCACTAACCATTTGTTGTGTACATTTACTGTTTATACCATTAGAACATTGTTGAGACAAATGGTAAAAAGTACCATTGAAGTACCATTGAAATACCATTGAAATACCATTGTGTATCTTTCTACCGTTAAGACTACCATTTGCTACCATTGTTTACTATTGCTTACTGGTTGCAATACAGGTGCAGTCTAATAGGATTATTACATACTATCAGCCATCACTGTTTTTGTCTGGTTGCCCAAGATAGTCCCAGGATTTTAAAGATTGACTCAATGAAAGCTATACTGTTACACTGAAAGTATTAAAAATGTATATTCCACTGTTAAAAGTGCTCAGGGTGGTTGTACAGTTGTGTTATTCGTAGTGGTGGAATGAATATTCTTTCAATATTGACATTTTCTTTTAGAGGCTGATATGAAGGCCCTGTGTGAGGCCTCTGTGCTATTACCTGCTGGGAGGGTACAGGGCTGCTCTGTTTAAGGCTGCACAGGAACTCCCGAATGCGACTGAGCTGGGAGGGAAGACGCAGATCCTGGACTGGTCTCCCAAGCTCGATGTGAAAGCTGCTGCAGGGCAGGATCAGGGGAGGGTGGTTGTCAAAACTCTCAAGAATATCAGCTGTGGAAAAAAACAGGTCAGCTATTTAAAGAATTGTGTCTATGGCTCCTTCAGAAAAGATGGATTCAAAACATTTCAGAACAAACAAGTTTGTTTTGGCTTCCAGTAGTAGAAAGTTTTTTTTTAATTACTTTTTAAAGCTGCTGTGTTCATCATTCATGGTTTACTTGTTTTCTGGTGCAGTTGTGCCACCTGTGCACTTTATCAGTAGCTGACATTGCTGACTGCCAGGTTTGTTTGCTTACTCCTAAAGTGAAGCTTGTCCTCTCAAATACTGGGCTTTACCGTGCTTTTTTTGCACAGTATTTCTGCAGTTTTCCCATACTTTTCCCATGGTCATAAAATGCATTTACCCTTGTTTAGTTTTTAGTATTTTGCAAGTTTTTATTTTTTAGTTTACCCTGGTTTGCCATTTTATTAATATGCTTTACCATACATCGCTACTCTTTACAATACTTACCTATGCTTTACCATCCTTTCACTATACTGTATTACCCTTTGCTATGATTTTACTATGATAAACTTTTATAAGGGTGCCTTAATACTCAATACAGGGCTGGCATTAATATTGAAGGTGGCTTTACATTGATGTCAATAGGAGCACCTCGGGACTGTATTACGAGGTGTCCTTTTTTAAATGCTCATCTGTACAGAAGTAGTCTGATCTTATTTTAAAGATTTGTCTCAACAGGACTCCAGCCTCACCAAGCTGGGCTAGCATTTCACAATGAGACCAAATCTTAGCAAGAACAAAAAACAAGGGTGCTACCCTTCCACTAAACCAAATTAAACTAACCTTGCCCTTCTACTAAACCAAATCATTAAACTCACCTTGCCCTTCCACTAAACCAAATCATTAAACTAACCTTGCCTTTCCACTAAACCAAATCATTAAACTAACCTTTTTTGGAGGGGCAGGGGGTCAGCTGCATTGTCTCATAAATTACATTTTGTATCAGTTTCTTGTATTCTTCCTTAGTTTAGTCTCACTTTATATTAGCGTTGTTGATAGTCTGTTTATACTTCTCATTGTTTTAGCTATAGGGATACAAGCCTCACAAAAGCCTGCTACTATTTGGAACTCTGTTATAAAATGATTTTCTAGCATTGGGAAAGCATGGGAAAAAGATGGGAAAACTGCAAATCTACTGTGCTAATTTGCTATGTTAAACTTTAATAAGGGATAGCCTAGAAGGGAAAATAAAGTAAGAAAAATGCATCATCTTTTGTGTTATTCTGATAGCATATATAGAGCTGTAAACTAAACAGTACTTATTTGTGACAAATACACACAAAATCACAAACTAGGAGCCAATTCAGACAATGACAAAACTAACAACTGTGTAATTGCTAAAACAGAGCTCCCCATACAACAAAGCAAATGAATTAGAAACTGAGTGATCTCAGTGGATGATATCTCATCATTTAAAAGCAAATTGCTAAGCGCTTATAAGTAGAAAACTGGACATGTTAAAACCTGGTACCCCTTGTACTGATACTGATAATGTTACGCTTTATCACAAACACATTTTAATAACAAGTGTTAAAAAAACATTGCTGGCAGGAGTATGTAGGCTGAGTGTGTCTCTCTGGGAGGCCATTGAAAAGAGCAGCTCTCTGAGGAGAGGTGACCCACCCATTCTCATGGCAGGCTCGGCTTCCTCAGGTGTTGGACTCCAGCCCGCTGGACAGGGCCGCCCGGGGTTGTACTCCCTCAACATGTGGTGTAACTGAGCCGGGTTGAGGCTAGCAAACTCACTGCGCAGGGAGAGCCAGCTGGCCTGCAAGAACAAAAATAACAACTTGGGATTCTGACTTCGTATCCATCAACCGACTACACTTAACGAAGATAAAAAGAGGAATCAGTATTATTGTTATTTGAAATGACACATACGGGACAACAACAACAACAAAAATAGAAACACTCGCCATATGTAGCACACACTTATGTTAAAAGCTTTTTTGTTTTGCTTTTTGTCACACCAAAGGCATTCCATGTATTGTGTATTATATAAAAGCTGCATCCCCCAAGTGTTTTCAGTCTCACTGTTTTGATAGTTTGCATATGTAAAAGTGATAAGTTTCTTTCTCAATAATTGTGCTAGAGATTGTCCTTAGCAAGTTTAATTAAAATTAAACTGTTTTCTAGATACATTATATATAAAAATGTTGTGTGGCAAACAGATAGACAGACAGATGGATAGACAAACAACCTCCATATATGCTCAGATTCTGATTCTTTAATACATTGTGCTAAAGAAAGTTCTTAGCATGTTTCTGTTAAACCCTGAAGTGTGGCATATGTACATTGTGTAATTAAATAAACTACACAAGTCCACCAGAAGCCATAATAGTAGTACAGTATTTCATAAAAGAATTTGAAATGTCACATTTATAAATTTTTGTCAGTTTTTCGTTAAGTATATGGAAAACTACAAAGCGGTATGTAATTCAATATGTTAACGTAACATTATGCAGCAGGTTTCATTCGGCTTTATAAAGCAAAATTAGTTAATTCTACAGGGTGATGCAAACTTTTGGCCATAACTGTAGATGGATTGTAAAAAAATGGCCTTACTTTTGAAGTAGCCTTTTTAATAAGATGGTCTTGAATCAAGTTTTTACTGAAATTTCATCATAAACCATGATAGAAAACAACCAGTATTCAGCTGTCAGTAATATATATATATATATATATATATATATATATATATATATATATAAATCATTTAAATCCTCTGACAGAAAATTATAAATTATATTATTATTATAAAAAACATAAAAACATACACTATTTTTGTTCTTTTTAGGTAACATTACCACCCACAATAGCCTTTATCAGCATGCCATAACTGGTAGGAAAGACAGTGTGTACTAAACCTCTTCTAAAAATCAGTAACTAGCCAGTGGAAGACAGTACAGTAACGTTTATATATGAATACAATTATGAGAGAAAGAGACTTGGACCTTTGTGTTCCCCCCTCCCCCACACACGGTCACATCTCCTGAGTCACCGCCTCCTTCCACAGGTTTTGTTTTTGTTCAGTTTCTGCAGTTGCATACAAAAAACAAAAAGAAGAAGAAAGCCAAGTGCCTGCTTGGACTGTAACCAGGGGCATGATATTGATCTCCACTGAGGGCATACAATTCTACTTGGCAAAAAAAGAAAATCTATTCATTTTTCTCATAACCAGTGTTGGGCAGAAACCTATTACATGTAGCACATCTTTCAGTCACTTGGACCTGTAATGGTTCTTTTTTCAGGCAGGTAACGGATTACATTGTATGTGACGTAGGTATTTTTCGTTCCTTTTGTACATAACGTGGAAATCGGAAAGCGTTTCAACAGTGCAAGTCAAACCTTACATGTCACATGAACGCGCTTTTCATATCACCTTGCTATGGTGTCAGAAAGAACGAATAAGTTTGATAGCTGGATCTACATAGACTATTTTTCAAGCTGCAGCCTGACCAAACCAAAAAAAAATCATCTCTGTGAAATGTAAACTGTGCCTAAGAAGTAACTATTTGTAACAGCAACTAGTTTTTTTCAAAGTAATACGTTACTAGAACTAGTTACAATTTTGTTCAACTTCCCCAACACTGCCCATAACTATAATGTATTGGTGTCTGTTTACTACATTCATCCATAGCTTTATGAACTCTTTGCATGATTCAACCCAACCCAACAGCTTAGCAGGTCAGAAGAGGGCAATGTGACTGGGCCTCGGTCAAGCTGTGACTCAGCAAGCGGATGAGCTGGGATGTGCAGTAGATCTCAGGGCTGTTAGTCATTTGCTCACTCCATCAATCAACTTCCCTTGGATACAAGACGACACAACTGTTAAAAACGCATTGAATTGCATGCGTGTCCAAAAGAACCCTTTCCAGTAAAAACTCGGGCTCTATTCACGCAGCTCAGCCAGGAATCTAAGCAATAGACCTCTGGCTAAATCTGAACAGACTGCACAAAGCGCATCACTGTTAATCCAGGACCTGTAGGACAGTCTCACTCAAGCAGCACAGTTAAGGTTAACAAATATAAAGTGTTGCCAGCCACTAATATGTAAAATATGAATATCAAATGGGTTGTATGAGCTAGAACAGGCCCCCAGTGAATAAGACCTTGGAATTGTAGAGGACACAACCATTCATTATATAGGTCTAAAATGTGTTTTATGTTTTAGCAAACATGTATTTATATTTTAAAACATGAAATCTAATTCTACAGAAGGTCACAGTATCTCTGTTTGCAGGGACTGACCTAGGAAGTGCAAGTGTAACAGATTTTCTGGCAGGCAAGCAAACTGAAAACAGTGCCAGATGTGATGTTTTAAAATGAAAATATAGCATGTAGTATAGAAGGTTTAGGGGAGACCTTATCACGTTTTTAAAAACCGGGGCCAACCTCAGTCACTAATTCAAACTTAGCACAGAGACTTGTATCAGAGCACCCATTCGAATTGCAGACAGATTCAGGACACAAAGAGTAGTTATCAAGCCATGTGTTTGATTCATTTGGATCATTCAAGAGATGTCTGGATGCGGCCCTAGTAGCACATAGCTGTTGGAAACCAGACGAACATTGATGAGTTGAATGGTCGATTGTAACTTTTCTGATGTTCGTACTTGTTTAATTTTGAGGTTTAGTGCGATTTTCCCATGCTTATACCATTCCTTACAAAGATTAAAGGCAAGTCTTTTACAATTATTTGCTATCACTATGCATTACTACACTTTTATATGCTTTAAACATGGTCTAGCACTTAAAACCTTCATTAGGAATTGATTGTCCAGCAGGTAATGAGGAGGAACAATTGATTTACCAGTTCAGAGCACATTTAATAGAGGACTGATTGCTCAGATTCCTGGTGCCTGGACATTTTTATAATATACCTAAATTACTGTAGTTCTGAAAGCCAGGCCACTGCCAATTTCACTAATCTGGACTTAATTCTTTCAAAACACCCTTTATTTAAGAGAAAGGGTACTAAATACAACATCTCAGTCATGCTGTGCTATAAAAAATACAAACCACACAATACAAATCACACTTGGTATTTTGTTGTCTTAGTGTTACAACACACAAAAACATACGATTACAAGATAATGAAATTGTCACATGGGTGGCAGAGAGGTCTAAGAGGTCATTAAGGCATCAGTGAGCCCTCCTGCGGTTCTCTTGTGCTGGCTTTGTGCTCATTACTAGAATGTGGGCAGTGAAACAGGAAGGCTAAGCCGCAGAAACCAGCGCTGACAAAGGAAATGACGAGGAAGACCGCTGCGGATCCTCCTTTATGTTTCATTTTCTCAGCATCCTGTGACCATGGTGTTGAATGGGACACGCAGACAAGGAAACAGGATAAAACATGGCACAGGCTGTTTAATCTGCTCAGTAAAACAGCTCCGTCCTGTTTCATTTTGTGAAGAAGCTACCAGGTCACACTACTTACCAGGACATGGTCCTGAGTAAATCAATGTTTTGGGAAACGCAAGCAAAGAAGTGGCTGTAGAGGAAATCTGGATTGTTAAATCACCATAAATCACCATTATGAAGGCATATCCAAATTCTATTCACAGGTTATAAGATCTTGCATTAAAATGACGTGTCTCTTTATTACACAAGTAACGCTCTTCCAATTTTCATTCAGAGAACATTCAGCTTCAATATTAAATAAAAGGTGTTCAGTTCACTTTATGTAAGAAACACCACAGCAAGGTGGTAAGGTATCTTACCTAAAAGACAGAACAACTACCAAGGAAAATCCCGATAATCAGGGTTTTATTGTGAATAGAATCTGCTAAATAGCTATTGTTATTTTAAACCGTTTTAATGCTTTATTAACAGATTTGCCTTTGTTTGCTTTCCTCCCATTCTAAAGCTAGACATTCTATCTAAATGTTCCGCGGTCAGATTTTAGAAATATATATCTAGATTTTAGAAATAAATATGTTAAAGTTGTTCCCACATCTTCCTGATCCCAAATTTTATTTAAAAATTGTGATATGCATCCATGAATTCTATTTCCTAAAATTAAAAAATGTTTAAATTGCAAAAATGCTTTATATCTGGAATAAAAACCTTTTGAGAGAGGTTGTCTCACCAGTTCAAGTGAATTGAATATTGAGATAAAACTAGTGTTACAATAATGCATAAAACAACTTATTAAAATATTCTGTGCTCAAATATTTGGATTATTATGACGTTCTTTTGTTGAAGTTTACTGCAGTGCCTCTAAGTAAGTTCCTGTGCTGTTCATTGGTTTTAAAAGCAATTAATGCTATACATAAATTTTCATGTAAAAAAACATTCATCACTTCATAAAATATGTATGTATTGTGAGAGATGCCCCTTATGAACCTTCTGGTTAAAAGACATTCTGTGTAGTTTGGGACTATAAAGTTCTGGCTGCCCAAACAGAGTCCTTACACCATGAGAGAAGCATTTCTCATTATAATCATTATAATCAGGGGTTCACATAACTGGTACACAGGTACGCATGCACACCAATAAAAAACAAATGCGTACTTCCATATTGTTTTTAACACGCAAATGCGTACCGTCAGTACATTTTTAACAGGAAAGCATTTTTCATGTAGGCAGCAAGGGTGCTTATTATCGCACACCATAATTAAATACCAATCCCCACATTTCAAGGCTGGAGGGTTCCAATTTAATAAAAAGTCCATCCCTGCTAGCGCTGTCATTGGCTGCTTCAAGGTTTTATAAAAAAAAAAAAAATAGGCAATAGGTGGAATCACTCCTGTTAATAATAACATCAAGCATTTTCTTTTAATGGACACTTGAAACAACCAATGATAGCAGGGATCTCGATTTAGCTGTCCATTCAGAGTAGAGGGATGTAGTTACGGGGAGTGGCATTGTGGAATCTCACTGACACTTTGCTTCCCAAGCGCGGATGAGAGAGGTGTCGATGTTTGAGAGCCATTACATTTAAGCGTGCGTTTAAAAAAATACATTTACTTAAGCATTTTACTTCAAATAATATTTTTTTCCCCTCACTTATATCCTTCTATAAACACCATTGTGCCGTGAAGCTAACGTGTTCAACAACACTAATAAAATGAAGAACCCAGTATCCTTGACAGGGGTGGAAATCGGTTTGAAAATTGATGCTAAATTATTAAACACACCCTGTGGTCCTGTGGTTAAAGAAAAGGGCTTGTAACCAGGAGGTCCCCGGTTCAAATCCCACCTCAGCCACTGACTCATTGTGTGACTCTGAGCAAGTCACTTAACCTCCTCGTGCTCCATCTTTCGGATGAGACGTGATTGTAAGTGACTCTGCAGCTGATGCATAGTTCACACACCCTAGTCTCTGTAAGTCGCCTTGGATAAAGGTGTCTGCTAAATAAACAAATAATAAAAATAATAATAATCAATCCCCCCTTACAACTTCTCCCACGACACGAACCTTCTCTCCTGTGTTTATGGATGAGTGTGGGTGGGTCATTTAAGTAGTCCAGAACCAATGAGAAACTATCATCTAAGGTTGCTAACAAATACAATAGATTAACGTCTGATCCTTGATATCCCAGTTGTTTGAACTGTCAGAGGAGGAGGTGGAGCTGGACAGCCTCCTTGGATGATGATCCCTAATTTTGGTGGTTACCAAACCATTTCTGCTGGTGCTCACGTGAGAACCTAATGATAAAAGTTATGTGAACCCCTGCTTATAATCTCTCATTATAATCATCTCTTATTATAAACCACAAGAAATGCAGTAAACAATCTGAAAAGTTGATATTTAAAAAATTAATGTCATTAATGCTAACACAAAAATGACAGATTCTCCTCACTCTTTTAATTAATCTTTAAATCAGTCAAATAGTGTAATAGAACACCAGTTGTTTCTTTATTTTTTTATTATTTGTTAATTTAGCAGATGCCTTTATCCAAGGCAACTTACAGAGACTAGGGTGTGTGAACTGTGCATCAGCTGCAGAGTCACTTACAACAGCGTCTCACACGAGAATGATGCACAAGGAGGTTAAGTGACTTGATCAGGGATCACACAGTGAGTCAGTGAGTGAGCTGGGATTTTAACTGGGGACCTCAAGCACTTTTCTTTAAGCACTGGACCACACAGCCTCCTGGTGAAACTGTCCATTTCACAAAACCTTTAATCAGTCAAATAGTGTAATAGATTGCCTATAACTGCAGTCATTTCGCAAAGGCCTGAAAGTTTTAGGCATTTCATGAAATGCCTGATTTCACAATTTGCCTGTAACATATATACATATATATATATATATATATATATATATATATATATATATATATATATATATATATATATATATATATATATATATATATATACGCCTACCGTTCAAAAGTTTGGGGTCACTTAGAAATTTCCTTGTTTTCGAAAGAAAAGCAAATTTTTTGTCCATTAAAATAACATCAAATTGATCAGAAATACAGTGTAGACATTGTTAATGTTGTAAATGACTATTGTAGCTGGAAACGGCTGATTTGTAATGGAATATCTACATAGGCGCACAGAGGCCCATTATCAGCAACCATCAGTCCTGTGTTCCAATGGCACGTTGTGTTTGCTAATCCAAGTTTATCATTTTAAAAGGCTAATTGATCATTAGAAAACCCTTTTGCAATTATGTTAGCACAGCTGAAAACTGTTGTGCTGATTAAAGAAGCAATAAACTGGCCTTCTTTAGACTAGTTGAATATCTGGAGCATCAGCAATTGTGGGTTCGATTACAGGCTCAAAATGGCCAGAAACAAAGAACTTTCTTCTGAAACTCGTCAGTCTATTCTTGTTCTGAGAAATGAAGGCTATTCCATGCGAGAAATTGCCAAGAAACTGAAGATCTCGTACAACGCTGTGTACTACTCCCTTCACAGAACAGCGCAAACTGGCTCTAACCAGAATAGAAAGAGGAGTGGGAGGCCCTGGTACACAACTGAGGAAGAGGACAAATACATTAGAGTGTCTAGTTTGAGAAACATACGCCACACAGGTCCTCAACTGGCAGCTTCATTAAATAGTACCCGCAAAACACTAGTCTCAACGTCAACAGTGAAGAGGCGACTCTGGGATGCTGGCCTTCTAGGCAGAGTTGCAAAGAAAAAGCCATATCTCAGACTGGCCAATAAAAAGAAAAGATTAAGATGGGAAAAAGAACACAGACACTGGACAGAGGAAGATTGGAAAAAAGTGTTATGGACAGACGAATCTAAGTTTGAGGTGTTCGGATCACAAAGAAGAACATTCGTGAGACACAGACCAAATGAAAAGATGCTGGAGGAGTGCTTGACGCCATCTGTCAAGCATGGTGGAGGCAATGTGATGGTCTGGGGGTGCTTTGGTGGTGGTAAAGTGGGAGATTTGTACAGGGTAAAGGGATCTTGAAGAAGGAAGGCTATCACTCCATTTTGCAACGCCATGCCATACCCTGTGGACGGCGCTTGATTGGAGCCAATTTCCTCCTACAACAGGACAATGACCCAAAGCACAGCTCCAAACTATGCAAGAACTATTTAGGGAAGAAACAGTCAGCTGGTATTCTGTCTATAATGGAGTGGCTAGCACAGTCACCGGATCTCAACCCTATTGAGCTGTTGTGGGAGCAGCTTGACCGTATGGTACGTAAGAAGTGCCCATCAAGCCAATCCAACTTGTGGGAGGTGCTTCAGGAAGCATGGGGTGAAATCTTTTCAGATTACCTCAACAAATTGACAACTAGAATGCCAAAGGTCTGCAAGGCTGTAATTGCTGCAAATGGAGGATTCTTTGACGAAAGCAAAGTTTGAAGGATACAATTATTATTTCAATTAAAAATCATTATTTCTAACCTTGTCAATGACTATATTTCCTATTCATTTTGCTATATTTCCTATTCATACTCATTTCATGTATGTTTTCATGGAAAACAAGGAAATTTCTAAGTGACCCCAAACTTTTGAACGGTAGTGTATATATATATATATACTCAAATATATTCAGATTTTTTTCCCCCCGTTTACAAAAGCTCCCAGAAGCAGCTGGTGTATTTTCAATGCCAACCTTGTTCCTTCATGACTGAAAGAGCTACTGTTAGCATATGCATGTTTATCCTGTCTAAAGTGTTTACAAGCCACAGATTATCTCTAATCTGAAACCAGCAATAGCGATACAAACAACTGATAATACATTCATAATATTATCCTCATGTTTGGTTTTATATTTTTGGGATTTGTGCTTTTTTAAGTTACAACAGCTAAAAATCCCAAAGAAAATAGTTAAAAAGGAAACAACATTTATTTTAAATATTATTGTAACTAGTAGAACTAATTAGAAGAGGTTGACTTGTCGCCACTTAAAAATATATATATTAATAAATCATAGGCAGAGGAACGTGGCCACAAATGCGATAATCAAGTTAATCTTGCAGCTGGTCGATTAGGTTGATCTGTCCATTACGAATATCAGATAGACATCTTCAGTATTCAATGGACTCAGGCTACGGCATACGCAGTTGGCACAGAACGTGAAAGTACGTCTCCACTATACCTATCATTTGGGTATACACATTACCACAGAGGATAAATAGCAGTGATGTCAAACTAACAACATACAGAAGTGTGAATTTATTTTTAATTCTGCTCGTGTATATACTTTATATTGGGTGCAACAACAAAACTTGGCATCATAAAGAAGGTTGACTGTGCAGATACTGAGGACTATTCAATGGATATAACTATTTACATTGAAGGCTATGCAAACCATAAATGTAACCATGCCTGTGAGTGTCTTGAGTGCATTTCTGTCTGTTTAAATGTGTAAAACTCCAGGTAAGGTCCTGTTTTAATGTGCTGCAGTGAGTCAACAAAAATATCAAGGCAAGAGTGCAACAGCAAAACGTTTAATCAAAATCCTGCCAAAGGGTCATGAAAATGCCAGCTTCACCTTTCCTCTTTAATTATATAGCTGGGTGTGTGTGTAAAGTACACACCCTTGGTTTTGCTGACAAGCATGACTTATTGCATCTCCGGGTTAAGACAGACTTGAGCTAGACTTGGTTAAAAAGTTTTTTTAGGATTACTAATACAACCACTTGGGCTAACCTAGCCTACATTACAGATGTATATGGCAGACAACTCGCCAAAGCACCTTAATACTAAATAAATAAAAATTAAAAATTAAAAATCACAAAACGAACCACTAAGAATGATAGCTAACACTATGAAAAGGTAAGGGAACAGTAGAAAAAAAATAAGAAAAAGTACTTTAAAGTTGCTTTTTAAAACGTAAACACTGGAGACATATTATTTAAAATAATGATAACCAAACAAATGAACTGGCAGATATAAGACAGTTTAGAAAACACCACCCTTTATTTTGTCACTGTAATGACAACTTTAAGAAACCATCAAGTGGACAATCTCTTTGGCACTTCCTGTGCTGTAGGTCATACGCTGTTTGACTGCAGTTCGACTATTGGAGTGAGACCCTGTAATATAAGGTACTTATACTTTGCATTTAATTGCACAGTAAAAGTATTTGCTTACATTTTTCTTTTATGCATGTATGCAGAGAGCCAGAAGTTTTCAACAGAAGAGTGATAATAATAAAAGTGCTCATATTTCAATAACAGCAAACTTACAAAGATACGATTTCTGATTGTCATTTAATAATAAAAATACAAAGCAAATATATTTATCACTGTAATGCTATTAAAGATGAATGCTATTAATCTTAATTTGATTAAAACTATGAAATCTAATTTCCTTTCTTTTTGTCAAAAATGGACACTTGCTCGTACCGTCTTTGTTTTTATAAAAATGACTGCGCAGCAAGCATGCAAGTTAAGTAATGAAAGCAGATCAACCATTGCTGGTGTCAGACTTTCCCTGATGAGGGGGCTAAGGAGTGGGGATCACTTTTTCAATACATTCAATCATTTTTCGTGTCAGAAGTGGACCAGGGTGAACAGCAAGCATTTAAACAGCAACCTTAAGGAAAAAGAGTCAAAAGCGAATACAGTATAAAGCATCATGCCAACAGCAGAGAGAGACTGTAGTTTAGGACTGAATGGATAATTCTTACCTGTGGGGATAGAGGCACAATGCCACTGTCACCACAGGTAAATGTAACTATGACACACATCCCCAGGTTTGAATATTTTAGTAAAAAAATAAATCATTCTGTGGTAGCCAGTATTAATCATGCTGTTTACATTACTATTATTAAACAGTTCTGTGTGTTATGCTACATAACTGTGAATGCAATTTTAAAATTTTAAAATCGGACGATGCCTCATACAGAAGTTTGTTGTCAATTGTAATGTTATGATGAAACCGATGAAAGTATTTTTTTATGGTTCATATTCTCATGCAATATTAACAATTTAACAATTTCAGAATTGTATATCTACAGCAAGCAAGCTGGATAGATAAAAATGCACACAAAGAACCAAAACAGGGTTAGGGTTAAAATCGTATGTTTCCTTGTTACCAGAAACAAAGGAAACGTGTTTCCTGGTGTAGACCGGATTTCTAGAAACATTTTATCTATGGTCAATCAAGAGAGTTTCTCGGAGAATATGATTGCCATTGATCATGTGCAATACAAGATGGAGACTAAAATGCACAGCTTTATTGAAATGTACATATATAGACCATTCCAGTAGAACACATCATCACAATCATTGCAAAGCTCCATTACATGTTGCTTAAAAACACTTACTCTACATTTCCTTTAAATGTCCTTGTTTCCTTGTGTATGTGTTGTGTATGTTGGACATGTTCTTGCAGATTTAGATCTCAAAACACAGCTGAGTTTATACTGCACTGATCGGGTCAATCTGTCTGACACTGCAGAGGAAGCATGATAACTGCCTTGAATTTGCAGCAATCTTCACTAAACTTCTATCGTACTGCATTTGGCTATAATTTCATACACTCTCCATTTTATACAAGTGTGAATGAGCCTGGTTTAGTTAATTAATGGTTAACTAGCGTATTAACATGCTAAAAAAAATCAAATTATTTTGTTACGGTTAGTTAACATAGCACACAATATTACTGTTGTTTTTAAACAAATGTAAACACAGAGTTGAAGTGTCTGTTGGAGGGCACTTTACCTGAAAATGATTTGAACAAGTAACTACTGTATATATTAACTAACCATTAACAATGAAACGCATTGTGTCACCGTATTAGTACAGTAAGTTAGGTATTAACAGTTAATAAAGATAAAACAAAAAAAAAAACGATGTCAGTACACTGAAGAAAGCCAAAACGAAAATTCTGAATGAACATTTTGAAGTTATGTATAATAGTTAAGACATATTTACCAAATGACCTTCAATGGAAACTGTGAAAAAGTGTCCAACATGTAAAGTGTGTAAAATCACTATCTGAAATGTTTTATCTTGTGAGTAACTCCCAACATATATCATTCAATAACTGAACCACGTGTCAGGACTGTGAAGCAGGCCCATTCAGGTTGGATGATAGTTCTTACCTGCAGGAGGTTTTGCTTGGGTGTGGCTAGCAGGTTGACAGCTGTGGAGAGTTTGTGGAAGAAGTCGAGAGCCAGGTCTCCCAGGCCGATGCCCTGGATCCAGTCCAGGAGCAAGTCGAGATTGGCTCTGATCTGCACTCCCCGGGACCACTGATAAAACCCCCCGCCGGAACCTGTGAGGAAACACCGACACTCTCTGATCACCACACTGCCATGTCCCAACAGCTGCCTCCTTTCACTTCAGATGAAAACAAAACCAAAAAAAAAACGTCCCCTGTGTGAAATCTTGAACAGCTCTGGTTTTCAGTTGCTCAGAGCTGCTTGGACTGTAATACAGGTTTAGAGCTAGTGAAATGGATTTTGCTGATTTTCATTTTGCTGTTATATTGGTAATTAGGTCATTGGTTGGTTTTGTGTGGGGATAAAAATTCAAGATTTTTCACTGATAACACCGGTAAACGTCTGGGAGCTGCTGTTTTTCATTGAGTATGAAGGTGTTACTGGGTCTTCTTTGTTAGCACCTTTATAACTCTTTAACATGAAGCTGGTTATTTATTAATATTCTAGCAGCTGGAAAAGCTTGATGCACTCACTTCACATAGGGAATACACTGGGCTTGCTCTGTAGACAAGGCCGGCTTTTGTTACTAAGTTGCACTTAGCAACAACGTGGGACAGAAACATGGAGGATATACAGACACTGACAAAAATGAAAAGTTAAATTAAAATTACAACTCAACAATTTTGCTAATATAGAGCTTTACTCTTTGACTGAAAAATGTTTTTAATAAGTAGTACTATTTTAACGTATCATCAATCGCCATGGTAAGCAAACCCACAAATAAGCAGCCTGATATTTATTCAAATTGAAAGCGCACAAAGATGCTTGGGATGTAGCAGAACTGCCTGGACTGCACAACAATGTCTTCCAATCAGACAACTCATTGATATTCCACGGATGTCAGATTAGTAGTCATTCCAGTGGCTGAAGTTGTTAGAACTGTTATTGTGCTGCATTTTCAAGCAGGGTTCAGCAACTGGTATTTTCAAACTGCCAAAACAACAAATACGGGAAAGCATGTTTCTATTCTGTCTTTTTATTTTCCTTTGGGATCGTCTTAACATTGGTGGATCTCGATCCACCACCCTAAACCCTGTCAGTTCACTGATTATTTTTAAAAAGTTCCTTTTTCAAATTTTGCAAGTATATTGTAGCGTTGGGTCCCGCAGTACTGCCGAATGTGACTTTTGGGGGACCGGGACTATTTCTTCTCTTGTAAATAAGTGTATTTCTGTGTATGTGCTGTCCTGCCATGAGTGGAAGCATGTTTCATGTCTAGGCAGTGCTGGCTAAGGGTGTCACATGCACAGTGCAGCTGTATGAGAGAGGGGTCTGTGTTGGCTGCACTGTGATTTGTGTTCGGTTCCGCCACTCAGCTGCTTGCGCAGGACCGAGGGTCTGAGCGATTGGTCGGTGTGTATGTAAATGTGCCCCTGTCTGTGTCAGCCAATAGGGCTGGGGGGATCTCTATTTAGGAGCTGCCCGCGAGCAACTTGGGTTATGTTGTGTTGTGTTGTGTTGTGTTGTGTTGTGTTGTGTTGTGTTGTGTTGTGTGTGGTTGGCACTGCCTAACTGAGCTGTTGCTAAAAAGTGCATCCTTTTGCCTGCCGTTCCTGTTTAAATAAAAATAGCAGTTTGAACTGCTTTGAGCTGCATCCTGTGTTGCCTTCTCTTATTCTACTGTAGACCAGATACGCCTCCGATACAATATTATTATTTTTCTATTTCTGTTTTCCGAATAATATTTTATATAGAAAGGCTCCAGTTGACTCAATCCATGCTACAGTATCACAATGAACTGTAATGATACCAGCTGTAGCAACCAAACCTCAATTTCACAATTCTATGATGAGTAAACATGTACAGCCGTCTCTGTATTGGTTATTACTGATTTGTCATGAAACAGAAATATCAAAAAACGTAACACAAAGACTAGACCGGGCATTTTAAGCAGGGTACAGATCAGGGTCAGTCTAGTATAATACATTTAAAGGTGACTGGCAGAAGGCGATATAAACAAGCATAGAGTTTTATAGCTGGGCAGTCTTTGAGAAAAGGATCATGTCCTTATTGACCTTTACAGTGGGCTTTTCAATTTAAATCCGATGTTTGGGATGAAATTGGATTTTTGGTGGTGCTGTGAATCGCAGTGGGTGCAACTCATCTGCTGATTGAATAAAAGATTGAGGCATGATCAGTGGAGTGCTGTCCTCAGGGCTGGCAGGAACCATCGGCTCAAAATGCAGGAAGAGAGAAACATGGGAATCACCTGCTGTGATTATACACAGCAGTGTAACTCCATTCACTGCTCCCACACATTGCTGTGAAAGCAATTCAATAACAATCAGTAATCTTCACACCTATAGTCATATATAACTATATACTGTCCAGTAAATAGGGGATATTGTAGGTTATCCAGCAGACTCTATTTGAGCTAATGCCAACCTGGCCTAAATTTTATCAAAATGATGGCATGTAATGGCCATTATAAAGTATAGCTATGGTACCGCCACAGTCTTTGATTTAACGCAGGCCTATTGCCTCTTTAATGAATTGATAGCAAAGGCTTTCAAATCAATTTCCTTACATCTACATCATATTAGTGTGACAGCTACTGAAATCTGCCTGGGCACACTAGGTGCTTGACCACTTGACCTCTTTTACTCACAAACCATGCACAACCCTTATACAAGTTTTCCCATGCTTTTCCCATGATTATACTATGCATTTACCATAGTTTACCATGCTTTGACATGCTTTTTAATAGGCTCTGGGCTTTACAATGCTAATCTATGCTTTCCCATGATTTCACCTTGATTTATTACACGTTGCTATGCTTTTACTATGGTAACTTTGATAAGGGAAGGGCCAGTGCAGCGCTACCTGTGGGTTCCCAGCTAAATGGAATTCGAAACAAAGCTGGAATGGCTCACTCCGCATAAAAAAATAAATGACACAGCTACTTCACATCCCAAATTAAAGAAATGAAAAGCAATAAAACCAAGAAAAGCCAGTGATATGATTTCAAGTTCTAAGAAGAGATATAAAAAATGTATTTTAAAGCCTTGGTTCTCACACCTTTAAATTAATTGAAGCTAACAAAGTCCATACATCTTAACCATTTTGCACTTACATTAGCTATAAACAGTAGGGCTGAAATATGTCGTTTTCACAGAAACACATGTTATAGAAAACATGTATTTTAGAACAGATACTACACTAGGTAAAAGAATGCTTGCCTTGCTTTGAAGGAAGTCTATTAGTGCTTTACCTTGGTCGTTTCAAATGCATGTTACAAAGCCAGGGAAGGGGTGGGGATAAGTTCACCCTCCAGATGAAATGCCCCAGGTTTAAAAGCATGGCTTGCAAAGAGAGATTTCTTTAACCTAGAGAAGTACCAGATATTATGTTTTAAAATTCTTTCAAAACTGCACATTTGAGACCTATATAATAAATATATAAAACCTGCCTATAGGCATCGTGCTAACCACAAGTAAAAGCCTCATTGTAGATCCCTCACCTCTTTCCATGAGTGCGTTGAAGAGGGAGGCATTGGTAAAGAAGAAGAGATATGCAAAGAGCTGGGAGGCGATCTCTGAGTGGACTTCATACTGATTGAGAAGCTGCAGGGTCTCCTTCAGGATCTCTAAGATGTGGTTCACCCCGTCCGGCACTCGCAGCTGACCACTCTCAGAGAAGGGGTTACTGTCCAGCAACCCTGGAAGCGCTGTGTACAGAGTCTGCAGAAACAAACAAGCCCAGTTCAGTCATTCCACAGGCTCTGGTTAAACTGCAATTGCCCTGAATTGTGAAACATCAGCTACACCCTTACAAAATGTTCCCATATTAATAGCAAAGTGTAATTAGGCATTGTGAAAGCATGGTAAAGCATAGGTCATGGTTGCAAAGCCTAGAGAGGTATAATATGCATAATGTATAAATGCATAATATAACCATTGCAGAAGCATGGGGAAACTACAGAACTACTGTGCAAAGTCACCTGGGTTCAGGAGCTGCTTTTTAATTCCAGTTGCCTGCCATAGTAACCTAGGCTAGATCAGAAGTAAAAGCCATCTTGTGCTCTGCCACTGTAGAAACACGTTTCCTTTTGTTTTGTGGCAATATTTTGGGAAACTACAGAACTACTGTGCAAAGTCACCTGGGTTCAGGAGCTGCTTTTTAATTCCAGTTGCCTGCCATAGTAACCTAAGCTAGATCAGAAGTAAAAGCCATCTAGTGATCTGCCACTGTAGAAACACGTTTTCTTTTGTTTTGTGGCAATTCACTGCTGTGTACTACTGGCTAATACAAATATACTGCTCTAGTCTACATTATGTATGTCTGTGGCAGACAACTAGAACTGCAGCAGCTTCTGAACTCCTTGTCAAAGCACCGTAACACAGGCTTGTCAAGTAATAAATAAAACAAAAAAATGTTTTGAAGCTACTTACTCAATAATAAAAAAAATCATTTTCCCACAATCCACATTTTTTGAATGGCCTTACTCTGGCATAAGATCATCAAATTCAATATAAATGCCTGTAACAGGGCGAGGAGCCCTGTATATGTGTTTGTTTATTTATAGAACGGGGTACCCCTCCGACCCTGTGCAGTTTATTGTTTTGTATTTGTTTTGTTATTATTATTATTATTATTATTATTATTATTATTATTATTTATTTATATAAAAATATGACGACGGAGCCGTGTTTTGTTATTATTTTGTATTGTTTCGCAGCGTGGATGGGAACCCCCATTCACATTAAAAACCTTGTGCAGAAGGTGACCATCTCCCGAGTTAATTCATTGTTTATTTGTTGCTAATCGGGAGATGGTCATCTGTATATAAGCCTGCAGTTTTCTCAGCTCTAGGTGGGTGTTCGAGAGGAGGTACGGGAGCGAGAGATTTAAGACTTTAAAAGTAAACAATTTGCTCAGCCTGACCTGGGTTTTGTGTTCATGATTTGTTTTGTTTACATATTTTGTTTCGCTCTGTGAGCAAGTGCATTTCTGTTTAAATATTTTATTTATTTTTGTGTTGTAAATAAATGGCGCTGCAGCGGCTTTGCACCGCTGTATTTTTTAGTTTGTTTTCTTTCCTGCTATGGCCTGACGTCACCACTCAGTATACTGTCACAATGCCCCACCTGTTTATATAAACAGTTTTATGTCAATTCATTCGTTTAAACTGCAAACAGGCAAAGTAAGAACAAGCTCGCTGAAGATTTTTTGAAGTCCAGTAACAGGGGTTGCATTAAACATCAAATAGCTTTTAAAATGGTAATTATACTACAGCAGGATAGTGCTCTCCCATTGTTTTCTATGGGGGTCAGTCATTCTGCTCTTACTCAATAATGGCAAGGCAACTAAAGCACGACTGGGAAGAGGACACTAATGAATGACACCTGTTCTAAAACCACTGCTTACTGATGAAACGCTTCACAGGGGCGCTAGAGCCCTGCTCTCAAAAAGTCTCCGGGGATCACAACAAACAAAGGTAAATAAATAAATAACTTTAAAATGCTGTTGTATAATAGCGGTGGTTCCTCTGTAACACGCCACAGCAATGCAATTAGCATTATATAATACAACCTTTTAAAGTTATTTAAATTTAAAATTTATTAATTTAATATTATCAGTATGCATTACACTGTTTAGTATAATAAAGCTTATGGGTAATGATTAACATAAAAAAGCTGAATTTATAAATAACAAAACATATTTTAGAAACAAACTACAGCTATTGCCAAACATTGTGCATCACCCTATAGAATTAACTCATTTTGCTTCATAAAGTCGAATGAAACCTGTTGACTAATGTACATTAACATACTGAATTACATACCACTTTGTAGTTTTGCATATGCTTAGAGAAAAATTAAAAATCTTAATCTCAATCTTGTCTCAATCTTAAAATTCTAGGTGATGCAAAACATTTGGCCAAAGCTGTACATAACACATCTGGATCTATTTGCTTGCTTGGTCTTTGCACAATTTGTTGCCTCAGTGTTATGTCATTTATTTGAAAGCTCTGAATAACATTATTTTCCTCACACGAAAGCTCTTTTTTTTGTATGATTGCACTGTAGATTACAGCAGTGATCATAAGTTTCTTTACAAATGCATCTGCTGCTTCCTCCAGCCCAATCACTCATCACCTCCCATATGTATGTTTGACATGTTGCAAGGGTGGGGATGGGGTCTCACCTGGCACCATAAAACTCATTAAACGTTACTAAAGTGTCCCACCTACCATGGCACTGTCAATAAGATGTAGGGTGCTTGGTGTAGGTCTGAAAGGTGTTCAAACGGTCCTCAAGGGATAAGAGACCATTCCTCAATGATTACTAACTATAATTGTTTTATGGAAACTTTAGGTGGAAATCACAAGTCTATTCTTGGGAAGCAAGTCAAAATGCAGCATAGTGATGTCAGGTTTTAAACATGCTTAATGAACAGAAAATTACTGAGGTGGTGTCTACTATTTAGTCAACATTTTATATTTTCTTTTTCGTTACTGGTATAAATCTGTTAGCCAAAAATATTAGAAGATAAGACAGGATATAGGACAGCCAAGCACCAGCTGTACAATCAGCTCTCTACCAAAGTCTGTCTTTCCCTTTATAACTAAAACTGACATATATATTACAGAATACAGAATATCTGGCACATTTTTTGTACAATATAGCATATTACTTTGTCATATAGGGGGCAACCATTTACATAAACCTGTGTTCTAAATATCACAAGTGTTTCCAATTTGTTATGTCATTTAAAAAAAAAAAAATCTTGATAGGGTTATGCAATCTAGTCAATATTCCAGCGCTCTGTATTGTTGTATTTGATAAAGAAACATACAGGTAGTGAACAAAAAAAATGGAAACACCTGGGTAAATGATGGACACCAAGTATATTGAAAGCAAGGGCTTCCACACAGGTGTAGCTCATGCATTAATTAAGCAAATAACATCCCAGCATACTTAGGGTCATGTATAAAAATACTGGACAGGCCTGGTTGCCTATAATTATGGCTAGCATGGCTGCAAGAGGAGACCTCAGTGACTTTGAAAGAGGGGTGATTGTTGGGGCGCGTTTGGCAGGAGCTTCAGTGACCAAGACAGCTCAACTTGCTGATGTTTCACGAGCAACGGTGTCTAAGGTGATGTCGGCATGGAACTCCGAGGGAAAGACATCATCAGCAAAGGGCAAGAGTGGGCGGAAGCGCATACTCCAGGATCATGATATCCGTGCATTAATTCGAAGTGCAAGGCAAAACAGGCGAGCAACTGCAGATCAATTGACTGCAAATTTCAACCTGGGGAGCGAGCAGCCAGTTTCATCAAAAACGGTCTGCCGGAGCTCCTGAGTGGTGCATCCAGTAAAGGCGCTCTGCGCGGAGTGCAGGATGTGCCCTATAGCCTGGAGATCGCAAGTTCGAATCCAGGCTATGTCACAGCCGACTATGACCGAGAGTTCCTAAGGGGCGGCGCACAATTGGCCGAGCGCTGCCCGGGTAGGGAGGGCTTAGGTCAGCAGGGGAATCCACGGCTCACCGACCCCTGTGGCCGATAGGGCGCCTGTGGTTCTGCAGTGGAGCTGCCAGATCTGTGTTGTCCTCCGGCACTATAGGTCTGGTGGCATCGCTGTGGATCCGCAGTGTGAAAAATGACGGCATGGCAGGAGTACGTTTCGGAGGACGCGCGTTTCCCGAGTCGGCCGGGGGGTTGCAAGCAGTGAGCCGAGGGTACAGATAATAATTGGGCATACTAAATTGGAGAGAAAACGTGGGTAAAAAAAATTGGCGACGACTAAATTTATAAAAAAAAATAAAAATAATAAAGGTCCGCCGAGAACTCCACAGAGCGGGACACCATAGTGGCCCAACGCCCTATTAAGTGACTTCATTATTATTATTATTTGTTTATTTAGCAGACACCTTTATCCAAGGCGACTTACAGTGACTAGGGTCTGTGAACTATGCATCAGCTGCAGAGTCACTTACAATTACGGAGCACAAGGAGGTTAAGTGACTTGCTCAGGGTCACAGAATGAGTCAGTGGCTGAGGTGGGATTTGAACCGGGGACCTCCTGGTTACAAGTCCTTTTCTTTAACCACTGAACCACACAGCCTCCTGTTGGTGTTTCCATTTTTGTTCACTACCTGTACATAAGTAATAATGTATTTAATAAAACTGTGCCAAAATGTGCTTAACCTCAAAAATGCTTTTTGGGCCTTTTTAAAATTTTTTAAAAAAGCAATAATTTTAATTGCTTACAATGAAAGTCCAAAGGTTTACATACACTGCTTAGTTTTGCCTTGTTTCACAAGAAGAAAAAAAAAAACCTACGACAAGTTTAATCACAACGGGTACGCTGACTGAGAAGGCCCTCAAATAAATTACATTCCTGCCATTTCAATCGTTTTAACCCAAATAATCCCATTCAGAAAGAAATTCTGTGCAGCCTGCCGCTGTGTTGCAAAAAGAAGTCTTTATGTGAGCAGATCCATACAAATGTCACTTTGTTAGCAGTGGCCTGCTCAATTTACCCAACCAGCTTTTTCTGTCCCTGGTACAAGGGCCGAGGAGATCTAGCCAACACAAACTCCTACAGATTCAATTATAAATGAACCACTGTCTTAAAAAACTACTACCAAGTATGCTTAGCTGAGAGCTACAAGCTTTCAGGGGGCAAGACCTTTGAAATACAATTACATATTCTCCACATATCGGTGGTATTCAGAACTGTTCACATTATTTGGATTGGCATTTAGCATCCCAAACAGACACTGTGAAAACAGTTCTTTGAAGTAGCTCAAGGTTCATGTGAAATGCTTACACTTATCCAGTTCAAAAGGAGCTGCACATTTCATTAACCCTTCACTTCCAATGACAATGCAGTGATATGGTAGTGCAATTCCATAGCACAGTGGCAGCTACAGGTGGGGGAATGGTACCACAGGAGTGCCATTTTAATGTCATTGTATGGCATTGCAGTACCATATTAGTACCTGTAGCTACTGTATTAAGACCACTATGCAATATTTGTACTAAGCTGCTGCAATTGCTGGTGTCAGCTAATGATTCATCTAGGGTTTCTCAACATTTTATTTTTATATTCTTTTTTGGTCTTTTCAGAAAGGGTACGGGACAGATTAAATAACTGTAGCAATTGTTTTTTTGTAGTAAAAACAATCAGCGGTATTGTCTGTCTTTATAAACATTGTAGGTTCTTTTTAGTTATGAACTGGTTTCGTAGTTTATTAAGGGTTTATTAGTTTATTTTCATTTTTCAAAGCACTGTTTTACTTACGAGAATATTTATAAACACGCTTCAAAAAACAGTCCTTAACAAAGTCCTTAGCATTTTGTGAATGGGGGCATATGGGTTCTATTCACCAGGCTTAAGTGCACAAGTTGTGCACAAAGAATGTTTTTTCAAAATTAAGTCTGGTATTCCTGAAACTGTTTTTGGTGGTTTTAATTAACAGTAATTATCAGTCTTTTTTATTCATAAAAACAAACTTTAAAAAAACATTCTTTAAACAACTCATGAATTAAACAAAAGTACAAACATTTCAAAGAATGTTTAAACTACACAGGGATTCTACAGTACTCAAAACCCAGTCTGCTACTTGCACTGAAATAACCAAACAGCTTTGTTTTCAAAGTAACCCAAGCAGCTGCTTCCTCTTTCCCCAGATGAAACGGCATGAAATTCACTAAAAGTAAACAGAGCTTTTAATCTGTGTTGTTTTAGATTTTAAGTTATCTAACCTCCATGGGCTTGGTTTGCTCTTGTTATGAGATTGTTTGGAAGGCGAAGCCAAGCTGCAGGGTTTAAAAGAGTCAGGACGGTTTCAAGCTTGCCAAATAAAACGTGAAGTGGGTGCAAGGGTGGACAATAAGAATGGGTTTGACAAATAAAAGATGAAAAATCTTCCTTTTATTTGATATAATATAGCACAAACAGTGTTTGTCTTAATAAGAAAATACATTTTTAGCCTTTTGACTGCCATCAAACGTTTGTGTTTCTGCTGTGTCACGGTAAGGGTGGCACTTTTACATGGTTCTATTTGTCAAAGAGTTTTACAAACTCATACCAGCAAACTGTTTATATAATCCACATATATAAAGGAACATACTTGACTACAACATAGAGGAAATGACCTTCTGTTTTTCCTGGTTACTCTGAGCACTGCGAATACTATGTATGGAATGAGCTCAACAGCATTCCCAAGTTGATTAATGTCCCCCAATGACAGCATACTTTGATTTTCCACTTACAATATTTTCTACAGATGCATTCGCCGAAGCAACCACATTTGTCAGTTGCTACTTTACTGCTAATTAAGCCAGAATTGGAACAGAGTTTAGCAAAAATGTAGTTTGAAAGGGTTAAGTGCACTTCATTATCCAGAAACACACTAGAAAATGATGACCTGTTACTGTGCATGTTCATTTAGAGTTTTTGTACTGTATTTTGTAGGACTCTTGCCCCTATTAAGAATGTATTTTGTCAAATGTATACTCACAAACATTAATTACATATTTTACATGCCATAAATGTGGTGTCATTCTCGCAGTATGAAAAGTAAGATTTAGTATTTACAAAATTAATTGAACAACTGGCTTTCAGTGCGTCAAGTAACTGGCTGATTAGAAGAGAGTCACGCTTTTAGATGTCTAACACTCACCAAGAATTAAACCTAATTCCTGATTTAAAGGATTATTCAACTTTAAAGGTGATGGTGGAAAGGGTCAAGCCAAAGTTGAACTATTCTTGTAATGCTGGAGCTGTTGGGATCCTTTCACATGACTGTCACGCTTTCTTTCCTCAAAGCGACTTGACAAATGAAGTAAGGCACACATTTTTAATGCACAGATAACCCAATAGGCTCAAATTTATATTTGCAATGATATATTCCAGCCATTCCCAATAAAGTTAACAACTTAGAAAACTTTAGATTCAGATAAGATCTGAAACACCAATAAAGATGATATTTTCAACAGGCTTATATATGACCACTGAAGTGAAAGCACCAGCAACCAGTGCCTTCATCCTGAAAACAAACTTGCAGATGAGCAGAGTCTGAAAACACAGATTCCCTTTCAGGCTACACAGAGTTCAATTAATAGTGTGTGGTGAACTTGGCAGCCAGGCGGATAGAGGGTGGTCTCATTAGAGCATGGTGGGTAGAGGGGAAGTGACCCATGGCAGTTCCTGTGAGAACATGACTGGCAGTCCCCTGACTTAAAGGCGCTCCTGTGATGAAGTGTTAAGATAAACCAACCAAACAACGCGTTGTGACCTTTTTCAGAGAAGGAGAACTATGGGATCCAGTTAAGCTAAAGAATCCGATTTTGTTGGCATATTCAGGCCAATTTGAACACTATCAATATGTTGAACACTATACAGGGTGTTTCAGCAGTTTGGAAGCAGAGGTGAACGCAGGCCTAGTTATGGAATAGGATTAGCAAAGCCTGAGGCTCTCTGACCTGCAGCATACCCCAAATGAGCTAACTGTGCATCGACTAAAAGATTACTCACGTGTCTAATGGTGGATGTACAACATTTTGTGTCTATATTTGCCCTAAAACAACCATTAACAGAATTTACTGCATGTGGACCATGATGCAGGCACTGTGTCATATACTAAACTCAACAAATCAACTCAAAAAAGCACTTTACTGTTGAATACCATGGTTACAATGACAGACCATTTAGCAAGTGTGGTGAAAGCATGGGGAAGCACACAAATGGGAATTGGGATATCGTTAAAACTTAAAAATAGATAATAATTTCCATATTGCGATATCGTGGGATTAAAAAAAGAATTAATGTACACTCATAAAGACATTGCTAAAAATACAAATGCAGTACAATCAAATGTATTTTATATTAATATACAACAAACCCTATAGATACCAATCACTGTCAGTCCTGTAGGCAAACACCACACACTAAAGTATTATTTAACCATTTTCTTCCATTAATTGGTGTTTAGCTACCAAATGCTATTTGCATGCTGCATTCAGGACCATTGGCCATCCATTTTGGATTATTTTGAGATATGCACATGCATCAGTGGTTCATTACTTAAGCTATTATTAATGTATTTTTAAAATGTGAATTTTCTGTATTATAAATGAGATGTACTTTTAAAACATCAAAACACATTTCAAAATACTACAAAATTCGGCATGACACTGTACTTAATACTTTAGAGGTGTCGTGAGTCAGCATTTACATGCAGTGCAGCTGAAGATTCAATTACTTCAGGGTTGGCTAGAAAGTCTGAGGTATAGAAATATTTCAGTTTTGAGGTGACTGATAATGGAATAGTAAAACAATTGAACAAGACCTTATTTTTCTCAATGGATATTGTAAAGCAAAACACCACTAAGTTAAAGTAGTTATTGCTTTTTCATATATAAATATCTGTTTATATATGTATATGCAGTATGTTAGATATTGCAATTGTGTTATTATATTTTTCTGTGTTTTGGAACACACAGATTATTATTGATATCGAAAGACGTGGACGATATCAATATGCAATTTTTATATCGTTTCCCATCCTTACTTAAAATGGTTTTTCAATACACTGGGCCTGATTTTCCAATACAGGCAAATTGCCCACATCATACATTTACTATGGAATGAGAAATTTGCCCGAAACATGCTCACAGTGACAAATACAGGCCAGTGTCTCTAGTACAGGTTTGTTTGTAATAACTTGAAGTCTGAAGCAACACATACAATTTAGGGCATATAATCTTAGCAATCACTCCAAACAGTGAAAGATGCAAAACTAGAAAGACAAGCTATGAAGTCTGTATTTCAAATCTTCAATTGGTTTCTGAGATATGAGGAGGATTTCTTCACACACATAAGCACACCCTGCCTAAACAGATACTCAGTTTGTACTTTTTGTACTAAGGCACAGCAGTCAATTTGACAAGATGATATGTTCTTTTTTTTTTTTTTAATCAGTCGTAATGTATTTCAGTATCTTAATTGCTCCATGCCTTAACCCAAGGCTAAGAAAAGGTCAACACTGAGTACCTGTCTAGCAGCACAACTGTAGCTGGCACACTGAGAGACTTTAGGGCTGAGCAATGTGACATTCAGTCTCAACAATGGCACTTGGCTATGTCATATTTCTTCTTATTAACAACTGAGCTACATATTGTTCTCGGCATACCAGTGTCTAAAGACCTTTCTATTGTAACTATGGAGCAAACAGTTAAGTATAGCACCATGTATGTCAAAATCTTTTACAGCCGTGTCTCGTTCCTAAAAGATTGAAAACTCAGTAACAAGATATATATTATGTGTAACAAATCCTCTCTGGTATGGGACTGAGTTGAGCAGCAACTATCTCACCACAATATTTCACACATAAACAGTCGTACAGAATGTAAAGATGTAGTAATTATATTCCCAGTGTGTCTTTTCGCATATATACTTTTGATACTGTTGATCCTTTTTTGTAACTTTGCATCTCCTAGTTCATATACTGTACTATCACTACAACATTCCCTGTCATGGCTGTAAATTCAAAATCAGAGTTATCAGCATGGCAAAAAATGTGATGATAATAAGAGATATGAAAATTGATTTTAAAGCACTTTGAATGGGAATGTTTTTATTACCTAGTATTACTCAGCTCTGGTCAACTGTTCACAGCTGCCCAAAAACAACCCCTCGGGATTTTGCAATAATGTCAGTGTTTCCAGGTGTTGCTGTTGCAGCGTGGTTGAATTATTGTGATGTTACCAATCCTTCCACTACACACAAGCTGAATCAGTCTGGAAGCAGTGTTGGAGCTGAGTAACTATCAGAATCATCATGGTATTACCTAAAAACAACAACACAGCAATAAGAGAATCACAGATGGTGGCAACAGGAATGAGTTCACGGTATATTATAACAACACTCGGATTAATTGAGGGGGGAACAGGCATTTGCCTGAAAAAATGGTTACAGGTGTAAGTTGCATAGAATCAAAAATGGCATGCCTGCTAATGCTTGGTGCATGAAAAATATAAAGACCTCACAACTAAGGGATGTTCGATTCTATTTAATTCCCAAAACTTTCGTGAAAGCCATCATGAGAAGCCCTCCATTAGCAAGACATTTTTTTAATCTTATGTTACAATATTAATGTAAATGAAACGCAATTATCCATTTATGTGTACAATGTATGAAACAATTACCTTATTAGTGTACAATCTACTGTGGAAACACTACAATTTACCTAGATTTGGAATGCATATCATTGAGAATTGTTAAACTCTTAGGAAACATTCTAAACTGAACAGTTAACATCCCTATTCACAACCTGGTAGCTGAATGATACAATGCTGTAGAAGCCTGGTTTCCTCATACAGGTGTACCTGTGTACATTATAAAAGGACGAGCAGCCAAAGAATTCAAGCGAGTCAGTTTGGGTCATGCTGGTAGGTAGTGTGCTGTCATTTGAGGTATGTTGCAGACCCCTGTGACGGGACAGAAAATACTGTATATCAATCTACTATATGGAAACATCATAAAGGCATGTAATTAGAGAAATGTTGTAATGGTGAATTGAACTTCCTGAGGGAAGACTGAAATGATGGATGCGGTAATGACTGCTTCCTGACCTAGTGTGTCAGAAAACCAACTTGGGATGGAGCTGGCTTTTTGAAACACAGAAATCAATCAATGTTTCTTTAAATGTAAATAGGACACACATACATCTATGGGACAACTAAGGCAGCCCCCTTTAAACGTGTACACATTTTCATTTAGTTTACTACTAATTACCATTTAGAAAATCCATAAACCCATAAACTAATACCGAGCAGCTGACCAGTCTGGATCGTTTATCTCTGTTTTGTTTTTGTATTGCGTTGCAGTTAAATACAGATTCAACATCATTCCACTTGATTATAAATACGCCAGCCTTGTTTCATGCAAAGGTAGTTTTCTTTTTATGCTTCTGTGCAAGTACAGTACCAGCATATTTATGCATTCAAGTCTTTTAAGGAACTAGAGCCTCCATTATGCAGAAAGCCACCTATACCAGATGATTGCCACCTTCCTGCAGTTTAGAAGTATTGAAACTGAAAGCATTTATTGTTGTGTACTTAAAATCACCGCCTTATATATGCTGATTAGCCATGTTCTTTTCCGAAAGCTCTTTTCTGAATGTACTGTAACTTGTCCAAGTTTTTGTTTCACCTCACTTGTTTAGTACTGCTTACTGTTAAATGTGAAGTACTGTTTAAATTGTTTAAATTGTTATTTTTTTGTAATTTAAAACATGCTTTTGCTTGAGTTTACAACAGACGGTTTACACGTCTAAAAAAAATGTCAACTTGCCAGAATTTACTGCAGTATATGATTCTTAAATCTCCTCATTAATGCTTGACCTGTGCCTTGACCAGTGACCATTACTCAACCCCTCTCCTAGTCTCCAGGGAGCTCGCTCTGGAACCATGGTAACGAGAACTCACTTCCCTCCATCCTTTCCTGTCAAGGAAGCAGGCTGCAACACGTATATACATTTTCCCTAGATTGTACTGCAGCTGCTTCCTGATTGGCTGAACATTTGATGAGTGCTAAATAAAGTTTATTTTCCTGTTCGGCTTGTCATTTCCTGTTCTGTTTTGTGGGAATGTATCGGTGAAGGGCTGATAATGGACAGCTCAGGACTCCAATTATCCTTTCTACAATAATCATATGCGTACCTAAATATCACTGGCTAAAATCACAACTTACTACAAAAAAGGCTTTAAAAATACTATTCATTTACAGTAGAACCCATTTTTTTTACAAACCCTCTTTATCCAAATTGTTCTCTATAACTGAATAGTGTCATCAACGATGTTCCACTCGTACCAGCTGCAGTGGGCAGTATCCAAATATCCATGTCTTGGAGCTGTTTCAAATAAAATGGTTCTTCTGTTGTCTTCAACCATTCCCAGAGTTTTATAACTGAAGACTTCACCCAGATGAAAGACTACTGTATGTTCCTACAGACCAAAATATGTACAAAGGTATGCAATGACAGAGCGCTAGCCTTCAAATAAATACATAAATTAACATGAAAGAAGACCAATTATAGTCTTGTTTTAGACAACACCCACTGCACTGCATCCATTTGAAGGAAACATCCTGAACTTTGATAAATCGGTACATTTAACTTTTTTTTTTTTTTACTATATATTAATTTGTGTATATACAATGTATATACCTACAGCTATGGCCAAAACCTGTTGAATAATGTTACGTTAACATATTGAATTACATAGTGTTTTGTAGTTTTCTATATACTCCACAAAAACTGACAAAAATTGAAAGATGTGTCATTTTTGACATCTAACTATGAAATACTGTACTACTATGGCTTCCGGTAGACTTTTGCAATATAATTTTGTAGTTTCTTTAATTACATAATGTTAATTTATATATTTGTATATACATGTACAGTACTGTGCAAAAGTTTTAGGCAGGTGTGAAAAAATGCTGTAAAGTAAGAATGCTTTCAAAAATAGACATGTTAATAGATTATATTTATCAATTAACTAAATGCAAAGTGAGTGAACAGAAGAAAAATCTAAATCAAATCCATATTTGGTGTGACAACCCTTTGCCTTCAAAACAGCATCAATTCTTCTAGGTACACTTGCACAAAGTCAGGGATTTTGTAGGCATATAGTCAGGTGTATGATTAAACAATTATACCAAACAGGTGCTAATGATCATCAATTCAATATGTAGGTTGAAACACAATCATTAACTGAAACAGAAACAGCTGTGTAGGAGGAATAAAACTGGGTGAGGAACAGCCAAACTCAGCTAACAAGGTGAGGTTGCTGAAGACAGTTTACTGTCAAAAGTCATACACCATGGCAAGACTGAGCACAGCAACAAGACACAAGGTAGTTATACTGCATCAGCAAGGTCTCTCCCAGGCAGAAATTTCAAGGCAGACAGGGGTTTCCAGATGTGCTGTCCAAGCTCTTTTGAAGAAGCACAAAGAAACGGGCAACGTTGAGGACCGTAGACGCAGTGGTCGGCCAAGGAAACTTACTGCAGCAGATGAAAGACACATCATGCTTACTTCCCTTCGCAATCGGAAGATGTCCAGCAGTGCCATCAGCTCAGAACTGGCAGAAAACAGTGGGACCCTGGTACACCCATCTACTGTCCGGAGAAGTCTGGTCAGAAGTGGCCATGGAAGACTTAGGCCAAAAGCCATACCTCTGACGTGGAAACAAGGCCAAGCGACTCAACTATGCACGAAAACACAGGAACTGGGGTGCAGAAAAATGGCAGCAGGTGCTCTGGACTGATGAGTCAAAATTTGAAATATTTGGCTGTAGCAGAAGGCAGTTTGTTCGCCGAAGGGCTGGAGAGCATACACAAATGAGTGTCTGCAGGCAACAGTGAAGCATGGTGGAGGTTCCTTGCAAGTTTGGGGCTGCATTTCTGCAAATGGAGTTGGGGATTTGGTCAGAATTAATGGTCTCCTCAATGCTGAGAAGTACAGGCAGATACTTATCCATCATGCAATACCATCAGGGAGGCATCTGATTGGCCCCAAATTTATTCTGCAGCATGACAACGACCCCAAACATACAGCGAAAGTCATTAAGAACTATCTTCAGCGTAAAGAAGAACAAGGAGTCCTGGAAGTGATGGTATGGCCCCACAGAGCCCTGATCTCAACATCATCGAGTCTGTCTGGGATTACATGAAGAGAGAGAAGCAACTGAGGCTGCCTAAATCCACAGAAGAACTGTGGTTAGTTCTCCAAGATGTTTGGGCCAACCTACCTGCCGAGTTCCTTCAAAACTGTGTGCAAGTGTACCTAGAAGAATTGATGCTTGATGCTGTTTTGAAGGCAAAGGGTGGTCACACCAAATATGGATTTGATTTAGATTTTTCTTCTGTTCACTCACTTTGCATTTAGTTAATTGATAAATATAATCTATTAACATGTCTATTTTTGAAAGCATTCTTACTTTACAGCATTTTTTCACACCTGCCTAAAACTTTTGCACAGTACTGTATATATACTACTACTACTACTACTACTACTACTAATTGATCAGAATCAGTTACTCTACAGTTGTGCATTACCAGAATATTAATTTGAATCAGAAGTTCACATCTCTACCCTTTCCCTAGCTGTGGTCTGATGTGGGCCCAGAAACATATTGCTCCAATGCCCCTGTTGTCTGGGCTGTGATTTGTTGTAATGCTGTTTATTCCTCTGCGTTCCTTGGAAGCTCATTCAAAGCTGCAATAACACCCTGCTGGGAGTGCCTTCCGGGGGTGTTTTGTTAGAGTGCTAAGCCCCTGATTGTTGTTTGTAGATCTAAGTATCTCAACTAAACCACTAGGCCTGAGCCCACACACTACAACTCAATGACCCCCCACCCCCCTCCCCAAAGAGCTGGAGCCATTGAAATGGTTGCCCTAAATTTAAAAAAAAAAATTCAGCAAGCTTAGTTTTCTAGCCTCAATCTCATGCACTGAGATGTTGAACCTTTAAATGTACTGTCTTTTCTTTTTTGGGAATACAATGTATTGGTTCTTTGCTTGTATTTTGCTTTAATTTCAATGGTCTCTAGCTGCAATTGGGTCAAGGGACCTACAGCACAGGAAGTGAGTTGATACCATGAAGAAACAGTTTCTTTTAAATAAAAAAAGCAACAACAAAGCATCTTAAACACAAGAAAAGGTGATCAGTTAACGCTAATTATTGGTAAGAAAATTGATTTTAAAACCTGTGTTAGGACTTCTTTAACAAGTGGCTCAATAAATCACGTCTGGTGGAAAATATCAACAGAATTACTCAAGGGGAAAAACGCAACCCCTGTTGAAATCATTAAAATGGATCCCATTATCTTTGCTATCAATTTGTGTGCACTGGATCCCCAGGCGAGAGTTTGGGCAAGCTGCCACAGAACAGTGGCTTCTTCTTCATGAGAAACACCCAGGCAGGAACCACCTTGCTCCACCCATTTCCAGTCTGCTCTGTTTACCCACAGGGTCCCAGCCTCATCACTGGGGTTACCGAGGGGCCAAAAACGGGAAAGCTACTGTAGCAGGATAACAAGCCCTATTCAAAACACTGGGCTTAGGGAGCTCATAAAGAATTGACTTGCATGGAAATGGAGACAGACACCGCTGGATTATCACTGTTAAATCAAAATATTCTCTCGAAGTGAACTCTTAAATCCAATACCAGGCAAAGAAAAAATCACTTGTATACTTGTTTTCAGTTATTCTTTTTGTTTAAGACTGTGGCCCTGCATTGGTTCTGACTTTCAGAACTAGCCTTGTTTAGTTTTTTTTTCTTCGTCAAATTTAAATAATGAGCAGACGGGAATTTGAGCAGTTAAGGTCCTGTTAATTCTGATTTGGTTCAATACATTGTTCCTTCCCGATAGCAATCTTATTATAAGGTTATTATAAAAAAAAAGTGCTAAAAAAAAAAAAATATATAGAAAATAAATTAGAATTAGAATCATGGTTCCTGGGCCTTTAGAACATATACTTCAATACGGATCTTGATGGATCTGGATCCAGAGCCACTGCTTATTGCTAACCCCATTGTAATAATACATACAACACGCTAACATTTCTTAGGTAAAATGATTCAGAAGAAGGTCTTACTTTGGTGAGGTAGTAGACGGACTGCTGGAATGTAAACATGATGACCTCCTCAAGGACTGTCATGGCTTCTTCACTCGCCGACCTGGTGGCAGACACCTGGGAGTCTGAAAAGAAAACACACACACACACACTAAATATTAATGTTGAATTTCACTGTTGAATATTGAATAAAAAACTAGATAGTGTTGTTTGAGCTATGAATATACTGAACATTGAAAATGTCAGTATAATAAGTTGCTTTACAAGTTGTTTGGAGCCTTTATATACTGCATTGGTTACCAAGGCATGGCCGCTTGTTTCATTTAAATTACCGTGATTACTATCTAGATTTATCTGGTAAGAATGGGGAAACGCCTTGGACATTTATATGGAACCCCACAATAGCTCGGAGAATGATATATACTGTATACTGGTATAAAATATTCTAGGGATAATCTACAATTTCATTATGTTTAATGTAACCTGATATGCTATAATGTGTGTTCTCTATCATTCTCTATTGCAGTGTCTGCTTAGATCATTGATTACAAAGTTTACAGACCAGGGGATCTGCTTACGAAAAAATTCCTAAAAGCCAAAAGTAATTGCTTTTGTTAAGTTTTACTACAATTGTTTCTACTCATAACCAACCTTATTTAGTCCGTCTGTATTTGAAGGGAATTCCAAGCAGAGAGATTTTCAAGCAGGGCGTCAATCATAATGACAATGGTAAGGTTCAAACTCAATACGATACGGTTGATTAATAGGGTATGTTTATAAACTCAATAAGATACGGTTGATTAATGGGGTATGTTTATAAACTCAATACGAGACGGTTGATTAATGGGGTATGTTTATAAACTCAATACGATACGGTTGATTAATAGGGTATGTTTATAAACTCAATACGATACGGTTGATTAATGGGGTATGTTTATAAACTCAATACGAAACGGTTGATTAATGGGGTATGTTTATAAACTCAATACGATACGGTTGATTAATGGGGTATGTTTATAAACTCAATACGAAACGGTTGATTAATGGGGTATGTTTATAAACTCAATACGATACGGTTGATTAATAGGGTATGTTTATAAACTCAATACGAGACGGTTGATTAATGGGGTATGTTTATAAACTCAATACGATACGGTTGATTAATAGGGTATGTTTATAAACTCAATACGATACGGTTGATTAATGGGGTATGTTTATAAACTCAATACGAAACGGTTGATTAATGGGGTATGTTTATAAACTCAATACGATACGGTTGATTAATGGGGTATGTTTATAAACTCAATACGAGACGGTTGATTAATAGGGTATGTTTATAAACTCAATAAGATACGGTTGATTAATGGGGTATGTTTATAAACTCAATACGAGACGGTTGATTAATGGGGTATGTTTATAAACTCAATAAGATACGGTTGATTAATGGGGTATGTTTATAAACTCAATACGAGACGGTTGATTAATGGGGTATGTTTATAAACTCAATATGAGACGGTTGATTAATGGGGTATGTTTATAAACTCAATACGAGACGGTTGATTAATGGGGTATGTTTATAAACTCAATAAGATACGGTTGATTAATAGGGTATGTTTATAAACTCAATACGATACGGTTGATTAATGGGGTATGTTTATAAACTCAATACGAGACGGTTGATTAATGGGGTATGTTTATAAACTCAATACGATACGGTTGATTAATAGGGTATGTTTATAAACTCAATACGATACGGTTGATTAATGGGGTATGTTTATAAACTCAATACGATACGGTTGATTAATGGGGTATGTTTATAAACTCAATACGAGACGGTTGATTAATGGGGTATGTTTATAAACTCAATACGATACGGTTGATTAATAGGGTATGTTTATAAACTCAATACGATACGGTTGATTAATGGGGTATGTTTATAAACTCAATACGAAACGGTTGATTAATGGGGTATGTTTATAAACTCAATACGATACGGTTGATTAATGGGGTATGTTTATAAACTCAATAAGATACGGTTGATTAATGGGGTATGTTTATAAACTCAATACGAGACGGTTGATTAATGGGGTATGTTTATAAACTCAATAAGATACGGTTGATTAATAGGGTATGTTTATAAACTCAATACGATACGGTTGATTAATGGGGTATGTTTATAAACTCAATACGAGACGGTTGATTAATAGGGTATGTTTATAAACTCAATAAGATACGGTTGATTAATGGGGTATGTTTATAAACTCAATACGATACGGTTGATTAATGGGGTATGTTTATAAACTCAATACGAGACGGTTGATTAATAGGGTATGTTTATAAACTCAATAAGATACGGTTGATTAATGGGGTATGTTTATAAACTCAATACGAGACGGTTGATTAATGGGGTATGTTTATAAACTCAATACGAGACGGTTGATTAATGGGGTATGTTTATAAACTCAATACGAGACGGTTGATTAATGGGGTATGTTTATAAACTCAATACGAGACGGTTGATTAATGGGGTATGTTTATAAACTCAATACGAGACGGTTGATTAATGGGGTATGTTTATAAACTCAATACGAGACGGTTGATTAATGGGGTATGATGTGTTGTGTCTCTTATTGGCCAAAAGAGCCTGAGCAGTCTATATTATATTTAAAACCATGTCTCTACACTCATCTCTTGCTTCAATCTAGTGTCTGTTATGGAAAATATCCATTCCCTGCTCTGTGTTATCCATGTCACCTGTTTTGAATAACTTACCTGCTATCTCTTCACCCTCCTCACCCCACAGCAGCAGCTTGGGCACTTCCTGCTGAATGAAGTGCAGGAGTTCAAAGGAATTTGACATCCAGAAGGCTAGCGGCTGCAGCCCAGGGATTAGCTCCTTGATACTCAGCAGGCTTAGTTCATCAGGGTCCTGCTTTACACTGCCATTAGGAAAATGCAACAAAACATGTAGCAACTCCCTTCAGGGTGGAAGGCATTTAAGTTCTCCTTCAAGTCAAGTCTCCACAAACAAAATCCAAATATAATGATGTCCTACAGTTTCATAATGGGGAGAAGTAGCCATTTATTGCAATCAAATACATATATATATATATATATATATATATATATATATATATATATATATATATATATTATATATATATATATATATATATATATATATATATATATATATATATATATATATATATATATATATATATATATAAATATTAACAAACCATATATATAAAATTTCATATCTGGTGCTGTGCAATACAAGCTGATAACCACTTCTCGACAGGTTAGAGTGGCTTTGACAAGCGAAAATCAGCTTGTATCTTACACAGCCCCTATACTATATTTTGTATATTATATAGTTGAAAATAATAAATATGTAAGGTAATATTCAAACAGTGTACACTGTAGCCTATTTTAATTTGAAGTCATGTACATCTGAACTTTTAACCATGGAAATGTATACGATAAACTAACTGGATTTATTTTAATTTTGAATCTTTATAGAATATTTCTTAACTGAATAAAAATGAATTCTGCTCCTTATACATTTGTGCAATAAACCAACAAAAGAAAATCTAAAATCCAACCCCCGATCTAAAAGTGAATTGAATTAGGTCCAGTGGCTTGATGGAGAGAAGTCTGGGTCTTCTGAGAGCACAGAATGGGAAACTATGTGTAAATGTGCACCAAAGAATTGTATTCGGGTTAAAGGTACACATCTTTGGACACTTCAACTTTAAGCAGCCACCAACGTTTAGTCCTGTTGTCAGGTCCTTTCAGTATTTTAAAAATTCTTGGAAAATGTGAGGAGAACATTTCCACCACAAAACTCAAGCAAGGTAGGTAAGGCCTGAATTTCCTGCCTAGAAACCTTGTCCTGTCAGTTTAATTGGCATGTTCTGGGGCAACCAGCAAATAAGCTTTCAGCTATGTTTCCGAGGGCGGGATTGTAATCCGGATTACAAAGGGCCCAGGCAAAATAAGCAGCTGTATTCAAATCATCATGAAGATTTTTTCCATGCTAATAAATGAAAAGTGGTAAATAAAAATAAAAAAATAAAAAAAACTTTTTCTATTGTAGCAAAAATGTCTGTTTTAACTCTTTGTTAAGACCATTGATAATCAAATAAAGGGCATTTTATATGGCAGGGCATTTAGCAATTTAAATGAATCCGGTGTGGTTGTTGAACATTTCACAGACATGGGAGTGTGGGAGCAGTGCAAGGTTTAATTAATTTAAAACAAAGCTGTGTATTGAGAAAATGTTCTCACGTTTCTGGCTGTATCCCGGCAAGTTCCTTCGTCTTTTCCTGAGGAGGAGAGAAAAATCTAATAAAAAACATGGATACAAAAACTTGAAAGTGTAGATTTTATGAATCAGAAGCTACATGTATTACAAAGAGGATAAACCTGTTACTTATCCAAAGCTCGATCCTAAGACCCCTCAGTACAATACATTGCTAGTGTTAGGGCTCCATATAAATCTGCTATTACATAGAGATACAAAAAAAGTCAGCAAATGCTATATCGTTTATATTTATTCCACAGCTACCTTACATATTTACAGTAAGGAGCAGACCAAATGGATTACTACTGTAATACTGTAACTACTGCAAGACATGAATTTGTTTTTTGAAGAGTCATTATAAGTGCTTAGGAAAATGAGAACTTCTAACCCTCACTAAAACAGTTGAAGAGTTAACTGCAAACTTGTTTTGATTAATCAAAATGGATTTAAAAAAAACAGTCCTTAGAATAAAAAGCTTCTGAAAGGGTCAATAATGGTAAAAAACTGAAAATACTGTACCGGTACTATTATAATTATTAATCCTATAATATTCAACTGTATAGGGTCTCAGGCAACATGATCAGACACGCTTCTGGGTTATGTTTACTGCATGAATTTTAACGAGGGACATATATACTAATAAGACAAAAGGGACCAGCTTATACTTACCCACATAACCATTTGGACCTGACTGGCTATCTTAAGCAAAAGCCTCCGGAAATCAGATAGTTCGAAAGAGCCGGCTGAGTGCTGGATACAAAGACACAGCAGGAAAGCTGGGCTCAGCTTTGGCTCATCACCTTTGGGGTCTGTCATGTTAATAACTTTGCTTAGCAGCTGGTCCTCGTATATGGAATCGTACGTCAGTGAGAGATCTGTCCCGTTGGAATCTTTTAACCGGTGGACCGATTTCCGGTGAGAAGGTTTCGTTTTCCTGGCTGCTTCGCCCAGCAGCGATGAACCGCACATCTTACAGATGGCCGTCCCGCCCAGGTGAGTCATTGGGGTCATCAACCATGCCGGTCTTTGGTCTGCAGAGGGGGCTGTTGGATCTTTGTACATGAACAAGTAAAAGTCACCAAGCCCAAGGAGATCCCCTGTTTGGAGTTGTGTTTCTTCCTTGACTGGGAGTCCATTGTGGGTCACGAAAGCACCGTGGAGGGGTTTCACTAGAGTCACCGTGTTCTTGGTGGCCTCGCAGTGGGAGCTGGACTCCAGCCGTCTGACGCTGCAATGGCGGGGCAGGATGTCCGGTGCAGAGAGCAGAATGTCCACTTTGAGACGCTCCTCATCCTCTCCTGTGGAATGCTCACTGCAGCATCCGAAAACATGTGTCATCTCACTCATCAGATAAATAACGAAATCCTGAAAGGTACAAATTTAGCATACAGATTGTAAACAATGGAGGCTGTGACCTTTCAGCTGCTTATTGTTGTTGAACTAGAAGCCTGAAACTAGGCCAAAAAACAGCACTGTTTTATTTTGTCATTGTTACCTCAGCTTTTATACATTCTGATGCTTTTAGGCCTTACTCTACACGTAATGGCAAGCCAAATTACTCTGTTTCTTGGGTTTCAATAGTCTTTTCAGCCAATTAGATGTTTTACTAAGATTTACTAGGCTTTTGCTCCAGTTTTCTTCTAAGTAAAACTGTTGATTTTTCAAGTTAGAAGGTTAAAGTCATTATAAACTTCCTGAACTGCATAAGTTTTGAAACATCAGTAGCATCTAGCAGTACATTGTATCTACGGAATGACATAAAACAAGGGACCTGTTTCACATGCAAATGTAGACATAAATATGACATCAAAAATGTCATTTTTTTCAGTCCATTCTTTTTAAGCTAGTTAAGCTTGGGATATCTACAACATTATGTAAATACAGAGAAACTCCACACTTTGAACACATAGGGAATTGTCGATGTTCGTAAGGCTGAAATGGCTGTAACTTGTATTGTTTTCAATGATTTAATGTATGTGTATTGCATCATTAAAAGCTCTACATCTTTAAAATAAGGAATAATAATAAGCACACAAATAATACGCCAGGGGAACTGTGCAGTCTTTTACAGCAGCTATGAGCCCTTTCTCTGGTTTCAAGTGGTATGTTCTGTTTGTAAGTGTGGTGTTCCTAACTGTGAAGTCCTGCTGTATGAATGTACTGTATACAGCATTTGTCATGATTATTATCACCTCTCGTAAAATGTGTGATTAAAAGATTTTACTGAACTGATATTGCTTTCCCGTTGCACTGAGACAGACATACCAAACTGAGTTTATATGCCTTTATGTTCTCAATCGTGATTCGGTTAAATCACCTGGTTTTCCTTTGTTTACATTTCTGTTTTACTTTCCAGAGCTAAAAGAGCTTATATACAGCATTCATAACCCTGCTGTTGCTGCAGGTAGTAACAGGAGAGTGACTGTTTAGTTCACAAAGTTTAGAAATGTTTAAGAAGGGAGGAGGCTTGGGTTCCTTTAGCTAAAACTATGCAATGCAAATAAACTGGTGAAGACCAGTGCACAGGCTAATCTATGGAAGGATGCAGTAAACATTCACCCTGAAATCCTAATTTGAGTCAAAACAGACATGTTTGCGGGACACTGCTTATTTAAAAAATAAATCCTTTCCAGGTTATTTCTTTTGTCAAAAGAAAAATGAATAAATAATGTTTTAAAAAAAGAGAAACACACAATGAACATTAGCGTCATTCAAGTACTTCTTTGTATCAACACAAACTTGTTCTGAAGTAAAACACTGCCGGGAGGCTGTGTGGTCCAGTGGTTAAAGAAAAGGGCTTGTAACCAGGAGGTCCCCAGTTCAAATCCCACCTCAGCCACTGACTCATTGTATGACCCTGGATAAAGGCGTCTGCTAAATAAACAAATAATAATAATAACTGATACGACAAAGGGCTAATGTGTAACATCCAAAAACATAACAGAAACAACTTTTCAAATTGTGATGGATGACAGTAACTGTATAATAAAACTACTGTTCTGATAATGGGGTCTCCCTCCACTCTGGGACAGATATGAGGGAGGCCATCACTGAACCTACAATGTCATGTGACACTGGCCTCCAGATACTGCCATGGTGGCATCACATCGTGTTCCTATTCTCTATCCTGGGACAGGAAAGCAGGAAGCTGTGATCTGATAACGCAGCCACCTGAAAGCTAACAATATAAGGAAAATCTGTCATTCAACAGCTAAGTACATATGGTCATTACAAGCGGAATTACAAGCCTCAGCTACAGTGTGGGCAATTTTACTCACACCGTGAAATAAGCTTTGACGATATCTCACGACATGGTGAGAGAAATCTGAGACTTTTATTCAGAAGTTCTTCCGACAGTTAGGATTTCATACCATTGCTGTGGTTCGAGTGGTGGTTACAGTCTTAATAAAGAAAACAATGGCAGGTCTGAGAGATAAGAAAAAGCTTTCCATGTTGTTTTACTTCCATCTCTAGTGTGCACTAAAGTACCGGTTTGGTTACCTAGTTTTACTGTATAACAGATATAATTCAGTACTGGGAAGGGCTGTAGTGATGCTTTGTTAGTTAACAATATTTAGGTCCCATCGCTGTGGAATATTGACACAGCTGTGTTATTATTAGGAATAACTGGGGGAATGTTGCTTTGCAAGTCATTTAGACTACAAAATATATACATTCTGGGGTTTTTTGGCCTTAGTCTAACATAGTCTAATTTATTCATTCTTGAGGTTTATTTTAAGAGATTAGCTCAAGGCTTTGAAAACCGGTTCCTTAGTGTGTGTTTCACATCATACGGCTGTAACAGGAAAAGCTGGTTTACAGAACGTCATGCCTGTTTCAAGGAGCAACATTACTGTTTTACATCACAGTGACTTAATCCATTATCTTTACTTTAAGCGTTAGGTTGCCATGTTAATGCTTTTGTTTTGTTTTTGTCTGGGCCTATATAACAATATGTCACATTGTTTATTCTGCTCTATGCACAGCCAGGACAATGTGCCCTATTAACAAACTTTAACCTTTATAAAAGTGCACCACTGTAGACTTACACAAACAGTCTCGAACAGGTTCAAACTGGGTTTCATTCATAAAAAAACATCTCATTGATTAAAGCTTTGTGAATACCTCATAGTTTACTTTGGCAAGACTCGGGAGGGAAACATATTGTTTGCATAAAAAATAAAACTCTTTTTTAGGATGGAAAGCTGATGACTTAAGTTTTTGTGAGCAGCATCCCTGATAGCATCATATAAGGGGAAAGTCAAATCAGATCGAATGGGATGTAAACATGATGTAGAAATATATATTTATATATATAAAAAAAGATCTATAACATTGTCCATAGGTTAAAAACAATGAGGCAGTGAAAGGGTTAATTTCCACTGGACGTCACCTGTAATATGGTCAATGGTTAAACGACAGTGGCATTGAAACAGTTAGTGTTCATTGTACACCACTTGTAATGGAACTTTACTGAGAGAATCATAGAATACAGCTTTGTCAAGGTAAAAGAAAAAAGAAAAGAGATGTACAGAAAAGATGCCTCCACTATTTTTGAGTTTATTTTGAATTGATCTTCTTACAACTGAAAAATCTAAATGCTTAATCTCAAAACCTGAAATACTGACATACTATTTTTATTATTATTTGTTTATTTAGCAGACGCCTTTATCCAAGGCAACTTACAGAGACTAGGGTGTGTGAACTATGCATCAGCTGCAGAGTCACTTACAATTACGTCTCACCCGAAAGACGGAGCACAAGGAGGTTAAGTGACTTGCTCAGGGTCACACAATGAGTCAGTGGCTGAGGTGGGATTTGAACCAGGGATCTCCTGGTTACAAGCCCTTTTCTTTAACCACTGGACCACACAGCCTCCTATGGTAGACATACATATATTCTACCTCCCAATGTTAGTTCACATCACTGAGAAACATTATTGTCCTCTACATTGGAACAGCGATTGCCGTCTTGAAAAGAAATGAAAGGACTGGCTTGTGGAACAGCTGAGGGAATCTCACTGTGTAAAACGACGCTTTGTTTGTCACTCCGGGTGCACAAGAGGCTGTTTAGACTCAATGGTGCTATGCAGGCCAACACATTCAATACACTTCCCCAATCTCGACAGTATAATGACCCCATAATGACCTCAATTAGGCCGGGGACAGACAACAGACTCCAATCAAAGTGACAGTACTCTGGGTATAATTATATAAGCACACTAACTTATGTAACATCTTTTAACATCTCCCCAGCATCTTAAAGTATAAGTTTAATCCTCTTACCTTGCTGTAACTGTATCCCTGCAGCAGCAGAAAGTAAGGGAATTCAAAGGGGGGATGAATGGAATACTGTGTGGTGTTATCATCGCTGCTCTCCGTCTCCTCCTTCTCGAGTCCCAGACACTGGCCCTCTTTGTCTACATCCGACTCCAGGTCTTCCAACAGCAGGCTTTTGCCATTCTTCCGAGGGTCCTTGGACTTCACAGACAAGTTGACTTCACTCAGGCTCCTCCACAGTGAGAAGTTGCTGTTGAGATCCTCCTCAATAAAGACTGAGGCTCCCCGGGAGCGAATCTTCTGTAGTTTGCGAGCCTGGGCGTTAATGCCTGAGAAATAAACAGAAAGAAAGAATTCTCTAGTCATTGCTCAGTGAATATAAACAATTTGTTTAACTATATTTAAGGGATAATTGCATTGCTTTGGTGTATTACAAGATAATAATGGAATTATTAAGTTAATTAATTAAGTTAATAAGGGTATTATTTGACAGAGGGAGTTCCATTATTACCGAGGAACACGCCACAGCAATGTCATTAACACTATTATACTACAACATTTTAAAGTTTTTTACCTCTGTTTGTCTGAAATAATCATTGTAGTCTGCTGAAAGACTTTTTGAGAGCAGGACATGAGCGTCCCTGTGAAGTGTTTCATCAGTAAGCAATGGTTTAGAACAGGTGTCATTAATTAGTGTTATCAGTGCTTTTCGTTATTAAGTTATAACAGAATGGCTGGCCTCCATAGAAAGCAATGGGAAAGCAGTGTCCGTTTGGTGTATGATATCAGTTAAACGTGTAATAACTGGGTTTTCTATTGGTTTGCTACAAATGTTTAGCTCTCCAGACTGTATTACAATGTGACTCGAGTGAAGCTCATAAATCCTGCCCCAACACAATAAGTTAATTTCCTGCTCGTCACACTCCCTCTCTCTGCTGCACACATGACTCTATAGGGGTCAAGTGGGGTTTATTGTGTGCAGTCTGATCTGCCTCAAAGGTTCTGAATAAAGCAGTCATTCCACATACACTCTAAATTAATATGGTGGTCTGTAGGTACAGTAATTGACCTTGTCGATTACAATAATTACTATTGCTTACATATGCTTAATTATAGACTGCTGAGGATCTTTCGGCTCATTATAGCACACGTTTCACCTGCAGTATTCCACAATACATCCTCTGTCCATTCACTTCTATCCATGCCACTATTACTCACCTACACAGACATGCGCTGTCCTGTAACTCTATAATATACATCACTTTTAGTTTTGAAATACATGTTTGTACTTTAAAAAGTGACAAGGAAGAAGTTCAAGAGCCTGGACTTATGTCAGATTGATAGCATGTAATTACTATGTAATAAATAGGTAATAACAGACTGTGTGTGCTCTTACAGGGTCATGTAATTACAAGGTAAAGGCCATGTGAGTAATATTGTGTCACCTGATGTAATTACATAGTAATAGCATGACACAGGCCACCCCCATGTAATTACACTTTCTCCAGTAGTTACCATGTAAGAGCATGCAGCATTTATAGCTACAAGTTAATACAATGGAACTAAATGTTTATGTATGTCCTGTGATCTACAATAGAATAACTGCTATTAATGAATAACAAGTATTGATATCAGAACCTGGTTTTCATTACAGGTGGTAATTAGATGTTGTCAAAATGTTCCTTAAGAGTGCAACTACTCATTTGTTCCTTATATCGATTTATCCACGTGGATAAAAGGCAGCTTCCTCCTCTGGAAAAAACACTAAGCCAAGGATCACTTAAACAGCTTTTCCATCAACAGAAGGTTGCTACGTTACTATAAAACAACTACAGCACTGAACATGTAAGAACAGCCTACAGGTCAGAGCTGAGGCAAGCTCTGGGATATTTAAAGCAATACAAATAAATCTCAGTGGCGTAAATAAGAAAGATACCTGGATATTGCAGTACGAGGTTGAGAAAACATTTTTTAAACTCTGATGAAACCTGTATTTATGGTCACTTTAAATAAGTAGCCACATAATTCATTAGTATATAAGGATATATAGTTATACCCTTAATCTTGTATGCTATTTACAGTCATTCTGAATGGAATGTTGTTCTCAAAGGCCTATGTGGTTATTGTGTCCATCTGGTTCTTTACTTCAGCATGAAGTCTTTTTGGTCCATTACAATACCAATGGTATTGGTATGTCCAAATATGGAAATGTTCCACTGTAGTACCATTCTACCAATGGTTCATAATTGTAACTCTCCTTGTGCTACTGAAAGCAATGACACATGACATGGTTTTCAAATATGGTCCAATATCCACACACCTAAGAGTATTATTAAGTGAAACTAAGTGTAGATTAAGCAGCCCACACCCCCACCCCTACCAAAATAAATTGGATGTCAAGTGAATCAGGCAGAATCGTTCTGTGCTAGAAATGTAACATATTTGCACTGGTTTAAATACTTGTTAGCCAATGAGATTGCTCCCTCTTTTCTTGCCATTTTATAATGCCTCTTCGTAGAACAGAACAATTGAATTTCCATTGAAGATACTGAATTACCTCATTAGAAATATCTTGACTTTTCTTTTTGTTGTTAGGCGGTTGCACTTCTTACTTCCATACAAGATGAATATTTTCCCAGGGTTAAGAAAGATTGTCTCACAAAAGCACAAATAAACAAAGTTCTTGCCAAGGTAATGACTGGCATTTTGTTATAATATCAATCCTTTTTTGTCACAAGCTTATGAAGTAGAATAAAAGTTCATTATTACTGCTCCCCTCTCTTACTCAACCCCCTTAAATACAATAGCAGCAGGCCAACACAAACACAGCGCCTTACTCTGAACGCAGATGGAAAGAAAAACAATTAACAGGTTCATTTTTATTCCGTTTCCTGTGTGAGAAAGTGCTGGGGCTACTGGAAACCCTAAACTGCCAGCATAAGAGACATTTCCAAAGCAAATAGACAGATAAGCAGGCCACTGAACACATTCAAGACTCTCACTCTAACTGCTGTCCAAAGTATTTGAGCTCCTGTGTGCTGTTCTTATCTTACACAAACTTCACAAGTTTCTGGCTGGCGTCACAAAGAGCATAAGAGGAAACATATTGAACCACAGAGGAAAACGTACATCTGCGACTGGGCTTGATTAAACAAACAAACAAAAAAACATTCTATACGATAAAAAGACTGGTATAGGCCCTGGATGTTTTCAACCAGACAAGAGGACGTAAAAAAAAGTACTACTGTGTTGATTTTGTGGTCATAATCAAATGAACAGGATCCATGGCCTTAGATTACTGTTATTTACAACATGCTTCTTTAATGATATGCCTGTTTCACAGTTAATTAACCCCAACTCTAACCCTAACCCTAACACTATATCTGCAGTATAGTATGAAATCGAGTCTAAATCAAATTTAGAGGAGGAACACAACACATCAATAAACATTAAGTATTAAATATTACTTAATGAACAACTTGCTATGAGTATAACATTTATTTTTTAGATTCCCATTGCATATAATTTTCAGTTTCAGTCATTACATCATCCCAGCTTCAATAGAGATCTCAGAAACATGTCTAATCATTGAATACATCTGCTACATTTGTTCTATGGGTATATTTCTAACTGATGCATTTCTTACATTGATTAGGGGTAGTTGCAGGGTGTACCAGATGCAGTTAAAAATAAGACACTGAAACAATTCAGTTATACTAATTTACTAAGTGTGTAAAGAGTTTCAGCCAAGTCTGGCTGTGGTATCACAGCAGAAATGGCTCATTACAATTGATGTAATATATTGTAAGGTGACATGCACACATATATTTGCTTTTGCATTTCAAAGTCATAATCTGTTTTGCCCAGTTAAATTACATTATCAAGCAATGAAAAGACCTTGGTGGGTATGAGATCTGAGTGAGTTAGACACAAATACCCCACCTGCCATTCTACATTTGGTAGTCTGCCCTAATACTTGTTGGAGGGTAGGCAGTGTACCTGCTGTGACTGTATCTTTTTCCTTTGCGGCCTTCTTCTCCACGCTGGATTTCCTCTGGATCTCAAAGCGCCGGCAGAAACCTTCCTTGGGCTTCCAGAGAGACTGCAACATGAGGGGCTTCTCATTGTCACCCACCACCCGGAAACACTCCGTCTTCCACTGGTGCTCTTCCCCAAGCCGGCCAATCACGTCACACAAGACGTAGGCTCCAGCTTCGGCCTTGTCCAGAGAATACCTGGAAGAGCACGTTGAAAGAAAGGAAGTCAACAAGGCGCTTATGTTTACATTGCTTTCCTTAATCACAGCATGTAAGTTTAAACAGTGAAAATAACCCCTTAATAAAAGAGTTTAAATCCTGTTGTTTTTTATTATTTTATATCTGACTGTACATCAACAAAATGGTGAAATATTGAAAACAGTGAATTAGTGATGGGTCTTTATACAGTAAAGTAACACGACAGTTTATTGTAGACATGGCCTTACTGTGAATTTGTGAATGATCAAATCATGAAATAACAAGGGAGCACTAATAAAATTAAGGCTGTGAAGGTTTCAACGTTTAAACGGGAATTGAATATGTCAAAATCAATGTAAAAGTAAAATATAAAGATGATAACAAACACCAAATCAAGTCTACTTTTGCACTGGACATGTGTCTGATAGTTTAAATGGTAACCGGTTAATCTTGGACGACTTAATATTTGCTTCGGTTATAGTTATCCTAGATTGGTGCTAATAAGAATCTGTGAAATCACCCATTAAACTATTAAACCTGGATTTACATCCTTTGATAAAACATGTAACAAACCCTGAATCAAACTCTTTGATATCCCACAAGTTTGGTTTAACTATAGGTAACCAACCATGTGACGCAGCAGACTATTCAATACATTACAGACTCACAGAGCCCATCTACATGGAGAAGTGCAATCCAAGAATTTGGACAGGTTGGAATTTTCCTGAACCCTGCAAGGCGGTGTTTGGTATCCAACAATTAAATTAGGGAGGATACTCTTTTGGTAATTTGCTGAGCAGTTGCTTTTTAGAAAGACAAGCACTCAGCAAATCACTGAAAGAATGTTCCTCCTATCTAACACTTTTTTAGTAATGAGAAAAGACTACATGATAAACAGTGCCCCTTTTGGCTCTTTTCCACTGTACAACCGAGTCGCACCGGGACCATACTGAGCCCTCGCGGTGCCGTTAAGGGGAGCCTGGGTTGTTTTTCCACTGCAGAGCAGAGCCATGCTACTGACGTCACACGCAACGAAAGACAATTGTTATTAATTATTGTTATTAATTAACTTAGTTTGCTAAAAGATGTGCAAACAAATGGTGTTCAAAAATGAATATAACAACGGTACAGCTGTATCTTTTATCACTATATTTTGTAAATATATTTAGGAATTTCTTTATAATCCACAAATTTTACTAATTTTATCGACCTACTAAAGTTCAATTAGTTCCGTCGAAGGGGAAAAAAGAAGGTTTTAAAAATATGATTTACCAAAGATATCCCGTTTAAGGATAGTTGTTGTTTTTTCTAGTTGTTTTTTGTTTGGGTGCTTAAAAAAAGAGACTGTGCCAGCGCAACGAGAGCCGTAGTTGTATGTATGGTACAGTTGTACAGCATTTTGTTTGACTATATTTTTATTTGTTTTATTTTCTGCATTTTTTTCTTTGTTTATATTAATATATAATATATTAATATAATATAATATAATATATAATTTGAGTGTGTGAGTTAAGTGTACCATACCCATGGTTTATGTCCATTTGCTTCAAATCGTCAGACATTCGGGCATCAACTTTCTGATTTCTGACGCATGACTCCAGATCTCCCTGAACACTTCTATCTGCCCACAGAGAAACTAGAACCTGCACTTCCTCAGCGTCCGAAGGCTGTACTTTTCTCTCATCACACTCGCTGCCCACCATGTTTATCGTTTTTCTTTCTGGAGTGTACTGACTGATGGAACGTAATGACGAAAATCCTTAACCCCCCCTGGCTCAGCTTGACTCGCAGCCGGATTCAGATGTCTTGTGAGGCTGGAGTTTCACGGTTTGGTTCTCGCTCGGCTCGACAAATAGCCAGTGGAGAACCACCCATACCTGTACTGTACCGAGCCCTCACAGATCGGATGTGCCAGTGGAGAAGGGGTATTTGATCAACTGCATAGCTCTCTACAAATCAAGGGCACTTATTATAAGGCCGCCTGCAACTACTCCATCCAGCCTGTGTCATAAAGGGCGCTACTATTGTGTTAAGAAAAAGATAACCTTTTAGGGGGAACTGAATGCATGGTTGTTGGCAGGATTCTTAATCTATAAATCACTTTCAAGGGAAGGGTAAATAAAAACCTGTTGGTGGATTTGTTACACAATGGGTTAGCTTACTTTCAGCCGTCGCAAAGAACATACACATTTAGTCACAATTGACATATTTGCATTCTTGAATATAATAGGATAGGACTGAACTGCACCTTTAATGTGGTGTTAACCTGTTTGTATAGATCGTATTAGCTTTCGTAACATTATCGCTGCCCCCCCACTGCACTTTGTTTTACATTAATTATAGTAATACCATGTTATAGATAAACTGCTGAATCCTGCTCCCTTTTCTATAAATCACATTCCTTTTTGACCAAAGCATGTTATTTAACATATCTGCAAATCCTAAATAAAAGTATAAAAAACAAGCAACGAATCAAAAGGGGACAGTTTACTACTGCTAACAAGTACGTCAATAACCCCACCCCCCCCCCTTGCCACAGCTGTAATTTCAGAATTAGAGCTATCAGTAAGAAAAAAAAAACTAAATGACCAATGACCATGACTTATATCAGAGACGCCTCCATATATCCCCAAAATCACTTCATAACTTATGCTATATAATGTCAATACTATTATATAAAGTTTCAAGCCAATTTAATAAGACAAATGCCACAATGTACTGTATCCTCAGAATCTAATGCTCTCAATAAATAATGCTAATAATGTTAATACCAAATAACATCACAATTGGATAAGTAGTTTTCCAGATACTGTATATGGAAAAATGTGACAGTACTGTAAGCAAGAGGTAAGAAAACTGATGAAAAAAACTTCTTGAGCCAGCTGAGATATGTATGCATGGAATTGTGGAGATTCTGACTGAGATTCCACTGTTTGTGCTATACTGGTCTAGTGTCTTTCATAAGCACCAAAATCCCTTAGATAACTTATATAAAAAACACTACTCACCTCTCAAGAGCCTCTTTGACCAGCTCTTGTGCACTGGAGTGAGAGGTAGCAAGCACACTCTTATAGTTTGCACCCGTACTGATTTCACTGCCAAATATCTTGAGGACCCCAGGTGCGGAGAGCTGCATTGACAGCTCTGAGGGGTCGTCAGTCAGGTGCATTCCGTCCGCCATAGTGGAGTCCTCATCGGACTGATTGTCTTTTAAGTGTGGGCTCCTGCTGAAAACTGTGGAGAGGCGATTGTTGTGTCTTCGGATTTTGTTTTTGGCCGGTTGTCGTACTCCAGTGCTTTCGTTTGATCTTGTAGTGGTATCCGAAGAACTTGACCTAGAAGGAAAGAAATAATGCTGTATTTACCAAGTCCAAAAAAAAAAACCAAAACCAAAACATACTTTTAGCTTAAGAACACTAAAGAGATTTGATTAACTCCACAAGGATACGCCAAACCTGGATTTATTGGAGCATTTCACAGGGAATCATCTTCAGATAAATGCAATACAAGCTGGTTTCCCAGGACTGGATATTTGTCCAATAAAATGGACAGGCTTATCATGCCGGGGTATACATTGTATGTTGCAGATATTTATATCAGACCGATCCATTACACCCGAAACATCACAGGCGGACTTTAAAGATCTTTTTGCACATTTATGTGACATGCCAGGTAAAAAACCTTCTCGTCGCATATGTTTTCTTGCTTATTTTCTGGATGCTTCTATAAAGCCCTGTAAAAACTTCTGATTGATTTGAAATTATGGAGACAGGTTTATAATGGTTTGCAAACAAAATGGGCACACAGTTTGATAACAAAGGGGTCTCCCCTAAACACCCTAAAAGCTCACATTGGTGGAATTTGCTGTGATTGACATACAATCTTCTTGTATGATAGCAATTTTTAAAGCAAATGAGGAATGCAGTACTTTAATGGTATGCCCAGCCATTATAAACTATTCAAAACAACCATTTTATTGCTACCATAACTGCTGAGTTGTTTCTTGCTAGCTGTTTACCATTACAATTACTTTATTCCTCTAAGAAAATGTGTTTTTATATTGGTGCTTGGAGTAAAAGATTCTAGTAAACAGTTTTTGCAATACACCCATTGTTTTCTTTTTTCTGATAAAAAGCTGTCTGGGCTTCATTTTGTATTTAATCTGAACAATGTTGGCTGAAAGAACTAATTCTTCACTAGAACACATGAACAATGAATGAATTATTGTCCATGCAACAATTTTAACAGGAAATGTGTATTATGGGTGTAGGAAGCTGCTGACATTCCTTTTAGTTTAAGACTACAATGTGTTGGGCTCATATTCGAAAATTAAACAAATATATAATGTCCATGAAAATCAGACTAGCTTGACACAAACTGTTTATTGATTCAAATTTGATATCGGTTCTGTGCCAAGTATAAAGTGGATTGCTTACGACTCACTGGCAAGAATTAGATTAACCAGAAAATATTAAAATTATTTCATTAAGACGTTGTGCCACTGTTACTTTTACTAAATAAAATATGAATTGATCAATTAATCATCCTGATACCTTATTTAGAGCCTCGGGTATATATTATATTACTAGTACTGGTATTAGTTTTCAGTCTACAGTTTATGCTGCTTGCTTTTTATTAATATTCTCAATGCTTAAATGACATAATGTATAATAATAATATGCACAGACGTGTTTACAGTTGTATTTGAAGGCTTTTGGGAAGAGTCTACAGATTTCTTTGCTTCACAGTTTTGAATAATGGCATTGCTGTGGCTTGTTGTGTGACAATAATGAAACTCCAGAGTTGATAAAGCCTGAGAGGTTGAACGAGAGAGGTCCATTATTACCAAAGAACACACCACAGTAATGCCATTATCACCATTATACTACAATGATTATGTTTGTTGTATTGGTGCAGGTGTGTAAAAATGAAACAAGTGCCAATAACAATTGAATGACATGATGAATGAGTTACTCATTGAGGGCATTATCATCAGAATGCTGATTACTTCTTATTGCATTGCACTTTGTTATTGTATTTTCTAGGCCAAAGTGCAATACTTCAGGTGTTAAATGAAATCACTGTCCTCAAAACAATGCTGATTAAAAAGGATTTTCTTTTACTCACTAAACATATTCCCATTTAGATCTAAATTGACATCTAAATAAACATTGAAACCGTGGGCCCAATTTACAAAACTGGGCAGTTCATGTTTTTTAGGACTGTTTTTATAGAGTGTTTATTTGAAGTTATTTTAAACATGTGAACTAGCAAGTATAAACTAATACAAAAACTCTTTAAAACAGCTAAAAGGGTTTCATCACCTGCAGACGTGATTTAATTACTCAAAAAAATCTTAATCTTAATCTTAACAAGACATTCCATAGAACAGTCCTTAAAGTTATGTTAAGAGGGCCTAGTGAATCCATACACAGGTTGCAGTGTCTTTGACAGTGAAACTCTATCGCAATCTTCAAAGCAAACTGCTTCTCAAGTTGTGAAGACTGTACAACAGAGCCTTATGCTTGCCTTGTTTTATTGTAAAAGGATCAAGTTCTTTGGTATTTTCGTGATTGGTATTGAACAGAGATAAAGCTAAGGCTGCTGCTGGTGCAAACTGCAGTCCACAATCAAATTTGCAACCGCATTTTACACAAAGGTCAAAGACTGACTACAGTATACACATCACACTTGGGTAGAATTGCCAGAAATGACTGATGTTTTGTGAGGAGGTCTCAAAAGTACTGACTAGAGGTCGTAACAACGAGGAATGATCAGGTATTCCTCTCATCCAATCAGTGTTGTCCCGGTGGCCCATGGTGGCCCTACACCCTATTGACAGTGTTGTGGCAGGTGTTTCTATTTTTTGTGTCCAACTCTTGTACTGTATAACACACTGCTAATGTATTCATGTTCTTTAACATACCAAGTACTGACATGACAATCTATTTAATCTATGGAGCAGCACATCTGTGGGGTACATTTACATATGGAATATAGTTTAGGGTGCTGTATGATATAAGATAATACCTATGATATAAGATAATACCTATGATATAAGATAATACCTATGATATAAGATAATACCCACCCACTCCACCATGAATGGACTGCAGCTCTGCTCCTGACTGCTGCACCCTCTACAATTTTCTAATATATAGTTCAGTAAAAAAAAAAGTAACTAATCTTAATGTGACAAGTTATCTGATAAAAGCTATCTGATACATGTCAAACTGCTGTATCACATCGGGGGCTACCATTATCAGTCAATAGAATTGGGCTGTTAAGACAAGATACGAATCTTTATTTTTACTTTATGTTTTATACGTTTTGTATCATTTTAGAACACGTACAAATTACATTTTGGGTAATATTGAAAGGAGGCTTTCACAAGTCAAACACTGTAGCGTTTAAATCTACAGTAAATATAGGAACATCGTCTTAACACCGAGTAATCCAATTATATGATTACCCACCAACTAGAAGTTTCAAGTGGGTTGATGTGCGGGAGATTACTGTCGGAACAAAACTGTTTTAACAAAATATATTCAACAACGTTCCAAATGCCAAAGCAATAGAGGAAACTGTGGTGTCCTAATCGTGAATCAGCTGCAACCCAACCAAACACATATTTGCAGATCTAATCTTAATAATAATCATGACCTAATTATTTACAGATTAACCCACCGCAGTGTGCAAAAAGAAAATATATATTTTGCAAAAAGCACGTGTCCTTAAATTTAGCGAGTAATGAATAAAACAATTTTAAAAAGCCACTTTTCCAAGTTTTTACAATAACGCAACTTAATTTATTAAGGATTTATTGCATGACTCGAACCCACAGTAGTTACAACGCTCCAGAACCATTTTAATGCTGCACATTTATGAGCATTTGCTGTAAACAAAACACAAATGAACATATTTATGAATTACTGTACAAAAATGTTTATTTATTTGCAATGATAAACATGACCGCTTATTATTATTATTATTATTATTATTATTATTATTATTATTATATTATTATTATTATTATTATTATTATTATTATTATTATTATGCAACATGTAATTTACTACAGTTTGCATTATTATTATTTTTTTTTAATAAATGAGGGCGGTGATAAACTGTATCAAGAACGTCACTTCATAGGCTAAATATACATTGATACAACATTACAAACCACGTTGTACTAAAATAGATACGTTGTACAACACCCAATGTATGATTTAACCCGTTACTCACTGCACGGATCCATTGCTTGGTTTTCTGCCCAGCTTCGCCAGTCTCCTCTTCGGTGAGTTAATCAGTAATCCAACAGGAAAATTCAAAGCCTGTTTAGAAATGGTGTTACTCCGGTCATCTGAAAACATTTTCTTTTGGTTGCGTCTCCTAGAGTGTGAATACCACTCCTGATTTTAGCATCCCGAGCAAGAAAAAAAAAGAATTGCTCAGAGATCCGCGTGCCCCTTCGCAGTAACACTGCCCACAGACAAGCACAAGCTGGGCAGGTTGGCGCTCGCGCTCCTTGCTTCTATTTCACTACTGGTGCTTTCTGCTTTTGCCGCTGCCCTCAGTGAGTGAAGGAAGACTGAGAAAGAGACAGCCACTGAGCTAAAGATGAATGCTTTTGAACAGCTTTGTCATACCCTGCTTAGCTTTCACTAGAGGAAACCAATTAGCATTCATCAATCAAGTTCTGATGGCTGGCAGACTTTTTTTTCAAACTATTTAATGTTCAAAAAGAAACTCTCGTCAGCACCATCATCAAACAAATGTCAAAAAGCAACTGAGTAAATAAACCTCTTTAAAATACAAAAATAGCCCACTACATGATACATAATATATGAATCAGTCTATTTTCCTTCTTCGCGAAAAATAACAATAATAATATTAATAGTAATTCTGATCACTTGTATTATAGTAATATCCTTCTTAGTGTCCAAGGCTCCCCTCGCTGGTCAAAAAGGCTAAAAGTTGTACAAGTTCTATAATTTACGTTAACCACTTCGTAGACCCCACAGCTCTGAATTCCAGTACTCGCGGGTAACAGAAAGCTCCATTCACAGTGCTGTAAGTGCAAGCTGTGCTGGAATGAACTGTAAAAAAAAAAGTTTTATTGAATCCCCACCCTTACGTCATCGCTAACTCACTGCTGGATTTGAAACTCCCTCTTTTCACTGGCGAGGGAGAAACGTGTTGAACTTGTTTGAATGTTGTGTTTGCAATCAACCATGTGTCTGTTTAAACTTTATGAGTAGCACTATAAAAACTACCTACTACTCAATTTCCTTATAGCTACAGTATAACAAATATGCTGATTACTGGAACAATACTGCACATCCAGTATTACACGGGTGGGTGAATTCTGAAAAGTTATATGGGAAGAACTATACTATGGACTACTTTATGTTGTATTATTAGTTGTATATTTGCAGTATAACTGTATATGTATTGCTGTGTTATTATATTGTGAAACCACGGATATGAGCTCCTGTCATTTTATACCTGTGATCTTGCGATTGCATATCTGTCTGACACACTCATATGTAGAAGTTCCAAGCTTGATGTATTTTTGTCATAAAGTTCCCCATTTCAGTGACCCAACCCTCTTTATATCCAGTTACATTTATGATGGTAGAATACAATAAAACAGGCACAGGTATTAACCCCACCTCCTGTGCTGGACTGAGTGCTCATTAATAGGGGATTTTAATATCATTCACCTGTCCCACAGTTTCTGTAAAGCAGGATGGTACAGCTTTAAGTTCTGTCTGAAAAGGGATTATCCAGATGCTGAATAACAGGGAGGGATGGCCAGTGTTGTAGCTTCAGAACTGAAGCAAATACCGTGTACAATGGCTATTGAAACCCAGGAGACGTCACATAACATATTCTATAGATTAAGTGTTTCTAGTTCTAGTGTTGAATGACTAATTCAAGCCATCCTCTTTTGTGGAATAACTGCAGTCCTACAGCACTTAGAAGAACGTGCTAGGACAGGCAGACCAGAGAGACTTCCTGTGAACCAAAGACACTTCCTGATTTTGTGTAAATTCCAGCAAACCTCCAAAATAACCTGGCAAAATAAGCATTCAAAACAAAGCAAGTATTGATACAACAAATGGCTTTTTTTGCTCCGGATATTGCATTGATTACAGTAATGTTTAAATGTATACAATGTCTATTCAATAAACAGTAAAGAGTGTTCTGGACGCTACACTGTGCTACCGTGTCAGAACATTTCAATTTACATGTACTACTTTACATGTAGTAGTTCTGTATCGCAACTTACTTACATATAAATATTCTAATCTTGTTTTTATTTACTAGTTATGTTAAGTTGGGTTGCAAATCAGTTAAATGGGAGTAATATTAACCAGAGTATAACAATAAGCAAAGGGCATTTTGATGTGAGTGACATCAAGCGGTCTTGACTGTGAACACTATTAAACTACACAAAGTATTTTCAACAACTTTTATATTATATGGTTCGATATTGAACAACGCTTTTGACTCATAAACTTTGATTTGACCTAACATGCATAACGCGAAAGAGAAAATACTTTGAACCTGGTGCTTTTACCACCGAACAAACTTTACTCTCAGTTTAACAATTGCAAACTAGCTTAGACAATAAGGAATACAATCAAGATGATAAGCAACACCTGAATACTGCGTTAAATTAGGAGCCCCTGCGTTCTCATGTTGTGGTGCACACAAGATTCAGGATGTAGACTCAGTCCGTGTGCTCCGATTTCCAGCTGGGATGATTCTGCACAACTGACAAAAAAGATTTGTAGTTAATTACACAATATGCTATTAATTTGGTATTTGGCAAAATGTACAGTGATCGATTACAAATGTATAAATACCGTACATGCATATTAACATTGTGTGTGTGTGTGCGCGCGCGCGTGTTCAAAATAATAATATATATATATATATATATATATATATATATATATATATATATATATATATATATATATATATATATTTCACGGGGCGTGAGCTGGGTGAAGGAGAAGGCAGAAGAAGCAGCAAGGAGAGTTAGTAGGACAGAAGGTGGTCACTGACTGAGGGCGACGATGCCGACACATCCCAGGGGCAGAGGACCCAGCAACCGAAAACATGTATGAGGGTTATGACTCGGAGAGCCGCCCCTCGAGAGGCAGAATAGAACAGAGCCTCGAGTGAAGTAAGATAAGCGCAGGAGCTGCGACAGGACTGATTTTGGCCGGGGGTCCGCTCTGACTCACATGGTGAGAACCCCCCTGAAGGTAAGGGAGGCGGATGCCTAGCCCTGAGGTCGGGGAAGTGAGAATCACTTGCCCCCCAGAGACGACCGATGCGAAGGCATGTAAGAAGGTGGAGGAGGGGAGGAGGAGGAAAATGAAACACTCAACAGAAAAGTTGCATGTGATCAAGCCTTAAATAGAAAATAGATGCTAATTAGCAGGAAATTAGAAAATTAGAAGATTAGATGATTAGGAGCCACCCAGCTCAACGCCCCCTGAACCACGCAAGCTAATATATATATATATATATATATATATATATATATATATATATATATATATATATATATATATATATATATATATATAAATCTGTGCATGCATACAATTCACTAATGAACTTTACAAATTGTTTATAGTTAAATGTCTCCCTCTACAGTACAAATAGAGGAATAACAGAAGATATTTTTACATTGGTTGAATTACAGTAATTACAGTAGGAATGTGTTTTATTTGAGGTCTTTATGGTGGTCCTTAAATCTCAAAACAGTAATTTTTAAAAAGATCATCATGAATCAAGAAACATTTGTTTTTTTGGATAACAATTGATGGTATTTCTACTTTAAATCCTTGCTGCAAAACGTTAAATGTGATATATTATTAAATTATAGACAGATTATCGAAATGAGAGAGATTTGTGATATTTCATTACAAATGCATTTGAGGGGACTGAAAAATTGAAACCATTTGTTTACTTCTTTTAGAATAATACAATAAAAAACACTTTCACATCTTTTGTACAACAGCAATCATATTATTTTATTAGGTATATGAGGCCTTCTTATTTACAGGTCTTTTTCTTATTAAAACTCCCTTATAAACAAATACCTATTCCTGTTGTCATCCTGTTCCTGTTTTCACCCTAAACTATAAACAAGGAGGCTGTGTGGTCCAGTGGTTAAAGAAAAGGGCTTGTAACCTGGAGGTCCCTGCTTCAAATCCCACCTTAGCCACTGACTCATGGTGTGACCCTGAGCAAATCACTTAACCTCCTTGTGCTCCGTCTTTCAGGTGAGATATAATTGTAAGTGACTCTGCAGCTGATGCGTAGTTCACACACCCTAGCCTCTGTAAGTCACCTTAGATAAAGGTACTGCTAAATAAACTAATAATAAGCGAGAGGGATCCACCATATTTTCTCATTATCACAAAATATATAGAAAGTTTAACAGTATGATTTTATTGATAAAAGCCAGTTGATCTTTATATAAAATAAAAAAAGTCTGATCTGTTCTAGTGTTGTTATCTTTAACATTTTCTTGTATATCAAAAACATGAGGTAAATAGAATTACTGAAAGGAAGCTTACACAGCATTAATACTTCTATATTCAAATCTGGCCCTTTATTTCTATGATTATACATTTATTTAGTTTTAACTGCAAAATCCCATCAACTGTCAGGAAAGCAGACAGAAGACCTCAAGGCAATGGGACTACTATAAGAGACTGTCTGCTCCTTCCCAAATTGTTCTTATTACACGTTTAACCTCCCGCCGCTGCAAGTATACCAGGAGCATACCTACTCAGCTGACACAGTGATGTACATGCAAGCAGGTTTCAAGGGGTAGACGGTTTCTGGCCCTAGAACTGACACTTTCTTTGATGTAAACTGGACAGTCAACAAGGTCTTCTTTTGGACAGTGCAGCTTTAAGATGTGCAGTCATGCTTCATAAAAGATACTGCCAGCGGTTGACTTGGAAGATCACACCCTTCTTAAACAGATAACTTTTTATTTGAAACAAACTGATGGTTAAATGTATTTGTTACCACCGGTTCCTTTAAAACAAAACACAATACGATCCCACAATCCCCCGTGACCTTTGCCGCAAAGGGAGGGGGGGGAGGTTCCATCAATAATATCTTGCTGGGCAAGAAAGAGAGATTCTTGGGTGTTCTGAGGAACATATCAACATCTTCAGGGGTGTATTCCTTTAGCAAGTCATAAGCTTTCCTTTCCCGCAGTAGTTCAGCTGACCGATCTGAGTAAATGGAAATGCGTTTATCCGTGAATTTCAGCTCCCCCTTTTCACGGGCCAGACGGGTGATGTTTTGTCTGGTTTGGAAGTTAAGCAAGCAAAGACGAAGGCTCGATTAGCCCAGCAGAGGGCACTAGATTAACAAAAACAAAATCTAGCCAGGTTCACTGACTGATGGACTGATGTACAAGCAGCTTAGTAAAGATTTATCAAAAAATGAATAAACCACAACATTGGAGTAACTGCAAAAAGAACCACAGAGAATCATTTTAAACTCTGATTAACATCAGTCATGTTCATTTAGGTAGTCCAAGTCAGTACTAAGTAGGGTGAAATGACCCAGTGTGTGCAACAGCACACACTGGGTCATTACCTAAAGGCAAGCCAACTGAGCCTTTCTTAACTCTTAAAATATGAGTGGGGCTCCAGAGTGGCGCACCCAGTAAAGACGCTCCACGTGGAGTGCAGAATGCGCCCTATAGCCTGGATGTCGCTGGTTCAAGTCCAGGCTATTCCACTGACGACCGTGGACGGCAGTTCCCAGGGGGCGGCGCACAGTTGGCCGGAGGGGGGAGGGCCTAAGTCGGCCAGGGTGTTCTCAGTTCCCCACGCACCAGCGACCCCTGCGGGCTTGTCTGTAAGCTGCCCAGAGCTGTGTTGTCCTCCGACGCTGCACCTCTGAGGTGGCTGCATGGTGGGCCTGCAGTGTGAAAAAGAAGCGGTCGGCTGACGTTTCAGAGGACAGCATGTGTTCGTCTTCGTCGCTCCCAAGTCAGCGCGGGGATGGTAGCAGTGAGCTGAGCCTAAAAATCATTGGTTATTTCCAATTCTGGAGATAAAAACAATTGGCGAAGGCTGAGCAAGTGCAACTATTTATTTCTTAGCAGAAACCCTTATCCAGGGTGACTTACAGTCGTAAACAAACATACATTTCAAGAATCACAGTACAAGTATTAATACAATTAAGAGCAAGATAAAATACAATGACTTCGGTTCTAGCAAGTGCAAGTATATGATTCAATAACGGAGCAGATAACAGTGTCAGTGATAGTTACATCAGGATATAATTAAATACAACATGCTACAGATTAAATAACACTTGTGACAGATTACAGTACTCTAAAGTACAGGATTAAATGCAGTAAAATAGGGAGCAGATAAGAGCAAGTAAAGCGCATTAAGGAAGAGTGATAGTGTCCAGAGGGAAAAGAGGAGTTCTACAGGTGCTGTCTGAAGAGGTGAGTCTTGAGGAGGCGCCGGAAGGTGGTCAGGGACTGGGCAGTCCTGACATCTGTAGGAAGGTCATTCCACCACTGCGGGGCGAAGGTGGAGAAGGAGCGGACTCTGGAGGCAGGGGAGTGTAGAGGAGGTACAGACAGTCTTTTAGTGCAGGAGGAACGGAGAGGTCGAGTGGGGGTGTAGGGAGAGATGAGAGTCTGAAGGTAGCTGGGTGCAGTCTGGTCAGGGCATCTGTAGGCGAGTACAAGAGTCTTGAACTGGATGCGAGCGGTGATCGGGAGCCAGTGGAGTGAGAGGAGCAGTGGAGTTGCGTGGGAGAAGCGAGGCAGAGAGAACACCAGACGAGCAGCGGAGTTCTGGATGACCTGGAGCGGAACGGGTGGCGGACGCAGGGAGGCCAGCCAGGAGGGAGTTGCAGTAGTCTAGGCGGGAGAGTACCAGGGCCTGGACCAGGAGCTGGGTGGCATAATTGGCGAGGAAGGGTCGGATTCTTTGTATGTTGCTCAGGAAGAATCGGCAAGTGCGTGCCAGAGTGGAGATGTGCTGGGAAGAAGAGAGGCAGGGGTCCAGGGTGACTCCCAGGTTCTTAGCTGAGGAGGAGGGAGAGAGTGTGGTAGATTCCAGAGGAATGGGGATAGAGAGATCACAGGAGGGGGAGGAGGAGGAGGAAAAGAAAAGGAGGTCAGATTTAGAGAGGTTGAGTTTGAGGTGATGCGAGTGCATCCAGGAGGAGATAGCAGATAGACAGGTAGAGATACAGGAGGGGATGGTGGAGTCAGAGGCGGGGAAGTAAAGGAAAATCATCAGCAGCATAGAAATGGTATGAGAAACCATACTATGCGATGAGTGGGCCCAGGGAGCGGGTGTAGAGAGAGAACAGGAGAGGACCCAAGACTGACCCTTGGGGGACTCCTGTTGAGAGAGGGCGAGGTGTGGAGGTTGCTCCACGCCAGATTACCTGGTAAGTGTGGTTGGAGAGGTAGGAGGAGAACCAAGTCAGTGCAGTGCCAGAGATCGACAGTGTCAACGGCAGCAGAGAGGTCGAGGAGAATTAGGACAGAGGAGAGAGAGGCAACTCATGCAGAGTTTAGTGAGTTAGTGACAGACAGGAGGGCGATTACAGTGGAGTGAGCAGAGCGGAAGCCAGATTGGAGATGGTCGAGCAGAGAGTGGTTGGACAGGAAAGCAGAGAGCTGGCGGTGTACAGCCCACTCTCGGGTTTTGGAGAGGAAGGGTAGGAGGGAGACAGGACAGTAGTTCTGGAGGGAGGTGGGGTCGAGGGTAGGTTTTTTGAGGAGAGGAGTGATAGCGGCTTGTTTGAAGGCTTGATATCTAGAACCCCACAGATGAGCAAAGGGACTCATTGGTAGAGTGATACCCCAAAATGTCACCCATTGTCTAGGAATGCAGAACAACAGGGGATGATTTACAGTGTTGACCTTTAGATGGCACAGGGACCTATATGCCACTGATTCTGACCACCCTATAGTCCCTTATTACACCCAGAAGCTCTACAGTGGATCTGGATGAGCTACTGACCCCTAGAGGACAAGTGCCACCTGCAGCAAGCACCTGCCAACCAAGAGCCTTTCACACCAGGAACCTGACATGAACATGGAAAAATGCAGTATATATATATATATATATATATATATATATATATATATATATATATATATATATATATATATATATAGACCTCCGATACATGCGACATTTTAACGTTGCACGCTCAAGATATCAAACTTAAGACATCAAACTCTGGGAGAAGTTTGATGAAAGCAGTGGTGGGTGGGCTGTACTTGGAGGCGGGCCACAGATTGTAAATGAATCGCCGTAGGCAGGCCTTGTCTCGTCTACCGCACCCACTTATCTGTGCTACCCTGGTTTATTAAGAAAGTACACGATACACGTCAGTCTCTGCTTGTCTTCACCAAAAAACGATACTTGCAGATCGCTAAAGAAGACGAGAAGAAATGGAGCTTTTTTGTGGATCAGAGTTCTGGGTAAGTTATGCTATTATATTATTAAGCCAATGGTTCATGGACACTGTATGTTGTTACAGTACACACACACAATGAAAAAAAGTGAATCACACAACCGGGGAAACAAGACATAGTTTCTTAAATCATTTAAATATAGTTCTGGGTTAGTTCAGATATATGTCAAATGAGAGTATCGTTAAACCAGTAATATTTGAGAAGGTGAACATCATAGTAAATTATCAATGTTTACATTTACGTATAGTTATTTTGTGCATAGTATTCACATCTTAAAACTGCATACCAAATGCATTGCTCATTATCTAGAACCCCATAGATGAGCAATACATCAATACATATTTTTACCGTACTGTAAAAATATGTACTGCTATGTTTATGCGCATCAGTTGTGTACATCTGACATTAGTTGTGTTGCTAGTAAGGCTGACATCATTACAAAAGCACACCTGTTTTATAAAGTAATTATAGCGTGCCTTTAACCAAGATGCAGAATATAGTTGTCGTACCGCAGTTACACCGAACTGCTGCTTGTTTGCTAACTGCTATCGTATCGTAACACCTTGAATCTGAACAGTTACACATTACACAGCTATTGTTCAAAAGATCCATAGCTAGGCGCGCTACAGTGGCAGCTACACTGTAGCGTTATTAGTTTTTTTCTTCTTCTCCACTGCTAGTTTTATTAGCGCCTAGTGTTAAGGAGTAAACATTTTATACCATCTCCCATTATCTGAATTTAACCAAACGAGAATAAAAGATATATAGGCTAAAATAGAGGATATAGAGTTTATGTATAGTGTCTTGTTAAACGTTATAACGTGATGTTGCCTTGAACGTTCCATAATGAAAAGGCTATTCGGGGTAAATGCCCAGTTAAGACCGAAGCAGATTTATCAGTTTCTACGTAAGAAGCCAGACGGTCGTAATTTAATTAATTAGATGTAATAGCTGAAGTCATCCATTCAAATTCCTAATTCTGTATTCTGTAAATGGTAAATTATAACAGGTAAGAGACAGGTGGTTAGATATGAACTGCCAAAGGGGTAGTTGCTAAGACTTCCCTACTCTTATATTTGTGTGTCCACCCCCCCCATTTTGCAGTTGAACTGTTAATTTCTGATATCTTACATTTTCTTTACTAGCAACATTCACAAGTCAGGTAGCTGACCTACATATTGCGCCCCATGAGCCAGCTTGCTACATACATATCACACCCCCAGAGCCAGCCTTCCATTTACATATCACATCTAAAAGCCAGCGTGCCATTTACAGTACATGTTGTCTCCTACAACTTAGTGTACAGCTTCTAAAAAGGCTGTTATAATTTACTACACCAAGCGAAATTGATGCAGTGGTCCCAAGATACTGTAAAGGTTTTTTGATTGGCCTAAACAGAGAGATCATAGTGGCTGAGATTTCAGTGATTTGTCAGCCACAGTCCAGAGAGGTATGTAATGTATGTACTTTTGATAATCATGGGGAAGCACTGATGACTGATGTAGCTCTTTGTGCCCAGTCTTTGTTTGGTATATATATATATATATATATATATATATATATATATATATATATATATATATATATATATATATATATATATATATGTATGATACCGAGTTGTGTTGTTTGTTTTGATGTAGTGCTATGTGCATTTCTTTGCACAATATTGCAACAGGATTACCGGAGATAAGGATGTGTATTTCTGTAAGATGAGAATTCTTAATCCTACCAAACTGGCACTGGTCTACCCCCTCAAGGCATTCCACTATAGCAGGGTGACGGTATGATGACATCAAAAATCTAGAAACAGAACGTTTCATTCTGGGTGCCAAAAAGTCATTGTAAACGTAGGCAATGAAGATTTGGTGGTCTTGGAGAGATCTTAGCGAGAATCTCACCGTTCCAAATGACATTGATCAGCAGATGTGGAGTATCTTATCAACAAAGTACTTCAACCAAATTCAGTTGTTTAGTTTAGGTTTAAACATTTATCTATGCAATGTACTAGTTATATAAATAGAATTCTCCATCAACGAGAGATGTGTTTATTCCCCATGCAAGGATAGCTGTAAACAGTCCCCATTATGGTTAGGGCTTTGGACTCTTGATTTGAGGGTCGTGGGTTCAGTCCCAGGTGGGGGACACTGCTGCTGTACACTTAAGCAAGGTACTTTACCTAGATTGCTCCAGTAAAAACCCAACTGTATAAATGGGTAATTGTATGTAAAAAATAATGTAATTGTATGTAAAAATAATGTGATATCTTGTAACAATTGTAAGTCGCCCTGGATAAGGGTGTCTGCTAATAAATAAATAAATTATAATAACAATATGTGCTTGGAGGCAATTCAGCCATCTTCATGTGTGGAATAAGAGCTCCATGAACATTCTAGAAGTATCTTTTAAGTATACCACTACTATTCATGATATGTTTTGTCAAGCGCTCAAGACATTGGTTTTAATAAGGAGAGCACTATTTTCTTATAATGCCCACCCACCCACACACTCACACACTATACAGGCGTGGTTATACCACAGATTAGGATAGGATTTATAACTTTGTGACCCAAACAACTGAGACGAGACCATGAAATTCCTGGGTTCAAGAAGGCAGTGCCTAACCATTTATCAGTGACTTGCACCTCATAATGTTTTTTTTTGGTCCACAAGTAGTAGTGGAAACCTGTTCAGAATAGGCAGTAAATAACACCACAGGTCTCAATGCAAATTGCTGTACTGTAGCATGTTATTGAATTGCTATAGTTTAAAGAATGTTACTGCAGCAGGCTATGGTTGTCTCAGCCACAGCAATACTGAGAGCTGCAGCAGTGTGGAAGAATTGAACGTAGTGTGATCTCATTCGCTGTGCTATTAGCTGTCAGCTTGAGTTGGCTTTGCCATTTTTCAGCAACAGGGCTATACGCAGGGTCATGCGAGGTAACATTGCTTCCAGTTCTGTGACCTGATCTCAAATTGTGAATGCCAAGCTTAACAGCCATGTAGGTTTAAGGAGCTACATCAGTGCGTGTGTCTGAATACAATCTGTCAGTTTCACTGTAAAAGTGAAATACATGATAGAGCATCCCAAAAGAAAGGAGCGAAACACTAAAATATTTCAGTGATATTTATAAGATTTCAAAACAAGGGGTTGATTTGCTCACTCTGTACCCCGATAAGCAAAAGCTGGGTATTGTTTTAGTATTTTACAGCACTAAGGATTTCTTTCAATTACATCAACCACATAATTAGGGTCAACCTAGGATACCCATAGGTAGGTGGGTGGTGCAAACCTGGTGATTCTCCAGTGCTGTAAAATTCTGAAAAAAATATAACTGTCATTTATCCTGATGGGTTATCGGTTGAAGTTAATATCTTGTATACTGATACATTATGATTGATAAATCTGGAAAGCAAAAACACGGCTATTTGTGTGCTTGAATACATTTCAAACAATGATGTGAGCAGGATATAAGGATATATATTTTTAAATGGGCAACTGCAAAATGAATGTGATTTCCATTACATGAGTAGGTGTTAAAACTTCATGCTGATATTGGACTCAGCTCTTGCCAAGATAAGCACCAAATAAGACATAGCTTATTTTACTGTAAACTAATGTGATCCATCTGCGTTTCCTTCCATATGATGATGTAGATATCCTTCTGCCTGGTTTTGATGGCTGAAGTGTAATGCTAGCTCCAGGGATCAGCCTATTTTGCCTCCCTGGCACATCAGCACGCACAACAACTGCAATGCTGGCTCCAGGGGTCAACCACAGTGCGGTCTCCCTAGCGCATCAGCATGACACCTTCCATCCTTGGTGTTTCATCGACTAGCCCACGACACCTTAATAGGGCTCGACAGTGATTCTGGTGTCCCAGCATCACCCCCTTCGTCCCCCACTCAGCTAAGCCCAGCTTACTTACCTTCCTTTACATCGACGTTGCTTTCTTCCTATGATGCTTGAGGTTCCCAACCAGAATCTTTTCGTCTCAACTAGAGCCAGTTGCTGCTCCTCTCTGCTGCTTCAGATAAGTTCTTCACTATGCGTTGCAACTCTTGACCACTGAATCCGATGTCTCTGAGAAACCGGGTTGTGGAGTGTGCCACAAATCCTCGACAGCCCACCTCGACTGGGTAAACCTGGAGTCTCCATCCTCGCTGTTCCGCTTCAGCAGCTAATTGAGCGTACCGAAGTTTCTTCCTTTCATAGGCTCATCCACAGCATCCTCCCAGGGCACTGTCAGGGTTCGACATTAACCATGGCCCGGCGGCCCAAGGCCGGTAGAGATCGTAGTTTGGCTGGTAGTTATGAAGCACTACAGGCCCAACTGGGCCGGTAACATTTTTTAACTGTATAATGTATATAGTATAGTGCACACTGCTTCCGTTTCATGAACGCAGGAAAATGGGTCAGTGTGCCAAAAAGCTGAAAACTGAATTTACAAACCCATTTTAAAAACATCCCCCACCCCCTCGATAACGGCATAATTTAACTTCGTCCGAACTTTCCCACCGCGACGTCAGTATTTGTTGTACAGTCAGCATCTGAGACTACGTACTGAAGTGCTGTTGGTAATATTCGTTACCTCGACATGGCAGTTTTTTACAATTTTTTTTTTTTTTTTTACAACTAAGCAACCACCTGCACCAATAAGCCAAAAGTAAAGCTTTTAAATCAATAATGATAAAGAAAGAAATTATGAAAAAAAATAAGATGAAAATATAGAGTGGAGTGGAAGAAAGACTTAATCTGGCTTCATGATGACAGTGAAACAAATGTCAGTTTCTCAGACTTGCAGATAAAACAGCATCTTTTTTGTTGGGAATTCAACATTTAGTTGCCCTCATATCCAGTCTCACAGTAATAGTTTGCAAGATAGCAGGTGTTTGTCTGCTGCTGTGACTGCAGCGAAGAAAGATGCACGGATGAATACCCAGATACGCCAAATGGAAGCTGGGCAACAGGATCAAATTGGCTAACGTTTTGATTTGGGGTGCAGTGTGTTCAGGTCAGAAATGCCATTCATAATCTTTACAGGACTCGTTCATATCAGCAGTAAGATTGATGCTGACTTGGGAGAGTCTACAAGCGACAACGATCTGAAAACGATTATTGTCCAACATCAGCTTCCAGCTGTCCTAGACGAGTTTTGGTTTTAATACCTTTTCTTTGTGGCTGCTCCCCTGGACGGAGGAATGTTGTTCTTCGTGTGTCATATATTGCTGGAATTGGTGGCAACTTGTTGGTCATGCTGCGCTTGTCTTCCAATGCTAAGGCCAAACATCGCAGCACCTGGTCATGATGCCAAGTAAACCGTCCTTGGCTAAGACCCACCTTACATCCTGTCAAAATGTGTCTTAATGTAGCTGGTGATGAACACAAAGGACACCACGGATCCATAGATTAAGGTTCTGTGGTGAAGGCAGAACATCATATGTTGACCTGACAAGGAAACTGATCCTGCTCTTTTCCATTGTCCATAGATCTCACCAGCCGATCTTGCATTGTTCCACACTCTCCCATCTCATCCCTCTCCCTGCTTGGTCTATGAAACTGCCTTTATGCACATCCTCTCCTCCTGCTTTTGCACCTCATTGACTACCAGCTTCCTCCGTTGAGCTGGGGCTGCTTTGTGCCATGTAGGAGGAGCTGAACTGAGACCACCGAGGCCTCCTCTTCCATGCTCTACTTGCCCCATGATATCAGTCATACGATGGGCAGCCTTTGTATCTTCAACAGCTTCCTTTGCTGCCCACTTTCTTCCAGTTTTCAACAGACGCTGCCTCCCTCACACATTTGTCGTGTGACTCTACCAATATTGGTGCACTTAAACGCACTAAAGGGTGGAACTGAAATTCAAATATTCTGAGGTATCTGTGCATTACTTCTTATTCACTTAATTATTTTTAAATCTGTCATCATTTTTCAACTCCTTTTTGGCGCATGCTATGCGCAAGTGAGTTTAATGTGGTTATATTACAAAATTATATATCTTTTTTAACGGTGTATACAAAGGAGTTACGTATGTATTTCTAATATTGTATGCTCAGGACTGAATAGAGGATGCTCCATGAACGTATTCCACAAAGGAATTCCTGAAGGAGCTGGGTAGTTTGTTTACAGCCAACCTCGTGAGTGAAGTAATCCCAACACCATTTGCATGCTCCGGGAGTATTCTGCTTAATAACAAGTACAGTGTACGGAAAAGAAAGTCATTTCAAAGCTTAATTACACAGCTGAATTCAGAGAATTGCTTCCCGTAGATGAAGCTTACAGCAGCAACGTGGCGTAACTTGGAACAGTGATAGCCACCCTTCTGTCTTTGGAACAGTGATAGCCACCCTTCTGTCTTTGGAACAGTGATAGCCACCCTTCTGTCTTTGGAACAGTGATAGCCACCCTTCTGTCTTTGGAACAGTGATAGCCACCCTTCTGTCTTTGGAACAGCGATTGCCACTCTTCTGTCTTTGGATATGAATAAATACAAGATACTATAGATCCAAAAATATATACTCAGTAGCATAAAGCATAGAATACAAAAAGTTATTTACTGGTCATTAAACAAATTACTTATCCATGTTAAAATGATTAAAATATATTTCTAAAATTCCATCTGATCCATTTGACAGTAGTAAACCAGTACAGTGCCTTGCATAAGTATTCACCCCCCTTGGACTTTTCCACATTTTGTACTGTTACAACCTGGAATTAAAATGGATTTAATTAGGATTTTTTGTCACTGATCTACACAAAATAGTCCATAATGTCGAAGTGGGGAATAAAATCTACATATTTTTCTAAATTATTTACAAATAAAAAACTGAAAAGTCTTGATTGCATAAGTATTCACCCCCTTTGCTGTGACACCCCTAAATAAGCTCTGGTGCAACCAATTGCCTTCAGTAGTCACATAATTAGTTGAGTGGAGTCCACCTGTGTGCAATTAAAGTGTCACATGATCTCAGATTAAATACACCTGTTTCTGGAAGACCCCAGAGTTTGTTAGAGAGCATATCTAAACAAACAGCATCATGAAGACCAAGGAGCTATCAAAACAAGTCCGGGATAAAGTTCTGGAGAAGCACCAATCAGGGTTGGGTTATAAAAAATATCCCAAACTTTGAACATCCCCAGAGCACCGTTAAATCCATTATTAAAAAATGGAAAGAATATGGCACAACCGCGACTCTGCCTAGAGAAGGCCGTCCACCAAAACTCAGTGACCAGGTAAGGAGGACATTAGTCAGAGAAGCAACCAAGAGGCCAATGGTAACTCTGAAGGAGCTGGAGAGATCCACAGCTGAGATAGGAGAAACCTTCCATGGGACAACTATAACCCAGACGCTCCACAAAGCTGGGCTTTATGGAAGAGTGGCGAGAAGAAAACCATTGCTGAAAAAAACCCCATATCAAATCCTGTTTGGATTTTGCCAAAAGGCATGTGGGAGACACAGCAAACATGTGGAAAAAGGTTCTCTGGTCTGATGAGACCAAAATTGAACTTTTTGGCCTTTTTGGCGCAAAACGCTATGTGTGGCGCAAAGCCAACACTTCTCATCACCCTGAGAACACCATCCCCACGGTGAAGCATGGTGGTGGCAGCATCATGTTATGGGGATGCTTTTCATCGGCAGGGACTGGGAAACTGGTCAGGATTGAGGGCAAGATGGATGGAGCCAAATACAGAGAAATTCTAGAGGAAAACCTGTTTCAGTCTGCAAGAGACCTGGGATTGGGGCGGAGGTTCACCTTCCAGCAGGGCAATGACCCTAAACACCCAGCCAAAGCTCCACTGGAGTTGTTTAAAAACAAGAACCTGAATGTCTTACAATGGCCTAGTCAAAGCCCAGACCTCAATCAGATTGAGAATCTGTGGCAAGACTTGAAAATTGCTGTTCACCAACGGTCCCCATCCAACTTGACAGAGCTTGAACAATTTTGCCAAGAAGAATGGGCAAAAATTGCAGGATCCAGATGTGCAAAGCTGGTAGAGACTTACCCAAAAAGACTCACAGCTGTAATTGCTACCAAAGGTGCTTCTACCAAGTATTGACTCAGGGGGGTGAATACTTATGCAACCAACAAATGTTTTTTTTTTGTTTAATTAACTTTTGTGTCACAATAAAAAATATTTTGCACCTTCAAAGTGTTAAGTATGTTGTGTAAATCAAATGGTAAAAATCCCAATTAAATCCATTTTAATTCCAGGTTGTAACACTACAAAATGTGGAAAAGTCGAAGGGGGGTGAATACTTATGCAAGGCACTGTATGTTTTACATACTATAGATGTCATTAATTCGGTGACACAAGGTGCTCCAAAATCTATACATCATCTGTTCTTCCTGTTGGCATCCCAGCCTGTACTGAGCTGAATATTCAGCTCTAAAAATAGACTAGATAGATTTGCATGAAGAACAGTGAAGCCTTTTGTTTCTGAGGCTGTATGGAAAATTTCTTAAAAGATAAAAGGACTGGTTCAGTGGTCCACTAAGTCAAATTAGTAAACAAAATTAGTGTATAAACTAGCTTCCTGATTTCCCAGTGGTCTGATACAGAAGTAAATGAGTATATTGTGTCAGTTGTTGGTTATCTGATGAGAAAGTTTGAGTTTGAGATGCACACTTACCTATATTAAAAAAAAGAAAACCAACAAAAAATACCAAACAGATAATTTGTGCAAGTAACACCACCCACTGAAATTAGACCCAAGATATAAACATTTTAACTCTGCTGAGGTATCAAAGAAGATCAATCTGTTATGTGTTTATAATTACAGTACTTTTCAGTGCACCTGCCTTGATTTTGAAACTGGTTGCTATGATACTTCTAGTGAGATACAGGATAATCAGGGGAGGCAGTTGTGGATAAAAAATAAAAATACAGTTATTTGTCTTTTTTTTATATGGTATTATTACTCTGAATGGGTGGGTTAAAGGAATACTTTTTAGAATCATTTGAATTACTTTTAATTTCCTAACTGTTTATCATCCTGCTTACTGTGTGTCTCTGCCTTCTCTATGGCTGTGTCTACCTAGAGCATTATTTACCAGGCTTACTATGTCTGTTTTAATTGAACACTTTTGTCTTTTAAAAGTTGAATCTCTGAAGTGACTGTTATTTCTGTCCCTACGAAGAAGAGATTTTCCATTTTCTATCTCAGTGATGCCAGGCTTTCCGAGAGGGCAGAAATGTGCACACCCCTCATAGTCATGTCTTTTAAAAAGCCGCCCATGTGCTTGAATAATGAATAATTAGTAAGGGTTACACTGTAAATAATGATAAGAAGCAAGAACAGCAATACAACATACTAGAGAAACGCTACCAGATTTTATTGCAGTATAAACATACCTAGCCCCATCCCCCATCCCCCATCCGCCTGCCACTCCTCACTCTCTCACACACACCTGCATTCCTCACCAACCCACGGCTTTATTCACACACACCAAGAGCTCAGAATGCTGGACAATTCTACAAAGCAGCAATGCTTACTTTGGACTGGAATTTACTTTATAGAAAAGGTTAATTATTATTATTTGTTTATTTAGCAGATGCCTTTATCCAAGGTGACTTACAGAGACTAGGGTGTGTGAACTATGCATCAGCTGCAGAGTTACTTACAATTACGTCTCACCTGAAAGACGAAGCACAAGGAGGTTAAGTGACTTGCTCAGGGTCACACAATGAGTCAGTGGCTGAGGTGGGATTTGAACCGGGGGCCTCCTGGTTACAAGCCCTTTGCTTGGTTACAAGCCCTTTTCTTTAACCACTGTACCACACAGCCTTAAGGAGAATACTGCACACAGCGTCATTCCTTTTCCATACAGTGCCTTTAATTATAGTCTTAGCTGGGCTTGTTTCACTGGATGGGTTCATAATGAGATTATCTGTAGAGTTAATGTCAGTTGTTTACCTGGTTTCTAGGGCACAGGTTCACAGTATAATGAAAAGTTCCTCTGAGGTTTAGGACACTTTATCAAAATTCACGTCCAGAGGTATCGCATAACAAGATAGTTCACTGCCTGTAATAACACTGTGTGTGTGTGTGTGTGTGTGTGTGTGTGTGTGTGTGTGTGTGTGTGTGTGTGTGTGTGTGTGTGTGTGTGTGTGTGTGTGTGTGTGTGTGTGTGTGTGTGTGTGTGTGTGTGTGTGTGTGTGTGTGTGTGTGTGTGTGTGTGTGTGTGTGTGTGTGTGTGTGTGTGTGTGTGTGTGTGCTGTATAACCGCTTGTTCAGCTGAGCTCTTTTGACTCTTGCATTTTAAGATGAGCTTACTGCATATTGTATGTCATATTCATATTCAATGGCAACAGAAATCTGTTGCTTGACCTTACCACAGTGTTTACAATAAGGTTCTATGTAAAATGACTGATAAACTCCTATCAAGGAAGAGAACACTAACATCTGTTTCCTAAGTCAATCTGCAACCAATAAAATTCAGAATATGGCTATTGATGCAACCTTCTGTTTTTGTGCATGTATTACCAAACATGTATGTTAACATTGTATTTACAAAAAAATAATAATTTACTGTACAGAATGTTCCAAAACCCCATTAAATGAATTACCAATGGCATACCCTTATTACCACTGTATTTTGGAATAGTAATTTATTTTCATGGTGCTTTTCCAATGGTTATAAGAACATAAGAACATAAGAACATCAGAAAGTTTATAAACGAGAGGAGCCCATTCAGCCCATCTTGCTCGTTTGGTTGTTAGTAGCTTATTGATCCCAGAATCTCATCAAGCAGCTTCTTGAAGGATCCCAGGGTGTCAGCTTCAACAACATGAATGCTTCTCACTATATCCAAGCATCTTGTTGGCCTTTTTTATAGCTTCCCCACATTGTCTAGATGAAGACATTTCTGAGTCAACATAAACTCCTAGATCTTGTATACCGTACACTGTATACTCTACTATGCATTGATGATTTGTGATATTTTGTTTTAATATGGTTTACCATACCTCTCAGGGATTTGCAATGCATGCATTTGCTTTACCATGTTTTCACTATGCACTATTACACTTTGCTTTGCTTTGCTTTTACTATGGTAAAAATGTAAATTGGTAATGGGAAACATATACAGCTCTTGGTAACTAGGGTGCACCGATAATCAGTAGCCTATCAGCATGGTACCAATATAAAGAAAAAAAACGATCGGCGATCAGCCGTTTTTGTTATTTTAGCTGATAATGTACAGCGATATTCATGCTTGAATATCTTTCAGCACAGAATTTAATGTTTGGTCAAATGCGCTTACTATTGACACAAGAACATTGAGATGCTCATTTTCCCAGTGCTGTGTAACGTGTGATCACCCTGCAGTAAATAAGTCTCAAAAGAGCAGTGTTTGGATTTTTTTTAAATATCTGGAGAAAAATAAGATAGCGAGTTGTGTGCAGCAGAACAGACTTGATGCTACATTAAATCCAACGATTAACTGTGAGTAGGTGTGGAATGGTGGGGCTATTTACTGACACAGTTGCCAGGAGATTGTATTTGCAAACACAGCAGAGGTGCCCTTTTTATTTCTTTTCATTTTGTATTTATTTTAGCCCGCAGAGGGCGCTGTTTTCTGTGGCCTATATACTGGCAATGGTAATCAGGACCACAGGTTACCAACACAGGTATAGGCAGGCACACTCACAGGTGCTCAAAAATAATAATGAAAACCAAAGGCGAAATGAAAAAGGAAAATAAAACACAGTAATAAAACTACAAAACAAAAGTGCTGCTTACGCAGTGCCCCCACTGCCGCTATGCCGGTCAGCTCGGGTCTCCTTCCTATGCTTCGCTGTGCACTATACACTAGGGTGGCCAAGGTTCCCCTGTCACTACACACGTCCCCTTGGATACGTAACCAGAGATTTTAATAAATGGTTTATATAAGGCTGGCTGTTTTCCTCAGCCGTGCTTGCCTGTTTTGGTAGCTCGGAACATATCCAGTTGTACAGAAACAATCTGCACTTCAAGCTTCTCATTGTCCTGCTTAGAACTGTCTCGGTGTATTCCCAATAACGGCCACCCCAATGCACAACCAAGCACAGTTCTTATGGGCCGAGCAATCCCCCAAGGCCTGCCAGCCACTCAGAGAGAGGGAAAGCCAACACACCCTCTTCCCCCACCTCTCCGTGTCATCGCCATGACTGACAGGTGGAGACTGCTGCCCTCTTCCTGCAGAACCATGGATACACCAGATAGTCAGCACAGATCTCCCCTATTACAGTAGGAAATTATTCTGATGCTTAAAAAAAAAAAATAGGTTGTATCCTAAATAACACTGATGGTTAAAGTTATTATTATTATTATTATTATTATTATTATTATTATTATTATTATTATTATTATTATTATTACTACTACTGCTGCACTATGTACTTCAAAATGACCTTTCGTAATTTTTGTTTATATTTCTTAGTCTGCATTGGTTGTGGGTGTATTCGGCGGCATTTTGAAGCACGAATTGATAATTGTGCCGTCTTTAGTTAAGTAACAAATTCAAGTTTGACTGAATTTTGTAACTGTATATTTTCATGACATCTTTTTGTTTTTGATTACGTTAGCAATTTAAGTTGTGCTGCATTTTTAAGCAGTGTATGCTTATAAAAAAGAATTTAACGAACGTTGTTGTAGTTGACATTGTGTAGGCTACATTTTATAGTTATAATACGCAATGTTTGACAGTAAGTGGCTAAGTTAATGTCACATTATATATGTTTTTACTAGTACAAATGCTGTAAGTGTTATTTTTTGTGACTGTTATAAAACAAATGTATGAATTGCTGACAAGCACACAATATAATACTAAGTTATTCTTTGTATTCATTTTCTGAAATGCAACAAGTAAACAATGCCTTTTCATTTTGTCATAAATACAACAAGTAAATGATATGTGCACATTTTTTAACATTTATAATTATAAAACAGTTTAAATATAGGCCATTTGTCTTGTTCTAGTAGTTTACAATAGCTTACCTGCACTATCGATTACTATCGGTATCCTATCGGTATCGGCCGATATGGGTAGATAACCATCGGCTATCAGGATCGGCCAAGAAAATCTTTAATGGGGCACCCCTATTGATGACTAGTTGAATAGCAGCTTTAAAAGGTCAGACCATGTTGCTATGAGCGACAGTAGAACAGTAGAAAAAAATATTCAAAAGGGAACAACATCAAATATGGCTTAGGTCAGGGTTGAAACACAGACCGCAAACCTAAAGAACATGCATACATAACAGTTTTTTACAGAACTGGTGTGACAGAATGACACCATGATAATGAAACTTAGACTTTGTTGTCTACAGGAAAAAGTTGTATTTTTCTTTAGTTTTGTTCACATTTTATGATCTAGTGTTTTATTCATAACAACAAATCACTCAAAACAACAGTAAATGGGGTATTTGGCACAAGCCCAGCAATCCATTTTGCTACTTCAGTTGGGTAACCCTTGAACACATTTCCCTTGCTTATACAATGGACAGCAGGCTTTTTCACAATTAACTTTACATTAGGACAGTCTCTTTCTTTTACCTTCCTGAGGCCTTGTCAATGCACCTTAAAGAAAAGACGGTCCAGGCACAGTGGTTCAAACGTGGGTGGGGTAGTGTGACAGGGTGGTGAGTGGTAAATAACAAACGACACACAGTACACTGTAATACTCCCAAAAACAGTCTGTGTTTATTTAAATTATTATATACACAAAAGACAACAAGTCGGCCCTATACCAGGAGTGGTATAAGGGAATCCAAAACACGGCGGGTTTGCAGTCCCAAAAAAAAACAACACTCGGATAGTCACAATCCTCCATGCACGAAACTGTGCTCTGTGGTTCAGGTGGAAGTGGTGCGAGTGTCTGTGCTGTGCTGTGCTGTGCAGTGAGGCTGTGAGTCGTGATGTGAACTGGCTCCGTGGCTGCAGCTCCCGATTTCCTCCTTACTCCTCTGCAAGACAAAAAACAACAACAAAACATGCTCCGGCTGATTACTATGTCTCAGCGTAAGGGGCAGTACTCACTTAGCAGCATCCCCTTTGTACTACCCAACTCCTCCCTGCAATTAGCCCGGCACCAGGCTTTCTGCAATCACTTCCTGCCCTGTAGCCGATCGCAAGGGATTTGTTTCGTGTACATGCTGCTATGTGTGTCCTCCAAGGTGGCCGACTTCCGGTTTATGCCTGCCATCGAGTCGACCAGTCTACGGGGAAGAATACAGTCCGCCTTACACAGCGCCCTTTCTGGTCGGTTGGGAGATCTGCAGCTTAGATTCTTTCTCTCTTTGTCACAGCGGTTCGTTGTGTCAAGTACTTTCTGCAGAGATACCGTTATGTTTTAAAGTATTTCACTGAAACCCTGCTGGTGAGCTGAGGACCAGCTACATTTTCGGAATTGGAACAAATATTTACTGGCCTTTTACTGGACTTCCAGCAGGAATATAAAACCACAGACAAGGGTTACAGAAAATAGATTAATTTAGGAGTGGAGAAACTAACAACAGTTGACTTCATGAACTCTATTGTATATTTTGAATGGACCTATTTTTTCTTGGACCAGTTTAACCAGCACCTGAACCAGTATGACCAGCTGAACACCACCAGCTCTTACTAGCATACACCTGGTCATGTCATTGCAAGAATTTTCTTCAGGGCAGAAAACTAACAGTGAATAGCTACTTTACTGTAAATTGCCAGATTGAGCAACCATTGAAGCACAATAAGAAGACCAGCTTTGAAACAGCCACATAATTCGGTTGTTCAGTTGATTAAGTGTTTGTTTAATGCTGGAAGCCTGTTGGAAAGTCCACATAACACACCTAAACTGTGGGCTGTTGTTGCATTAAAACCTCCCACCAACGTCTGAAATCTGCACCAACAAAGCTTTTATTCTTATCAGATTTTAAAAATAGTTTTGCAAAAAGGGATGCAGGTGGGTTAATGAAATTATACTTTATAGAAGACTGTACTCATATTGAAAGCAACTGTGCAGCGTGTCTGCTATAATTGCTATATTCCACAAACCGTCGCAAAATGAAATAGCAAGTTGGAATGAGATGACCTTTTGTCAACATAACGTGAAAAGCTTATATAAATGACTGCCCAGCCAATGAGGATCTGAGCTACATTCAATACGAAAACATTGTAAAAAGCGACCTAGATAATACACAGAGGAAAATATAAAACAACACAAGAAGTATACAATTTCTTCATTTTAACCTGTTTTTGTATCAATATTTTGCTGTTATGAGCCCAGAAAATGTCAAATGCTGTAAGGTTCATAGACGACGGCCAGTGCAGAATTTCTTCTCCTATACATGTCGCATCCACAGAGCTGATTTTCATGCGGTGTAATCACAGTCCCAGAGTCAGTGGGGTAGTGAGATAAACGACCCCATATCTTGGGAAAATATATGGCATAATTCTACATACTACATGATTCTGGCTGATCATCACTGTGTCTCATGCAGCAGAGGAGTGATAATACAGCAGCTGTCTCACACATACATACACACACACAAACACACACACACACACACCATATGTATATTGATGGCAGCCTGTTGCGTTACTTGCTCACAAGTCAAATATTAGGAGTAATTCATTGAAGCATAAACACAGCAATTTAACCCTATTCTAATACAAAGCCATCACAAATGATAGTTAAGGCATAGTCAAAGTGGAAACAAAAAAATGCAAGGAGAAGTAAAAGGTAAATATTAAAACACTCATTAAAACTGTGTGTCTGAAATTAATCTGGGGAATTTGAATAGCTCTTTCTTGATGGTCTATTCATAAACTATTTTGCTTACAGTATAATCCCGCCAATACAGTAGGTGCATGCCCTCACTGTATGTATAAGGTCCTCTCTCGCTGACCTGGGAAGCTCTGGCACTGCTCTGGCCTGGTTCTCCTCCTACCTCTCCAACCGCATTTACCAGGTAACCTGGCATTGAGCAACCTCCACACTGCCTCTCTCAACAGGAGTCCCCAAGGGTCAGTCTTGGGTCCTCTCCTGTTCTCTCTCTACACCCGCTCCCTGGGCCCCTCATCGCATCCTATGGTTTCTCATACCATTTCTATGCTGATGATGCTCAGATTTCCTCTCCTTCCCCACCTCTGACTCCACCATCCCCTCCCGTATCTCTACCTGTCTGTCTGCTATCTCCGTTCTTCTGGAATCTATCACACTCTCTCCCTCCTCCTCAGCTAAGAACCTCGGAGTCACCCTGGACCCCTGCCTCTCTTATTCCCAGCACATCTCCACTCTGGCACGCACTTTTTTTCCCTCTGGACACTGATCACTCTTCCTTAAATGCGCTTTACTTGCTCTTACCTGCCCCCTATTTTACTGCATCTAATCCTGTACTTTAGAGTCCTGTAATCTGTCAAGTGTTATTTAATCTGTAGTATTTTGTATTTAATTATAGCCTGATGTAACTATCACTGACACTGTTATCTGCTCCGTTATTGAATCGTATTTTGTCATACTTGTACTTGCTAGAACCAAAATCATTGTATTTATCTTGCTCTTAATTGTATTATTACTTGTACTGTGATTCTGTAAGTTGCCCCGGATAAGGGCATCTGCTAAGAAATAAATAATAATAATAATAATAATAATAATAATAATAATAATAATAATAATAATAAACATGGCTGAGGGGCAGCCTAAGGATTAAAAGACAGGTCACCTCTTACATGTACTGTAGCAGTTTTTGAGCACATCCTTAAATGGCTATTGAGACTTTACAGCATGTTCAGGGCTGTCTTGTTCTTAATTCAAACGAGACCGTCTTCTTCTCAGTTACTCATTGAATTGTTTAAACAAACACACATTTGATAACTATATTATTCAATTTCCTTGGTTGTTATCTCAAATCTTGGTAGTTTAATAACTCAATTTCCTTGATTGGTTGTATGTGGTTTTTTTCCTTTCTTATTATCTATTCAGCTTACATGCCTCCTAAGCCTTTAACTGTTTTATTTTTTTTATTTATTTATTTTAATTTAGAGTGCCCGATTTATTTGACCCCTGATTTTTGTCCCTGTGGTAGGGTGTGGGAAGACACAAGACAGAGACCAAGTTCAAAGATGAAACGCTGGCACAGGCACCCAGATTTATTAGAGTGAGCTCGGTTGGCAGGTGTTTCTGTTATAGTTCGGGGCACTCTACCAACAATGGTATTGAGCCCCTTCTTCATACAACATATGCAGATGTGTAATCCAAAAGCAGAAATAAGTGAAAAGGCAAAAGGATAAAGGAAAACAAAATACTTTAAGGAAAAACTACAAAATAAAGTGTGCGTTTTTTTCATGCTCATTGCTCCCTCTAGTGGTGGGAGTCCCGAGAAACAGGCACTGTTCTATACCCTCTCGTACACTGTGGGATGGCTCATTCCCGCTAAACTCACTATCTAAAAATAGTAGCACAGTAAATAACCTGTGTGGCTTGCTTGCACCCCGGGTCTGTAAGCGCTGAATTGCCACTCCGTCTCTCTGAGTCGCTGCTCCAAAGCCTCTGATTTTCAGGATTCTGCCGTGAAGTCACGCTCCACTATATTTCCTGTATGAGCCAGAGAGGATACAAAACGGTGCCTTTTATTCATTCATTCACCCGTGTAGTCCCACCCCCAGCCAATGACAGAGCGTCAGCCGATTTCCTCACTGCTGAGTCCTGTCAACAAGACATTGCCTGACAGCGTGGGAATACATGGAGAATACGAACCCCCTACAGGCTCCCGCATGCACCTGACGGTCAGTCCAAATCCCTCCCCTCTCACAGTCCCCAATTTAGAATGTCCAATTATTTTTCCCCTCACCGCAGCAATTCCCCCAGTCAGCTGAGGAGAACTGAAGGTTGAGTGGGCATCCTCCGATCCCACGACCAAGCAAACTTCCTCTTTTACACCCAGGAACTCGAGAGTGGATGTCAGCGAGCTACCGGCCTCAAGCTTAATTGCTATTTGCTTAATGTCATTGCTTGAACTGCAGTAAAATAGTTGCATTTCCGTAGTTATGATCATCTGAGCTTACTGTGTCAGAGTTTCCCGTGGGCACAAGCAGCTGAATATTCAAGGCTAGTTAACTTTTCACAGCGTCAACATGGAACTAAGGGGTTGGGTAGATATGCTATAATTAATTTTACTAATTACACATGCAGTAACCAACACCCACATTTCTGTGGTAAGCATTATTTACTTTTGAAGTTACACACCAATTTTTAATACATATGGGTAATATAAGAATCACATGGAGCTACTGGAGCTACGCTGAAATTTTCAAAAATCTGAAATAGTGTTCTGGTACTCTACACACATTCTATATATCATCACCCCTTTAGAATGCTTTTTAGAATTAAATAATTTTAAAAGCATCATAAACACCTGGAAACTGTGAAAAAGCAGGAATATTTTGATCCACAAAAAAACAAAAAAAAACAAAGCACATTTTCAAATATTTGCGAAATGACAAGATCTAAATAATGTACTGTACAAGTATGACGTTGGCTAAAGATGATTTCATAATTATCTGCCGTGGAAAATATTCTGATTATCCAACTGTTGTTTGGTGATGATTGATTGACAATGTACAAGCAAATAGATGTCCCAACTATTTGTTACTGAACAAATACTTATGTACAGATGTAATGTATAGGTTTAAATCCATTTTTGATGTCAAGAAAGTAGAATATGTTTTTGTTTACATGATTTGTTTGTCCTTATTTAATGTGCTTTATTCTTCCAGAGGCCCAAATGTACCCTTTGGAACTGCCCTTCATTTTAACATAGAAAGTATTGGCCTAGGTGGCCATCATTGTGTATTACCTTGCTGTTCTATAATTGAACAGGTTCCTTTCGTGGTTGCTTTTAGGTACAGTTACAGTTCATTTTAGGCAGTACAGAAAGAAGTCTGGTGTCTTAAGCTGCTTATTTTATTAATTAACAAATACACACCCGGTTAAGGTCAACATTACACAAATTACATAATGTAATGTACTGTAATATCAGTTAACCCAAGGCAGACATCTAAGCTGGTGCCTTTACAGGATGGGTGTATTGATCTTAACTGTGGTTCGCGCCAGAAAGATTGCATCTCTGATAAAGAGTATTTAGGAGCAGTTGATGGGGAATCTGAAGCAAAGCAGTGGGGCAGCAGCAGAAATTGTGCTGCAGAATGGAGTAATGACTGCGAGTAGCGTTCTACAAGTGAAGATTGATGGACCCTTGAATCATCACACAATACAAAAGGAAGGTCAACAGTAGGTATTACTGTATGAGGAAATTGTGACAATCTGGTGGTTAAAGAAAAAGACTCATAACCAGGATGTCCCCGGTTCAAATCCCAGCTCACTCACTGACTCACTGTCTGACCCTGAGCAAGTTACTTAACCTCCTTGTGCTCCGTCTCTCGGGTGAGATGTTGTTGTTGGTGACTGCAGCTGATGCACAGTTCACACACCGTAGTCTCTGTAAGTCGCCTTGGATAAAGGCATCTGCTAAATAAACAACTAATAAAATAATAATAATGTGTCCTTCTACTCCTCACCTACAGAGCTGTCAATGATTCTGGGCCTGCCTATTGAAGTGGGCTTCCCATCTCCACTTCTGAAATATCACTTTAATATCTGCTTCCAATGTTAAAGTGCAGGTGAAGGTTACGGAATTGGTAGCTGCATAACAGACATTCCATAAGACAGTGCAAACAAATGATTGCTTCAGCTGCTGGGAAATATTGCTGTTGTGAGATCTGTGAAAGTGGATGTAGTTTCTGTAAACTGTGAGTGTTGAACTCTGTTGAGGACGTGTATAAAATAGAGCAGTTAAAATAAGGAGTGTGCGGCATCATTCATTTATGTTTGCGCTTTGATTTTTAATGATCCTTGTTCAAAATATGGACCTGTATGCACTTAGGCCTATATTCAGAAGACATATAGTAATCTTTTTTCACAAATGCAGGTACTCCGATAACAATGAATGAATGCAGTTATTTTAATTTTTTTTATAACTTTAGTAATTTGAAATGTCCAATTGTATTTTAGGCTCAGTTCACTGTTACCACCCCTGCACTGACTCGGGGGTGGTGAAGATGAACACACGCTGTCCTCTGAATTTGAAATGTCCAATTGTATTTTAGGCTCAGTTGACCGCTACCACTCCTGCACTGACTCGGGGGCGGTGAAGATGAACACATGCTGTCCTCTGAAGCGTGTGCCATCAGCCGACCGCATCTTTTCACTCTGCAGGCCCGCCATGCAGCCAACCCAGAGCTACAGCGTCGTAGGACAACGCAGCTCTGGGCAGCTTACTAGCAAGCCTGCAGACGCCCGGCCAGTCTACAGGGGTTGCTGGTGTGCGGTGAGCCGAGGACACACTGGACCTAAGCCTTCACCTAAGCGCTCAGCCAATTGTGCGCCGCCCCCTGGGCGCTCCTGTCCACGGCTGGCAGTGGAATAGCCTGGACTCGAACCGGTGACCTCCAGGCTATAGAGCGCATCCTGCATTCCACGTGGAGCGCCTTTACTGGATGCGCCAGTTGGGAGCCCCCTTGAATGCAGTTATTTTAACAGGAATACATGAAAACTATTGGTTTTTAATAAAGCTGCTGGGGTTTTTTGTGTGTTTTTTTAAGATATTTAATACAGTACTGTATGTCAGTTTATATTCTTTGGGATATGGCTGCTAAGACTGTAATGGTTTAACAATTTAAACGGAAACAGAAATAAAACCCCCAAAGTTTTAAGAGAAAATGTCCTGTTTTATGATAATCTTGAATTGGTTTTCACTTTTTTCCATCACTTGATATATTGGAAACATAAGAAAATGAACTTACACCATTGGGTCAGGTGTCAAAGTGAAAAGAAAGTCTGGAAAACAGAAAGACAAACCCCAATAACACTTAAAAATACATAAGAAAAGTTAAGAAGTCACATTTTAATATGAGAAAGAGGCTTGGTTGTAACAGACCTTTTGCGGGTTAAATGTTAGATCAAAAATGCTTCCATTAAATTACATTCTGCTATCTAGGAAAAACATATTATAAAGGCCTTTGCAGGTTTGGAATAGAGTACATACAGTAATCTATAGAACACGTATGCTGGTATGAACATAAAGACAGACAGCGAGGCACCTCCTTATCATAAGGTTCTGATAATTCTCTGTACTTATTGTATACCTGTATACGGTGTGTAACTACTGATAGTGGGATACTGTACCCCCAGGAGGGGACTTGGCCTCTGTGCCAGCTACCCCCTGGTTGAGCAGTCATTTCTATCATTGGGCACTTTAATATGCTAAAAACATTGGTCTGATCCAGTGTTTTTCAAGTGTAAACATTAAGGATTTGTTAATGTTTTAACCATTGTGAAAAATATTCCACTCATATATAGAGGCCTCTGTTTTTGCATAATGCTAGGCCACATGTCTTATCTGTACATTTACAACCCATACAAAAGGGAAGTTGAAATGGTGCCAGCTTCAGTCAGATGCCCATGTGATAGAAACAGCAGCCAGGTTGTTAAACTGGAGCTGTGAACTTGTGTAAAAAAACTTTTTTTTTCTTTCTCTTGCAGTGAATGCAGTTATGTTGAAAGTGCACCACATAACAGTCCTGATGTAAAGCCCCTTTACTGTACAAAGAAAATTGATAAGAAACAGCATTTCTGGTTTTGCAACTTTCACAATTCCTTTGACAGAAATAGTGCAAGTTACACAAAGAGGTGTTGATAAATAGAGGCGAATGTGGTATGTTTTCTACAAAATAGCACATTTCTAAATTGAATAGGAACTGCTACTGTATCAGTAATACATTGTATTGGTCAGTGAAACAAAAAATACTACATTATTGAACTTCAACCCAAACATCATCTTTATTGTCAAGGATTACCTTGTTTGTTACGACAGCCATTCAGGATATAACTCTTATTTGTTGTTCTGAGTGCATCTTCTGTAGGATAATACAGTAGGTGTTCCGAAGGTGTTAACTTGTGTTGCAGTGTAATTATGTGCATGAGCCTTGGGCTAGCAATGACACTTAACTACAGCACTTAAACAAATCCTGTTATTTTCAGAACTGATTGGTCACTATTTTTACTGTATGTCTCTTTTGTACCGTAGCATATGCAGTAGTAACGGGCACGCTGTGTTTGACCAATCGCTTCCGACATTTTAGGCTATGTGTGGGAGGGTTTAGTCTATAAAAATGTGTGAATGGTGGAATGATCATGTCAATCAAACGGTGAATGATTGATGCCTAAACTGGCCTATAGGATTTCTCAGTGTTGTTCAGTCTGGAATCCAGTAAGTCAAATAATAAACAAACTGAAGAGTTTTATATTTCGGACCGTGGTTTGATTTGAGCAAATCCTGATGGCTACAATATTTAGCAGACCCACAGGAGATATTTTTGTCAAATTTTATTTTATTTTCAACAGTTATTTTCAGAACTAATCGATCGTTATTGATTGCTGTATACTGTCCCAGGCTATGCTGCACTATCCGCAGTAAAAATAACATTATAAAATATGTCGGTGCCCTACGGCTGCGAGTGAGTAATCACTTACAGAATTTTAGGACATGTGTAGGAGGATTTAGTCTTTTGAAATTATATTTTGAATTTAGTTTTTGTCTACATTAAAAAATATGTGTAGTTTACATACTGACCCGACGATGTTCTGTTTTAAATGTTTATTACTATTTATTAATACAAATGTTGATGCAGCCATGACAGAAACATAGTAATTCATAGATAGTTAACATATTAGCAATGCAAGACACATGCAATTTGTCTAATTACCATGTTAGGAAATTACTTTTTTAGGGTTTTAAAATGGGGGGGGGCCCTTAGCAGTGAAGGGTTAAAAAAAACATGTTCTGCAATATAAAAGCGTTGATTAAGGTACACTCCAGTCCTGTAGATGGCATCAATAAGCCTCATATTTGGCTTTGCCAGCAATAATAAGGACATTTACTTTTAGGCCCTGTCCACACTACATAGCCGATCTCGAGAACCATACTCAAAAACGTTTTAATTAATCCAGCTCAAAATTAGCGTCCACACTGAAGTACCGTTTCATGTCTAGTCGGGCATAATGTGTACACACACTAATGCTATTAGAATACAGCAACCTAAATTGCTTATTATTGAGGACACATGTTGTGTCCGGCATATCCAAATGTTCCCAATGTCTTCTCAATTGGTTAAGCGTTTTTCCCGATGTATGGAAAAATGTAAAAGATAATGCTGTAGGTTCCTACAGACACCTCCACTATATACAGTGCACCCTCTTTTTAAGGCGGCCCTTTTTACTGTGAAACAGGTTATAAGGCGGTACAGTCATGGCTCCCATTTGCCCCATAATGTCATTATACTAACACTAGTATTGTCGTTATAAGGCGGAACACAAATAGCACAGTCTCTTATCTATGGCTTCCGACTACAGAGGGGAAGCACTGTACTGGTCACCAGATCAAATAAAGATTAATAGTCATAAAATTCAATGGCCTGATATCCCAAAAGCCCAAGTATTACTACATCATTGCAGTCACTGCAAGCATTGAAATATTCTGAAACAGGAATGCTTTAGTTCCTCCAACAGCTGTCTGGCAGAGTTTGACATTACTTTTGCTTTTCTGTCCAAAGGAACTGAATTCAACAACAACAAAAAAATAAATAAAAAAAACGCAGAAAAAAAACTATGCCACCAACATATGCCTTGTGAATTACTTTCAGTGTGTCTGCCTTTCTGGTTCAAATTATTATGTCTGTTGAACGCTCATTTCAGGGCACTATTTCAATGCGTGGTTACATTCTTGAACACTTCTTGGACCTATTTTGAAGTTCAAAGACAGGATTAGTTTTTGATTGGAATACAAAAATTGTAAAAGTATAAAATAGCAACAAAGAACTTGCATTTTTTTTTTTAATTTTGTTGTTTCTTGCTGGTTGTATAAGATAAAATAACCATTTTTCTATGTGAAAATAGGCCTTTCAAGGTCCGTGTATCGCGTATCAGTTCAATTTTTACAATGTTTCCGGAAAATTAAAAAAAAATTAAAGATGGTCTTGTGTTTGTATTTTATCTTTTTTTCATCCACAATTTGAAAATTGAAAAATTGGAATTTATGTGAAAATTACCATAACTTTGTTTTTTGGTTTCTTAAAAAAAAAAAAAAAAAAAAAAGAATCTGTGGTTCGAAATTACACCTCTTTCTTTTTTTTAGCAGTTAAAAAAATGGAAAACTAAACAACGGTGTAACTTGAAAATACTTGCTATTTGTGTAATGAACGGGTCATAGTCAGCCTGTACCATTACAGCAGGGGAGAACTGCAGACATGTAGCAAACAAAAAACAAATAAAATAAATGTACACAAAGTTTTTATTTTTTTGTCTATTGTTATTATTATTATTTCAGGTATTAATTTAATTATCGTTTATTATTTAAATATTTAAAACGGTGGGTATGTGCAAACGCCTTACTGTACTATTCAGTACAGTATTCATTTTCTGGACGCAGAACCCACATTACTTAAAGCACAACGATGCTGAAGTTGGCTTCTTATCCACCAGCTTCTTATTCGGCCAGCTTCCTATTCACGTTCCAGCTTCTTATTCGCATACCGCAAATGTAACACAAATTGAATAAGTAACTTAAGGTCGCTTATTTCAAAGTTGATTCTCACAGAGTGGGAACCCCTCTATGACCCCCATGTGTATGTTTCCAAACAGGGTTCTTCAAGTTTTAGTTCATGTGAAGAAATCTGAACCTGGTATTTACAGTAGTAACACTGAAAAAAACAGATTTACTATATTTTGCTTCAAGGTTCTAATTTCCATGAAGGATTAATGGTACGAAACCAGTAGGAAAGAATTTAGGTGCACATTCTTTAGGAGACCTTAATTATTTGTGTTTTTTACATCACATTCTAATTAACCAACAGGCTAAACATATTTTGTCAAGAAACGGGCACGCCCTACTCAGCATTTCAAAATGTTAAAGCTCATGTGATTCACTAAGGTGTATTTTGTGAAACCTGATAACTCATTCCTGAGGCTGTTAAATTAAACCAAAGTCTGGGATCACACACCAGGGCTCTGGGAAAGCCAGAAAAAATGACTTTTTCACAAATGCAGGTACTCTGATAACAATGAATGAGTGCAGTTATTTTAAAAGGAATACGTGAAAACTATTGGTTTTTAAAAAAAGCTTCTGTTTTGGTTTTTTTGTGTGCTGTTTTTTTAAGATATTTGATACGGTATTGTATGGCTCTGGGAAAGCCAGAAAAAAATGACTAGTTTTCAAGTATATTTGTGTTCTGTGTGCTGTTTGATGACTGCAGAAAGGGAGAACAGAAACCGTTTCTGGCATGAATCCTAGTGCTTTGACAGGTGAGTCAGCACAAAAAGAAAAAGCAGAAATGAATCTTCCTGAGGGTTTGAGCTGCACATCAGACAGTTCTCAAGTGTGTGTGTGTGTGTGTGTGAGGTGCTAGGGACACATTTGGTCTTTGACTGGCCTTTACAACGAGGTTTCACAGTACACGGAAAAACTTTAAAAATGCAGCTCCATCAACCTTATCTATATATGTCAGAAAAGAACAGTGTTGAGGTCCTCACCACCTGGTCACCATGCAATCAGGAGTTTGCTGGTTCAAACCCTGGTAGTGCTGAGTTGCTGATCTTGGCTGGAGACCCATAGGGAGTGGTGCTTCGGCGGGCTGGGGGGAAAAACTGTCTGGGGCTGGTTTGCCTCCCCACGTCACAACAACCTCTATTGATGAACTCTCACCCTTAGGGTTCAGAAGCGACTGATTTGACAGCAGGAATGAAGGTCTTCTGTTGATCTTCAGTCTCACAAATTGGTTCATGGTTTTCATTCAAACTGGGGGGTCTACATTAAAGAGCATTGTTCGGAGTAGTTTATGCTAATTTTATATTGAGAAAATGATTCTCTCTGAAAATGCACTGCGCTGTACTGGGGCCATGCCGTTGTTTACCAGATGACGGAGACCAAATGCTTAGAGATACAGAGATATTCAGAATGAAGTATAATAGGACACACACATATAGGCCAGGACTGGGTAGCTCTCTTGGTTTGTACAGAATTGGATCTTTAAGGTTTTCCAGAGATATGAACCACTGCAGTGGGCAATGACTTACTGTAACCTAAAATGGAATAAAGGCCCTCTATCAATTTGCAACACAGCTGATTCATTCCAGATATAATGCAGGTTAGGTTTGTCACTAACTAAGTGCTGGAGTATATTAGTGAGAAGTATCCTGATTCATTTTTTTGTTAATATATGGTCATGAAGAATAATGTATTTATGCATGCTTATAACCATTAAGATGCAATATGATTCTACAAAGGTCACGTTTTTTATAATTTGTATTTTATTGTATTGGATTTGTATTTTATAATGCTGGTACACATATTTGAACAAACACTGCCAAAAAAATGTGTATTAGTTTCTATAACTATTTAAAAATGACTGTATCAAAAATCTTACAACAGAAATCAAAGTATCAGTGAGGTTTAAAATAAATAACGCACATTCTGCTGTGTAGGGTACTGTTTAGAAGGAGCATTCTATTTTACTCTTGAAAGATTGAATTACTGTAATATAGAATGCATCTGTAGCCTTTTTCAGCTAAGTGAAAATGATGTTATAATGTTGACAGAATATTGTATAATAGCAGGATATCTAAGTTCCAGCACAAGAGTTTTCTTTTTCATTTAAATATTGAAAACTAACTTCAAAATCTGTGCTAGCTACAGTAAAAAATGACTTGCTTTTCAGTTTGCATAAGGTTAGAGATTGCCATCCGTGGGCAAAAGAACCACAATCCATGACTTGTCTTAAACTTCCAGTCGCAGTTAAAATGTAGCTATGCAGGATAATGCTTAAGAAAATGACCACATTAAAGGATTACTTAATCTCACAATCTTGAACTCAAGTAAATAAGAAAAGGTCTCTTTTTCTGGTACATATATATTATTTTAGATGAGTATCCGCTTTTGCAATCAGTTCTTTCTAACTGTCTGTGAAAAATAATACTGTTAGCCTTGAACAAAATGATGTATTAACCAGTTCTTTAGTTCAGGAGTGCTTGTTCAGTGTTTGATTTCCAATCGCTTTGTAAACTGTCTTTGGGTGTTTTGGGGAATTGTAACTTGGCAATGCTCAATAAAAGCCCTTGTTAAGGTGAGATTATTGAATGTTAAAATGTTTTCTTTTGTTTCAGCTGTAAAAAGTTTATTTAGGGTAGGCTTTGCCAACGCCCACTCTACATTATGTGGGGCCAGATTATTATTATTTTTTTCTCATTGGCAGCCCATGGGTATTTGATTGAAAGTGATTGTCAGGTTGATTTTAACTGGTATTATTAAAGTGCTGATAGCACGCCTCTGTGCTATTGCATCTTCGAGATGCTGTTGCACCATCTTTGATGTATTTAGTAGGTTTTCTGTGAGCGCAAGGAAACCCAGGTTCAGTTTTCCAAGAATGTAGCTGATCACTAATGGCTTGCGTATCGGCACCAGAAGCTGCATGCCATGGTGGAGGTCTAGGGGACTCGTTTTCCTCACCATATTTAGCAAGCCAGGCAACCCTCAATCCTCCTACATGAGACAGGAGTGCCACAACTTCAATCTGCGAGAGACCCTGAGCGAGTATTGCTAAAATCAATACACTGCCTTTTTCTTGCTAGCTTTGTCTTTCTTTATATTGATTTTTATTAAACTGTTCTTTAAGATTTCTTGCTTCATCTTTACCTAACTTTTCTTCTGCTCTCAGCAGGGCTTTTTCTAGTTGTTGTTGACGTGTCTGATGAGTAATATTTCGTTTATGTTTTAACTGCGAGTGTCCACCTGCACACCTAGCCGTTTTTGTTAAAAAAATTATTATTATTAAAATTATTATTATTATTATTATTAAAAAATAATACATTTTACAGTCTGAATATACATGTTGGAGTGTACTTTCAGTACGGTGAGGTCAAGCTTAAAATGTAGGCTAGATCCAGTTTGTAAGGTGTGTGTGTGTGTGTGTGTGTGTGTGTGTGTGTGTGTATATATATATATAAAAGAAACAATGGGCTAGATTTTCCACTTCCCCTTATTAAATTGTGTTGAAAATGCTAGTTTATTTGAAATATTCTACTTTTAGGGGCACACAATTTTGAACATGAATGCTTGAAACATGCTTTACTGCAGTATACTTGCACTAGACTTTATTACACTTTGCAATGCTTTTACTATGGGAAACTTTTATATAATGGTAGAATAAGTAGTAATACTAAAAGAAACATAAAAAAACAAATTGACAAACTTTTCTTCTCTCTCATTGTCTTCAGTGTTATCTTGTAGTTTAAGTACAAGTTGAGGATGGAAGAGGGATTTATACCTGAAAAAAAAGTCTTCTCACAACTGCTTTTCCCTATTGTGAGTAACTTCCCATAAAAAAAAACAAACAAAAAAAAAACATTCAATCTAAACAGAACATAAACACAAAAACACAATGTAACAGGGCGAGGTGCCCTGTACATTTTGTTTGTTTACTTTTAGATCGGGGGCTCCCCCTCCGCCCCTGTGCAGATTGTTTTGTGTTTGTTTATTTGTTTTATTGTAATTTATTATTAAATGTATGACGGCGAAGCGCCGCGGGTTTGTTTTGTTTACTTTTTAAAACGTGTTCTGGCAGAGGCGAGATTGGTGCTCGTCCTCTGCCAGGAATAATTAAACTCGTGCAGAAGGTGGCCATCTCCCGAATTAATTAAGTGATTTAATTTGTTGCTAATCGGGAGATGGTCACCTGTTATAAAAGCCTGCAGCTCTCGGCACTCGGGGTGGTTTGTGTTCAAGAGGAGGAACGAGAGCGGAGAGAGCGAGCGAAAACTGAATAGACTATACAGGAACAGTGAAGGCAATCTGCCCAGCCTGACCGGTATTTCGTATTATTTGGTGTTCGAGATTTGTTTTTGTTAACCCTTTTATTTTGCTCTGTGAGCGCAAGTGTCTTTTTTTGTTTAAACCTTTGATTTATTTTTTGTATTAAATAAAAACGGCACCCAGCCGATTCTTTCTTTTGAACTGCAGTAATGGCCTGGTGTCAGTTTCCTTCCTGCTTCTGCCTGACGTCAGACCACTCAGTCAGCCTGTCACACACAACAATAATATTTACTTTGAAGGGGTGGTTAGAGGAACTCATAGATTGTTATACAGGAAGTTTGCTGGACTAACAAAAAGTTAACTGCCAAATGCAAGAATGGCTTTGTTACGTGACACCCTGGACATTTTTTTTTAACAAATCATGGCAAAAAAGATAAACTAAACAATTGAGTAGTCATGATGATGCCGTTATTTAGCATTTGCAATATCATGATTATGAAATTTTTGTTTTTGGTCTCCTGCGGTTCTTTTAGCTGTTAATGCTGCTTGTGCTACAAACATTTTTTTAACAAAACAATGACACATATTTGTTACTATACCTGAGAAAATAAATATAAATGGTACACTGTGCCTTACATAAATACCCTAAATACTGTTGTTTTGATATAATCATTACATTTATTTAGCCAGGATATAAAAGGATGCTTTAGGATATGCTAGATGAACACAGAGAGTCTCAGAAGGACTGCAGTTGAAATGCTGGTCAGGCCTCCAAGATTTATTTAGTTATGAAATCTTCAATTTCAGAACAGCGAGCCTTCGCCAGGGTACCAGCAATGGTAGTTCCTAGAGCGGTATTCTTTCACACGAGTCAAAACAAAAACACTTTCAAAACAAAGGTTTGTGGGGCTCCCGAGTGGCGCATCCGGTAAAGGCACGCCGTGTGGAATTTATGACAATTTATGGCAATTCAAATAAAATATTGATGATCTATGATCATTTAAAAGCTAAATGCACCTCCGCAGTAGGATCACAATAATCCTGGTATTTTGGATCAAAGTAATCCTGATCTCCTCTTTAAATTTTGAAATACCCAATTGCAACATTAAATCGTGATTAAAACAATGTGATTCTGAATGACAAGAAGAATACATTTGTTGAGATAACTGGTATTTCAGATCTGTATCAAGTTGGTCTTTAAGATACATATTTTTCAGCATTGAACTGGCTACAGTGCTGAACTTCACACTCGATTAATTTGGCAACAAAAAACACAGGCTGTGCCTCTGGAAATGCCAACAGCATATTAAAAGAATGTGCTAGTATTTGTTCTCCTTCCCGTTCAGTTTGTCTTTGGCAAGTTAGCAGTATATAAATATGATCTGTGCTGAAAAACAGATTTGTTGTGACTCGAGATTTATTTATTATTATTTTTTTTCAATAAACCATAGAAAAATGCACCCTCTAGAACATTATGTTCTAGTGCAGTTGCTTAAAATATCATTAAGAAAAAGAAATTCTCAAGTACATGTTCGCTAAATGGAGTCTTAATAGGCTTCAGGTACTTTAATAAAAATATAGCCGGCTGGCTAATGACAAATTAAAAAACAGGAATACTGTACCGTTAAAACAGGATGCACTATAGTTCCAGGACAAGGGTTTTCAAGAACAGCACTGGACTTTTAAACGACCTTCAGAATATTTTATATTAAACTAATCCTATTTTTGCTTCTTGTGCAGTCTGTTTTTGGCACTTAAAATAAAACTCAAATGTGTTGATAATTGCCATAATAATAGTTAGGGCAGATAATGATGTCTGATGCACTGATACAACCAAATGCACATCTTAATTATAACAACAATTTGAATACAAGCTATTTTTTATAATACACATTTTTTATTTGTCAATGGCCTGTATTTGGTCATTGTATAATAATCTGTGTACAGTCACACTGTTGCTGAGGAAAATCTGAATTTAAACTGTTAATGACGCAACTTGTAGAAGAGATGTTCGAGAACAGTAATTTTGGACATAGCAGTGTGGCATTATGCAGATGTTTTGGCGCGTACGGATTATTATACAATGACCAAATACATTCGGAACAGCAAGGTGGGATAGTTTATGTTTTATCTTTCATGTAGTGCTGATTGTTGGAGAAACATGCACTTTAAGAAACATGCACTTTAAGAAACATGCACTTTAAGAAAGATGAACTGTTTAGTTTTAGATGGTTAGTTTTTGGGTTTCATTTAGTTAGTTAAAAGACAATTTGGGTTTAATATTAATTAGTGGAGCAGGAAGACAGATGGTAAGGGAAACGCTTTATATGGCAATTTAAAATGGGACACTGTGCTTCGTTAGAGATAACACTTTGGAGGCTAAAACTTTCAAAAGCTTAAACCTCCCTTCCTTCCTTTAAACTTTATTTATCCTGAGTGGAACATCAAACAGGCTTTGAGGTTACAATCACTTAAGGTAAGAAACGAAAGTGGACCCACATGGTCAATAATATTATTGGTTCATAGGAGGCTTGTAAAACTTGCATCAGTATGTCATTGTCTTTTCTGGTTGGTTAAGAAAGGTCATTAAAGGGGAATGTCTTTTTCTGATTGGTTAAGAAATGGTATAGCAATGCGCAGATGTGTATTCGATCTTGGATTCTGTTATGACCTGTGCTTAGGGACAATGGAATACCCAACTGTTTAACTGTATTGAATAAAACATCTAGCTATATTGTTTTCAGGTTAGCTATATTGTTTTCAGGTTAGTGACAGTGTTTTCAGGTTAGCTATAGTGTTTTCAGTTTAGCTATATTGTTTTCAGGTTAGTGACAGTGTTTTCAGGTTAGCTATAGTGTATTCAGGTTAGCTATAGTGTTTGCTGATTTACATTACAGTTGACGGAAATGATATATTTATAGTCTAAAGGTCATGTTATTTACAGAAAGGGGAAACGGTCACTTCTAATAACAAATTATAATATTATGTGAAATAATTATTTTAAATGAAGATGGAGCCCGAGACAAATATATAACATGTGCTCCATATACAAAACTGTCTTTTATAGTACCCCTGCTAACAGGGTGGCTTATGAGGCTGAATCTGTCTAGAAATGACATGTTCAGAGCTGGGCTATCATTTTTGTGGTGCACAGAATACTGAACTATCTATAAACTGACAATTTTTCACTGGTTCAGCAGAAAAAAATTAATTATTGGCATTATACTGTATTTAGTATCCATTTGTACACCGCTACAGTATATTCTTGGCTACCTTTGTATTTTCAAAAAAAATTAACCATACTTTTTTTAACCCCCCCCCAGCCAATTTTTCAGAAAATGTTAACAGTACCTACTTTCACATATATATCATTTTTCGAGATGATAATCCAATGCACCACGTGTTTTTATTCACACATTTCACTCTTTATATTTTTTCTATGAATAGGGCCCATAATTACAACGACAGCATTGGGAATTACCAGCTAACCCTGAGTGCAATCTCTGGTAAAGTTCAAAGTGAGGTGCTTTGTTGGTGAAGTGTTATAGCATCAGTGTTTCAGTGGTGAAAGGTTACATCTGTAAGTAAATTACCACACAAAGGTTTGTCTCACAAACATCTGTTTCCTATACATTACTTTTTGCTCAGCAGTTACAGTAGAGAAAGTGTATGCCACCCACATGCACTTTTACAATACAGAGCATATCAACCACATGGGGTTGGTCAAAGCGATACAAAGCCGTGCTTACTGTATGATTTTAATGTTTCTGCCAACTGAGGGAGTAGATAAACTAAAATAAACACACACAGGTACAGTCAGTCAACCAATCGCCTTTAAAGAATAGGGTCATTTGTTTAGCTTGCTTCAATGACAATGCCAGATATTCAAGCAAGAAAGGCCTTTTGAGTACATTTAATCTGTTAGTTTTTCAACTTGACAAGGTGAAACAGTGAATGTTAACATTAAATACCTGATAGGTTTGTTCTAGTTTTCACCGTTTTCTAATTTGGGGGGACGCTATAGGGCTTGGGTGGCACAGTGGCGTAGTGGTTAGCGCTGCTGCCTCACAGCGCCAGGGTCCTAGGTTCAAATCCTGCCTAAGGTACTGTCTGCGTGGAGTTTGCGTGTTCTCCCCGTGTTTGCATGGATTTTCTCCGGGTACTTCGGTTTCCTCCCACAGTCCAAAGACATGGTGTCTAGGTTGATTGGTCACTATAAATTGCTTTCTGTGAGGTGCCCTGCGATGAACTGGCGTCCCATCCAGGGTGTAGTCTCGCCTTGCCCCCTGTGTATGCCGGGTTAGGCTCCGGTTCACTGCGACCCTGTAAAGGAGTAAACGGTTAATGATGATGGATGGACTACAGGGCTCCAGAATGCAAATTTAATTTTTTTTCAAAAGGTAAAAAAAAAAAAAAAAAAAATTGTAACTTACAAAATTGTAAATAAACAACCTTAAATTAACTATTAAATATCTGAAGTTAATAGTTTTATATAAGGTGTATTCATTTTAGTAATTTTGAAACACTCAAATCAATATTCAGAAGAACTGAAGAGAAACACAATTATTAAATTTGACCCTACCAGTGCTGAAGTAGATTTGAAAAGGAAATTGGTTAGTAAAATTAAAAAAAGACTGAAGAATGACTTTTAACTTTCACATGTCTTATGTGCCAGAAAGAGCACACACTACAGAATGGTCCACACATTGCTAATTCATTTATGTATTGAAAACAAACACACAAAATAATCTTTTATCAATTGCTGTTAAAACTGTTTTTAAATATCTTAAAATCGAATTGTGTATAGTTTATAATAAATATATGATGGGTTTCAATGAACTGTTATCAATTGAGGTTGTTTTTCGAAATAGTACTGGAGAGTAGTGTTATGTTTTCTTAGGATGTAGCAGTACATTGGAAAGATAAAGGGGCTGTCTTTTTTAATGAGATTCAGAAACTCTTATGCTCTGATGATGCGTTGAGCAACTCTCTCCTTACATCATAAATACTTGGAGTACTAAAGTTAGCTTTGTTCTGCCTTTGACTTCCTGTAACTTAATTCCTGTTTACATTTGTGAACACACTTGATCTTTTCTTTCCATTTGGTTGTCGTTTTATAGTTTTAATTTCTATGCTCTATCATTCTAATGCCTGGTTTTATAAATTAGATTAACATGAAATATTGGAAGGGGTGCTGAGGCTGAATCACTTGAGTTTGACCTGCAACTTTTGTTTAGTGGACTTGATGTTATCAGCTTTTATTGCGTATAGAAGGAACCAGAAACCTGTGCTAATAGGAAGGAAGGGGAAAGGACAATGCTGTGGAAATGTAAATACTAAAACAAACTCAATTGCTGTTGAATAAAAAATATGCAGATTGAACCAAATTGGATTATAACAAATAGTCTGCCTTTTATTCCTGAAAAGTGTTCTCTGCCAACATAGTCAATTAATATCACTGTTACCATCACCCTCCCCTTGTTATCTACCGCTGGGGATGAAACCCCCTGCAAAGGGGAGAAAGTGGAGGCAGTCGTACATATTACACACTTCACAGATTTCTACATACATCTTGAGAACCGCTTATGCAATTGTCACAAAACTTGGTATTAACATGATTTAGGAAAAGGTATTAGGAGTGTCAGATTCTGAGGATATAGAAGGGTTACTGTCTGTCTGTTTTATACATCTGTCGGTATGTCACATTGATTACATTTTTGCATATACAATATCTGGATAATTGCTGATCAAATTGTGATTAAACATGTCCTTGCTAATTCACACTGTATAATATTCTGTACATACTGTTCATACTGTATATGTCATGGTTATCAACTTTTTCAGAATACTGATAGCTCTAATGTTGGGGGGATGCAAGTATTAACATATATTTCAGTGTACCAGCCAAGTTGTAAAGGGAGCCAATGGGAACAAGTTTAAGTTGCTGTATTGCTACATGTGTTATATAAAGTAGCAATGTGTGGTGCATGTGCTGAACAGTATTGATGGGGCTTTAGTGTGAAGCAGTTACCTTTGGAAGTGCAATGAATTCCTGTGTGGCAGGTGTCAATGAGCATGGCTGATGGTCCCTGTACAGTATATCCTTTGTGAGAAATTAGTTTGTTAATTGACGCCTCTTAACATCATTACTAGGGGTTTGTCTTTTCCTGCTAATGTGCAGCTTTGCAGTCTGGCCAAGAATTGGGGGGGTAATCTGCAGCTTTTAACATAATGATGGTGTCCCAAAATAAATCTGTCTGAATGTCTGCATTAAAAAAACTACAATTTAAAAATGTTATCACTGAACACTATTGTGTGTACTGCACCTCTGTTGTGTTTTAGGGTTTACTTTGCCAGGTTCATGCTAAGGAAACAAAGGCAGGTACAAGTTCCTTCCTTATGGAAAATTAGACAGACCATGTTTGTCACACAGTGTGTTTCCACGCAGAGGTAATATAGCTTACCCAACACTTCATTGGGCGTGTGCCAGTACATCTGACAGTACACAATGGGATAATTTATATTTTATTTTTCATGTAATGCTGATGTACCCTTTAATTTCAATGACAAATGTTTCGACTAGAAGTCTTTTTTAGTAGATTTTACAAAATGTATGTTTAAGTTTTCCGTTTAAATTGTGTTGTTTTAGTAATCTTACACAATCTCATTGCTCTATGCCAGTCCATCCTGTGAGCCTCCCATGGCAATGTCCAACACAACTTGCTCATTGAGTTTTTGAGTTGCGATGATTGACGACTTTCAGGTCCTGCGGCCCTTTGCAGCTGTTCCCCTGTTACCGCAGATATCAGTCAGTAGACCTACAGTATCAGTCTTCTGGGGCTTTTGCCAATTCCTACCATCAACTGACACAGTGTTCCTTTTTTTCAAGGTTGCAGTTGTAGTCCAGTGCAGAAGGCCTCCAACTGCCATCTTCTCATAAATATTTGCTTTGCCATGTTTCCATTACCTGACTGGACCAGCCTATAAGCTGCTATCAGAAAGCTCCAGGGCCTCCCATAGATTGCATCATCACCAGTTACTGTAGGTGATTGATTAACCTCCTAAGTGTAGTACCTAAGTGGCCATACACAAAAATGTACTACCCCCCATAAATTACATTATGTTTTGTTTCTTCATTGCATTTCCTCTCTTACAGTATTTTTAAGAGCACATTTGAGTTTTAGATTAAATTAGATTAGATTAGATTTCTAAAATGTCAGATTGAGAAAGTTCTCTGAAGTCGAACATGGAATCCTATGCTTTCTATGTCAATTATTGTTTTGGGAAATGTCTTCGGATGTTCAAAAGCACGATGGAATAGTTTCCTTGGTAACACAGATCTATGAAACTTGGTATTTATGTAATTTTCATGGTAACAACCCGTTTTAAATCAACAATCCACACAGCTTTACATTAAATTGTAAAAAGAGATGTCTGGCCTACCTGTTTGAAGTGTGTCTCAGAGGTCCTTTACGCTTACAGAACAATTTGAAGTGAAAAAAGCCTTCCACCTATGGGAAGATTGGGGAATGGGGTCCACGAGTCTGTGGGAATTGCAACTTTGAACAGCATCAGCACAATTTTCTTTTAAGTTTTTCCAGCCTCGCTGTTATTGTTTTATGGGTTGGCACAGTATTGGGATAATCTTACATCGATTTCAAAACTGCTGCATTCACGATTCATGCGCACTGTCCTCATAGGGGATAACGTGATCACGCCCTGTTCGGCCAAATCTATAGCAAATGTTGTTATGGATGTTTATGGAGCTTTTTATTGCCATCAGTAACTCCATCCACAATAATTCTGAATGTTTTCATGTCAAACTGTGCAACCTTGAACTTGTGTTTTTGTAGTACGGCAATTTTGTTTGGCATAATTATTTATATACCACGGTTTTCTCGTCCGGGTCCTGAAAATACTTCCAAACATGGCTTTCTTTGTTTAGAGATGCCGTTTTAAATATAGAACCAACTCAGAAAAAAAACACTTGTCATTAACGTTATTTAACCCTGCCATGGAATTGATACCATACCACACCTACTACAGGCATAAACACACACACACACAGTGCACCAATGAAGCGCCAGATCAACCGAGAATAAAACCCGCCCCAGTGTCAATCTTTCTGTTGCACCAATTAGAAAAGCTACTTGGAGGCAATTGTCAAACCCCTTCCTTTTTATAATATCTGCCCTTACTGTGCCACTAGAGCAGTCTCATACGTGATGTACTACTGATGATAAATTACTAAAATTCATGCATAATAAAATATGCATTTGGTGACATTTGTCACATGACCGGTTATACGTCTAGCATATTATTAAACGTTTTACCACTTCTTTAGAGTTTATACATTTAAAAGTTTAAAATTCCCATCCCTATTTGCTTCATGTTTCAGATTCTAAAGAGGAACCTAATTAACATTGCTGTGTGATTTAAAGTACATTATACTTTATTATGCATCCCTGTGCGGGGTGCTTGTATGAATCTGCAAATCTGTTACTGCATCTGCTAATAGAAACCCTTTCAGCTTGCTATTATATATGTTGATATTATGGAAACTAGGAGTGCACTGATTTTAAGATTTTCTTGTCCGATATCGATAGTAGATTACCCATCCAATATCATCCAATACTGATTCCGATAATAATAATAGTGCATAGATAGAGTCATGCATTCTAATTTACACTGCTGAAATAAGGCATATATTTAAACCATTCTTTTATAATTACAGGCGACAAAAATTATACAATACAACTTACTTTTAAATAGCGCTCTTTATGTGAAGCATCCCAGGGTGCTTTTCAATAAAACCACAAAATAAAACGAAAAGACAACGGCCAAGCAAACTCAAGCAGAAATGTTTTTAAAAGTTTCTACAAATATGAAGGCCCTAAGCCATGAAGGGCCTTATAAGTAGTAAAGATCATTTTAAAATCAATCCTAAACTTAACAGAGAGCCAATTTAAGTACTGGAGTAATGTGTTGTGAATGGGGAGTGTCAGTCAGCATTCTGGCTGCAGCATTTTGAGCCAGTTTGAGCCGAAGCAGTTTAGAATCAGGAAGGCCAGCAAACAAAACATTACAATAATCCAGCCGAGAAATAACAAAAGTATGAACCAACATCTCAGCATCTTTATCAGATAAAAGGGGTCTATGTTTGGCAATGTTCCTCAATGATGAAATGAGAGCTTTATAACTGAGCCAGTGTGGGTATCCAAACAGAGTTCTGGATCCATAGTGAGTCTCACATTGTTCACAGTATGAGATGGAGTCAAAAGATTCCCATTAAAGGAGATTTAAAAACGAGTCGATTTAGCGAAGTTGTGTCTAACACCTCTGTCTCATTGAAATTTATTTTTAGACAATTGAATTTCACTTGGGCACTGAGATAGCAGAGCCATCTCCGGTTTAGTAAAAAATTACATATTTGAGTATTGTCTGCATAACAATGAAATCCAAAGTTGTATTTGATCAACAGATATTTGATACATCATCACTTTCAATGAGTATTTGTATGAGTTCTGGCAGCAAAGTCTCGCATATATACTTTCTGCTGGGCAGCTTGAAACGAGGCTCCAGACATTCAGTGAGACGCTGAAATCCAGTGTCTTCTACAATCATCCAGAGCTATACAGTCAAACCTGTATTAAGAGACCACTCAAGGGACAGTCAAATAGTGGCCTCTTAACACAGGTGGTCTCTTAAAAGAGGGCCCAAAACTTATGACTTTTCTACTTGTCTCTGACATGCTTTCCTGTAATTATGTAATTATGTCTTACATACACTGTAAAAGCCAGCAGATGTAATATGAACAAAAGGAAGTATGTAATTTAATAACATTCATTTAGATAATGCACTTACAAAACAAATTATTTTGTGAAAGTAATGAAGGTCACACAAAATGTTTTAAATCCTTGGCAAATTTCAATGCCTGTGTCTGCTTTCAGGTATGTGTTGATTCATTGCATCCTGAAACCAATGCCAGCAAACCATAAGATTGTTTTCGATTACCATGCACATTATTTTCATACTCCTTATAAGAATGGCTTGAATTGTGTTTATTTTTATTTTAACAGTTTGCATTTAAGTCTTAAGCTGCTACATCCTAATTATGAGAACATTCTGTTAAATTAGAGGGAAAGAACAACACAACACGAAACTGACACATTGGAAGCTACCTAGTTCCCAGGCAAGTGCTGTCCTGTTCTTGGGTTCAGAGATTTTGAAGCAGTTCCAAACAGCACTCTTTCGAGACATGTATTTGCTGCACATGTGTTGCATGTGACTGCAAGGAAAATTCCTGTCTCAGTATTCTTGCGTCATAGTACACGCGCCGAACGAAACATTGCATTTGATGTGGTGAGAAATTGTTTTAGCATAATCGGCTAAAACAACAAAATCAGCCGATAGCTGATTGTGTCATTTTGCCTTATATCGGTGCCAATTCCGATATGCTACCGATTATATGTACACCCCTAATGGAAACTTCTCTGGGAAAATCTTACAGCACACGTGACCTGTTGTGTTTTGGTGGTGGTTGGCAGGGATGGGATTAATTCCTGTCCCTGCCAAAAACATGTGAGAATGCGGCTGCTCCTTAATAGAATAATTGGTGCTAATTGGGAGCAGCCACATCCTATACAAGGAGCACCCAGGGCTCCATTAGGGAGAGGGGATTTGGTGAGTTTTTGTTGCAAAGAGCTGTTCAGTGAAAGCGACTGCCCAGCCTGACAGCATATTTGTGTATTTTGTTTAAACCTTTTGTTTTGGCCCTTGTGCTTTTTGATTTCTATTATTTTTTGTTTATTAAAGTGCCTGTTAGTGCTTAAACTGCAGCTTCTATGCCTCTATGAGTCTCTTTCTTACCGCTATATTGGGGTCATGTGACTTTTTACATTTTTTTAATTCATGATATGAAGCTAGTTGGTCAGATATGACATTTCCTTTTAAATGTGCAAGCCATCAAATTTTGCCCCAAACCAATGCTGTTGACTGTTGAAGGTGCGGTTTTCTCAGAGAACGACTCTTCAGTGCACTGCTGATCATATCACTGTTAGATGTACGCTGTGATCTTGCTTTACAGAAAGGAAGCACAGGGCATGAAGTTAAGGTCATGAAGGGCAAGGCAACGTTGCCTTCGTTGGGGCTGAAAATTCAGGAGCACCAAGGCAGTTCTAGGGGGCAAAAAGGCAAAAACATAAATCCAACCCAGGGGCACCAAGGCAATTTCATACTCATTCATAAAACAACAAAAAAGAAATACAGATAGCCTATTATGTTGATGAAATTTGAATTCCGTGAAAGCACACGTTTTACTAGTTAAAAAGTAGAACTATGTAAGGTAGAAAGAATATATTACACAAAAATAAATGAAAACAGTCGAAGTACTTCTCAAGATTGTGTTTCGTTCACTATAGTGTTAACTCTCCTACTTGTTTCATAACGCAGGGAGCTGCTACTTGAACCATGTCATAGCTACTTGCTCAGTTTTTTTTTTTTGGTGTAAGAATTTTAGCAAAACTAATAATTATCTACCTATTGTGTGTTCATTTTTAAACTTGTGTTTTATGCTTAGAAAACTAAAAGATTTACTTTCTGACTTTTGTGATTCCTGTTTAATATTTGTGTGCTTAATAAAATACTTCTATTGATTAAACATTCTTTGTGTCAAGTATGTGTATGTGTATTCATAGTAAATCCTAGATCTTGTGACACGTCAATTAAATATTTTTATAAGAGAACTAATCAACCTAGATAAAACTCTACACTATCAATTATAGAATTGTTCTTACACCTGGTTATGATGGTTTTTAGAAAGTCAAAGCTTCACTATTATTTACGTGCAACTTTCTACAGTAGAGACTTTCATTTTTCTTTTTAACTGGACTGAGGAACCTACTCCCGAAATAAGAACGCGAGCTGGAGAGCCAAAGTTAACCCTTATGCCTTAAAATTTAAACTTGTGGTCTAAAACCCTGTTATTTCTTTGCAGCTTTTATTGTTTTCTGCTTCTCTTTCTAGTTCAGATGTGATAGGTTTAAAATACACTGCTGGCTATGTATTTAATGTGTGTGTAACTTGTATAGGAATACAATATTAAAGTTGTTGTACTTTAATGAATCTTACACTGTATGAAATCTGAAAATACATGTTCGATTACCATGAGATCTGGAATCACTTGGTAAAAGAACACTTTCAGTTTGTTAGCTATGCCTCCCAGTAAACACTTGCACTTCCTAGGTCATTTCTGTCAAGCATCTTACTGGCTTCAAAGCATGCCAGTCATTTGGGGAAGCAGCTGGTTGGTTACTGACAGGAAAGTAGGCCCTTAAGGGGTGGGAACAATTTCACACTCTAGATGCAATGACCATTAAAGTGCAAGACTTACTGCTAACAGTTTTATTTAACCTAGCGTAGTACCAGATACTGTGCTACCCCATTGTAACGCGACCTGTTAGTGTGAAATTGGTTATAACACGGTAAGGTTGTGACTCCCATTTTCCCCATAATGCAATTTGACTCACAAAAATAGCCTGTAACGCAATAATGCCTCTATTTGTTTGGGCTCCTGGAAACTATTATAGCAATTAATACCAAATGGCCTCTAAAACATTTGTATACTGTGAATTTAAATGATGGTAAACCACGTGAATAACGATTTCTAGCTTCCCACGCTTTCATATCAGTTTTTCTCACATCAGCACTAGTAGACGAGGCTGAACTGTCACTGAACCCAAATTTAACAAACAGTTAACAAACTGAAAAGTTGGTCACTAAACGCTTTGTTTTTCTGTTCCTTGTTTCTTAACAGAATGACAATTTGACTCTCTACACCGACAGTCCTGATCTAACGCCATGCTTTCAGAACACGGTGTTGGTATGGATCCCCTGCATCTTCCTGTGGGCCGCCTTTCCTTTCTACCACTTCTATCTCAAGCAAAACAACAAGGGCTACATCGTGATGTCCATTCTCAACAAGGTCAAAACAGTAAGTACACTATTGTCAAGCACACTACTGAACTAAAGTGTTCATTGTTGTTAAATCATTAGACAAATATTAAACATTTTGAATTTTTGAATGTTTAACTGTTGTCAAAAATATGCAGGCCAAATATAGGGGTTAGCCTCAGTGTTAAGTAGTAAGTGTACAGTGTAGGTTGATTTGAGAGAGTGTGGGGAATTCACTGACACAGGAGACAGAAATGGAGTTGAACACAGCACTTGGGTGCACTGATTTATTTATCCCAGCAGCGGGCACTGTTGCACATCGTAGGAACGATGGTAAAACGTTCTTTTCTTATTCAGTTCCAGCGTACTCGCAGGTGCGGAAATAATAATCAAAACAGAATGCACAAAGAAAAAAGGGAAAATAAAACACTGTTAACAAAACTACAAGTAAAAGTTGCTGCGTCCTGCAGCTTCCCACAACAGTCGCTATCCGATGTGGCTCTGGTTTCAGCTATGCTTTGTTATTCCCTCACTATACTTTCGGGGTTGCCCAACCTTCCCCAGCTACCTACACGTGTCCCACTCGGGTATGTAAAAATGAATACTATGTTACAGCGGTTGTTTTCCTCAGCCTTGCTTGCTGTTTCGGTGTCTCGCTCCAGACCCTGACGTTCTTTCTTAAGTTTGTTTACTCTGGTTTTCAAACCCAGCTTCACTGTGGTTCTCCTATAAGGACAAGAAAGAAGGAATAACAAAGCGTTATTTGTATAGGTCAGTGTTCTTCATCTACAATGAATTGCTGTACACTAAGGGCCAGGCTCTCAAGGTATTTACTCAAAATCACCGTTAGCTGGTTTGGTTAAAACATTCCCAGTTACAGTTTAAATCAGTGTAATGTGATTAATACTAAAGTCAAAACATTTAGAAAATGAATCGAAAACTAACACCCCTACACAGAACTCTATATATACACAACCAACTTGTCAATTTGGATGAATCTATGCATGGACATTTGATATGCTGTTCTAAATACTGTGGAGAAGGGTCGTGCTGACCTGCTTTTCTATGGCAGTACACCGTAACTGATGGCTATATCTTGGGAACACTCACCTGAGTTTTCCTTGTATACCTTGTATACACTTTTTTAATGGTTCATAGGATGAGGAATAAGCAGAATTTGCACATTGCAGTGGACCCATAAATATAGTACCTATACTAAAAGCAAACCAGTATTATACATGAATCATTAGACTCTCTCTGAATACTGATTTGAGACTGGTGGCAAGGTTCAGTCCGGACCTTGCTTAGCTCTGTCCTGTGTTGATTGCTGTCCTCCCCACATTAACCAGTCATTCAAAGCACCATAGGCAGCTGTGCTCCACACAGTGCAATGGTAATGTTCCTGTGCCAACTGAATAGATTGTGGTATGTAAATGGATGTCAAAGGGCTTTTATATTTAGAATAATTTGAATATGGTGGCTGTGTCTAATCTTTTTAAGCAAATTCGTTATCAAAAAATAGATACCTTCTAGAAAAAAAAAAGAATAAGCATTATCTCAGAACAAATTTATGTACTGTATTTATTCAAATTTAAGTCACACCCCCAAATTCGACCCTGAATGCAAGTCATATTTAACTCTTAATGAAAAAAAACACTGTAATTAACGGTTAAATTACCTTTTAATTTCTAGGTGCCAGCATGGAACACTATTACTGTACATTAAAGCATTAGAGCAAGTTACCAGATGTATTACAAGTGGGAAAAGAAACTATGTAATAATAAACCTGTAAGCCATCTAGATTTAGTTAAACTGAAATTCCATCTCCAGCATATAGAAAGTGCCAGGTCATATATTGCAGGATTTTATACCTGTTGTTAAAGGTCAATGAAAGAAAGTGGAAACATTTCATGTGTGTGTGTTGTTTCTTGCAGTTTTTCGGTGTTCTTCTCTGGCTGATCTGCTGGCTAGACCTCTTCTACGAACTCGGCAAAAGCAGAGTTCTGCATCCTGTTAACATCGTCACACCACTCATTCTTGGAATCACCATGGTTAGTACCTACTATTAAACCCCTCATTTCAACCTCTACATTTACAACAGTGTGACCAAGTTTAGATTGCACTTGCATTCCACCTCTCCAGTGTCTTCTGAGTCAACGCAAGCTTTTGACATAAATGCTTGTGAGGCAATAGGGGACACACCTGGTTGAATAATAACAGGATAGAAACCGTTGCAGGGGTGGGGACAGTTCCACCCTCCAGTAGACCAAGGAAGTGCAACACTATCTGAAAACATTGCTTGCAAAAAATGTATTTAGCTTAGTGCAGTACCAGAGATCATGTTTTAAAATAAAAATACATGTTTACTATAATATGTTTAAGTATAATGAATTGCACTGTGCAACAGGTAACATTTTATTGAATTAGTTTATAGCTAAAATCCCTTTCAGTTAGGATGTGTATAAGAATATAAGAAAAGTTTGAGAATGAGAAGAGGACATTTAGCCAGTCAAGGCTTGTCTTAATCCACCATTTCCCCCTAATTGCAGTATCTAATTTAACAGGACAGAATCTAGATGTTATTTTAAATGTTTCCAGTGTTTTAGACCTGGTAGACTATTCCATGCATTTATAACTCTCTGGCAAAAAAGTGCCTGCCTTCCAGTCTAAACTTCCATTCATGCCCTCTCGTTCTGCTGTCCTGAATTTAAATTAAGGTAGGGACTTGGGTTAACTGTATCTGTTCCATTTAGTATTTTATAAACTTCAGTCAAGTCCCTTATTTCTCTTCTTTTTCTATTCTGAAGATATTCAATTCTATTAACCTTGTAGCTCATATCATTAAGTATTGGGATCAGCCTAGTGCAGTGGTCCTCAAAGTGGTGCCCGCGGGCAAATTCGTGCTCTGCGAAGCCAGGCCATTGTGCCCACGGCAACTGTTCTTAAATTAAATTAAACATGCTATTTAAAAATATTTGCATTGCGTATTTGATATAAATTTAAAGAATGAGCTCAGCACGCATAATTGCTGCCTGAGACTTGGCCTTATCAGAGTGAGCCCAGAATAGCTCCCACTAAAACTATATATATATATATATATATATATATATATATATATATATATATATATATATATATATATACTGTATATATATAAAACGTTATACGCGGGAAGGCAGTGTTTAAGATAGGAACCTATGCAATAGTCAGCGTGCCCACAAACAACCAAGTAAGATCAATTTATGCCTGGGCCCAAATTACTTTGAGGACCACTGGCCTAGTGCAATAATGTATTTTTCTTTAGTGAGGTGACCAAAACTGGACACAGTATTCTAGGTGTGCATTCTAACTAGAGCATTGTATAATCTTAGCGAACTTGGGAAGACTTGTAGTCAGCACTTTTTGCAATATTACCAAACATTCTAGTCTAACATCCTGTACTAATTAGGAGAGATAACAAGCTCCTGTAGGATATTTATTATTATTATTATTATTATTATTATTATTATTATTATTATTATTATTATTATTATTATTAAGAGTTTCTTTCCATCTTTTAAACAGCCTTATTTTGAAGTGCCGGTGTGAATGCGCCAAGAACAGTTTCGTAAGGAGATTTTTTTTTTTTTTTAGAACACCTAATGTTTTGGTTCAATTATACACTTCTACTGTGAACAATATTTTAGAAGCCATTAATGCCGCCATCAGGCTGGAACGAAATTTAAGTTATGCATTATATTAAGTCCTTGGCTCAGAGCACAGTATTTTAAAAGGTTTTTTTTAATTTTTTTTCTGCTGTTGGAATGCCTGGTCTAAATCGGTATTGAAATTAACACTGGACTCTTTAAAAATGGACACATGTACTACACAGCCACCAGCTAACAAATGTCCAATTGAGCAATTGTTATGTTTTTTTTTTAATCGCTCTTCCTGCAGTGATTTAGAGCAGTAGTTCCCAACCCTGGTCCTGGGGACCCCCTGTGTCTGCTGGTTTCCATTCCAACTGAGCTCTCAATTAGTTAACTAGACCATTAATTGAACTGATACTTTGCTTAATTAGACCTTTGTAATTGTTTTCAGCTCTTAAACATTTTATAAGTAACTTGAACTCTGCAACTGTCAGTATTTGAATGCACCACTATTTAGATCATTAAAACGCTCTTTAGCACCAGAGAGTATTATTATTATTATTATTATTATTATTATTATTATTATTATTATTATTTATTTATTTATTTATTTCTTAGCAGATACCCTTATCCAGGGCGACTTACCACTAATCCACACTGCTGCCCATGAATAAATGCATATTTGGCACACTTACAGACAGACTTTCGGAGCTCCAGCACGAAATGTCTAAGAATAAAGACCTGTCAATTTAATAAACTAAAATTAACTTTGAATAGAAGTCCTAATATGCTACTTGCTCACTTTTGCTTTTATTATGAAAATACAAAACTGCGTTTTGAGATTACATTGTAATGAAAGTCCTACAGGGTAACCTTTTATTAATTGATGTAAAAAGCAATATGTTTTGCTATTTGGCTACACAGTGTTTTATATAAAGATGAAAAGGTTTAACGTTCAAAAGGAAGCACATTTCAAAGACGATGTAATCGGCTTGCTTGATGTTGCTAAGAAACGTCTACATTTAACAGGACATGCTTTGCTCTCGGCATGAAGGCTATTGATAAACTGACCTCGGTGGACAAACACAGCTCTCATCAGTGAAGACAGCGGGGCTAGGACTTCATTATAGAAGCATATCATCTCTCTACATCCGATTAGACAATGTTACTTCCCACTCTCCTGATCTGTGTGTGCAGAAGTTGTTTTGAGTATATACAGAAGTTTTACATACGATAACAAAATAACGCTGTAGTCAGGAGCCAGTTAAGAGACCGTGCTGTTTGTGTTACGACTTACAACGAGAACACTAGTGTTAGTGTAATGGTAATTATCGGGCAAATGGGAGCCATGACCTGTTTCACAGTATAAAGGGCCGCCTTTAAAGGAGAAGCACTGTACCACATGAAGATTGATTTGTAAAGCTGCAGTGTCCGGTACAAAACCACATGAAAAAACACGTGTAGGTGAAAAAAGCTACAAATGTGTTTTTTCATGATGTGGTTTTGTACTGGACACTGCAGCTTTAAAGTTTAAAACAGTGGACATACTGCAGCAGCTTTGAATTGTATTTTCTCAGTCATTAAATCTGTTAACTGCACTTCTTGATTCTTTATTGTGACTGTGTGCTGGGCTCTACCTTTAAATTTTAAGCATGACTAATTGTAAACGTATTCTATCTATCTAATGTTAAAAATATTCCTTCTGCAATACTGCCTTTAATTTTGCCCCTGTCTGAGTCAATACCCCCAACGCCCCGAGTAACGACAACTTTACATCCCCTGGGCGTTGACTCGTCAGAATCCGGTGTATTTTAAAACATGGGTAAAGAAATCTGTTTGCAGGCCTTGTTTCTGATAGTGTTGCACTTTCATGGTCATTTTACCTGGAAAGTTAAATTTTAAGGCAGCCTTTTCTGTTGGGACCAACCAGCTACTTCCCCTAATGACTGACATGCATTGCAGCCAGTAAGAAACTGCTGAGGTGAAATGACCTAGGAAGTGAAACAGATTTGAAATGACCTAGGAAGTGAAACAGATTTCCTGGAAGACAAAGCCAGCAAACTGAAAAGTTTTTTTTTAATTAAGATGTATGTTTGTGATATCGTATTTATTTTTTAAACTGCACATTTGAGACAGTTATGATGGGAAATGCAAATGTGTAATCCTCATAGCTGTCAGGTCTAACAGACAGATATTGAATTAAGATACTCTAATAGCTGGTGCTAAGGAATGTCATTGGTACGAAGAACATTTTGTTAAGGGTTTTTAAAAGTGTGATTTAAAAAACCATTCAATTAGATGAAGCATGTTAAACAAACCTCTAACACTCTCCAAAACAGTTGAAAAAGAAAGCTGCAAACATGATTCAAATTATTATTTATTATTATTTGTTTATTTAGGAGATGCCTTTATGCAAGGCGACTTACAGAGACTAGGGTGTGTGAACTATGCATCATGGAGGCTGTGTTCTTGTTTATGCTTTTGGAAGAAATTACTGTACGTAATCAATCGAGAGCTCATCAAGCACAGCTATGCTCTTTTCTGCAAAACCAGCGGAGACGCCATTTTGCTTTTTCTACACTGCTAAATACAGTGGTGATGATCTGAATTACTATGACGGTAGATCGAAACATTTGGGCGATCTTCCAACCAGAAGGCTGCTGGGAACGACTTTCCAGATGACTGGATTAAAAATGTACGCATGTCTAAGGAGTCGTATATGCGTCTTTGTCATTTACTGAGACCTTTCCCAGAGTGCCAAAACATTCGGTATCGGTGGAAAAATGACTAGCGGTCCCACTGGTATTTGGGAATACAAATTGTCCCATATTGTTTTAAGTTACAAAACCAAAAATGCATTTTTTTGTTCTTACAACAAAATATTATACAACTGTACTTTGATTAAATAATAAAAAATATAGGCCTTGGGATCCTTATACAAATCTATTTTATTGTGATTTTCTTCGCGTTCTATTGTACAGTGCTTTGACATACTTTGTATGAAAGCCGCTATATAAATACAATTTGATTTGATGATGATGATGTGATATTTTTAACAATGTATTTATGTTAAATATATGTTTGTCCAATAGGAAAAATAACTTCAAAAGGCTCTGTAAAGATTAACCCATCTCTTTCTGTGTTCCAGTTATTAGCCACAGTGCTGATTCAGTACGAACGACTGAGAGGAGTCCAGTCCTCGGGGTTGCTCTTCATCTTCTGGCTGTTAGCGTTGCTCTGCGCGATCGTGCCTTTCCGATCCAGGATCCTAGAAGCAATAGACAAGGTAAAGAGCCACGAGAACTCAAGACCTTTAGTAAACAATTGTGTACTACTTATATAATCCCCATCAATTAATCCTACCATCAGAGGCACTGGAACAATTTTTATAGTGGGGGTGCTGAAAGCCATTGAACAAAACTGTAACCCCTGTTTATGATGGAAGCCAGCACCCCAAGTTCCAGCGCCCCTGCCTGCCATGTAACACAATTGATACAGGTTCTTCACAAAGTAGTTTACATCAAATGCACTACCCTCTGCTCTCACTAGATTGCACTGTGACTCAGCACAAGAAGAGCTTTTGCAAGTAAGTGTTTGGGCCCTATTTGAAAGCAAGTGCGAAGGAAAGTGGATTATAATAATTTATACTTGCTATAAATTATTTAGAATAATAATTTGTCTGATACAAAGACATTTCAGAAGGCTTTATCAGATTAATATCAGGGTTTACTATATATTGTATTATTTCATAAAATGGTAAGAGTAGAGGGAACAATTTCTGTCTGACACATGTTCCAACCTGTGCAGATATGTCACCATACCAGCACAGCTTGGATTTTTCAGAACCATTCTGCCTGATTCACTGGACAACCAGTTCACTTTGTGAGAGGTGGGGAGGGTGTCACCATTTTAGGAGCGCAATAAAACACACCAAGGTGTTGAGATGTGGTCCAAAATCTGCAGGTATTGGAACATGTTTGAACACCTTATTGTGTGCTGTTGCTTTCATATATAATACTGATGTTTTCACAATCAGTAACAGACACTATTTAAGTGACATGCTTCTCATCTTACATACGTTCATACATACATTTAATGTCTGACGTTTAAGGGTTAATCAGGGTTGATTCAAGGACACAATCCAGTTTCTATTTAAAAAACACCCCTGGAGTTTATCAGCCTGGAATTGATCAAGGTCAGAAAGCACAGTCACAATAAACCCCAGAAGGAAGGGCTTGACTGACGCTGGTATTCTGAAACAGGCCTCTTCTTGGAGATTCATTTCAGTCTTGCTCAAGTTGCAGCTGAAAAGGGTGTTTGGTTATTTCAGTACATTCTATCTACAGTGTTTAAGTTCTAAATGCATTTGAAGCCTCCCAGCTATTGCGTTACAGTGCTCATTTGTTTATAGATGTGAGGAAAGTTTGTATTATAAACAATGTTAGCCTTTTTGGGGGTAGTGTTTTGTGATGGTTCATCTGAGACTAATTTAGAAAGTGCTTTTCTTCTAATACTTGATTTGAACAGATGTCGGCTAAACCATCTTCCAGTTCCTTCAAGGGAGGTTACCCTGTTCACACCAGGCAGTGACATTTTCCAAGGTTTAACATGAATATGAATACAAGTACAGTATTATTCTGGTTCTAATTACTGTATTTTATATCATGCTGTGTTAAGGTGCGTTAAGATGCTGTTTACTTCCCTGCCATAGAGATATTTAACTAGAGACTAGATCAGCCAAAGTGTCTTTATAGATGTAAGAGCCAGCGCCACCTAGTGACCACTTTGGTTTCCTTTAGTTTTGCTGGTAATACGCTGCTGTGCACTCAGTGGCGTTGGCACTTATATAAAGACACTGGCTGATCTAGCTTACACTGCATATGTCTATGACAGGCAACTGGAACTGAAGAGCAGCTCCTGAACTCATTTGACACCTTAACAAAAACTATTAGAGTAACTGCAGATAGAACCACTCAGAGTGACTGGTACAACGAGAAGAGTTTTTAAAAAAGATGACAATGTAATTTGAAGTTACACTGAAGTATGTTAATGATTGTGATATGTGTTTTGGTTACAGGGAGTTACTGATCAGCTACGATTTACCACCTTCTATATTTACTTTGGGCTGCTGCTCTTCCAGCTGATCCTCTCTTGCTTTAATGAGAAGCCTCCGTTGTTCTCCAGCATTGTCACAGACCCAGTAAGTGCCTAATAACATTGACCTTCTGCATGATGATTACTGCTTATTGTATTCCTCAGTGAGAGCGGGAGAGTATCTTTGAATCAGCTCTCAGAATCCTTACAATCTAACGGTCATGACATTAAAATGCAGTGGCTCATCTTGTAAAAGCACTGCAGGAGGAGTCATGTGTGTGTGGTTTGAATCCCACTCATGCCAAGTTGCAGATCTTGCCTGGGGATCCACAGGAACCAAAGAGCTCTACATTGGCTTTGCACGCCTGCAGAGTTAGGAAGGAAAATAGGCTTGGGGTAGAGATCTCTGGTCATTGGCCATGCGCACAAGTGAAAAGAGACAATTGTCTTTGACAGCCAGTGAAGGAGTGTGGACAGTTTTTCTCTCCAGGTGAAATGACTCTGTGCAAGACAGTGCAAGACAGTCTGAAGTGTGGCTTGTAAACTTCTTTAACTTAATGTAGTACCAGATAACATGGTTTAAAATGAAAATAATTTTTTTTACTGAAACATGTGTTTATTTCAAAACTAACATTTGAGACCTCTATTATGAATAAATTTGAATTTGGAACTATTTTGTGAGCTACTCCCTTGGATAGCGCTTGTAGCGTCATCTTTATCTTTATTGTCTGCTCTCCCTAGTTTGTCACCTGCCAGCCATTCTCCTTGAAGTGGCTAGCAAGGCACATGGCCAAATCCCTGTGATGTAGTTGCCACAGTAATTTCTTTCCCATTGTTGTTTCCACATTAAAATGAATCGTTCTGGAACACAAAGGGCTTACCCTGGTTATTGCGACCACTGTGTGAATAAAAACAAACTAACAAATAAAAAACCTAAGTGCCCTATTTTGAGGCTAATTATAACACACATGGTCTGTGAAAGAAATCCTACAGATATAATTGTGGTTAGTTTTCAGTTTCATTTTTCTTTCTTGGTCATCTATTTTAGAATCCTTGCCCTGAGTTCACTGCCGGATTCCTCTCCACAATGACATTCTGGTGGTTTACTAGGTAAGTGTGTCATTCCTGTCTCCAGAGGCTAGGTGCCGCTGTAGACTAATGCACTAGAAACATTTCACTTGGAGGCTTTTGAATCCGACTCAAGTCTGGTGGTCTCCGTTTAGCCCCCAGTGAATAAATAGTCCACATCACTAAAGCACTACACAGTTCCATGATATCAGCCTATTCTAAGTCTGTCTTTCCTTTAAAATGTTATTGGAAATACAAGAAGGCCTCTTTCTCTCTGTATTTATTTATTCCCCTTTTCAGCGCTTATGTTTAGAGTTTTCTGCTGTTCACATATTAGTATTGTAATTACCTGTACACAATAGCTGCCTTCATTTCTTATCATGGACTTTTATAATAGGCTGGTATAATCCATCCAAGATTATGAGGACCCTGCGAATGTGTTTCTGTAAATACTGTGAAGAATGTCTGAGTATGATAAGCAAAGAAAATGATTTTTTTAAGGGTAACAGATGAGTTTCTTCTGAGACACATTCGCATCCCAGATACTCTCCAAAATATTATAAATCAATAAATCCTACTCAGGTATTCCAAACACATAATTCACTGGCATTGCTTCATACCTTATGTTGAATAAGGATGTACATATCAAGTTCTAGTAATTCATATTGACTTTGTTTTCTTTACAGTATGGCTATCAAGGGGTACAGAAATCCACTAGAAGATAAGGATCTCTGGTCTTTGAACAAGAAAGACACCTCAGAAATAGTTGTGCCAATACTCCTTAAAAATTGGGAGACAGAAAAAGCTAAAGTACAAAGGTATCTGTTATCCTGGCATCTCGTAATGTTTTTGTCATAGCTCTCATGTTCCTGGGTGGAAAGAGGCCATTGGCTTGGTTGTGGAATCAGAGGATGCCCGCTAACCTTCAGATTTCCTGAGGAGTTGTGGGGAATTGTTCCATTAAGGAAACATAATTGGAAAATTGGGAAGGAAATCAGGGGTAATTGGGCACTAACATATTTTAATAAGATACCACTTGTTAAGCTATGAGAAAGGATGAAATGACTTCCAAAGCAACTTTTATTCTGTACATTTTAATAACTTCACTGTGTCACAATGATGCTTCCACATATTAGCTCCCTTAACTGTCAAATTATTAATTATGCAAAATATGTGTTTTTATAAAGTAAATGTAGCTAACAGAATAATGCCATCAATCTTACTTCTCATGCAGATCCATTATATATATCTCAAATGTGCAGTTTTGAAAGAAACACATGTTCTACCAACACATGATAACACAATATCTGGCATTACTAGGTTAAAGAATGTTCTAATTTTACATTCCTTATTTTCAGGAAACCGGTTACTGTTTCACTTCCTAGGTCATGGAACCTCATCTTTGGGGTCAAAGCATATTACTGGCTGCAGAGCTTGTCAGTCAATAGCAGCTGGTTTGTTAATGACAGGAAAAAAAAACGTTGAAGGGGTCTCTCCAGTTGCAGCATTAAAAAAGCAAGACTTGTAAACAGTAATTTAACCAGATGTAGAAACAGCCATCATGTTTTAAAATGAAAATACACGTTTTTTTTCAGAACATCACACTTGAGACCTATATAGTGAAGTCCATGACAGGTAGCATTTATGGAACTATTTTGTCAGCTACAAAGATTAAAACGTTTACATCAAGAAAATACAAGCCCATAAGGGCTTGTTATACGGGCTTGTTATACAATGAGTATAAAATGGCCTGTATTGCTTGTTTGCTCCTCAGTTCAGTTACTCCTGTTGTCTCTCTTCCCTTGCGATTCTCACCCTGTTCTTTGTTTGATAGAAAGAACCAGGCCGTATACTCCACATCCCCCAACACAGTTGTGAAACATGTAGACGGAGGGACTGAGGAGGCCGGAGTGCTGCTTTTGGGGAAGAATGATACGAAGCAGCCGTCCTTCCTGAAAGCCTTGCTGAAAGCCTATGGCTCCTACTTTTTAATTGGCTCTGCATACAAACTTATGCAGGACCTGATATCCTTTGTGAACCCACAGCTTCTGAAGTAAGGATTTGGTTCTGGTGTATTTGACTGCAAACTTTGTGGCAGGCTCTAGAAATTGTTTGAGCTATTAATATTCAAAACCTATTCGTATGAGTTATAAACTGTCCACTGACCTGGAGTGCTGTTGTGGGGAGCATTGAGGGAGCATAATTGGACATACGAAATTGGGGAGAAAAACAGGGGTCAAATATTTGGGAACACTAAAAAGAGAAGAAAAAAACAAGGAAATATATATTTTTTAAATAAATAAATAAATAAATAATTCAGCATGTAAAAGGGTTTTGTAATATGGGCCAGGGAATTTTGTGTGCTTACATTTCTAGCTTACAGAAATGAACACCCAATATCATTACAGACTTGTTGTGTGCATGTAAAAAGGCAGCCATTGTATTATATTGCCACATGTAATTTAGAATGTATGCAAATATTGGAATGTAATAAAGACTTTTATTATTTTTCTTTTGTCATCAATTTGAATTATTTTGAATTGCAAATGACTGTGGCTTAACCTGACTCAGCAATATGGTAAATAATGAAATGCAGCTGAATGTTTTTGCATGCTAGGCTAATGTATGAAATACAGTATTATTGTACTGTAGCAGATGTTAACAATAACCGCAAATATGAAGATAATATTGAAATATGCTAAATTACATCTTTATTCATATTATTTGGACTGCTTGTCTACAAATGCTTGCACAGTAATAATTGAGTGATATTCTGTGAAATTCACGATTTAGAGCAAGAGATGTACAGTCAGGCAAAGTAGACTTCACGTTCAGGCAAATGCCTTCATCAGTGTTTCAGTAGTTCATTTATCAGATTCACACTGATAAAGGCATTAGCTGAAGTATTTTTCTACTGACTTGAGACCATCATCATTGACGATTTTGTCCACCTGACTCACTGGACTGCAGGATTTGAGCATCTGAAGTTGAGGGGCATAACCGTGTTTTCATTGCTTTGTTCCACAGCTTGTTGATTAACTTCACGATGCAGAAGGATGCCCCCTCCTGGTGGGGCTTTGCCTTGGCGTTTTTGATGTTCTTCTGTGCGCTGCTGCAGACCATCATCCTCCACCAGCACTTCCAGTACTGCTTTGTGACTGGAATGAGACTACGCACTGCTATCATAGGGGCTATATACAGAAAGGTGAGCGTAGCCTGGAGGGGTATGTTTCGATCAAATCAGCCCCACAAGTCACAGGAGTTACACCAGTAACAGTAAATAGTGAGACTGTTTAAATGCTCTCCGAATTGCTTTTAGTACTCTCTGCAGCAGACACTGCCTTCTAGATAATTGACCACTGTGACAGGCCACCCTAACCTGAAGTCCTAAAATCTTTCATATTACAGTTACACGTGTTCTTACATTCACCAAGTGTAACACCTAGTGCTGGGACAAATATCTGACCAAACACTGCTTCAGATGTATTTGGTGGCAAAATTGTTAGTATTCATTCATATAACATAATTTAAAAATGACAGTATAAAAAAAGCAATGCATAACTGACTTAAAATAAGTTCATAAAACTTTATGTAAGTTATGAATGAATTAGTTATATAAGCGATGAGCATTTTAATTAGTGGCATATTAAATGCAATGAATGTAAACAACATAAGAGCTGTCGATATTCTGAAGCGGTGTATGTACACCACCAGTGTATGTTGTAAATGCACAGGAGGTTTCACTGGTTTAACCAATTCTTGCTGATTGTAACTGATTCTTCTGCAGTCTCTGGTGATCACGACTTCAGCCAAGCGCTCATCTACAGTGGGAGAGATTGTGAACCTGATGTCTGTCGATGCCCAGCGCTTTATGGATCTCACCACTTTCCTCAACATGCTCTGGTCAGCCCCACTCCAAATCATTTTAGCCTTATACTTTCTCTGGCAGGTAAGCTGACCTTTTGAACATTTCTTTACTTTTGACCCCTGCATCCCCACATAGTACCCCCAGTCTATACAGGTCAACCTTTGTAAAAGTTAAACTCCCTTCAAGTAACATGACTTCATGTGGCAAAGTGGCTGCTGATTAGAAACAGGTGCAGAGGTGATGCAGTGCAGAAATAATCACACACCAGGAAACTGTAATCCGTTTGGAAAAGGGGTTTCTTTTTATTTGTAAAACACCCGGTCTGGCGACCAAACAATAATCCTCTGGTAATACACACCAATGTGTAAAGCACGGAAGGAAATGATAATAACTGGTTTGCAGACCAAATAATAATACATGTTATCTGCCCCACAATAATACTTAACACTGTCACCAGTCCGGGTGTTTGCAGTAATGCTCGTGGTGGGTGATAACAATTGAACAGTGACTGTGGTGTTGTTGTTCCGGGTAGTGCTGGCCCAAGGCAACAGCTCCGGAGACGTGTTAGCCGTCTAGTGAATTTACAAAACAAAAGACAATTACTAACAGCGACAAAAACAAACAAAACACTCACAAACTATTTTATACAATACAATGGGAACTTTCCGGTCCTTCCAGTTCCGTGTCACTCTGAACCAAGCGAAGGAAAAGATTTACTATTCTCCTTTCCCTTTATGCTGTCACGCATGACCCCTTGGTAAACGAGTGCAGCTGTCTCTACTGTCTGCAGCTGCTACGTTGTTTCCCTTCCGGGTTAATACGTTCCTGCAACTGAGTCTCGCCTTCTTCCTGACTGACCGACTTCCCGGCCCGGAAAGAACTGTCAGGCCAGCCCGTCCAAAGACTTCCCCTTTCGCTGCTTAGCGCCCTCACAGGTTATATTTCTGTCACACTTCAATATAAGTTTTAATTGAGATGTAAGCACTACAATGGCAGAGCTACTTTGTCAATGCCCTTTTGTAATTTCTGTACTGTGACAAATCTTTTTTCTGCGCACCTCACCCTGTCAGTTATATGGCGGGACTCCATATGAATAATCATGTTTCTGTAATCAAGTGGACGTAAGCCATGTCACACAGACTATAATCAGTCAAATTTGCTGACGAGATAAGCGCTGCCAGTTCAGTTCTTGCTTACGATATACTGTATATATATTTTTTAGTTAGTTGCTGGTTTGTTTCCCACCTTCACCCAAGTAAAACGTGAATATAAATCAGTTATATATATATTTTCTTGTGGTTTTCCAAAATTATCATGATTAATTAAGACATTAACGCAACTTGGTTCATTTTGAGAAGGAGGGAAGATACCTGCTTCAAGATTGCATGTGTGTTGTGGAGTTGTGATTTGTAACTTTTAAAATGGTAATTTCTTAATGGAGCATTCTTCGCCGAGCATTTGTACTTTTTGAATGGTGCATATTTCCAAAGCATTTGCTTTAGAAAACCACCTGCTTTCCAAAACTAAAACCAGGCAGCTAAGTACAGTCGTATAATTCTCTTCAGTATGCTGCTTTGTGTCTTTGGAAACTGCAGAATTGAGATACCTCCCCACTGTCTGGAACTCTGAGACAACTCTGAACTCTGAGACAGGGGAATTGTGTTTATTTTGTGCTGTTCTTATTTATAGTATCTGGGTCCCTCTGTCCTTGCTGGTGTTGCAGTGATGGTTCTACTGATCCCTTTGAATGCAGCCATTGCCATGAAGACCAGGGCTTTTCAGGTAGGCAAGCCTGTCATAGCCCATTGCTCTAACTACTCACTTAGAAAAGTACTGTATAGTACAAAATAATGGTAACCCATGGCAACAGGCATAAAAAAGCCTACTATAAGCATAGAAAAATGATCATGCAAACAATACCACGGTAAAAGCTACTAAAGAAAATATCTAGCAAGATGGGTTTTTATATAGAAATATAAGCTCTAGTAAACAACCATTTTTTGTAAGACTGCTATTTTTGGCGTGTGTGACTTATCAGCACAAAAAAAGTGTTGGTAGCTTATAAAGTGTTGTTATCAAATTGCATTCAGCGCATTGAATTGTAAGTCGCCCTGGATAAGGGCATCTGCTAAGAAATAAATAATAAAAATAATAATATTGGCATGATAGTGCTTTATCAATGTTGCCCATAATTCTTTCGTAATGATAATGTCTGGAATGTTGCTGTTAGCGCAGAAAGGTCAGACACTTGACTATGTTGTGAGAAAGTAATGGCAAGGCTTTTGAAAACAATGTTTAAATAGTGCGGGTTACACAGTGACAGCTTCTAGATTAGGATAGACTCATTAACTTGTGCTAAAGAAGGCCCTTAGCAAAGGTTCTTCTCTCTTGGATAAGCAGTTGGATAAAAAGTGCTATTTAAAAAAGGCTGTCCCACACGACTGGCAATTTGTTATGTCAATGGGAAGGTCATGATGAATAAGAAAGGGCTGATACAGGGCTGATAGTGGTGTTCAGATGATAGGTGCTTCCAAATCCATGACTGCAGTAAACTGATGTTTCAAAAGGGAATGACAGCGTGACAAAAAAACATAGCTGGAAAAGCATCCTGTTTGCTGTGCTTGCCAAGATTTGTGTCTGTCACAAAAACAGGAAGATGACTGCAACCAAGGTGTGATATAAGCGCCCAGACCAGGTAAAAACTGTGAAGGGAACATATCCCTCCAGTTTACACACCAAACACGGTATCCATGTCCATAGTAGTCCTACACCCTATTGACTGCAGGTCCCTCCCAACATACTGTATTCATCCATAAGTACACAATTCATGCAGGGTTTTCACAACTGAAATGACTCCCTGCTAAATCTACTCTGAATTTATCTCACTTATCTCAGCATGAATAAGTCTGTAGTCTGTATTGTTAGAGGTTGTTCATGCAGCTGTGTTTTACAGGGCCTTGTGGCTTTTGATAATTTCAATAATATGCTTAATTGACCCGTGAAGTAGCAGGGGTAGTGAGTTTCTAACCGTCTGTGTGTGTGTGTGTATAAAACTAATGGACTGCTGTGAGTTACAAGAAAATGATTTGTCACAGAACCCTCAGATGTTACTGTAAACAACTGTAGCCTTTGCTTTGATAGTATAGGGAGTTTTCCATTTATTGATTCATCCATTAATTGATGCACAAGCTATACAAATCAAGACAAATCACTTTAATGAAGAGAAGAATTTTAATTACACTGATTTAGTCAATGTTTTGAGCACCGCCTGACACTGTCTGTCTTGGCATGGATTTTTTCTATGCCAAGTTTGAAACAACAGCTCCTCAGTCCCTGTATTCATTCACCCCCCTTTAGAACCTTTGATAAAAGGCATATTTTAATTATTGAAAGTCAAATGGCTTGGGTGAAAAGTTGTATAATATGCTAATAAACTATATGTAGTATTAAAGAGTAAGTAGCAGGGTTACGAAAAATATAGCATTACACATCCCCACGTGTTGCTACAACAGATAGTAACCTCATTCTTATACACAGGCGTCGCAGGAAGATGTCTGCCATTCTTTGGTTACATAGAAGGCATCAGAGAACAAAAATTAGGCAAGGGAAATTCGGCAAGGAAATACATTTAGACGGTTTCCCAGATGACATGTGTGTTCAAAGTTTCTTCTCAGACGACAGGCAATATCAGAATTATGTGAGGAGCTTCGACCCGAATTGGAATCTACTACCAGGCAATCACATGCAATATCTGTGTAGGCTCAGGTTTTATCAGCAAGTTTAAGTAGAGGATACAGTGCTGCATTTTCTGTAATTTTACAGCATTTTTTGTAGCAGTGTATGTTGTTTCCTATTACAATTATTATATTTATAAAGAGTCATACACCAACATACTACACATTCGTACTTAAGAATACATTATTCTGTTAATGTTGCAATGAGAGATTAATTTGGTAATGTTTGAATCAATGACCTAACAATTCATGGATTTGTTGATTAGCTAAGTAGGCTACACATGTACAGCAATTCATGTTATTAAATAAAGAGGCTACATTAAAAGATGCCCAGTGTGTCATTATATTACATTTTAAATTCATATACTGTGCATATACCGGTGGGTAAGCCTGTAGGCACCAGAACAAAAATAGTTTAAACTTTGTGTAATGGGAAGGGTTACATTTAGTGGGACTCGTGACATTGTATTTGTATTTATTTATTGCATTTATATAGCGGGGTCAGTAACTCCTGCAAGTAACTAGGTGCTAATCCATTCAGGGCCTTGTAAGTTAACAGCAAAATCTTAAAATCAATTCTATACTGCACAGGGAGCCAGTGTAAAGAAGCCAAAACTGGGGTAATATGTTCAGTTTTCCTGGTTTTAGTCAGAATTGTAGTGGCAGTATTCTGAAAAAGCTGCAGGCGGGATACCACACATTTTGGGACACCAGAAAAAAGTGCATTACAATGATCAATTCTAGATAAAACAAAGGCATGCATTAGTCTCTCTTCATCATCAGCTATAGAAATAATTGGTCTAATTTGTCTATATGCATGTGCATTATAAGTATGATATGGGAGATCCTGAAATTGAAGAAGGAATCTATGAAAAAGACCTAGGAGTTTATGTTGACTTTATGTTGACTTTATGTTGAATTTATGTTGACTTCATCTAGACAATGTGGGGAAGCTATAAAAAAAGGCCAACAAGATGCTCGGATATATTGTGAAAAGTGTTGAATTTAAATGAAGGGAAGTAATGTTAAAACTTGCATTAGTTACAATGCATTAGTAAGACCTCACCTAGAATATTGTGTTCAGTTCTGGTCACCTCGTTACAAAAAGGATATTGCTGCTCTAGAAAGAGTGCAAAGAAGAGCGACCAGAATTATCCCGGGTTTAAAAGGCATGTTGTATGCAGACAGGCTAAAAGAATTGAATTTATTCAGTCTTGAACAAAGAAGATTACGCGGTGATCTGATTCAAGCATTCAAAATTCTAAGAGGTATTGACTTTTACGACCTGAAAAAAGAAACAAGGACCAGGAGTCACAAATGGAGATTAGATAAAGGGGCATTCAGAACAGAAAATAGGAGGCACTTTTTTACACAGAGAATTGTGAGGGACTGGAACCAACTCCCCAGTAATGATGTTGAAGCTGACACACCTGGGATCCTTCAAGAAGCTGCTTGATGATATGTACATTATTTTTACTAGGTTTCCGAAATATACATCAAGTTACGATAACACACTTATGTTTGTTGTGTGTATATGAAGTCCAAAACATATACAATCATTCATAATAATATGCATATTTTTAATAATAAAGATACACTTGATCAGATGTCACAGTGCCTATTGGTACAAAGTACTGGAGAATGGCCCATATGCCTACACCCAATGTATAAATATGAATTTAGGTTATACACAAATGTTTTTAACAAAAGCAAGTGTACAGTAGAGTACATACCATTAATGACTGTCTGAGGACTGAATGTTGTATCTGTTTCCCTAATTCCTTTTGTAAGAGGTTTGATTTCTTCATTAAAATAAAATTCTTCAGGTAAAGTTAATCAAAAACAGTTTATTCAGGAATCAAAATGCAAGCAGGAACAAAGCAAATCAAAGATGATACATCAGTGATCTCACATACAAGCCTCAGTTGATGGTGTTCTGAGCTGGCATCAGTGTAGATGGTATTTACTTCTGAGCCAAGCTGAGCTTTCATGGCATCAGAGGTGTTGTTTTTTTTCTGAGCTGGCATGGCACAGAGACGTTAGTTTCTGAGCTGCCATCAGTGTAGATGTTAGTTTCTGAGCTGAGCTGACCCGACCTGACCAAAGTAATTACCATTACAGCACAGATATACAGCTACAGTTACATTTGAGAACAATGCTATGAGTTTTGCTTATTTCTCACAGGCAGCAAAGCGCTATACCCCCGCATCACAAGGTCGGACAACAAGGCTGGTGATTGCAAACTGCTGATGTACACCAGCTATGTACATTTTGATTGAGTTTATTAACCCTGCGTTGATTCAGAGCTTACATTAAACACAGGAAAATCACAATTACATTTACCATTTAAATGGGAAGCATAAGTAACAGGTTGTATAATGAAAAGGAACAAAGGCTGATGAAACACCGGGTGTGTGGTTGTCAGAAAAAGCCTACGTGTTCCAATAGTGTGTTATGCGTTCTGTGACACTAACCTAAAGTTATAGCATGTCACTTTTAACAAAAGTAAATGGTTTGATTATAGGCTCAAAACAACTTATTAAGCAGAAACAATTTATGCAAAAACAAAAGTGTTCTCTGTCCCGAGGCCACAGCTGCACTGAGGTATGAAAAGCCAGTCACTCTGACTGGGTGTATTTCGGGCCACATGCCAAGCTAAAGAGCTACAAGGTCAGGGAAATACATAGGCAAAAATCCTTACACTTTCATGCTTTCCATGTTCATAGTTCATTGGACTTTTATTTCCAGAGGGGGTTAAATTATTATTATTATTTATTTCTTAGCAGACGCCCTTATCCAGGGCGACTTACAATTGTTACAAAATATCACATTATTTTTTACACATTATTTTTTTTATATACAGTTACCCAGTATACAGTTGGGTTTTTACTGGAGCAATCTAGGTAAAGTACCTTGCTCAAGGGTACAGCAGCAGTGTCCCCCACCTGGGATTGAACCCACGACCCTCCAGTCAATAGACCAGAGCCCTAACCACTACTCCACACTGCTGCCCTAATAATTATCCAGGGGTAGTCCAGCACCCAAGCAGATTATCTTGCCAATGCTAATAATTCAGTTTTTCTACAATATTGATTTCGAAATGATGTCTCTTCTTGATTGGCCATGTTTTGTTCCTTGACTTACAAATATAATTTTATAGTTATTAATAATCTCTTCAATTAAAAGCAATTCAGCTGTAGCAGCATGGCAGTTCTTGAAAGACGGACCAAGAAAAAACTGCCCGGATAGGGCAAATAAATAGGGCACTACAACAACACGGAGCGCCTTGAAAATCTGATTTTGTAGTTTAGATCTGTGTTCAACAATTATTTATGTATATGTTGTATGTTAGTATGTTGTCCTACTGTATGCATAAGTAGGTAATTAGGAGTTTATTATTATTAATTAGTCATTTAGCAGACGCTTTTATCTAAAGCGACTTACAGAGACTAGCGGATGAACTATGCCTCAACAACTGCTGCAGAGTCCCTTACAATAGAACCTAAGCTTTACATCTCACAGTTAATTCCATAGTCTGTGTACCACAAAGAATTCAATACAATTTTCTTTATTACATTTCTAGACCATGACCTGCTAATAAACATTTTCCATCTTTCACATACTGCATTTGAAAATGACAGCTGTTCTTAGCGAGCAGATATTCAGTTTTGTTCTTTCTTCCTTTTTTAAGGTGGAACAGATGCAGTACAAAGATGCCCGTATCAAACTGATGAGCGAGATTCTCAATGGCATCAAGGTCTTAAAGCTGTATGCCTGGGAGAATTCGTTTAAGGAGAAGGTCCTGCAGATCCGAGAGAACGAGCTGAAAGTGCTGAGGAAATCTGCCTATCTCGGGGCCGTGTCTATCTTCGCTTGGACCAGCGCCCCATTCCTGGTACCTTCTCACTTAGGGATACAATAGGGCTTAGGGCTTTGCCTGTCAAGTAGAAGCATTCAATTATTTTTTTATATTTAAGAAGGTCGTTATAATTACTACAATATCATCCACGTAGTTGTTTTCAATAATCCAGAAAGTATACATTGTGAGTCTTTAATTCATTCCTACTTTTTTTAATAAACACCTCTTCATTTTACAAAACTAGAACCAAACAAGTTAGCTGTATTTATTCAAGTTCTTTTAAGTGCTCACACGTGTTTTGTTTACATGATTTTATTCTCCGTTTATAAATTAGGTTTATTAAAGAATGGAGTAAATGCTTTGAAAATATGGCCCACAGACCCCAATTAACAGTAATCAAGATCATCCATAATTATTAAACACTCAATAGTGTGGAATATAGAAATACTAAAAGAAACATAATACATTCAATGACTATTTTGACTAGAAGTGTTTTTCTTCAAATTTATTAAGTTTCTTTTAACATTAATCAATGACTTTCTCTTGTGCTAATCATGGTTGGCAGCTGTTGTGCACTTTAAATTCAATTTTAAAATTAATTCACCTGAAAACCCTGCCAAATGCATTTGACATTCATTAATATTGATTTATTTTTAGGTTGCCTTGACAACATTTGCTGTGTACGTCACAGTGGATGAAAAAAACATACTCGACGCCAAGAAGGCCTTTGTCTCCTTGTCATTGTTCAACATCCTGAGGTTCCCTTTGAACATGCTTCCTCAGGTCATCAGCAGTCTTGTGCAGGTAATCTGAACAGCTTTCAGGATTTGAAAGAACTGTTGTCATTTGGTCTGTTGAGTACCAATAAACATAAGCCCAATAGTCCACTCCACGGTATTGCTAGTTTTCTAACTGGAAGTCAGTCATTTGGTGGAATAATTGTATTTGTTGCAAAAAGGATACACTGCCATTTACTTATCAGAGGAACTAAACAAACTACAGACAATTTGGGACAAACATTTGTACTGATCTCGTACCATGGAACTGCAGTGTTGGTTGTCATACCATTCTACCAAAGGATCCCACTAGTGTAGCTGCCATAATGTCACTGTTGTCTCTTCATACAGTGTGCCATTGTAGTGCCACTGTCTTGGAAGCTCAGTTGGTCACTTGTTTTCATAGATTTTTCTTTTGAAAATTTGAAACAAATGTTCTAGTTACATTTTTTTTTGTTAATTTGTCTTTTTCTGTTGAAATAGTTTTTTTTTCTCACAAGAGAACACAGTTTGTGCAAAACAACAAACATCTTATCTCTCATAAGCAAACATCATTCTCACAAACCTGACCCAGTTGGGACCCTATTAGCTATAATGCAGGAAGTGAAAATGCATGTGGAAGGAAAAATGTGGATTCTTGTCAAAGTGAAAATTAAATGTGTTTCTTTTCACGGTCTGTTTCTGTGAATTAAACTGTTGTTAAAGAAGCCAGCTTGCACAGTTTCTTGAATATCAAACTATAGTTGTCAGGACCCATTCTCATAAAACATTTAAGACACCAGCACAGATTTCATGAACCGCTGTGATCATCTGCAACACTGTGAGGGAAATAACCACAGCATTAACACCATGCCCACTTGTGCTGAATATCAAATGCAATATCTCTCCAAAGGTCTAGCTGCAACCAAGCCATGTGACCTACAGCACAGGAAGTGTACAGTTATGGCATTCATTTTTGCATCACCTAGGATTGAGACATAATAAAAAATATATAACGATATTAACATAATTTAGATATTTTTTATTCAACATCATATAATCACAGAAACTACAAAATGGTATTGCAAATACTATATCTACCGGAAGCCATAATAGTAGTACAGTATTTCATGTTTTTTGTTAAGCATATGGAAAACTATGAAGCGGTATGTAATTCAATATGTTAATGTAATATTATCCATCAGGTTCTTTTGATTCAACTTTATGAAGAAAAATTAGTTAATTATATAAGTTGATGCAATTTTTGGCCATAGCTGTAGCGTTGCATTTCTAATTCTGCAATGTCAGTTTCATTGTTAACTTCAATGGTTTCTAATTGCACAGTGAACAGGATACTACATACGACGAGAGCTTTATAATTTGCTTTCAGGTTACTAAGCCTACATTAATAAGAATTACACTTGAGCTGTTGCAGTGAGAGGGAATCTTGTAAATCAAAGCCATACAATACAATGCAATTGCTTCAGTGAGTCTTCCCTCCTTGTCTGTGGAACATATCCCTTCATCATGTTATGGCAGAGTAGACAAGTACTGCTAATCAGAAGGGCAGTGGCCCAGGGGTTGCCATAAGGGCATGTGCAATTGGCAATTTATTTCCACACCAAGAGAAAATGATTCAAATGTTTAAAAAAATAACCATCATTTCTCTTTTGCTTCAGGCTAGCGTCTCCCTGAAGCGCATTCAGAGTTTCCTGAGTCACGATGAGTTGGACCCTGACAGTGTTGATAAAAAAAACATAGCCTCAGGTAGACACTTATTCAATTCATTCAATTTGTTTGATTTTAGTTCCCGTAACTATTTTATTTCTATAGTTAAGTATACTTTTATTGCCAAGAGACCTGTTGGGCTAGCCCAAACTGGTTTGGGATATCTGTTTCTGTTGAATCACTCTGATACGACATAAGTTAAAGAGTAATTGCTTTTTTTTTCCTTACTATTTTATAGTAGTAGTTCCAATATTGAGTTTTATATTTTTTCTCTAAATCTGCCTTAACGTGGCTTTGAGCTGAAGGTCAGGGACTGAACAGCCTTCCATTCAAATGACAATTTATGTGACCTTTCAACTCTACCAACCCCACTCTCATTCTATATAAAAGTACATTTTTTAACAATACTATTATCCTATACATTACAAGCATGGTTGTCTATCAAAAAAATATATAAAATACAGTTTGGTTATTAATACAGTAGAGAATTAAATGGAGGGAGAGAGGGAGAGTAGACTTTGTTGAGCCTTTTTCTATGGGACACACTGCGGAGTAAAGGGGGTGGCCGAGTGGAAAGGTCACATTGTCACTTGATTTTATTGGAACAAGGAAGGCTCTTCAGTGGCACCACTCCAGCTCAAACCAGCTCAAAACCAGATCAAGGCAGATTTTGAGAAAGCTTCTTAGATACATGCTTTTGCTGTATACCATGGGCATTATGTTTCAATAATTGATTTAGTAAATACCAAGGAAAAGTATGTGGCGTCATTTTGCCTATCAGTTACTGACAAGTGTATCGATAAAGTGACCTGTTCACACACTGATAAGTACTGTATGGAATTCTTGCTTAATATAAGGGATAGGTTAAGTTCAGGATATCTGTTTGGTGTTGTTTTTTATTTCACTTATGAGACATCATGTAAACATTGAATGCTTTTTAAAAAGTTTTTTGTTTGATCATTATGATTTGCACTTGTGTAACTTTAACGGACAAACATACTCTTGCCAGCTCCCAGTAGTACACACAACATGTGTGCACGCTTAGGGGTATTGTTTGATGTGAAGCCAACTGCTGTTAAACAGCCTTATTTAAACATCCTGGAGTTTGTTACTGCTCTTATAAATGGCACTCCTCCCAAAGTGAATTGGTTGTCAAGTGAATCAGGCAGAGTAGTTCTGACCGTTCCATGCCGTGCTTGTATGGTGACATATCTGTTGGAACACTTGTTGCCCATTTTATAATAGTTACTTTTTCTGCAGTTGATTTTTAAACACAGACATGCTGTATATACCTGAACAGGTTCTGAAAGTCATGTTCCCCTCTGTTTTCCAGGCTGTGTCGTCACTGTAGTGAATGGAAAATTCAGTTGGGCAAAGTCCGACCCTGCAACTCTCCACAGGTGGGTGTGTGCAGCACCTGGCTGTTAATCTTGATATCCAGCCATAATGGTTAGTAATGCTTAGCCAATTAGGTCATTCAAACTCAAGTGGACCAAAGGAGTTTTGCTTGTTACATCAATAATTTGCATCAGTGGGGGCTCCCGAGTGGTGCATTCCGGTAAAGGCACTCCACCCGGAGTGCAGGATGTGCCCTATAGGTTGGAGATCGCTGGTTCAAATCCAAGCTATACCACTGTCGACCGTGGACAGGAGTTTCCAGGGGGTGGCGCACAATTGGCCAAGCGCTGCCCGGGCGGGGTAGGGGTTAGGTTGGCTGGGAAGTCCTTGGCTCACTGCACACCAGCGACCCCTGTGGCTGGCCAGGCGTCTGCAGGCCGGCCTGTACGCAATTCAGAACTGTGATGCACGACGGGCTTGCAGAGGGAAAAAATGTGCACTGCTGACGGCACTTGTTTGGAGGAAAATAAATAAAAATAATAGTTCAAAAAAAGTAATTTTCATCAATTCATATTTTCAACATGCTTCCAAATTTGTAAACTTGGTTGCTTTTCTACAGGAGAGTCCGCCTCTAACCAACACGTCATCAGCAAGCGCATAAAGGCTCTGTGCATTATTATCTCATGTCGCTTCTTTTGTTTCGGCCACTCAGTCAAGCGCTGGGAAGCAGAAAGCTGAGCGGCCGAAACGGGAGTCGACCGCTTAGAGCCTGGAGGAAGGGCTATCCTCAGCCACGGTTTCCCTGAGGTTTCCCCCTAAAAAATAAATAATATGTGAGTAGGGGTTTTTCCTTACCTAAGTGATGAGCGGTTCAGTATTTAGTTCTGCGGGTGCGGGTGCGGGGTGCGGGTGGGGCTGGAGAGGCTGGGCTCTTTCCCCCGGGGTGCGTTAATCATTATTATTTTTCATTCATGGTTTGGTGGCCTCGTCTTTTGAGGGGGGGGGGGGGCTCATAGCCACTTCCTAGCTGCGACACTGGGATGCATGTAACCGTTCATATTTTTCCAGCCGGCCTTATGCAGTTAGCCTTTGCTCACCCGCGGAAGAGGCCTCCTGCCAAATTTATTATTCACTCGGGCCGTGAGCGATTTAGCGCCCTACATTTTTACATGAGCATATACAGAAGGTAAAGAGTTGTACGTCCCATAGGCTTGGTTTACATGCAAAAATGAAAATAGTTTGGTACTACCTTTCGGGCAATTTGAGTTTACATGTAGTTTTCTTTTAGGGCAGTGTTCCCCACTAAAATTTTGTGGAGAGCACATAAGTAACTCTACGATCATTGGCGGGCCACATATAAATATTATAACCCCCTAATCCCCAAACATTAAAAACGGAATATGTTTTTAACTTACCCTTATGTGTTGGAACTTCGGAAACAAGTGAACTTGCTTGTTCTGATAACGTGGCTCGTAAGATGTGTCTGCGGTGCGCAGGAAATGCTGCAGGCGGTCGTGTTGCAACTGTTACGCTGCTTGTTCTTTGAGTTCATTGCCATAAACCTGGCTTTGCACACATATGTGCTACCAAACAAGGACAGTCCCTTAAAAGCACAGGATACCAATGTGGGATATTTTTCTTGGGGTACTTTAAACCACAATTCAGGCACGGAGCATGTCGAATGTATCGCTTGCATGTCAAAGTCAGCCTGAAGTTCCAAAAGTTCAGAATCTGACTTGGCAGTTACCGCCCCCATTTGTGTGAGTTCAGTAGAGGTGGCTCTCACAGGCATGACAAAATGATTTTGCAAAAAATTGAACAACACCTTCCTATTGCAAAAGTCACTAAATCGAGCCTCAAACCTCTCCCTCAGTTGGTCAGTCATGTAGGTCACAAATATGTCAGGTCTGTAGTGATCCTTTAGCTCAGGTCTGTCGGTGGTGATGCACGCAAGTTTTGGGAAATGCAAGTCGCTTGCATTTTGCAAGTCGCTGATCAGAAGCCCCACTTTGCTTTGGAAGGAAAGCACAGACTGAAGCATGTCACTCACCATCTGTCACTTGCCTTGCAGGGAGAGATTCAGGGTGTTTAAATGTCCAGTCATACAGTGCCGAGAAAACGTTTGTGAACCCCAATGATAATTATGGAAATTCCATAGTTTTACCATGATAGCCTTCTTGAATCAATGATAGCTTTTCTTAAATATCCAATAGGGTTTATATTAACCAATTCCATGTCTTTTGAAACAAAATGATGTATGAATTAGACAAACAATGAGTAATTAAGATTCAGGGTATGTGAAAAAGTAAGTGAACCCCTGGTTTTATCAGCTCAATTAAGGGGATAATTAGAATCAGGTGTTTAAATAATTAGGTAGATCTTCAGGGGTGAGTTTGGGAGGCCCCACCCTATATAAAGATCAGAAACTTTGTGAGTTTGGTCTTCACCATACAGGTGTGTGGAAACACGTCATGTCATGATTTAAAAAAATCTATGAGGACCTCAGAAAAACAGTTATTGATGCTCATCAGTCTAGAAAGGGTTACAAAACCTTTCTAAGGATTTGGGGCTCCAACAATCCACTGTCAGACAGATAGTCTACAAATGGAAAAAGTTCAAGACCACAGTCACTCAACCCAGGAGCGGTCGTCCTACCAAAATCTCTCCAAGAACAAACGGGAAAATCATCAAGGAAGTCACAAAGAACCCCAGAGTAACATCCAAGGATCTGCAGGCCACTCTCATCTTGGCTAATGTGAGTGTTCATGACTCAACTATCAGAAAAAGACTGAACAAGAATGGTGTTCATGGAAGGATAGTCAGGAGGAAACCACTGCTCTCTAAAAAGAACATTGCTGCCCATCTGAAGTACGCCAAAGAGCACATAGATGATCCACAAGACTTCTGGAACAATGTTCTCTGGACAGACGAGTCAAAGGTAGAATTTTTTGGCCTCAATGAGAAACGTTATGTTTGGCGAAAACCAAACACTGCTTTTGAACAGAAGAACCTCATCCCAACCGTCAAGCATGGTGGTGGGAGTGTGATGGTTTGGGGCTGCTTTGCTGCCTCAGGACCTGGACGGCTTGCCATCATTGACACAACCATGAATTCTGCATTGTATCAGAAGATTCTAGAGGAGAATGTCAGGCCATCCATCCGTGAGCTGAAGCAGAACCGAAAGTGGGTCGTGCAGCAAGACAATGATCCTAAACATACAAGCAGATCTACAAAAGAATGGCTGCAGAAGAAGAAATTCTGCGTTTTAGAATGGCCTAGTCAAAGTCCGGACCTAAACCCCATTGAAATGTTGTGGCAGGACCTGAAGCGAGCTGTCCATGCAAGGAAGCCCTCAAATGTCACCGAGTTGAAGCAGTTCTGTAAGGAGGAATGGGCCAAAATTCCTCAAAACTGATGTGAGAGACTGACCAACAGTTACATGAAACGCTTAGTTGAAGTCATTGCTGCTCAAAGAGGTGCCACCAGTTACTGAATCTAAAGGTTCACATACTTTTTCACACATGGATATTGAATGTTGAATCATTTGTGGATAAATAAATGTTGAAAAAGTATCATGTTTTTGTGTCATTTGTTTAATCAGGTTATCTTTATCTATTATTAGGACTTAGATTAAGATATAATAACATTTTAGGTTTAAAATATGTGAAATATGTGAAAATCCTAAGGGGTTCACAAACTTATTCTCGGCACTGTATCTGTGAGAAAGGCATGTTTTAATATTCAGTCAGGGTCAGAAAACCTTGCTTAGTTTTTGCCTTGCTCGATTACAAATTGCTGAATTACTGGAAGCAAAGACAAAAAATACTCTGCATCATAGTGACTGAGAAACTTGTGGAAGATGCAGTGATTTAAGGCTTGTGCACGCAGGTAGTTTACTGTTTTTACAACAAGATCCATGACCTGAGACAGTTCTCTTTCTTGTATCTTTGCAACCAGAGCCTCCTGGTGAATTATGCAATGATATGAAACAGATTTTCCAACACCTTTGGCACTTCTGAGCAGTGACACAGGACCATTTTCACATCAAGCTTCTCGCAGTGTAAATTATGATGATCAAAAAAAATGTTGAACTTCTCACATACATCTCGCCCCCGAGTGTGGCCTTCAAGAGGCAGTAAACAGAGAATCTCCTCTCGAAACACACCATCTACCTGTTTAGGAAAACACACCCATACAAGTAGCTGTGCAATATTTTGGACAATATTTTGCAATATTTTCTTCCTGTGCTATACTGAAGCAAAGCGGCGCGTTCAAGTCAGTTATCAGCTGTTCAAATACATCAGAACCAAGAGCCTTTTATCGCCTTGCAGCTGTTGTGTCCCATAGTTGCAGGAAACTGATCTTTTTCAGTATTTTGTCTTTGTTTGGAAAGTTAGCGTAAAGAATTTTAGCAGATTCAATTAAGCACTCCTTTACAATTTCCGCGTCACTCAAAGCCTTCTTATGTTTAATTAAAATCCCTATATATAATCGAAAAGACACTTCAGAAACTACAGATTCTTGCTCAGTTGCTAATAACTGCTCCTAGTAATCTCATCTTCCCAGAGAGAGTTACATTTTCTGTTGTCTTTCTTAAGAGCATTTTTTTTTTTAGTCATCACATGTTTAGGCCTTACTTGTGTCGATTGAATTTAAAGAGGACGAACCGTCTTCAGAAAGAGCTGGGGACTCACATGTTGTGCTTTGACTGGGAGCAGTCTCGGTGGCTTCAGTCAAAAGCTGTGCATCCTCAGTTTCATCTATCGCTTATTTTTTTACTAATTAAAAAATGCTCAATTGTTTACGGCAATAGCTGTCTTATTTCAAACTACACTAGATCCAACGGTAGTTCTGTAATGCGAGAACTGATGCAGCTGTGTTGAGCAACAACCAAGAAAAGTAAGCTGATGATTTTGATTTTTTGATTGGCTGAATTACTAAAAAGTAGGCTGGTAAACCGATTAAAGTGACAGTGGAGCTGGTGAAAAGGGAATAAAAAAAGTTATATAAATAGTAAAGATGTACAAAATGCAGAGTACGGGTGGTTCGGAGGCAGCTAGGGGGCCACTCATGGGGTCTCCGACGGACACTTTTGGGGAGAGTAATTCTACTTCAAAATTCAACTGACCAAATTAATATTGACACATGGGAGGGTATATTTACATGTTTCTGTCAATTTCTGCAACCAAAATATGCTGCAACTAGCATAAAGTATTTTATAACAATACTGTATTTTGTGCTTGCATCATTGTGTAAGTGGATAACATTCTTGTCATGGCTTTTGTTGCGTTGTGTTTCACAGTATCAACCTAATGGTGCCTCATGGGTCTCTGCTGGCTGTGGTGGGGCATGTGGGCTGTGGGAAGTCCTCTCTGGTCTCTGCTCTCCTGGGGGAAATGGAGAAGCTGGAAGGGGAGATTTCAATCAGGGTGAGTTATCCTGCATTCAAACCAGCAAGGGTCGGAATGCACACCCTTGTATAAAACATGTTTACAATGCTCTAATTTCCTGTGATGAAACTCCTATCAACATGATCAATAACATGATGCAACAGTCACATTATAACATGCCACAGGGAATCATGTCTAGCAGTGTTTTGATGCTTCATTAAACATAATGTTTGGATGGTTTTTGCTTTGGATTACCTGGAAAATGAGTCAACAGAGGTGACCTCACACTCAAGCACAATTTAGCTCTTTGTGCCTCAGGTGTGCTGTGAATCGAAATAATCATTTCCTTTCGTTACTTCAAATTCCTGTCTAAAAGCACAATAGTTGTAGGGCAAATAATACTGTACTTTCACAACTGTACTTTCACTCTATGACACATATATGTTGTATAATACACTGTATATAATGAAATGGTCATGGATAGGTAAGTATTAATATTAAGGATATAAAAGTTTAACTGAAAATAAATGTCAGTGAATTTCATAATTTATTAATTGTAGATCAATGTGTGTTATAATTCATTTAGAATTTGAAATAAAAAAATCAAATCAGCTTTTTATTTTTTGTATTCATATGAGCCTCGTTGCTATAGTATTAAAACGATGTACTGAATGGTTTTATGTCCATGTTAAATTATTTGCAAAATGGGGGATACATTTTTAGCCTCTTTGAGGAAGAATTTATAGACTAGGCTACACTTCGGGGTACAACAGGATAAATAAAGTTGAAATAAACCATCAAAAAAAGTTTCCGTGTTGCAAAATAACCCTAACTTGATATGGAGTTTACATACATCTTTTTAAAGAAACTGTCTTATCAATATTAAAGTACAGTACAGAATGTATTAAACCTGCATTCACTCTGAAAAACTGTGCAAAAATATATTAACAATTAATCTGAGTATGAATTTCAGTTTCACCCACTGTATCCCATTACTGTTGCTATAACAACCACTCAAGGGACAAACTGAAAAACATATTTTTAAAGTTCAGGTTATTTATATTTAACATAAAAAACATTTTTTATTTTGTATTAATTTTTTCAGGGTTCAGTGGCCTACGTGTCCCAGCAGGCCTGGATTCAGAATGCCACTCTGAGAGACAACATTCTGTTCGGCAAGCCTTACAACGCAGAGAAGTACAGCAGTATCCTGGAAGCCTGCGCCCTCCTCACAGACCTGGAGGTGCTACCAGGGGGGGACCAGACTGAAATAGGAGAGAAGGTAAGACCTGTGCAATCAGGGAAGCAGTGCTCTCTACGTCGCACCGTTTTATCTAGACAGCCACTTACGAGAAGACTTGGTATGGACATTCCTTGGCAAATGTTTTACTTCAGCAGTAGAACACTGATCAGGGTACTGTGAAACTACCGTAAGGCCTTATTAATGATCAAACTACACCATAATTACAATGTAGTAGCACAGTAATTACATATTAAATAGACCTTGTTTTGTATATACAATGCAACAGCATAAGTTTCAGTAAATACCTCCCAATAATTGTGTTAGTAAGATTGTTTTTGTGTGCAATTGTTTCTGTCGTACATTAAGATATTATTGCTTGTATATTGTAGCTGTAAATTCACATGGTGTGTGCGGTTTGTATTCTCATCAGGGTATTAACCTATCCGGGGGTCAGAAGCAACGTGTCAGCATTGCCAGGTCTCTCTACAGTGAAGCAGATGTCTATTTGCTCGATGACCCTCTGTCTGCAGTGGATGCACATGTAGCAAAACATATCTTTGATAAAGTCATTGGTCCGGAGGGGTTACTTAAAGACAAAGTAAGTGCTCAAAAAATCTTCATTAGATTAGTTAATGAGGTTCTCAAAGACATTGCTATCTTCATACAGGGTTTCCAGATTATTACTGTTACAGTGTTTTACCAGCAAATACATCTGTACACATGTAGAGCCACCCAAAATATATTTACAATGTAAATGCATCACTTGCGTAAAACGTGCAAGTCTCGTTTATGCTACCCAAAAGAGTACACTATATAGAATACTATTACACTAGTGTAGCACACGCTTGGTATTTAATGCAGAACTTGGTATATCATTTCTTAGTGTGGAACACTAATATCTGTAATAGTGCGCACCTTTTCCAGTGAACAGCATGGTATTTGTTATACACAAATGTTAAGCTTTGGAGACTGGACTGGCTTTGGCTTGTTCAGGTTAGTTTTCAGTGCTGGTCACTGGCTGCTGTGTACTTGACTTTCTTCCTCTTCATTTTAAACAGACTCGAATCCTGGTGACACACGGCATCACCTTCCTGCCGCAGGTAGACAACATTGTGGTGTTAGTGGGTGGGAGTGTGTCCGAGATGGGGTCCTACCAGGAGCTGCTGACACAAAATGGTGCCTTTGCAGAATTCCTCCGAAATTACGCACTCGAGGACATTGTTGAGGAAGACGAGGCTACAGGTACATCCCTTGTTTCTTATTTTTGTTTTTTAAATTTTTTTAATATTTTAATATTAAACATTTTTAGGGGTTTCATTAGTTAAATGACCTATATTGTTTTTATCTCATGCACCTTATGAAAATGAACACACTTTTCTGTACAAAACAGCGATTTCTTGTTTGGCTTTAGCATATTCTACAAGCTTTGAAGGACTTTGGTTTCCATCTTATGAGATCAATAGCCCTTTTTTGCACAGCATGATTCATAAGTTGCGCAACATTGTCAGAGCATTTTTAAAACTGCAGGGTACATGGAGGATGATATACAAATGAAACTGTCTGGCAGTTTCTGATGCTGTTTGGTCTCGGTGCTGTTCAGGTATAAAGAGGCTGGATGCCTACAGTTCCTACAGTTCCTCAGTATTCACAGCCTCTACTGTATGCATTCTGAATCAGTCTGTATAATTCAATAATTTTACTAATGTGCTGTAGATTTTTCAATTGATCTAACTACTGCAGATTTCAAGACAAAAAGCTCACAATGCATAAGACAGCCCTATTTATTAAATGTTTTAATGTATTTTTATTTATGATAAAAACGCTGGCATTTTGATATCCCATTGTTTTAGATCAATTGAATTATTATATACAATCAGTAATAAAGGACACCCACCACCTCACAAACTGATACTGTAGAAAAGTTATAAAACAATAAATACATTATTGGTCACCAGATGATGCTTTACACAAAATACTATTAGTTTCCCTTTAATCTAAGAGAATAAACAAATAGTATAAAAAATATAGAGCCCAGTATTCAATTTAGAGTGGCAGTTCCACTCTTAAGGAAACCACATTTTGTGGACTGCCGTCTTTTATAAGTCTCAAACCCCCCCCCCCCAAATCCTATGAATGTGTTCTCAAACTCTGTTTCTCAAAATATACTATTGTCAGAATGCTGATTCCTCACTAACATGTCATAACATGCACTGGGAACACCCTTTCTTCCAATCCCAAGTTTATCTGTCTCTTGTATGCCAGCTCTTTATATACTTTTCATTTAACTTGCTTTCTCTCCAATGCTGTGCTCTGTCGGTCCAGAAGCTATAGGTAAGTTGTCTGTCTTTTTGGAGTTAATGAGGAAAGGTGGTTAATTTTCTTTTTTTATTGCCATGATAAACCCTAGGCTGTTAGTAGATATTTCTGCTGCACATATTCTAAAGCTTGCCTCCCTGGTTTCATTACAGTGACTGTGTTCAAGTTCTCTGTGGCTGAACTACTCTTGCGAGCGAGAGCTTGCTGGTTCAGATCTTGGTGGTGGAGAGTTGTTAATCAGGGAGTGCTGCATTGGCCTTTGCATTCCTGCAGGTTAGGAAGGCAAAGTGTCTGGGCATGGTGACCCCTAGGGGTCAGAAAGCATATGACTTCAGGCAAAGTAATTTGCTACAATTCAAGTCGTGGAAAAAGGAGTGTGAAAGGCTTGTAGTTTTCCATTCATGTGTTAGTTTTTAGCATTTACAGTCGTGTGCAAATGTATAACACCACCTCAGGGTTAGTCATTCATATAATTTATATGCCTACCTGCATGAAAACCTCTGGGTGTAACAATTTCAACTTTCCGGCAGTAATCTGTGATATAGAAACAATAGGCACTCAATAGGTGAAAATGTTAGACCACTTTCATATATTCTTCAAAGCCACTGTGTAAATTAGGTTGTGCCGGTAGCTGAATGTTGGCTCTTATAACTTTATTCACCTAGACATCTTGATGTCACTGCAAAGATCCTGGTGTCCCCAAACTAACCTCTATCCAGTCTCCCTGTCGGTACATCTCATCCTCAATGGCCAACAGTTGTGCTCTCAACCACAACAATGTGTGAACCAAGATTGTGTGAAAAGTTCCCTTAATAAGTGTTCTGAAAGCTTTATAATCTGAAACAGTTTCTATACAGTATGCAAGGCGATGCAGGATGCAAACCACATTAAACTGAGCCTCTTTGCACCCTTGTTCAGCATGAAGATCTGCACACTGCTAAATGCTCACTGCAGATTTAATCTGACTTGCTTGCAGAGCTGGAGGAAGAAGAGGATTTCCTCAACGACACCTTGAGTAACCACATCGACATGGTAGACAACGAGCCAGTAGCGAACGAAGCTCGCAAGCAGTTCATTCGGTGAGGACAGTGGTTTACACTTTCTCAAAGTGAAAACAGACTTTGTGAAATAATATACAGCAGCTTCACTCCAAGGTGCACAATCAAACAATTCTAAAGCAGAAATCATCTTGTTAAGGAACAACGTTATGCAGCCCATTGAATTCCTAAAAGCTCTCTGGTGCACTCTGCTGGAAAAAGAAAGTATTGGTTTTACACTTAAGGTTGCAACGCACGATACCCGCGGTGTGCTGTGAGGTGCCTCGAGGTATTTCAAGTTTATTGTGGCACCGTGGAACCTACAGTATGCATAAAAACATTTTTTATGATGTTTTAATCTTTCCTAGGGTTATGATATCCTAGGGTTATGAAATAGCAGAAGGAGTCTCCAGAGATGAAAGGCTATGGCTTCACATAGATTGAAAGACAACTGCTAGTAAGAAGTGCACAGTAGTAGCAGTGAATGTACCTGAATGGTAGTTGTAGACAGCAATAGGGAGCAAAAAGGCTTTTTGCAGAATTCTTTAATACTTTGAAGGTTTTTTTTCTTTCCTTTTTTGCTTGTCATTGTTTGTAACTTTCTTTTTCATGTTTGCTTTCTACAATTTCTCAGGCAAATTAGTGTCATTTCAGCGGACCTGGAGAACCCCAAAAAAATGTCAACACGAAAGAGAAAATGCAGCGAAAGGAAAGCACCTGACCACCCACCTGACAAGAAATCATCCGTTCAGAAACTCATTCACGTAGAGACCGCAGAGACTGGGAGAGTAAGTGAGGCAGAGCACCCTCTGTGGGATGCGCAGTTTATTGCAAATTACATTTTATTGATTTGCATGAGTTGTGTTAATAGGTTATACTTCTATGAATGTACAACAAGCTGTATTTTATTCATTTTGTTAAGTTAACCAGTTAAAGTAATTCAGATAGTCATACTTTTTACATTATTTGTCTGATATCCTACTGCACATCAATAAATATGGAACCTCATTTTTATCAGCTATCTAAAATACATGATTAAAGTATTGCACAGATATAATAGAATCTGCAGGTGCCGTATAAACTGGGAGCTGAGGGCGGTAGGAGTGCCACACAGTACAGATTAAGACCCCACAGATTTAAAACTCTACAAGCACACCTACAGACGAACCTCTTTTGTGTTTAAGACACCAGTCTTCGGTTCGGACCCACCCTCCGCCCTATTACATTAAAACATATGTTAAAATGAAAGTTAAAATGTAAGACTGAACTGCTCTGTTTCTGTTGTGAATGACAAATCACTGGATATCCTCCTCTTTCCACCCTAGGTGAAACTGCAGGTGTTTTGGGAGTACATGAAAGCAGTGGGCCCTGTTTTGTGCTTGTTCATATGTTTTCTGTACTGCTGTCAGAATGCAGCTGCTACAGGGGCCAACGTATGGCTCAGTGAGTGGACGAACGACGCTGTTGTTAACGGAACTCAAACAGAAACAAGCATGAGGCTTGGAGTGTACGCAGCACTGGGCCTAAGTCAAGGTAGGAATCACTTGTAAGGGAAAAACGTATCTGTTGCTTTTGTTAATTGTTTAGATATGCAAGTCATATTGCATTAGTTTATTACTGATAAAAAGCGTTCTATTTGAACTCATGTTTTCCCAGCCATTCTACTCTTTTAACATTAAGTTACTACCATGGGATAACTTATTAAATACATGACAATTTAGTGCATTAGATTCATTTACAGGTCTGCTGTTTTGAATACTACTAGAGTGCTCTGCAGTTTTTGTTGTTGTAATTTGCTTTTTACACTTTCAAGTGGCAAGTTGCTCTTCACCACAGTCTTCAGATTTCAAATAAAATGAAATATATATAAATATCATTTTTTTGTTGGAAAAGAGAGCAGTGTTTTGTACCCTCAGAAGTATTTATATTGATGCATTTTTGTGGCACAGCTTAAATTATAAAAGCTGTATATTTCCTCATTTTCCTTTTAAAAAACGTGGCCTGTATTATCATTACCTTTACTTAATTTCCAGGTTTGTTCTGGGAGAGCATCTATCCCTTTGAATCTCTCCACTAGTAAATGAGATTATTAAACTCAATCTCTGATTCCATGGTGAAACATTTCAAATAAATGAAAAAAAAGTCCCCAACAGGCTCACATGGTAAAAACATGGCAGTCAGGGGAGCGCAAGTTCACGTCCCAGCTGAGCCAAGTTGCTGGTCTGCGCTGGGGATTCCACAAGGAGTGTCTCATTGGCTCTGGCACTCCTGTGTGCTAGGGAGGCCAAATCAGCAGCAACTCACTGAGCTACAGTGCCCCCTATCTGCCAGTTGCTCAGTGACCTCGAGCAGACAGACTGGGGTGTCATTGAAGTGGGTGCTTTTTTTTACAGCTACTACAGACAGTATTACCCTCTCCCTTATAAAATGCTGTGATATACCATGGTACAGTAATAACAAAAAGTATTGCATGCATGTACAAACAACAATTCATCAAGGAAAAGTAATATTCAGAATGTAAATGTATCACGGTAAACTTCAGTGCGAATGTTGCCAGTGGCTTTTTTTATTGTTGTTTTGTTTTTCGAAACAGGCGTCCTGGTAATGATTTCGTCCTTTACTCTGGCACTGGGTGGCATTGGCGCTGCCAGAACGCTCCACTCAGGCCTGCTGGAGAATAAGTTCTGCACGCCACAGGCTTTCTTTGACACCACCCCCTTAGGCCGCATAATCAATCGCTTCTCCAAGGACATTTACGTGATTGATGAGGTCATCCCGCCCACCATCCTCATGTTCTTGTCGACATTTTTTAGCTCTGCTACCACCATGATTGTAATCATTGCCAGCACCCCTCTCTTTGCTGTGGTCATTGTGCCCCTGGCAATTGCATACTTCTTTGTGCAGGTATTGTTAACTCTTTAACACAAACAAATGCAAAAAAAAAAAAAGTATACATTCATTAACTTAAAGGTGCCCTATCGTATAATTTGTACAAAGTAGGTTTGTACTGTCTCCTTACCTTTTTATGATGTGTGTAATCGTTCTGAGTGGTTTTTATTGGAGTTGTCTGTGTCAAGGTGTTTTGACTGAGTTCAGGAGCTGCTCTTTACATCCTGCCATAGACATATGTAATGTGTGTGTATATGGAGAGAGAGAGAGAGAGAGAGAGAGAGAGAGAGAGAGAGAGAGAGAGAGAGAGAGAGAGAGAGAGAGAGAGAGAGAGAGAGAGAGAGAGAGAGAGAGAGAGAGAGAGAGGTAGGTAGGTAGGTAGGTAGGTAGGTAGGTATAGTGCTTGCACCATCTAGTGCATTGCAGTGTATTGCCAGTCAAACGAAACGTGTTTGCAGGCTCTGACGTCTATAAAGATGCTTTGGCTGATCTGCACTGTGCTACATATATCTGTGTTACTCGAACTGAAGAGCAGATCCTGAGTCCAGGTGAAAGCAACCCTAATGCTTCTAGTCAAAACGTTTATCATTGAAAACAACACAATATTTAGGAACCAAGAAGAACCACTGCGAAGAATGCAAATGTCAAAAAGGGAAGGAAGAGGAAAACAAGTCAATTTTTTATAGAAAAAAAAAGTCTAGAAATGTTTCATACATTGAAATCAGATTACATTTTTTAAAAATAGTTTATGAGTTAAATCTCCAAGAATATATTAAACCCATCACCATCACTATGAGAATGGAGAAACCAATTGTGTTTTAAATCCCCTTGACGGTAGGGCACCTTTAAGTAAGAGTCTTCCAGGTTCAATGTGTTCGAGACACTGCTCTTCTCTATATCTGGCTGTCATGTACTCCCATTTTCACAGTCTCTCTAGCTGCAAATCACTTTACTCTTTCTCCTCCCCACGCTGCACTGCTTAATGTTATCTGCAAAACTCTTTGAAAGGACGACTCAGTAATACACAGTATAGGGTTTGAAAGAAGGTTTCTGTACCTGGAAAAACAAGCACTGGATCTAATTTATTGCATTACCATGGCTCTGTATTGGTACTGGAATACTTGTATCAGGACTGCTCAGCGATATTTGTTCCTTTCATGAAAATGCTGTGGATTGCTGCTGGTTCCACCTTGAGTTTCTTCATGGCAATAACCATGTATCATCCATTGCAAAACGTGTTCTGCTTTTCTACAATGTGCAAAAGCCAATCCTCGTATTTGTTGTATTTTTTAAAATGTGTGAAACTTTTCAGCTAGATCCGACAACTGTTTGATTCTGGCATAGGCTACTGGGAGTTCCGAAGAAGCTTTGGAATTATCTTCCAATCGCGGTGTCTCCTCCGAGTCACATGATTATGTGATTTCCCCCCTTATTTCTACAACCAGGAAATCATGTGACATTGGTTTGCTATTGATTGGGCATATATGTTTAGCAGTGTATGTATTACCTGTGTAGGGGAAGTTGCTCTTTAAACTCTTTTTTTTTATGCCTACAGGCAACGTTTATGGTTATCTCTATTTCTGAGGTGTAGTGCTGGCCACTAGATGGCAGTGCTGGGGCTACGCATCTCACACCTCAAAATCTCAGTTTACAATAACAGTTAAAAGATCACAAACAAAAAAATACATACAATTTTTGTTCTGTTTTAGTTGACATACATTTCATTTATTTTTATTTTTTCTAATAATATTGGGTACTTTATACTGAAGAGGCCACCCGCTTTGTTTTTCTCCACAGTAACATAACTGCAGATTGTGCAACACGTTACATTTGGTTAAAGGATGAAGGCGACTGGATATTTCCCAACATCCGAATGGATTACCTGTCCTGTGTGTACATTGACGCTATGTCATTTATATCCACAGTATTAGCATGGAGCATTTTGACTTGATCCTGGTATGCTTGTGTGCTGTCTAAAGTGCTTATGTAATTTTAGTAGCAGATCAGCTAATCCAGTTTGTTTCTTTACAGGTCACTGTACCTGGCAATGCCCCTCAGCTTTCTTTTTCAAATGGTTTTAAAGCTAGTGTCCCAAGTTCAATTTTACACTAAAACATAAATCTGTCTGGTTTGTTGGCAGTCCAGTTTGTTCACATTCACATCACATTCAGAGCCAAATATGCCTTCTCCTGTTACTACTTAGTCCCATGGTATCACGATGCCCCACTTACTTTTCTTTTGGTTGGTTGAAGGAAAGATCTTCAGAACAGCTTTTGATGGGCTGAAACTTTTGTTTAATGCATTGTGGTCATGATGACTTAGTTTGTGACGGTACTGTCTGATGTCAGATTGACAATAGTCTGTATCATAGGAACTGCTTATTGATGGTGCCATTATAAGCTGGGAGTGTAGGTCGAGGTAACCTACTTTCTCATGGTATGTGTAATGGGTTGTTTATACCGTTGACGGGTATGTTTCAAATGTAATTATCCAAAATGCTCAAGTCTTATGCGAATTGTTATTTGCTTACCTCATCAGTTTGCTAAGTATTATAGTGAAAAAAAGCCCAGCCTTTTAACAATGAGATTTTGGCATAGCACACAGTGCCACCTGGTGACGAAATGTTTGAATGCATCACAGATTCTAAAGAATTCTAAATCCCCCCCCCCAATGTGACTATTGAATCACGGTTGTTCTTGTTGTGCTGTACCACACAGGTCTTCTTATCTTCATTACCTGTTTTCTAAGCCGGGCCTTCTTGATGCTGAAAGCGTCCCAGTTGATTCACCAGCAAATGCTTCAGGGCACACTCCTATCCCCTCTGAGCTTTTTTGAAGCCACGCCCTCTGGGAGAATTTTGAACCGATTTGCCAAAGACATCGACGCAATTGATACCCACATCCCTGAAAATATTGATGTTTGGATGCGCACTTTCTGGTACACAGCCTCTGTCCTGCTCATATGCTCAGCCTTCACCCCCATCTTCCTCATAGTGATAGTGCCATTAATGATGCTCTATTGGTGGGTCCAGGTAAATTACTCAGCTAACTCAGTGATATAGCATGCCACGTGTTTTGTTTTTTTCTCTTTATGTTTTAATACCTGTGTGGTATGGTCAATCTTGTTAGTGTCCATCCTCTGTGTCAATCACAGGATCCGATGCTAATATTTTTGATGACTGTTCTTTAATAACTACCTGACATTTTGAAACTGCATAAACTAAACTGATATCTATATGTAGAAACAAATTACCAAGGATTTAGGAGTCCTCAAAAATAACTGCCATACAATATTGCTCAGTTGTCTTCTGACAGGATCTGGAACCAAAGAAAGGTTCATAATCGTATATCCATGTATTGTGTGGTCTTCCACCCCCAAGTGAATATCTTAATGGTATTAATAGTTCTCTATCAAGTACAAAATGTAACCATATTCGAATGGGTGTTCACCTGTAAAGATCCGAAACCTGAATAGAATACCAAAGCTGCGCGCGAGCGCCCGTGACGCAGTCATGCTCGCCCTCGAGAGCACAAGAGGACTGAGGGCACAGGTCCTTTCAGATCCCTACCGGAGAGCATACAGATAAGTACTGGCTACTTTTATCTGCATATATTTTGCTACTAATGCGATAATTATTTTTTAAACTTTGTATTTTTTGTTTAATAATTACATGTAATTTTTGCACACAGCCTGTTGCTTGTTCCTTCCCATAGCGGTGTGTCACCCCGTCCAGAGATCAGGCAGCTTAGGTCACCCCTCGCGAAAAAAATGACTTACATTTTCCCAATATGAATAAATACATGCTATTTACAGAATTAACAATGAACAATTTAAAGAATTAACAGAATAAGGAATCAACATACGCACCATAGCCAGACATTAAGAATTAGGGTTAGCTACAGAAGCACTACCTGCTCAATACCGCGGTATATTAGATATATCAGCAATTCAAGGCAAGGACTGATAGAGAAAAACATGCACTACTACAGGGGAGCAGAGACAGGGATTGAGTTGGGACTACAGCAGAAGCTAGATGTAGTGGGAGATAGATAGAACAGTATTCAGTAAAGCAGAATTAATGATCAATCGGCTAAAATCACTGTTTTCTGTACCCTTCTCATGCTCAGAGTCGCTTGGGATGTTCCCAAGCAGTAAATCCTTCTGTAAAAGCATGTGATCTACTGGAGAAAAGCTTAGACGCAAAGCAGTACACATTGCCAGTAAATGGAGACTAAATAAGCCAATCTCGTGCAACAACTTTGCCATTGTGCAGGCGACATGAAAAAAAGATCTTTAGAAAACATTCTTCTCTTCAGGAAGTCAGGAAGTTTCTTACATCTGTGTTTCTACACACAGCCTAACCTTTAGAATCCCAAAACAGCCTGTCATTTTCATCTGATTTTTCTCCACAGTGCAGAATCTGTAGAAACTTGGTCAGTGGTAGATAAATGTACCTTTTGTTCAGCAGCTTCGAATGTAGTAAGAGGCTGGTGTATTTCTACCACATTTTCTTCTGCCTGCAATTTCTTAACATTACCAGCTCCAGACGGGCCGTCTTGCTCCTCGTGGATTTTTTCAGCCACTTCACAGCTGTCTTGTAGGAGCTTGTCCGTTTTTTTTTTTTTTTTTTAAACATGCTAAGCTTTGGAATTTTTTTGGACTAAAGCTGCTACTTTTAAACATTTTTTTTGTTTCCGTTTAGCAACCCCATTTGAGTAGTGACGGTTGGTAGCCAAATCCCTATTTACTTATTTAGCATATCAGCAACAGTTAAAATAAGTCTTTACCGCTAGCGTGCGCAAGCATACAGTGCTAGTACATTCATTTACATACTGCGGTTCAAGCTCATTGGCATTCCACTAAACAGGCAGGTCATGTGTCAAAAAAACTCAAACCATTTTCAAGGGAGGGGTCAAGTGTTATTAAATAAAAATGTAACATTGTGAACAGTATTTATTACTGCACTTACTATGATGTACACACAATACAAATACATTCTAAGGCTCTGTATAAAACAAATGGAAGATGAAATATGTAAGGTCATAACTATGGGGCCCCTAGTTACTGAGGGTCCTGGGCCTGGGCCCCGTAGGCCCATCCCTTAATACGGGCCTGACTTGATTGTGTGTTAATTTGGCATTTAAAATAGGACTTGTGGCAATGGGAGGTTTATGTACACTAGTACAGTATGTAGAGGAGAGTGGCGTTTGATTAGAGTACTCGGAAATTTTAATGCTCAAGTACTCGTTTCGAGAGACAATAGATCTCAAAAATCCCACCACTATTATCAAAGACCGCAAACTTTTAAATCTCTGAGGCAGACTGTCCTCCGAAGCATGTGCCGTCAGTCGCCCGCTTCTTTACACTCTGCAGACTCACCGTGCAGCCGCCTCAGAGCTACAGCGTCGGAGGACAACGCAGCTCTGGGCAGTTTACAGGCAAGCCCGCAGGCGCTCGGCCAGACTACAGGGGTCGCTGTTGCGCGGTGAGCCGAGGACACCCTGGCCGACCTAACCCTCCCCTCCCCGGCTTCGGCCAATTGAGCCCGCCCTGGAGCTCCGTCCACGGTTGGCTGTGGAATAGCCTGGACTCGAACTCGCAACGTCCAGACTATAGAGCGCATCCTGCACTCCAGCGAGTGCTTTTACAGGATGCGCCACTCAGGAGCCCATGAGGCAGACTTTTTAATATCAGTCACAGTGCTCTTTAAAATTACAAAACACTGTGCTATTTTATCCCTGGTAATTACCTTTTCCAGAAGTGAAAGTATTTCCAACTTTTTTTCAATTATAAGCACAACTCGCTTTCACGCTGTACAGTGGGTGATATTCACCTCTTTTTATTTATTTATTTTTATTTTTTTAAACCATATAACAACAAAAAAAAGCCTACAAAAAAATGTAATAGGTTCCTGTTTTTTTGTTGTTAAACCTTTAAGAAACACACTATTCTAAAAACATTATACTCTCTGAAAATGAGCGTGAGTGCACTGCTCTGCCTGCCCCTCCTGTTCCCTTGGAACAATATGGGGCTTTAAGTACAGACTGGCACCACGAGGATATACTGTTCGTTGCCACCTCTGATGAGGCTGATGGCCCAGAGTTCCCCTCAGAGGAGGTAGATTCTGACAGCCCATTACCAGTTAATGTTTCCCTGTCGGCAGAGCTGTTGTCATTAATTAAGAGGGCCACTGAAAAATGGCAAGTGCCCTGGTCTGCAGATGGGACAAGGAAACAGTCCATCTTTGACAATGAGCCTGTTACGGCTACGGTGTCCCTCCCAGTGCACCCGGATTTTCTTTTTGAAGTCCAATCGTCATGGGATCACCCTACTAGAGCTCTGGCTGTTTCCCGGTCAATGGGGTCATTATTCAGCCTGCATGACGCAGAAAAACTGGAGTTGGCACACTTTCCTTCTGTAGATGCTGCAATTGCCTCTCTGGTGCAGGCACCTAAGCTAGCACTCTTGACCAACCTAACAGTGTCGGGTCTCCATAAAACCGCACGGCTGGGTAACTATAATAGATCTATTAGTAGCCTACCAGACCTGTTTATTGAAGGCTGTCTCTAAGAGTCATAGACCCTCGCCACAGCAGCTAGAGGAGCTGCACTTGGTGATTAAAAACCTGCTCCGTAACTTCAAACTGAATAGGCAGGCAGTGGGCAGGAATCTGGCTGCTTTGGTAGTGGCAAGAAGACAGCTTTGGCTTTCCCAGGCATAAGTGTCTGATGGGGATGAAGCACCGCTGTTAGACACCTCCATTACACCGTGGCATACCTTTGGTCCTGCGGTGGATGAGATGCTGCTTTCACTGTGCACAGCAGTCCACAAAGGAACTGGTGCATCCCATGCAGCCACCCCAGGTGCACAAACCAACAGCAAACTGGCGCCCAAGGTCCCAGCAGCCTCAGAGACCGACACAGCTGGCTGCTACTACAGTCAGAGGGGTTTTACATAACCCGGCCCACGGCTGCACACCGTGGCAGCTTTAACAAGTTACACTGCCAGCCGCAGAGGCAAAGACCTCAGGCTAAGCCACAAGCCTGGCAGAGGTCCTAGGGCCTTGCTGCCACAAACCCTGGGTTCTTTTTCAGGGAACCACCTGGAGTATTGGCGTCACGGACATCTGGGTGCTTTCTACTGTACAGACTGGCTATTCTTTCCAATTCAAGCACGGTCCCCCTCCCTTTCGGGGCGGTGACAGCTCTGCTACAAAAGCGAGCTATTGTAACTCTTCCACTTGATGGAAGGGTTCTACTGCAGGTACTCCCTGGTGCCCAAGTGGGGTGGTGGCCTTACACCAATCCTCGACCGCAGGCAGGTCAATCTGTATCTGAGTCAACAGAGGTTCAAAATGTTTGCAATGTGACAGCTGTTGCAGTCAGTAATGCCAAGGAACATCATATGAGTTCCGTGTACTGCCATTTGGCCTCTCTCTAGGTCCTTGTGTCTTTTCAAAGTGCATGGAAGATATCCTGGCCCCACTGAGACTTGGAGGCATCAGAGTGCTCAGTTACCTGGACTACTGGCTCATTTGTACCCAGTCTCCAGTACAAGCAGAGGCCCACACGGAACTCATCACGACCACCTTTATCAGTTGAGCTTGACGGTGAATCGTTCAAATAGCCTCCTATCTAGGAGTACAATTGGACTCCAGGTCCATGCTGTCCACTATATCAGACAACAGAGTGCAGACAGTAGTCACCTGTATGAAACTTTTTTAGCTCAATACAGCACTTACAATAGTAACATTCCAGAGACTTCTGGGCTTCAAGGCAGCAGCTTCCGATACCCTTCCTTTGGGTCTCCTGTGCCCTCTCCAAGCCTGGTTCAACAACAGGGTTTTTTAGCCTATTTCCTGGTGGGGTAATTTTTGAAAGGAGCTTGGCGGCTTCGGCCACCTCTGAAGGATATTGTTCCTCACTGGAGGCTTAAGGTAGTGCTTGAGGAACTCATGAAGCCTCCATTTGAGTCCTTACATCTTTTGTCTGTTATGGGGCTAGGTCCCATGGGCAATCCCTGTCTAAACAGAGGCTATTAAAATGGATAACAGACACAGAAAGGACTGCCTATGAGCGAGGCAACTTGTCCCCTCCAGAAAAGCTCACTGCCCATTCCACCAAGGGCATGGCAACATTGTGGGCTTTGTTCCAGGGTGCATATGTCAATGACATTTGCAATGCATAGATTTGGGCTACTCCCTATACTGTTACAAGATTCTATCAAGTGAATGTCATGGATCTTCAAAACCCTTGCTTTGGAACTAGAGGGCTGGTACAGAGTCAACTCTTATAACATAACATAACATAGTTCTCCCTCAATTTTTAGCCCTATCTACTTGTTACTGGGGTTCTGAATGGTATTGCACAAGGTAGCCTTGGCTTAGCCTTGTAGCAGTCCGGTCGTTCTGCAATATTGCCTTCGGATGGCTTTGGTACACTCACCCATTCGGTAATGGTTACATTTTGTACTTGATAGGGAATGTTGGGTTATTATCATAATCATGGGTACTCGCGTGCAGCTTTGGTATTCTATTCAGGTTCGGGATCTTTACAGGTAAACACCCATTCGAATATGGTTACATTTCTATTTCAGGGAACCATGGTTATGATAATCCAACGATTTTGCAGGTATAATTGGTCAATAATTTCTGCTATTCTGCAATTCAATTGAATTGGGATTCCAAATCTTGTTAGTCTGTGATAAAACAATACAGATTGGATTAACAAGTGTCACAATGGGTCACTCAGCGAAACAGCACAGTTTATTAAAATCCAGGACTTTAGTAAATAGCGAGACCAAAACACTAATATAATAACTATACCTACAGGAACACCATGTGTGCTTGGATACACTCGACTCAGATATCATCCCCTTGTACACCTTAATCATTCGGTCGACATTCATATGATCTGTGGTAATCATGTTTCTGACTGTCAATAAAGTTTAAATGGATAAGCCACGCTGCTATCAAGCTGTTTTGGGAAATGACTTAAACTGTCTCCACACTACTGTGGGAGAGAACGGAAAAAGAACGGCTAACTACAGGTAGGGATGTCACGGTAACAAATTTTGAGAGTATTGTAACCGTCAAATATACCACGGTTATCGTCGTACCACGGTATAATGTCATTTTTTTGTAATCCGTTTTTAAATGGCTATTAAAAAAATACACTCACGTCAAGTAATTTTTTAACAAGAAATCTACGTTGATCAGTTTGGACAGCATCCTATTAGTTAAGAGAAGCAAAGTGTTACCTAGCAATAGCCAATCGAGTGTGTTTTAAGACATGCAGTGCCCGCCCACTGATCTCTCATCAGAGTGCAAAATAGAGAGTGACATTGGAATGAAACTTCAGTCCTGTCTCATCCCATCCCACGAAAGAGTCATAATTTCCAATCCTGTCCCGTCCCGTCCTGTTATTTATTTATTTATTTATTTAATTCCTGTCCCATCCTGTCCTGTCAAAAAAATCCTGTCCCATCCCATCCTGTGATATACCAAGTGCAACTATTATTTGGAGGTACAGATATTTTTGTATTTGTGTATAAAATTAGGGTTTATAAGGTATAATAAAAATATCTTAACCACATACATCTTGAGTGCCGGTCTTTGAGTTGATGTACTCAAGCACCATTTCTCTGCTGTTGTTCTCAACGTCATCCTCTGACGAATTGTCAAGTTTGTGCTGCATGCATGTAACATATCAAATGAAAGGCCACAAAAATTCCTTTCATATTATGTGTTGCAACAGGATCAGGCATACCATATGTGGTAGAGATGAGAATATATGTGAAAAAAAAAATGCTTTTCCAAAAAATTCATGTTTGGTCACTGTTATATATATTGCAATATAGATGTCTAAAAAAAAATGGTACCATTGAACTTCAATATGAAATGACATGGGAGGAAAAAAATTAATCAAATTGGGTGAAAAACAACTGTTTTATTAGCACTTTTACCAACCGAGCATAATCACAACTTTTTTTTTTTTAACAAAACAAAATATGGAACACCCTAGAACTATCTACAATTTTACATTCTCAGGCCATGTCCCATTACTTGTTGTGCCACTCTGTAAAGCAGTTCCTGTCTGGCACATGAACAATGGATACAATCCTATCTCTGTCACGCTCAAGCCGCCCGTCTCAAAGCCTGCAGCTTCTCTCTAGCGCCTTCTCTCTCACTGAACTACATATAGATAATAGCTACTATTACTTCTTTGGTTTGGTAAATTAATAGCAAGGCAGTGATGAAAAGTTACAGTGACTTGTTCTTGCTGATATTTTCAAGTATTTGTGTTTCATTTACTGACCATCACGTTTGCTAGCGATCATTGTTTAGTAGGGCAGTTTATATTAAATATGACATCACTTATTTAATAGCTTACTCAGATAATCTCATGCAGTTTTCAGAACTTGAGATGTCTGTGTTCATTAGTTTAGTTCTAATGAACACAGTGGCTCACCGATGGACAAACAGTGAATAAAAAACGCGCCCATATCACCTTAAACCGTGTGAACTCGGTAATCATAGTATAGAAAAATAGTTTCAAAACCGTGGCAGTTTATACCGCGGTTTACCGTAAAACTGGTAATACCGTGACATCCCTAACAACAGGTAGCAAATACTAGTTAAAACATGACTTTTTTTTAAATGTGATTATTGATATAATTAGCACGATAAACTGACAAGGTAATTGTCTTTCTCATCACTCCTGCACACCACAATATGTTTGGATGTTTTGTCGCTGCAGACCAATTCCTCAAATGAAGAAGCAAACAAAAAACACAATACAAATAAATACAAATAAGGCTTCAAAATCAGTCATTTTGAAAAGATAGTAAAATGTGCCATGTGTGATAAAAACTTAAATATTTTCTGTTTTACATATTTGTATTAAGTTTTCAAATACAAAATATATTTAAGGCTAGCCCAAGCCAAACTAACCTCACAGCATTCTAAACTGCATACAATATGTCTACACATGTATTTTATTTTTAATTTTAATTACAGAAAGACCATTTTAGGGTTTTTATTTTACCAGTTTGGTTTAGAAATATTTGGTATTATACCAAATATTTTGTAAGCAGTTTGGAAAAATATGAATTTGAAAAGTGAAACGATGTCAGGTAGAGAAAAAGAACAGCAGTCCTGTTCGGTAGTAGATGGTGTATACGTGTGGAATTGTATGTTACATGTAACAGTAAAAAACAAATGTAGTACTATTTTATATCATATTGGTGACATGTGTGCTGTATTATATTATGAGCATATTGTTTAATGAACAGAAATGGCTGCAATAACTGTGCATGGCTCACAACCTTTTAGTTACAGATATTAACCATATAAAATAACTATTTGTTACCCTGTTCACTTCCTAATACATTTGTAGTTTTTTTCCTCATTCAATGTAAAGTATCACTACCCATCAGATGTGTATGTGGTGCACAATTTAGAAAACTGAAATACTAAACCCATTACAATCTGCTACTCTGGGATCACAATCGTTTTAGAATTAGTGCCATACCTTTAACCTTATAAGAAATGTGCAGAAATACTAGAGGCGAAAAAACTTTGAGGATCACCAGTCTAGAAGTAATTTAATATCTGGTTAATGTGCAAAGCTCAGTAGCAGGTAAGATGTAAGCCACACTCTGTGACTTATATTGGGCCAGCAGGCATAAAATAGAACAGTCTGCCCAGCGCAGGATTTTTCAAGTTAAATATAGTCGAACTGTTAAAGTCACCATCCGCTTTTATTGAAATATCCGGTAGGTAATGGGAGTTAATGGTAATATCACTTTAGTTATTAACACACTCCGGTTAATATCAATCATGTTTATCAGACATGTAGCCGATACCACCCACGTTACATGCAAGTAAATTCTAGTTATTTAAATATTCCCATATATAAAAGATGATAGCATAACATGGCATACTGCAGTGTGTATGTGTACTGTATGGAATTACAGCTATGGCCAAAGGTTTTGCATCACTTAGAATTTTAGGATTAAGCCATAATTATATATATATATATATATAGATAGATAGATAGATAGATAGATAGATAGATAGATAGATAGATAGATAGATAGATAGATAGATAGAATGAACATAATTTAGATCTTCTGTAGAACATCATGTAATCAAATAAACTACAAAGTGGCATTGCAAAATTCTACCAGAAGCCATAATTTGTCTGTTTTTCATTAAGTATAAAGCGTTATGTAATTCAATATGTTAACGTACATTATTCAGCAGGTTTCATTCGACTTTGTGAAGCAGAATGAGTTAATTCTATAGGATGCTGCAATGCTTTTGGTCAGAGTTGTACAGTGTGGCTTTTTTTGCTCCAGTGGCACAGCACTCAGGTCATGCTGGCTGTCTGCTGAGAGAAGATTAAACAGGGGCCCCCAGCAAACTAATTGGCAGGGCTGTCTCAGCTGTTTACACAGCTGTGGTATATAAAGCTAAAGACAATATGATTGGACCTTCCATATTCATTTGTGATACATTCTGATATAAAAATAAAAAAGCTTTTATTTGGTATAAGCCAGGTTCATTTTTCTTGTGGCAGATTTTTGGGAATTCATTGAAATTGCGTCTAGGGATGGGAATTTTAAACATTTAAATGTATGAACTCTAAATAAGTGATTAAACTTTTAATAACATGCTAGATGTAAAACCGGTCATGTGGCAGATGTCACGAAACGCATATTTCTTTTTGCATTAATTGTGGTAATTCATCATCATTAGTCTGTCGCATATGAGACTGCTCTAGTGCCACAGTAAGGGCGGATATTATAAATAAGGCCCTGTGAAAATCACAGAAATTTTCTTTAAAATTCACTGCATTTTCACAGGTAAAGTATCGTATTTCGAGGAATGTGCACGGAAATATAACATAAATTACGTGTACAGACTTTTTTTTTTTAAAACAGCAAATATACAGATAAATGCACTGACATCAAAATGACATCAAGTTATTCAAGCACTTTCCAAGAGCTTGTGAAACGGTGTTGTAATTAACAGCCTGTAGGTAAAGTGTATCTGCAAGGACAGCTTTCAATTCTAGTACCTCAGATGCATGTTCACCATTTAGCTCATTTAGTAACCCATACTGATCTTGTGCATCAGTCGACTCGTCAGTGTGACCACTGACAAGCAACCATACTTTTTTTTTTTTACCAATTCCATAATTTCCTGCTTGTGATACGCGGCAACTTTAGGTAAGTATTCATGTCTCAGCTGGGCTGATGAAGGAATCACTCCACTCTATTTGCTACACTCAGGCTGAAGAATTTCCGTAACTTTTGTCCAATTTTTATCAAAAGGCATATTTGCGCAAACAAATGCCTCTGCCAGGTCAAAATTTAATAAGTGGACTTTTGGAATATGGAAGTCATCATTTTTTGTTTCTTCACAAGTAAAGCAGTCGCAGTACTGCTCAGGATTTCCATCTTTCTCTTTCGGTGAATACTTGAATCTAAATGCCTGTCAACAGACGAGTTTCGGCAGTGATCTACAGTAACGTTGCAGGACCTTACCTCCATCGCTGTGTAAAACTTCTGCTGGATAGTGCTTTACGTGATCTGCTGCAGACACATTTTTAGCTATTTTCTTGTTTACAGTGTGTAGTATTTTAATTTCCCGCTTAAATTGCATATGACATGACAATCACTGCACAGCACTGTCAGCATGGCGTTACATGCAGGCACATAGCAGAGCTGTACAGTTTCGTTAATGTGATTTTTTATTTTGTATGAAATACAAATAATTATGAAATTATTTTTATTTCTTAAGAATATTGTAAAAATCGCAGTATTGGGCTAATTTCACAATTTCCGAGCAACCCATGAAATCGCAATTTTCACAGGGCCTTAATTATAAAAAGGAAGGGGTTTGGCAATTGCCTCCAAGTAGCTTTTCTAATTGGTGCAACAGAAAGATTGACACTGGGGCGGGTTTTATTCTTGGTCGATCTGGCGCTTCATTGGTGCACTGTGTGTGTGTGTGTTTATGCCTGCAGTAGGTGTGGTATGGTATCAATTCCATGGCGGGGTTAAATACCGTTTGTGACAAGCATTTTTTTCTGAGTTTGTTCTATATTTAAAATGGCATCTCTAAACAGAGGAAGCCATGTTTGGAAGTATTTTGAGGAACCGGACGAGAAAACCGTGGTGTGTAAATAATTATGCCAAACAAAATTGCTGTACCACAAAAACACAAGTTCAAGGTTGCACAGTTTTAAATGAAAACATTCAGAATGGCAATAAAAAGCTCCATAAACATCCATAACAACATTTGCTATAGATTTGGCCGAACATTGGGCATGATCACGGGGCTAAGGCGGGGCGGGGGCTTGGCGAGTTTGGGGAGCCCCTAACTGTGACAGTTGGCAGTGAAGCCAGGCCATAGGCGTTTTAACGCAGCATTTGTGGCTACGGGCAAATGTGTATTGAGAGCTAGCTGAAGCAAATACTGACATACTGATATTGAGACAGGAACATTAAGGTCTTCTTTGAAGTGATAAACTTAAAACACAATAGCAGTCGCTATTAAATAAGTTGGAGAAAATAACATAAGTCCTGGTTGTAAATCAAATGAAAGTCAACCAAAATTAAATCCATGCTTTATGTTAAAAAAACTGGGTCGTTTGTAATGTATACCTTTCCACCATTTTGTAGTTTTTGGGGATCCATCTAAATGCTGCACATGGTAACAGTCCAGGTGATTAAACTCAAATTGCTAAAAATTGAATTTAGTACTCCTTGCAGAATTCAAAGTTAATTCCAGGGTGCCTGTTACTGATTTCCTAATCTCAAAACTCCTAATGCTACTGAGTTTGTCCTGGAGTTGCTTTGATTATGTCTGTTTGCATTGTCTGATTCTTTGCATGGCTGCTTTGCACTGAAATTAACAACTATGGTCTCATATGGGCTGGGCTGTGTTAAAATTAGTGTGGGTCCTAGTAGCAATGTTTTGCAAAAATACAGATGCTAAAACTTGCAAACTGCTAAAACACAGACTAATGCGCCTGTAAAAAGCCATCAACACTTTTACCTCATTGAAATGTTCCCTTTGTAAGCAGTGTCCTTGTTATGTCATTATAAATACATGTTGTTTCTTGTAAAAAAAAAAATACATATATATGTTGGGTGAGATTCAGTAAGCAATCATTCCAGTTTTCTTCTTAAAGAACCAATTACACATTATTTATTTATTTATTTATTTATTTATTTATTTACTGTCCCTTCCATTTGTATGATTGTGGTTGCAATGCTGCATGAATTGTGGATCACTGTATGAAATTTGAAGCTACAATATCTGGTCTTTTAATGTTAAAAAACCCCTTTAAATAAATAAGCCAACATGTTCATTATAAGAGCTCCTACATAAACCTTCGTAACTTCCTACTTATGTAACATTACCAGTTTTAACAGGGAAGCAGATGCTTAATGAATCAGCCCATTACATGTATTTTTCATACTGCATTTTCAGATGTTTGAATTGACTTTTGTTTTGTCCACTACAGCGGTTTTATGTGGCAACATCTCGTCAGCTTAAGCGCCTGGAGTCTGTCAGCAGGTCTCCTATATACTCCCACTTTTCAGAAACAATCACAGGTACCAGTGTGATCCGTGCATACGGACGACAAAATGCTTTTGTTCTTATGAATGACAAAAAAGTGGATGAGAACCAGAAAAGTTACTACCCTGGTATTGTTTCCAACAGGTAAGATCTTTTTGTCATTTCCTGAATATTTCATGTCTTGCCTGTTTCAAATCCTATTACGTGTGTTCTGTATGATTCTTTTGTGTTAATACTTAGATCATTATTTGCTGTGATTACTAACTATTCCAACAAAATTTGAGTTTATGTACATTATAGCTCAATTCGTTCTTCCAAGAGAGCCAGTCCTGTCATGTGTTTTTTGCTTATGGTCGTTGCAGGTGGCTTGGCGTTCGAATTGAATTCATTGGAAACTGCATTGTCCTGTTTGCTGCCCTGTTCGCAGTGATTGGGAGGAGCAAGCTGACCCCAGGCCTAGTTGGACTCTCTGTATCTTACGCATTGCAGGTATAGCATGTTGTTCTTTCGAATGCCATGTTTTACTGTTTTTGTTCAATTGCAGCAGCAAGGTTTAAATCAAGAGCTCAGCTTTTGCTGACCTTTGTTTGCAATTCATAACGTGATGCTTTCATTCCATTCATGGGGCTACATTTCTGTGAATTATTATTTTTATGAAAAGTTAGTGACCATATCTTTTTTCATAATGACAGACTACAATGCAATTATATTATTTTGCAGTGTATATCCTTTAAAACAAACTAAATTCACAAAACGATGCTATTCACAAAATACCAAACATTTAAGCTGGAAGAATTTCAAAAAGCTTATAGAGAAAGAGAAAGAGATGTGATACCTTTTATTGGACTAAATAATAATTAATCGCAAGCTTTCAAGACCTCAAAGTCTCTTCTTTAGGTGAAAGTAGGAAAGAGAGATTGATGTTTACATTCAAAGGTGGCATCAGAACTTTATATATATATATATATATATATATATATATATATATATATATATATATATATATATATATATATATATATATATATATAATGATTTCCATTACATGAGAGTAGATGTTAAAACTTCATGTTGATTTGAACTTGGCCTCGCCAAGATAAGCACCAACTAAGACGTAGCTTCACAGTAAACTAATGTGATCCATATGTGTCTCCATCCATTTGCGCTTCCTTCCATATGATGATGTAGATATCCTTCTGTCTGGTGTTGATGGCTGAAGTGTAATGCTGGCTCCAGGGATCAGCTTATTTTGCCTCCCTAGCGCATCAGCACACACAACGGCTGCGATGCTGGCTCCGGGGATCAACCATAGTGCGGTCTCCCCAGCGCATCAGCATGACAACCATATATATATATATATATATATATATTTATTTGTGCCATAACCATGGTATGCCATGAAAAACCATGACAAACGATATTAGTCATGGGCGGTGTGCTGGCTAGTTCTCTTCGGCATGCCAATATCCATATTGTACATAAAGGACAGGTGTAAAAATAATGCTCAGTGTCTGCCTGTAACATAAATACTGACTGGCATGGATTTTCATGACATATCCTCATTTAGAGCCTGGATTAAATCAAAATGATGTTGCCATAAACTTAGGTTGAATGCAGGTCTGGATGTGTGTGGAGAAATATGTTTGGTTTACATATCCTAGGTCACAATGTCTTTGAACTGGATGGTCCGGATGACCTCTGACCTGGAGAGCAACATTGTGGCGGTGGAAAGAGTGAAGGAGTATTCTGAAACTGAGACTGAGGTAAAAAAATGAAAGAAATCCTTTTAGAGAAGGAATTTAAACATCTTCATTTGCCTTCAATTAGCCTGCACAAAATAGAATAGAAATAGAAATTTAACAGTAACACCCTTCGTTATTAAGTACATTAACTTTGGTATTTGGTTAACCATTGAGAAGAAATGTTTTGCATAAACAAAAGCCAAGACGACTTTAGTGTCTTACAAAAAGTCTAATTTGACAATACCAGTGTTAGGTTAGGTTGATTGTAGCTAAAAAAAAATAATTCCACAAATCTTACCTATTGTACAATTCCATTTGGTCTCAACTGTACAGTAAACAGTTAAGAAAGAAAGTGTTCATAGTGACGCACTTCCGAGGTCATTTAACCTGAAAGTGGAAATTGTCCCTTTCCTGTCATTAACCAACCAGCTGCTTCCCTATTGGTTGACATGCTTTAGTAACATGTGTTGAGCCAGAAGACACTGCTGAGGTGAAATGACCTATGCAGTTTAACAGATTTCCTCAGTTTCATAGAAACTGAGAACTTTCTGTAGCCTAATGCACTATCAGTTATACTGGTTTTTCTTCAACATGTTTTTCTTTCAAAACTCCACATTAAGATCTGTGTCGCTAAGTGCAACGCAGGTAAGATTTATGCTATCATTTTATGTTACAATCACTTGCAAGCCGGTGATTAGTATCCTAACCTGGACAGCAATGTTTGAACAGGCACCCTGGATAGTCCCAGACAAAAGGCCTCCAGAGGACTGGCCCACGCAGGGGAAGGTGGAGTTCAGTGATTACAGTGTGAGGTACAGGGAGGGACTTGGTCTGGTACTGAAGAACCTGACTCTACAGGTGAAAGGAGGAGAGAAGGTAAGGAGTTGGACCATACTTCAACTGTTAAACCTTTTAAATGTTACAGAACATGAAATGCATTACGTTGGCACATCATGGGGCATAAATAGGCTTGCTACTTTTCGATATTAATCGGTAAAGCTCGTTAAACGTTGAATTTACAAAAAAATGACTTTGACTGAAATAGAGTTATATAGAATAAGCGTCGGTAAAACCACTCGCTATTTTTTATTTTCTTACCAAAAATAATCATTTAGAAATCATCTCTAGTTTGTGCAGTTTTTATACTTACTGTCTGTCCTGTCTCTATTCCGATCTGAATGGCTATGTGTCGCTGTCAGTCAGCTCAGTGGTCTGTTAGGGAGGGTGAAGCAGGTGTCTGGTGATTCTGCCTCAATAGCAGGAGAGGGAGGAAGCTCAGATTTGAGACATTTTTTTAATTGGGTAGGATCTTTATCTATACGAGGCATAACTCTGCATTCACCAAACGTCATTTCAATTTGAATGTCGTTCTATTAGAATGTTGGTGACCATGGCTTTGTTGCATGTAGAATAATAAAGTGGTTTCGCAATGGCACAAACAGTCCGTTTTTTTTCACCCATTCTCTGCTTGAATTGAAAAATAAAGTTTGAAAAAAACGGTAAATTCTTTAAAAAAATAAAACATTGATATTAGTTGTCAATTTGGCAAAAAAATAAAAATCGATTAGTAGCAAGCCTAGTAATAAATCAACTGGGCAGTACATTTCTTAACATATATTCGGGTTTCCCCCTTTCACCCTAATGTTTGGAAAACCGTGGAAACCATATGGCAGAAACATGCAGTAACACAGGCATCCCTTTCAAGAATAATCGAATGATGTAAGGTTCCCCCGTCACAAGAATTGCATGGTCAAGGCTCCTAGCATTGACACCATACTCTGTGCCTGAACACTTAGGCCGTCTATCTACAAAATACATAGTCCACTATACCAGCACAGTTTATAGTCTGAGCTTTCCCAGTTGCTGCAAAACCCCACTGTGAAGGATTTGGAGGCTGCACAGAGACTGGCAGACAAGGGGCGCAGCACAGCAAGACTGCTGCATGATAAATGCTAGCACACATTGAAAATACCAGCGTCTGTAAAATGCTATACCTACTGTATATTAGAGTATTATTTGGTACATTGATCCCATTTCCTTTCGTTGCTCTGGGTGTCTTAAAGTCTTCCAGATGGTTTAAACTATACTTATAATACATAAGTAAACGCCCAATTTGAACTGTGATAAGACACTGGTATGGCTCCCTGTGAACAGGATGGCTGCAGTGGTGACGTCAGACCAGAAACACAGACTCAACTCCAGAAGTAGCGGGGCAAAACTGAAGCGCAATGGCACTCAGCTTGTTTATTAAATAATAAAACAAACAAAAGATTTAAACAAACACAAAACTACACAAACAGAGAGGCGCGTTGGCCAAACAAATAAACAATAAACTGACAACAAATAAGTCTCGTGCCTGTGTTTAAACCAGCACGCTTAGCAATCGTTATCTTTTTCTACCTCCTGTCTCTGCTCTCGTTCTCTACTCCGAAACCTCTTTTTCTGAACAAAAACAGCTGCAGGCTTTTATATTCTGCATAGAATGCATAGTCTGCACGAGTTTAATAAGGATGCGTGACTGTCAGCTAGTTAGATAATCAGTAGCTGATCAGTCACGCATCCTCACAAGGTTTTAAAATCAAAAATACAAAACAATAACAAGTAATGGCGGTGGCTTTAGATCTGCGCCACAAACAATAATAATGCAAATAATAATAAAACAGCACACATATATATAGAGGGGGGACACTCTGCCACACTCCCGAGTTACTAACTGGTAGTATGCTCTTGTCCAAATTGTGTAGATTGGCATTGTGGGGAGGACCGGAGCTGGCAAGTCGTCCATGACTCTGTGCCTCTTCAGGATTCTGGAAGCTGCAGCAGGAGAGATCACTATAGATGGGGTGAAGATTTCAGAGATCGGTCTCCATGACCTGAGATCCAAGCTCACCATCATTCCTCAGGTAAGCCACTGTATCCAACAACTTCCCAATATCTAACTGAAATGTCCGCTGGATCAGTGCAACAGCAAAGAGGGATCTGAGCAGTGAGAGGCCCATCCCTTTGACCTGTGTGACCAATTTGCATCTTTGTACTCCTGTAAGAGAGAATGGCATTGCTGTGGTGTGTTACAAGGTAATAATGCAAGTCTGGAATCAAAGTAAGAGACAGGAGGATGAGGGTATAATTTGAAATAGGGATTTTAATTATTATAGAGGAACACACTGCAGTAATGTCATTATCACTATTGTTAAAGTTCTTTATTTATTTACTTCTATTTGAAATAATCATTGTAGTCCACTGAGAGAGGTCACTTTTGAGCCAGGGCTTGAGTATCCCTGGGTCACAGGGATAACTTCAAAACACTCCATCAGAATTGTAAGGTAAAACTTCATAGAAACTATGTCTAGTGGATAAACATTTCAGTTAGTGCCTCCTTCAGTGTACTGGTACTGCATACACACGTTTCGGCTAGCGCTTTCTTCTGTACTGGTACACTGAAGATGGCACTGGCTGAAACATTTGTCTACTTGGCTTGGCTTATAGTTTTACCTTTGACAAAATAAAATAAAAAATAACAATAAATTCATAAGTATGACAAAAAAGGGCACAGGACTTCTGTTGTCTTCAGCTGACTCATTAGGCAAATTCCACACAAATGTAGCTGGGCCTATGATCAATTGACTATAGTATGTAATTATCCATATTCGCTTATAGAGACATTTCTGCTCAGCATTTGGCTGTACGACGTTATTGGTTTAATAGTGTGACCCTGCTATAGCTTTCTATCAAATTTCTAATATGTTATAAAATTAATTATAAAGCATTCTTTGTGAAATGTAGGACCCTGTGCTGTTTTCTGGAACCCTGCGCATGAACCTTGACCCGTTTGAGAAATATGCAGATGAAGACATCTGGAAAGTGCTTGAGCTTTCTCACTTGAATAGGTTTGTCAGCAGTCAACCCGCTGGGATAAACCACGAGTGCTCTGAAGGTGGAGAAAATCTCAGGTACAGCAAAACAATTATTTTTCTAATTTTCATGAATTAGCTTGAAGGGGGAGGGGATGCTAACTTTACATGACAGCCATTGCACAACTTACACATGGCCTGTATGCCCAATTATGGTGATACAAAATCTCATCCAACAGTACTACCAATGGCACACATCGCCAACACATTTTGTGGCATAAGTTTTGCTTTGGCACAAAGGGGAGAAAGCTCCAAATGAGCTAACCCCCCTTCCCGGACCCAGACCAGCCACATCTGACAAGAATTACAATGAATACATATACTGTTAAACCTGTAATAGCCTTTGCTTTATGTTTTGCATGAATTTTAAGACATTTTGGTTACACTAAAGGCTCTGTTCAGGAAGAATGTTAATGTAGTTGTATACCTTTTATTTGCTTCATCACAGGAGCTGCGTTGTCAATTTACTAATTGAGATGTGAAGTGCATGCTGATATTTTGCTGTGATGGACGTGCTCAAGTGTAAGTTAAAATTCTAATATGTCTTTTGGTTTCAGTGTTGGACAGAGACAACTTGTATGTCTTGCAAGAGCCCTGCTGAGGAAAACTCGAATTCTGGTCCTGGATGAAGCTACTGCTGCTATAGATCTGGAGACAGATGATCTGATCCAGTCTACCATCAGAACCCAGTTTGAAGACTGTACAGTCTTCACTATAGCACATAGGCTTAATACTATATTGGACTACACTAGGTAAGTACGGGGGAAATTCTTGGACATTATAGCTTTAATCAATATGCAGTTTTGGATGATTTCATGTAGCACTAACCTTGGACTACCTAATGCTACCATAAGGTAGTCCAAGATTAGTGCTAATCAAGTTTTGTGAAACCAGTTACCAAGGGTTTATGTATTTAAGAAAGTGCGGTATCCCAGAACGAACACAAATCTAACCTTTTGTTTGCTAAGCAAACTACCATGGGGAAATATACAAAGAAACATAAGCTCAGAGTCATGTCCCAAATACCGCAACTACTGCAGTGGTATCTTGGTTAAAAGGTTACTCTAAGTTAATAAGGTTTTGTATAAGGTGCCTCTTATTGTATAATAAATGTAATTTCATGAAGTTTGGGTGAGTGGACCACCAAGCAGTTCTGGTTGCTTAACCTGTACAAAATGATTTCTCTTATACAAGAAGACACCCTCCAACACAACGTATTAACTTAAAAATCACACTAATGAAGACTGTAATCAGGAGTAACTTTAAAATGGAAGATATTTTTATTTTTGTAAAATGTTACATTTACAACAACCATCACCAGCATGGCGTGGTGATACTGTAGTATTTATTGGAAAAACATGTTTTCAAGTGTTTAGTGAAGTTAATAGGATGCCCCATTTTACAAGTACCAAGTATGTTTTTTTTTTTTTTAAAGGGGGTGGGGGGTATTTTTTAACATTGAAATTATGTTAGATGCGGTGTTCTATGCACAGGATGAGCACCTGCAATTTTGGCAAATACTTCTGTGATGGGTTGATATGTGATTTATAATTTTAAACAAAGTGCCAGGTAAAAGGTCTCTATATTCAGATATATGTGTAACTGCATATTGACAATACACGATGGTCAATATTAACTCTTCATAACCACCCAAATATGAAACGTACCATTTGAAGGCTGTTCACTATGCATGGATAATGTCATTCTGTACAGTTAATTTGCAGCATTTGCGGCAGTGGGATGTGTATGGTACGGACATGCTTCAAACACGATGTATAAAGGCTATTCAAATCAAGGAGACCACTGGAAAGAGGAAACAATGTGGCCTCTGTTGTTTAATCAGGTTTACTTTTATTAAGCAAGATAGTTTTATTTACTGCGTATGTATTAACATTAGTTTTGTTTGTCCAATTACAGTCAAAACTGCTCATGTGACCACCTTTATTAAGCGATCACCTGTCTAACGTGACCAGTGACCACAATTCTCTTACCCAGCAACAGACTCAAACCTGTATTAAGCACCCTTACACAGGGCTATTGTTATAAGAAAATTTTAGTTTTAAATGGTACGTCCTAAATTCAAAGGAATACGGTAACCATTTTAGCAGTCTTTTATCCATAATCAATAAAACAACAATGCTCTCTTGTAAAGGAAGAGAGAAAACGTGGAGAAACAAAAGGTCCTTCCTAGATGACAGCATTTATTAAACTTGTAAAGACAGTAAGTGCCAGGAAAACTGCTGAAAAATACGGCACTAGAAAGACGCAGGTACAGCATTTTGAAACGGAAAGAGTGTTTTGAGCCGATTCAATATCTTAATTAAACTGTTAATTACTAAACAAGTCGCTTCTTTTTACCCTGATGTCCTGATTGGCTTGCTGATTGTTTCACCTTCTTCATTATTCAAACACAAGAGCAAGCAATGACATTAATCACTTCCCCCAGATGCTACTTTAACTTGCATTTCATTCTCGCACTTGCCTGGGAACTAGATAGCTTCAAATGTGTCCGTTTCGTGTTGTGTTGTTCTTTCCTGTTAATTTAACAGAATGTTCTCACAATTAGGATTTAGCTGATTAAGACTTAAAGGCAAACCGTTAAAAGGAAAATAAACACAGACAAATTCAAGCCAAACTTATAAGAGTATGAAAGCAATGTGCGCAAGGAGGCTGTGTGGTCCCGTGGTTAAAGAAAAGGACTTGTAACCAGGAGGTCCCCGGTTCAAATCCCACCTCAGCCACTGACTCATTGTGTGACCCTGAGCAAGTCACTTAACCTCCTTGTGCTCCGTTTTTCGGGTGAGACGTAATTGTAAGTGACTCTGCAGCTGATGCATAGTTCACACACCCTAGTCTTTGTAAGTCACCTTGGATAAAGGTGTCTGCTAAATAAACTAATAAAAAAAAATAAAAAATAAAAAAATGAATCCGCACGTACCTGAAAGGCAGACACAGGCATTGAAATTTGCAAAGGATTTAAAACATTTTGTGTGACCTGAGACAGGCAAGCATTCATTACTTTCACAAAATAATTTGTTTTGTAAATGCATTATCTAAATGAATGTTATTAAATTACATACTTTCTTTTGTTCATATTACATCTTCTGGCTTTTATAGTATGTAAGACATACATAATTACAGGAAAGCATGTTTCATAAGTTATGGGCCCTCGTAAGAGACCACCTGTGTTAAGAGGCCACTATTAGACTGTCCCTTGAGTGGTCTCTTAATACAGGTTTGATTGTACTTAGTTGCTGCATTCTATCATTGATTGAAGGATAAGGGCCTTATCCACAGAATCATATGTATTATAATAATGGGCTATTATAGTAACCCTCAACATATCTAATGAGAATTTGGGGTATGGCCTGTGTACTAGATTTTGTTTTTTCCTGACAAATCTAGGTGACATTTTAAATTAGAAGTGTTTCCTTTCACCCTTCTTTTTACAATTGTTTGCTGTGGGGTTCCCTCATCAGAAACAATTTTAAAATGCTGCCAAACATCTGATCTTGGACGCTTTGAAGCAGACATGTTTATTAAATAATTTCAAAAAAAAAAAAAAAAAAAAACACAAAAAAAAAAAAACATGAGCTGCAGATGTACTCAGATGTGATTTGTCACTTTCAGCGGATAGCAGTGACAATGAGGGCACCAGGAAAATAAATGTAAAAGTTTGGACATCTCAATGCATTATAGTATTCTTTATACATTGTCCAATTGTAGAATACATTAGCGTGAGTGATACAATAACACTTCATTCAACTTATTTGTCACAGTTGTGTAAAAAATTGTAAGATGTGTATAATTGTGGTATATCCCATTCCCTTGGTTGCACAATACAGTCCAGTTTTTCGGGTTTATACTTTCATTTTAGTTTTACAGAATACCAATTTATGTCAAAAACAGCTGAAAGAGTTGATAAACCAAACTGATCCTAACCAACCTGTGCAGTGCACCAGAGTATGTTCACAACCATTTAACTGTGGAGCAGATTACGAAGGCTGCTCTTTTAAATCACATTAATTCAAGTAAGTGAATTAATCTTTTTCTTTCTTATTACCAACAGGGTTCTCGTTTTGGACAAGGGACAAATAGCTGAATTTGACACACCGACAAACCTTATAGCAAAAAAAGGAATTTTCTACGGTATGGCCAAAGATGCTGGACTGGCCTAAAACCATTTGCTACAAATTGCAGTGCCTTTTCCACTGTTAAGAGACAATGCAGTGAAGGTATATTGTCATGATGTATGTTTTTTGAGGATTACTCTGTACACATCAGGTTACAGATGCAAGTATGACCAGCAACCAAATTTATTACAACTTAAATATTTTTTCTATATATATTTTTCTACTGTATTTAAGTAACTTTTTTTTACAAATGCATATACATACATACACATACATACAGTAGAGAGTCAATTATCTGAACTAATTGGGACCGGTACTAGTTTGCATAATTGATTTGTATGGATAATCGAACAGGTATTAATAACAATTACTGTGCCTTTAATAATGTATAGAATAAAATTAACACGTAGTGGCGGCATTTGACCCATGGGGGCCCCATCCAGCACTTGATTCCGGAGCCCCTACCAGGGCAGGGCTGACTGACCAGTATATTTGAAACAATTCCAAGATGCAGAATAACAGTAATTAGCGGCTATACAAAATAAACACACTGTTTATTTGGTGTATGAAAGCTTTTGTTGCATATTGCAACTGGTTATTTTGATTAAATTTACAAACAACTGATTTTAAACTTTGAACGAACGAAGGGAGCTTGTATATTGCAGCTTTCAACTCACTTTAAAACACAAGTGACTGTCGCAAATCTCTGCCTCTCCTCCACCTTCAATCTTAGCAATAATAAGCATGATAATAACTCCACACTATCAGATAACTGGCAAACACAGGCACATTAACTGCACTCATGATTTGTGTAATGGCTATACATACAACATAACAGCATCCATACATACAAAACATGCTTTTGTGCTTCTAAAACACACTACAAAATCTGTCATCACTTACAATATATTATGCATTCATTTGACATATTTAGGGTTTACAATCATCAAAATACAATGACCAAGAAAGTTTCCATTTTGTGGATCGTGCAGATTCATTGTATGTCCACGAAAAGCCAGACTTTGTTCTGCCAAGTGATAAACAATGGCTACAAGTCTAATCAGAACAGATTTCCAGTAGTTCTGTTCCAAATGAATTCCATTCTGGCTAATCAGTAGTAGTATAAGTGCGTTTCAGCGGTCCAGTAACATCCTCAGTAGCTGCAGCCAATGACATACTACTAGCATTTTCTTATCGTCTGCCGCTTGCTGTGATGCAAAGACTGATGTTAGTTTAGGGTAAGTTACCATACGCTTTGCTTTTTTTTTGTTTTTTTGCACTTCAGTGCCGCTGGGATAATTTAGCTTAATTTGTCTTTCACACTCCTACACTTTGGTAATTAAAGCATAAGCAACGGTCCGCATGATAAGATGGGTTAATCTGCTCGTTACATATGGGGGCTATTTTTTAGATGGTACAATTAAATGCACTATGCAATTGAATAGGCCTATTATTTTACAACAATCACAAAATATTACGTGAAAACAGGTATACCTCATTATTTATTTATTTTTATTTGGTAAACACATTTACAATCTCCAGCATAAGCTCCATCTGTTTTTTCATAATAGTCTTGTCAGGTCATGCAGCTGTCAATATTAGTAATGTAATATCCCCCCCCCCAATTTAAAGCACACAGTGCTCCATCTAAGGTTTTGGTGGTCTGAATAATCCTGTAACTTTCATTAGCCTCAGTCTGCTGGTCCTTTTTTTTTGGCAGCTAAATCTCGTAGCCGTTTTAGCAGCAGAAACTGTGTGCGTAATACACCACACGTAATTCATCACGTGATTACAGGTGCGTTCAGTCGTTTAGACAGTACGGTTGATCAAAGATAGGATAATTGACTCTACTGTATATATACTGAGCATCAAAAGAAACTTATCACTTATAACATTTATTTTTGAAAAAAAAGGTATATTAATGATGGACATTGATGAAATGTTTTCAGTTTCTTTTTAATCACTTGATCATTCATCCTTGACCATGACACTCTTCAGTAACTATGACTGAAGCATATGCACTTAAATCACCTAATTAGTGAGACAGTTGATTGGACACTGGATATGGAGTGATTTCAGCTGTTGAATTGCAAGCTTGAATAAAAGCAAAGAAAAATCAACTAATACCCAATATGCCATAACTGTCAAGACAGCAGCGCCTTCGTGCAAATCGGCATGTTGGAGGCTGAACTAGGGCAGTGTACTGTGGCTCGCCGTCTTGGGTGCTCACAGCCAGCAATTTCAAACCTGGCAAGAAGGTATAACCAGGCACACTGTCAATGACAGGCCACAAACTGGGAGACCAAGAGTCACAACACCTGCCCAAAATCAACAGTTCACTTTGCAGCATCTCTGTGATGTCAATTGTTAATCAACTCACTGCACCTGCTCTAAAACAGTGTCATTTTTCAATCACATCTAGTGTATTTTATCTAATTATAAGTGATATGTTTCTTTTGATGCTCAAATATAAGTGATACATTTCTTTTGATGCTCAGTATAGTTAATTTAGGAAAAATACTGTTGCAAGTATGGAGCTTAATTTGTATACCAATGCATATCTGTAAACTTGAATACTGTCAGGAATACCAAATTGTAATTATTTCTCTTATTATAGTCAATTAAAGGAAGACATACAAAAAAATGGTCTAAACGTGTCACTTTATTATTGTTGTAAATGCATACCTTTCTAAGCCATGAAGCTTTTTTCAGATGAGCAATTTAAGGATCCAATAAGTAACAATACATTTTCCTCAGTTTACCTTTGATACATATCATTGCTTCTGCAACTTCTCTTAAAGCTTGTCCACAGGGCCATTTTATTGCCTTAAAAATATTTAAAGTAGTTAGGTTATTGGACCCAGTATGTTAAATAGTTTAATAGTATTTCCAAACAAAACTGGAGAGGGCTGGAAAAATTGTAAACGATGCTGCAAGTAATTTACTCACCAGTTTTGAATCTATGTGACAAATGTATTGTCGTTGAGTAACACAGCCAAGGAATCAGGATTACTTTTGATAAATTCATACTTTCTACTTTGCATGGGAGAGCATGATCTTAAGATCAGTTATTTAACCGAAAAGCTAGTTAACATGAAAAGGCTAGAACATTTAACATCTGTGGAGGTTATATAAAAAAATATTGAAATAACAGTATATTGATTAAGTTAAAAGCTCTTCCTTAAATCTCCATGGTTTCTTGATAGTTCTTATTGGAACGGGCCCAATTCTTGCAATCAGTTTTATTAACCTCAGACAACTTTCTTCTGCCAGAGCTGCAAGAACACGACTACTGTATGTACAAGTCAACAACACACACAAATATGTTTTGTAGCCAGTAGCAACAGCATACTTCTCCCAGATATGAAACAAACTCATGTGCAGCAGTACGTTTTGAGAGAATTATGCAGTAAGCTTTTCCATGGTACCTTTTATAGGCAAAAGCCCTTGATCAACTTAATCAGAGATCACAGTATTGTTCTACCCATGCCAGATACTAATGATTGCTTATATACTAAATCAGCAGACCATTTTCTTTTCATTTGTAGAATTACTTATCCTCCTAAAAAGTAAGTGTGTGATAGATTCCTTGGGATGCAGCCACTGCTACCCACCAAAGATTACAGATTCTCCACGGACCCTACAGACATTTTATTTGTTGTATCTTTTTATTCTTATTTCAAGTTTAAATGGCAACAGGTTTGTTTCCAAAAGGCACCAAGTATAACAGCAATTCAAAAGCATGAGCAGAGATGTGGCAATTAAAACATTTTTCTCCCTATAATCCAAATATGCAGATTTTCTGGAGAGCTCACAACAAGCATAGCAAAAACACCTTGAATGGCGATCCATAAAGACTTGCATCAGATTAAAAAATAAATAAAAAGGGTCGTGGCACCAACATTTTTTTAAATTTTTTTTTATTCATAAATCAACAAGATGATACAGGTCTTATTAAAATAAACAAAATGAAAAGAAACTCGTTCACACTTCTTTCAAAACTAGAAGTGATCCAAAGGCCTATTGCACTATACGTTGCATGAAGAAAAAAAAGGGGGGAAACAAGTAGAAAAAATTGTTTCCATCCAAACACTGTACACAAACATAAGACAGTGTGGTGTCTTAAAATGACTGAAGTAGAACCTGAAGTAACAAACTGAACAAGCCACATGTACAAGTAATTGTTGTTTGTTTCTAAATACATGTAAAACAGAAATTACACAAATTAAATAGCAAATGTACTTATTGGTGGTATGTGTTGTAGCAAATGAGCTTTTTGCAATTTATCTGAAGTAATGTGACCAGTCCTCAAATGAGCTTGAAAATGGCAACTGAACTATTTTACATTTTATTTTTTCTGGGCCACTACAGCTCTTGTTCACCTTGTTTTAAGCAGCGACATCATAACTTCAGGCCAGGCTGTCTTCAGTTGCTCTTCCTCCTGTACACTTCTCAGATTCCACCCTATAATGTGACAATGTTAGGAAACCACACAATTAAAAATGCAGAAAACAGACATGTTGATTTAGTCAAAGCACACAAGGGCAAAACACTGTAAATACACAGTTGGTAATTGTTCTTTCTAGTACTTAAAAGTAAAACCCAATATACACATTAGCTGATAATCAATTCTTACGGTCTTTTAACCTTTCAATTTCTAATGTATTTTTGTTATGGAACGGCTTCAGCTTTATATCACTATGGTCGCCACCACAGCATTAAAATAATTGTCTGACTATTTCCTACACTGCAGGAGTAATGTAACACATACCTCAGTTTAAGGCTTGAATGCACTGAATGTGTAATAAGAAGCTGCTTTTTATGCCACTTTATTGGAATTACTCTTTAAGCAAACTAATTCTTGGCAGCACTGCACCCCTACATACAGCTGAAAAGATTTTCATGGAGATAAATGCATTAACAAGTAGTACACAGAAAGAAAAGAAAAAAAAAAAACCTTTTGAACAATTCTATTAAACAAAATACACAACAGCAAGCTTAAAGTTTACAGGCAACAGCATTCAAACATGGATGTGGGTAGAGAAAGGAGTACCTGGCGTGAGTACCTGCACAGTTTGACAGAATCCTTGATTTTTAATTTGGCTTTTCATGGGTCGCTCACAACACCAACGCTGTGTGAGGTACGGAAGTCAGCTGCAATAATTCATAAACCCTACACTTCCATCAATCCAGTGCTACTGGCTCTCGAGTTACAGAACAAACTGCATTAGAACGCAAGGCAAAGCAAAAAACTGCAAACATCCTTGTCATTAAAAAAAAAAGACTAGCAAAAGTATATATAATACATGTGCCTCTAATGGTAATTAATAGGAATTCGAACAAAATGTTAAAACGAATAAATAAATAAAAAAAGTTTAGTATTTAAATTAACTATAGAATACACCAGAGAGACTCTGAAGAGGGGGTGTGAAGATAACATTTTACAAAGAACATTTTAACGTTGAGCTACAGTAAAAAGGTAGAGGCACAAAAGATTTGTGGATGTCCTTTAGTTATAAAATAGCCGACACAAAATAAGGTACCTCCACATGTTTGGCAGGACTACACTGTCCTTCCCTTCTGGGTATGTTTTTTTCTATTTCTTCTCATCGGGCTAGCTCCATCTTCATCCGTGCATACTTACGCTGCACTATTAAACAAAACAAAAACAAAAAACCTAGCCAACATTAGAAGAATGCACTTACCTCGGCCTGATCTGAGGTCATATCAGATCAGTTTTAATTGGACTGAGTGTCACCTTCAGATTGTATGTTTTCACTGGTGCCATTGACCTCACTCTTTGGAGCATCAACCTCCATTAGCTCTGGCTTGGAAACTTCACTCTGCTTTTCATCACCACTCAACTTCTTGCTGCTCTTCTTCTCATCAGGATCTCTTCGATCTACAATGAAATCAACAAATACATTGTTTCCATAACTTCAAAAACACTCAATTGCACTAAATAAATGGAAATTATACACCTTGTAAGAAGTTGAAATATTTTAATATCCAGAACTACAGCCAATAGAAAATAGATTTTAAAGCATAGGTACCACTCCTTTAACCAAGGCACAGTATTAGGACAGCAGCCAGGTTTGTACTGTGGAAGAAGTCATAATTGTGCGCTCAAACTTGTGTTTCCTGGCAAATGTGGAAACACTTCATTTTGGAAGTCCTTCAATGTGAAAATTATGCATGTTATGTTAACACTTTTCTGTTTTGGACTACATTTAAAATGTTGCCAAATAACTAAACTATACCCCCATAACTGCCGACAGCTCTAGGATTATTCTGCTGCCATGTATCTGAGACCGTCTTTGGTTGCAGAGGTTTCCGTGGGAGAAAGATTAAAGTCAACATTGTACAACCACCAAGCCTGTAGTGCCTCAGCATGCTTCACTTCTAACCTTTTTCTTTTGACTTCCTGTCTCTATCCTTCTCCCGGCTTCGGCTCCTGCGTTTGTGAGATTTACGCTCTGAGCTTTTCGACCTCTTCCGGTCTCTGCTGCGGGATCTGTGCTTCCTTTCTGAACGGTCCCGGCTGCTTCTGCGCCGGTCTCTATCTCTGCTCCTGTTAAGGTAACAAAATACAGCTTACAGGCTTGCATCCCAGATACAGAATGTATGCTTCCAATACCAAATGGATGGTACTTTCCTGATAGGAAAGAGAGTTAAAAGACCTAAAATAGGGATGCTTGCTTATGCAACTCAAGTGTAGAGTGCAAATCTAGAAATTGTATCATTTCTTTTTAATTTCAGACTGTACAAAAAGGGCATTCTGGCTCTAGAAAGAGTCAGCAAAAATCAATCAAACTAACCCAGAGCTTAACAGCATTTTGAATGGCCTCCTGTGCGTTAAACACCAAAAGCACAACACATCTACTTGAAGCCAAAGATGCATTCCCATGTTAGTGTTATTGCTTGATTTACCTGCTAGGCTTCCTGTCCCGTTCCTTGCTTCTGGATCTCTTGCGTTCTCTTGAACGGCTGCGCCGCCTCTCTGATGTTCTGCTGGAGTGTCTGCTGCGTGAATGACTGCGCCGACGTCTATCTCTATCTCGCTCCCTTTCCTTCTCCCTCTCCTTTTCCTTTTCCCTTTCCTTCTCTCGCTCTTTCTCCTTTTCTCTTTCCTTCTCTTTCTCCCTCTCTTTCTCTTCCTCCCGCCGTTTCTTCTCTCTCTCTTCTCTTTCACGTTCTCGATCTTCTTTTTCTTTTTTTCCTTTGTCATCACGTTCCGGCTCTTCTGATCGTCTGCGTAGTTTGTCCTAGTGGGGAGGAAAAATAATTAAATACTGCACAAGTATGGAGAAACACCAAGTTGCTACAAATGCATCATCTATTTTTAATAAAACTATGTATTGCATTCAAATATCCATCAGTGATCTTCAACTTTTTAAAAGTTAACTCTGCAGCCACTGAACAATTAGAACAGGCTGGTAACATTTTTTAACTGTATAATGTATATAGTATAGTGCACACCGCTTCCATTTCACGAACGCAAGAAAATGGGTTAGTGCTGTTGGTAATACTCGTTACCTCGACATGGCAATATTTTTTTTACAATTAAGCAACTGACTGCACCAATAAGCCAAAAGTAAAGTGTTTAAATCAATAATGATAAAGAAATTAATTATGACAAAAAAATTAAGACAAAAATATAGAATGGAGTGGAAAATAGACATAATCTGGCATCATGATGACAGTGAAACAAATGTCAGTTTCCCAGACTTGCAGATAAAATGGCAGCTTTTTTGTTGGGAATTCAACATTTAGTTTTTATTTGTTTAATTTAGTCGCCGCCTTTATCCAAGGCGACTTACAGAGACTAGGGTGTGTGAAGTATGCATCAGCTGCAGAGTCACTTACAACTACGTCTCACCCGAAATACGGAGCACAAGGAGGTTAAATGACTTGCTCAGGGTCACACAATGAGTCAGTGGCTGAGGTGGGTTTTGAACCGGGGACCTCCTGGTTACAAGCGCTTTTCTTTAACCACTGGATAGTTGCCCTCATATCCAGTCTCACAGTAATAGTTTGCAAGATAGCAGGTGTTTGTCTGCTGTGACTGAAGCGAAAAAAGATGCAGCGATGGAAACCCAGATACACCGCATGGAAGCTGGACAATGGGGTTGAATTGTGAAACTTTTTGATTTGGGATACAATGTGTTTAGGTAAAAAATGCCATTCACAATCTTTACAGGACTTGTTCGTATCAGCAGTAACATTGGTGTTGAATTGGGAGAGGCTACAAGCGACAACGATCGGAGAACGATTATTTTTATGATTATTGTTTGAATAGTGTTTATTATTAGGATTAGTATAAATCTGTTAACCTTTTAGCGTTGCTGTTACCATATGATAACAGCTCAGTTGCGGGTTTGCTTGTAAAAAAAAAAAAAAAAAAATGAGTATCATTTGTACACATACATTTTCAAATCTTGAATACAGTATTTTCATTTTCTGACAAGCACGCCAATGTGTGCAAGTTAAATGGCTGATATAATACAATAGCATATACTGAAAGGCTTTGCTTATCCACTTTTTTATTTGAGACGTGGGCTCTCTTTGGTTACCATACACATTACTTAACATATGGAAATGAAAAACCATCATGAAAGATATACATGCGAGCCAAAGTTATTTTTATTTTTTTTCCCCCTTTTCAGGACCGAGTTCTTTTGTGTTCAAAATGCAGTTTGCAAGTGCACTCGGCTTGTTTTATATGGTGTGTGAACTGGATGTTTACAATATCCTGCAAAGCATATTGAAAGATGGCAGCTATTGATGCATTGCTCTGGTTTTTACTATAGCATGTTTTAGATTTTTACATATTGCTGTGGAAGAAAGCACTGGGGAGCACTTTGCTAATTTAATGAATACATTTACTGAATGCCTACAGTAGGAGAATAATGCAGTTTACACAATTCTGCACGGTTCTCCTAATGTCAGCATTAAACAAAGTAATTTAGGAAAAGATTGAATATTTTACTATTTTGTTGAGCTCGGCAAGATTTTGGTGTCTGACCAAAATTTCTTCCATAACTTCAGTTTCTCACACTGTCCATGTAGTTTAGGATTACCAGATTTTCACAGTGATTTTTTTTTTGCCAAAAATAACAGTATATAAAATAACACAACAACAGTTTAAAAATTAAAGATTGGGTGAATGTATTGCAGATGGTAACATTATTTTATTTTTATATTGTCATCTAATCAAAACATGTTAAATGTACAAAAAGCCAGATTTAAAAAAATAGATAAGCTATTACCATTTAAACATATGGTATACACATAATCAGAATGGTTAAACAAATAATCCATAAGATTGTTTATTTTATTTGTGAATGGCGCAAACACACAACCTAACACATTACTCTGCTATTAACTTGCCAAGCAGGGTGATACAGTTTTGTACTTATTATTGGGCCAGTTAAAATTGTATCCATGCCAGTAAAACACTACCTCAGTGGCTCAAGGGGCCAGTAGTAAAAAATCTAAATGCAGAGCCCTGATTATGAATGTTCAAATCTTTTTTTTACACCCCACTACGATAATCTTGGAAGCAACACTCACCTTTAACTCTTCTACAGTAGACTTGATTTTAGCATAACCCATATGTTGCTTTCCCATCAAGTGATCATCTACTCTGGACTGCGCATCCCCTACAATTAAAAAAGCTCCACAAACTTCACAGACTTCCATTTGCTTTTCCTGAGCTGCAAAGTTTTCGATTGTCTGAAAGAAGAAAAAAAAAAGTGATAGTCTCCTGCCAGGTTTCATTTTCAGTCTCCTTGCAACCAACTTTTTTCTTCAAAACAATTTGGAACTTTTTAATACTGTAAATTCTTCCATAACCTCTTGTTTAAATTCCTAAAAGTAGCTGCAGGGAAGCTACTGCAAGCCATTTTCCACTCCATATAGTAATATTTTATATATTACATCAAAAAGTAAGAATGAAAAATATAAATTATATATTAACTGTACAAGTATTAAAAGCTACGTACAGGATGAATGACAGAGGCTTTTACTAATTTCTGCAAAATAGTACAGGCATCACAAGGCATACTTACAGAGGTTGATGACCTAAGCAGTTCCCTCTCATCTTTTAACTGTTCAACAAGTTTCATCATTCCCTGAGCCTCCTCCACTCTTCCCTCTGAACCCAGCTCTTCAATCTATCAAACCAGGAAATCACAGCATAAAACAGGTTAGTAACAGAACTGTCACTGCAAAACTGCAGTTCATGAAACAGCTTTCTTTTTATTACGTGGTTCTTATTTTATTCCTCCCATCTCACTTAAAGAAACACATCTTAACGACACTTTCCAATAACCACTCACGAAGCTAACAGTCCACGGGGTCTATACAAACTAATAATTGAAAAACTCAGTCAGAACATAATCAAATCCTTGTATTTATGAATTATTTTTTGTATCAAAGGCATTTAACCCCATTGTGTAATAAGCATGGTAATTTAGATTTAATTCAACAAGACAATTCAGCTGAATATAAATCAATTGCAAGTTCAATTTAAGGATTCCCTCTGGGTTTACACAAAACAGCTTATTTCATATTAATCTGGTAAATTTGCAATTTGGCTCAAACTAAACTGCAACAATTATAGAAGGCAATCAATTCTGTAAATGCAGACAGGCATATGAGTACCATAAAATGAGGAAGAATATGGCAGTGTTTCAAGAGTCTAAAGGCCAGCGATCTGAAATGCTGAACATTTTAAGCAGGCATTTATAAACTGCAGTAAGATTTGTCAGCTTAAGAAAAACAACATAAAACCCAGGAAAGGTCATGTATGTAGCAAGAGGAAGTGAAAACTAAACACTTTAACAGTACTTAAATGATATTTAATGATGTGCCATGGAAACACTTTGGAATCTCTTTACAGTGGGTATACAAATGGAAAGGACCTACCTGCAGCAGAAGGTCTTCAATTTTCTCAGTCAAAACTTGTATTTTCTCCTCATTTTTGCCTGAAGGCCCTGGAGCTTGCTAAACAAATAGGAGAGGAAAAATATAAAATACACAAACAGATTTAGAACAGTTTTGAACAAAGTACAAATCTCACATAAAAGACAACCAGTCTGTGTAACTAGTAAGGCACTGGGGCCTTTGCTCTGGGTGCTATGAATGGGGGTTTACCAGAAAGGAGCTTCAAAATTCTTTGTAAAAGGAATTATTTTCAAAATTTATATCTTAATTTATTCATCACCTTGGGCTGTATTTACACAGCATGTTTATTAGACATTAAGCTTTAGACATGGCTAGGAAGATACCCAACATATAGCAAACTTCATCAACCAATTCTCATACTACTATAGACACTGCTACACACACACCTGTGAAATTGGTTAGGCTAAACAGCTAGTATTCTTTCTCACCCTTTCTGTTCACATGCCTAATGGCCGCTAAACACCATGTGTTGTGATGCGTTATAAAATAATACAACTGACATTACTGATAAGAACACTTTACACCCAAAGCAACACAGGACCAATGCAAGATAGTTAGATTATGTTTTTGGTAGTATGTCTAGTGAACTGAGCAATCAGAGCTCTCCATCCAAACATGTGTTCAACCAGGAAATAATCAAATCTAAAAATGACGAGATGCCAAAAAAAACAAAAAAATTGATTTACGTGCCAATTTTAGTTTTGTACTGCGAGTGATGTTGAGTGTTTAAATTTATGGATTACAAAACGCAAAACGATGAAAACATCAAGAAGTACATTGCCAAGAAACTAGGCATACATGTTGCATGTGGTTTACAGAACATACAGTATATTCTAAAAAACCTAGTTCTATGTGATGTTGAATGTGGGTTGCCTCTGGTGTATATGGTCATGTCCCAGCACAAAGGTCATGTTGCTACTAACTGTCTGTGCTTGTGAGGCAGAAAGAACACATCACTTATTTCGAGTTTTTTAAAAATCATAATGCAGAACTTACCCCAGAATTTTGCTGGGCCTGAGAAAGTGCCAGTCTTGCATGACCCCTGCGAATTCTGCGCTCCACTTCTGCCAACAAGCTTTGTAAATACCGAAGAAAGTCTCTTTCATAGCCCTCCTTCATGAAGCGGGAGCTCTTTTCATATCTGCCGTAAGAGAAAATCACTGGTTCATACACACATTTTTCATCAGTTACATAAATAAAAAGGAAAATGTAGGAAGTCATTCTGGACTTACAGTTTCCGTAGATTTTCATCGTGGATTTTTTCACATGGACCTATTTGGAATTAAAAATATTTATTTATATGTATTTTTTTAAAAGTTTTAAATATAACAAATTCAATAATTTAACAGGGGGTGTACATCTAATGCATTTAGATTCACAAAACAACTTCAATAATAAGCATGTGTAAAGCAAAGACTTTCCTGCTGTTTTATTATGATTATTATTATTATTTATTTCTTAGCAGACACCCTTATCCAGGGCGACTTACAATTATTACAAAATATCACATTATTTCACATTATACAGACACCACATTATTTTTTACATTCAATTACCCATTTATACAGTTGGGTTTTTACTGGAGCAATCTAGGTAAAGTACCTTGCTCAAGGGTACAGCAGCAGTGTCCCCCACCTGGGATTGAACCCACGACCCTCCGGTCAGGAGTCCAGAGCCCTAACCACTACTCCACACTGCTGCCCTTACGTGGAATGCATTGCCAAATATTTGGTGCTATTTTGGCACATATCGTCTAAATAACAACAAAAATGAATTACAAGATGTTTGAACAAGTTGCAATTATTGAATTGATTGATGCAACACTAGTTGCAGTATCTGGGAAACCTTACAGCTTACTAGCATTGTGTTAAGCCTACAGGTCTACAAGATTCCTCATGATAATACACATTTTATTTTGAAAATGGTTGACCGCAAAGTGTTGGAGCTAGGTAACCAGATATTTGGATATGCAAAACAAACAAACTGTGGAATGCCCTCTACACTGCACAGTGTTTGAATTGTAAACATGTCATGTTCATAAACATACTCCACTTTTGGTTTACGGCAACTAAAGTAATGTTGCATAAAATATTTAGAAATATATAATTGCCCAAATGCAAGCTGCTGAACATGGGGAAGGTTTATGGTGGGTTGTAGAATGACAACCTACCATCTGTTTTCTGACTTTTATATCCTGTTTGTATATATCTGTACTTGTTAAAAATGAATATAAAACTGACAATATTCTGCATCCAGTTCTGGGTATTGAGAACTACCCTTGATTAAATATTTTAATGATTAGGAGCCAGTATCAGGCTAAATACACTGTTCCTCAGCACTATGGCTGCATAAACTACTATCTGTAAATCTACAGACTTACATGCAATTTATTCATGAGGTTACAAGTAAAATAATTTCAGTGCACATTTACTAGGGGCCTGATTGTTCAAATTCCTGGAACCTGGAATAATATACCTATGCAGAAGTTCTGAAACCCAGGCCTGGGTGAAGAGCTAGTGAGTCTTTCAGCCCTGAATAGGACAAACTGAAAAGTCCAATACCAATATTAGGGTATTGTGCCAAGCTGGCCATAGCCTAGAAAGATTGCCTTGGATAACCCATTCAATACAGGTACAGTGTAGAATCTAACACTGAATATCCTTAGCTGCCAAATGTATTTATTTTTACACAACTTCCATTACAGAATGGAAACCGGAGGAGTACAAACTCTTCTTGGAATTAGCTTCTAAACGAACTGTGGGAAGAATCTGGGACTTCTCTTCACTTACCCAAATCAGATCGTGTGTTTGTGAATAATTCTGCTGGACAAAATCCACAGAGGTAATATTTACATACCTGAAAAAGAAGCATAGCATACCAATTACTGGTGTTCTTCGAGAAACACACGCAAAAGAAATGACCAATTCAGTGAATCTGACGAAAGTGTAAATGGTGAACAGTTAAAAAGTGGACTGTTAGTACTGACATAACATACTCATCAACTGCTTTTGTTATAAAAACGATGTGTGGACAACTGCATGCTGAATCAGGGGTGGCCAATTCGTATCGCCCGGGACAACACGTTTTGTAGGACGGACAACAAGTTTTGCCGGTATACTTTGCCCGTCGGACAAGTAGCTTTTATTTTTTTTCTATGTTCGCTCTTCTGCTGCTAGAAAGGCTCTCCTGGTATATTTGTAGAGAGCCAGGTAAGTTTCTGAAAACTGAATTGCATAACTCTAGCACATACACAAACATTCTAAAAAGTGTTTACGTCCCAACCCTATTACTTCTGATTGGCTAGCTGTGGAAGAAGCTGATCTTCTGTTAGTTACAAAAAAAAAAACAGAAATGGCTGCATGAGAGTGAGAGCCTCTGTTTAGACACACGCTAATCTTTAAACTTATGGTACTAAGGTATCAGTGGATTTGAAAAAATCATGTTGTGTAATTTATAACACTTCGTGGTCAAGAGTGTACATGTTGGGAATATGTTTTTTTTTTTTAAAAAAAACGTAGAGTTTACTGTTTAGAAGCATTTCAAGACAAACTTTCGATGGAAAAAAATGTAATGACTTTTTTTCTTTCGATTTTAGTGTTGCTAACCTAGCTTGCTATTTACCATATTTACATTTTTTTAGATACATTTAAATGCTATATTAAATAAATATATTACTATATTCGTTACTTATTGGACATGCACAATCCATTGATTTCTGAAACTTAAATCATTAAGACTGACAAATTTGTTTAATAATAGAAATGCATGGGTTGTGCTGGATATTGACACTTCTTATGCATTGTTGTCAAGTAAAACTTTTTTTTTTTTAAATAAAGACTTTAAATAACTATAAAAACCTTGCTATATGTGTTTCAATCCCCTGGGTCGACATTGTCAATACCACTTAGAATTTTGAATGCTTGAATCAGATCACTGCGTAGTCTTCTTTGTTCAAGACTGAATAGATTCAATTATTTAAACCTGTCTGCATAGGACATGCCTTTAAACTCAGAATAATTATGGTCGCTCTTCTTTGCACTCTTTCTAGAGCAGCAATATCCTTTTTGTAGCGAGGTGACCACAACTGAACACAATATTCTAGATGAGGTCTTACTAATGCATTGTAAAGTTTTAACATTACTTCCCTTGATTTAAATTCAACACTTTTCACTATATATTCGAGAATCTTGTTGGCCTTTTTTTTTTTATAGCTTCCCCACATTGTCTAGATGAAGACATTTCTGAGTCAACATAAACTCCTAGGTCTTTTTCATAGATTCCTTCTTCAATTTCAGTATCTCCCATATTATATTTATAATGCACATTTGCATTGCCTACATGCAGTACCTTACACTTTTCTCTATTAAATGTAATTTGCCATGTGTCTGTCCAGTTCTGAATGCATGTAGTAATGTAAATACTGTCGAAAAATATCGACAGTTAAAAATTGTCAGTTTCACAAAACGACGGCTGATACCAACTAAAAGGAGTAAAATAAAACTGAATATCATTGTGCTTGATATTGTAACGGCTTGGAACACTGTAGCATTCAATCAGTTTTATAATTAAGTATAGTACTGTAAAGTAAAATAAATATATCAAAAATAAACAAAAGAAAAAACGTATTTTATGTCTGCAGTATTTGATTGAGCCTAATGTAAATATTGCGTGCATTTTGGTAAAAAAAAAAACAAAAAAAAAAAACACGTTCTTTATAAATCTGGGGTTCAGCAGTTACAAAACTGAAGGAACATCAAGGAAATCAGAATTCCACAAAGCAGAAGTAATAGTTGGCAATGAATTTAGAGTGTGATGCAACAAACTAATACACCTGTACATCAGAAGTTGAATTCAGCTTATAAAGAAAGAGTGGAAAAAAACAGGCAGAAGCTATTTTTATATTTGAATAACTCCAAACATGGGTTATTATAGCTGTACTCTTAGTATGTTACTTAAATGTACTTGCAAATGTGTTCCATACTGCACTGAAAGAAACATTTCCTTAAAGTATATTATAAATTTGTTGAGGTGAAGTCGGGTCATAGGGAACATTTTGTGTATCTTGAAGAATTTAGTGAACCAGTCAAGCTACAAGGCCCTGTTAATCACAAATTGATTGATTGTGTTCACTGTTAAACCAAAATCCTACAAGTTATATTCTACTTTTTTAGTGTGTGTTTTGTGCGACGGGGAGGGGGCAAGTATTTTTAAGAAGGACAAGTAGATTTTTCTAGCATTTTTGTCCCTTGGACAAGTTTTTTTTAGAAATCGGCCACCCCTGTGAATACATTCTGCATACAGTTTTATTGTATTTTAATAACGTATGTCATTAATCTCGCTAACAAAATGTGTAATTCGTTGACAATTATTTCAGATTTTTAACCTGCCATTTCTAGTTTTTTTTTTTTCTTACAGGAAGAAAAGCACTGAATCCACAGAACAAGACAGCCCTGTCTGTACTGTACAAAACCCTCAAAACTGAAAGCGATATACACGGTACCGCAGTACTGTATTTACATTCACTTTTACTAGTTCTTAGTGGCACATAAGAATTAGGAAAACATAACAGGGAATGTTCTAAACCTTATGGTACTAAAGTCTGACGACCGCGTTGTCTAGCAAGCGAATTTTCTATTGCAGGCTGTTCGTTAATTTTTAATCTACCGGTACCGCCCTCGGCCCGCTGTACAGGCAACCTTTGAAGCTTTCTTTCTTGGGACATTTATGAATCAGAAACTTACAGTCTCGTGGTCCCAACGCACGTTACTCCGTTTCTCGTCCGGTGCCAGGTTCCTATCCCGGCCCATTAACTCGTCGAGTAACTGGGCGGCGGAAAGCATTTTTGTCTCGGTAGTGTTTTTTCTCTTTCTTTTTCTCTCGACTACACTGATCCAAAATCAGCAACGAAATGGCGGACAGTACAATGTGCTTTACCCACAAGACACCACGAGGTGGCTTACTCACCATAGAAACAATAAAATCTAAGTGGAAAGTTACGCTACACTGTACATCGGAACGAGCGCCCCCTAGTGTGGATGATTAGCGGTATAGTAGAGCTGCTGTCTCACACCGCACAGATGGTACTGTACTAAACTGTAATTACAAAAAAAAAAATCTAAATACCACTACTATGATTTGTAAGTAATAACATTTAAACTGGTGGAATTACATATTTATTTTTAATTACCAGTGTCATGTCATTTTCTGTACCTATCAGAAATTGCTATATTACTGAATGCATACCCGACCTCTATTTGGCTAAAAACCGTGTCCCAGTCATTACAACTTACACGCATCAAAAGTGAATGGAATATAAAATTAAGAGTTTAAGTTAGCGTTAAGGGTTAAATCTATCTATCATTTCTGCTCTTCTATACTGTATGCACAAACACATTGTTATTATGGATATACAGTAGATTGAATCTTGTGGACATTGCTTCCTTTGTTGCACACCCCATTCCTTAAAAAAACTCTTTACTAACACTACTTATTTTATTTCAAAGTGAAATATTTAATTCAATTGTTTTAGTTCATGCTGCAATTTTTTTTTTAATTTTTTTGTTAGCATTCCTCACCCCCGGTGCTAGAAACGCATGCTGTTACTTATCCGGAAGTGTGTTTTTTTGTTTGTTTTGTTTTTACGAGTAGGAACTAAAACTGCAGCTCTCAGTTGTTACAGTTAAAGCTGCCCCCCAGGGAGGATTATTTCTAGTTGACAAACACAGTAGCAGTGACATACAGTAAAGCAACAGCTGCTATATCACGATAGGTTGACATACTAAGATTGAATTTTGCTTGTCATTTGATCAACTTTTGTTGTAATTGACAATGAGCAGCTGCAACTTTAAGTTTAAAAAGGCGTTTTTCTAGGAAGTGCGCTATCAAGCTGATTTACTTTCAGTGGACGAATATTATTAATTTCTAACTACATTTTCGATTAATTAGGCACATAGAAACGAAATTAAAATAACACCGTTTATTTCTGTTGTTACTGAAGATACCGCTTGTATTTTGTTTATAAAATGACAAACCCGTCAGTCGATAAAGAATTGCAGGAGAGGTTGAGGGAAGCGTCTGCTATCGGGGATCTGGAAGAGGTACAAACGCTAGTCCACAGCGGAGTTCATGTCAACTCTCAAAATGAAATAAATGGATGGTAAGTTTATTATCATATTCCTTTACCTTCAGACCTAACCGTACTCCCATTAAGGCAACCCTATTTTACAGATCTTAAAGTAACGAAGGGGAACATTATTATTATTATTAATACTGACAATAATAATAATAATAATAATAATAATAATTCATTATTATTATTATTATTATTATTATTATTATTATTATTATTATTATTATTATTGTGTTTGTAATGCAGTCAGTTTTATTTTCCTTACACAAAAGCTGTGCAAATTGCACAGTACAGTAACAGACGGCGTGACTGTTGGGTGTACAGCAATTAATGATGCCAGACCCATTGCCAAACTTGATCGTTTTTATTCCACCTATTGGATAAGCTGAGATAAGGATAACATGTTGTTGTTTTATAGTAAGTTCAAGTTGATCCTTTATGTCCTTTCAGTCGTATTACTTATTTAGTTTTAAACTAACAAATAAAACAACAACAACAACATGGGAGTCAAATGTGAACACTGATGTCATCAAAATGTACCAAGTGATGACACATTGTCAGTGGTTCCTTAAGCAGTTCTAGAATCGTCACGCAGAAATTGGAAGACTGGTGATACTGCCTTTTGAGGCAGGGTTGGGCAGCAGTGGCACCCACTCTAGCCCTGCACTTTGTTTCATCCATTACCCACATTGTTCATTTTATATTTAGTTGAATGAACCAGGCATGCACTGGATTTGAGTAACACTGGTCAGTGTTTAATTTCCTGAACGACTGCAGGATTACATGTGTTTAAAACATATTGGAAAATCCTTTAGAGTGGTTTTACTTTTTTGTGATATACTACAACGTCAATGTGGATGAGACTGTGTGTGCAACATATATGTGTATATGGAAAAGACGTTGAATTAATATGGAATACATAACCTTACATTGTACATAATTGTATTAACAGCACAACTGACCTTTATAATTGGACATGCATATTTTTGAAAATAGTTCAACCTTTAGGAACAATTATACACACTAAACACTTGGAAAATGTTTATACTCCAAACTATTAACATCCCTAGAAAAAAATACACCATCTTTCCTTGAAAACTTAAAACAAATGATGTTTATAGGCATTGAGTTCACTGAACCGGCTTATTTTATGAACAAAATCAAGGTCAAAGGGACATTGTGCACACAAAATACTAACTTTGTATAAATCAGAGAGAGATGAGGTACTGCATATTAAAAAGATAAAGGTGTTTTTAAAAAAAAAACAAAAAAAAAACTGTATTCTGGTGCAGTGCTCTCATTTTGTAATGTTGTGTACGTTTCTATTTAATACTGACATCTTCTTTTTAATATCTATTGAACTGTCCGGTTAAAGTGCTCTCATTTTGTAATGTTGTGTACGTTTCTATTTAATACTGACATCTTCTTTTTAATATCTATTGAACTGTCCGGTTAACCAAACATAATAATATTATTAATGTAATAAATGTACATTAAATCATTCAAAATAAGTTTAAAACCTATTCTTACCAACACCCTCCATGCTCGATGTGTATGTCATTTTGAAGTTCTGTGCCTCTACAATTTTGTAGTTCTAGTAAAATAATACCCATTGATAAGTAACTTGGTTTACTGGTCAGAATCAATCATTTCTAATTAGTTAAATATTTTGTTAAAATCCTAAATTGCAGACCTTTGGAAACCATTGTTATTCTAAAAAGGTATTCAATGACCTACCCAAGAACAAAGAAGCCCAATCTGTTTTAAACAGATCAAATATAACTTGTAAACTCTTGACTGTCGGCATGGCTCCAAAACCAGGGCAAATTTTCAGACAGCTACATGTGGTCTCAACTATCTGGAAAAAACTACTTCCAAATGTTTGAACAGCTGCCTGTTCTTTAAAAAAATATAACAAAGCTTACAGTAGTTTCAAATCGTACTATGCCGGATTTATTGAGGTGTTGCATGCAATTTGCACCATTTTTTGAGAAAGTAAAATAAGTGTCAATTTTCCAAACAAGTAAAACTGCTCGGGGTTCATTTCAGGACTCAAAATTGCAAATTGCACCTCAATGTAAGGATGTTGATAAATCTTGGCATTATTTTTTCTCTCATGGTTTGGTGAAGATTTACAGTATTACTATAGAAGTAATAAACACGTTCATTTAAGGGCACTACATTCTCTAGTTTGGCTGTGCCGTATAATCTGCTACACTAGATGACAGGAAATCTATTACATAAAAAAACTTCTATGCAACGATTTAACTTATGCAATCGTTTTGTCGTCACAATCTAACTTTGTGGCCCTTCTTTTGTTACAGACATGTATTGTGGCATTGTGCTATTTGAGACAGTGTAGAGGAATACTGCAGAGGAACTAACCATAGTCATTTTAAATACAATACAGTAAGTAATATGTCAGAATGCATTTTATATGCATGTGGTAAAAATAGGTTTCTGTCTGTACCCGTGTTTTGCACCGATTCGCAATCGCAAGCACCTCGCAATAAAAAAAAAGGGTTTCATAAAGCAGCAACATCACTGAGTTTCACCAGAAACCTGTGACTGCCAGACAGCAGCCGCAAGTAGCAATTTTCATCACAGATCCTGTTTTACCGTGGCGCTCATACTACTAACTTGCTGTGGAACTGTACACTTTATTGTACATGATTTCTCAGGTAAAGCATTCTGATGACAATATAAACCCACCCCCACACACGCACGCACTTCCAGAATGGCTTGCAGGAACGGAAAATCTGTTGCCTCAAGGACTTCGTCAATGTATCGCTGAGCAATAAGGTTGCCCTCAATCTGCACCAAAGGCGTTCTTGTGTTAAAGGAGATTCCTCCCCACATCATCACACTTCCACCACCCCACCGGTTGGTTTGAACAACGCAACAGCCAGCATAGCACTCACCACGACGTCTCCACACACGTTGTCTTCCGTCAGGTCCAAGGGCAAAACGGCATTCCTCGGTTAATAAAACACTCCACCACTCTCGCTGCTGCCACCTCAGATGTTGTCTGGCCCACAGAAGACGGTGATTTTGTCTGTCAGCTATCAACATTACATGTGAACGGCCTCCGAGCATGCAAATCATTTTCATGTAGACGGTGAGCTACAGTCATTCTGCTGATGCACAGGTTATTTCTTCCTGGAATTTCTTGTGCTGTAGCCACTGCAGTCTGAAAATGATTACGCAGATGGATCAGTCGGATGTGACGGTCCTGGGCCGGTGTGGTGACCCTCTGCCTTCCAGGACATGGCCTGGTTTCTCTGGACTAGTCTGCTGATTGATCGTTGAAGCAGAACATCTCAGTCTGCGGGCAACTTCTCTCGCAGACAGGTCGCCTGCAATCATGCTGATAGCAACCAGGCGATCTTCATTACTCAAGCGGGGCATGGTGGTATCTTTCGCTGTTCTTGCGTTAATTAAAATCATGTCTTTTCGAATGGCTATTTATACAGATTCCTAATCAACTCATTTTGGCAGTTTTAACTCAACTCAAATACCAAACACTGAGCACCTGGCGTTTTTATGAAATCACATGACTTGAGCTCAGTATTTTGTTATCCCAAGGAACAATTCTACTCAAACAATCAACAAACCTATGTGCTCATTATTTAAAATGTAAATAACATTATGTATGTGTCCAATGAGCTACTGATGTAAAACTTAGACTGTTGCCTTTTCATTGTGCATCAGTGTATTTATATACACAAAAGTTTAAATTAATTACAAAATGTATTTATTTAATGACATGTAACCCAAAGTTATGTGGGTGAAAAATAACAGTAACAGAGGCAAGATCAAGTTGTAAAAACTAACACGGCTTTTATTTATTAAAGTACCGATTTATTCAGTATAATAGCATTATTGGGCAGATTGCCTTGCTTTAAACTGGTGACACTGCCATGCAGCAATAATTACTTGGATAATAATAATAATAATAATAATAATAATAATAATAATAATAATAATAATAATACAAACAACACTAAATGTGTACAATAAATAAGTTAAGTAGGCCTAACACACGAACGTGATACAAATAAATAAAATGGACCAAACTCAAGTGACAAAAATAGTGACACGTGCCTCCTTCTTACTTCTAGATTAAAAACTATCTGAAAGAAACCCTCCAGATCCCCAAATTACAGAAACAAAAAGCAATTTCCTCAATTCGTCTCAGCTACAGTTTACCACAGCAATAAAACTTTGTTGCAGCAGCCACCTCCATGTTATTACCTGCCCCACAGGTTTAAATAATGAGGCTAAACGCAGCTTGATTACCAGGCATGCCCCCTAATAAAGACTACGCACATTTCTGCCAAACTTTCCTTTTCAGCTGTGTAGAAAAAAAGTAAACACACATCAGTAAGCTTTTCTTTAAATACGTTTACTGCACAGCGCTGACATTTTTTTCTACTCAGCTGAAGAAGGGCTTTCTTCATGTATGTATGTACAGTACCAGTCAAAAGTTTGAGTACACTTGCTGGAAACTAGGTTTTTTTCATAATTGACAATGTTTTACGTCGTATACGTTTCTGTAAATACTTGAAAATGAAAACACATGTTACAATATACAAAACAAAACATAAGGAGTATCAAAGCAATGTTCAAGAAAATTGAAAATTGTCTTTAAATCTTGGATTCCTCAAAATAGCCACCCTTTGCCTTAATAACAGCCTGACAAACACGAGGCATTCGGTTAACAAGTTTCAGCAGGAAATCATCCGACATGTCTTCCCAGTTCTTCTGCAGCAATTCCCAGAGATGTATGGCACTTGTGGGTAGCTTTGCTTTGACTCTTCTGTCCAGTTCGTCCCATACAAGTTCTATGGGATTGAGGTCTGGAGACTGGGCAGGCCAGGTCATTAGATTGAGTTGTCCTTCACTTTCCTTCTTCGCCAGATAGTTCTTGCACAACTTTGAGGTGTGTTTCGGGTCATTATCTTGCTGAAGAATGAAGGACTGCCCAACTAGCCGTAATCACGATGGAATGGCATGCCTCTGAAGTATGCTATGATAGCCATGCAGGTTGAGCTTGCCATGGACTTGGTAAAGATCACCAACTCTGTCACTAGCAAAGCAACCCCAGACCACGACACTGCCTCCTCCATGCTTGACAGTGGGAATCACACATGCAGAACTCATGCGCTCACCCTCTCTGCGTCTTACAAATATTCGGCGGTTGGACCCAACTATTTCAAATTGACTCATCGGTCCATAAGACCGACTTCCACTCCTCAAATGTCCAGTTTCTGTGTTTTTTGGCCCAGGCAAGTCTCTTCCTCATATTCTGCACTCTTAACAATGGTTTCTTTGCAGCAATTCTTCCAGTTAGGCCAGCTTCACGCAATCTCCTCTGAACATTTGATGTTGAAACATCTGTACTTCTAGTAGCATTTAGCTGAGCTGGTATTTCAGGGGTAGTTATAGTAATCATGGACCCTCACCTGTTAACAATAATTGGTGACAAAAGGTTAATTAGGTAACATGCTAGTTAACTCAGAGAACATATAACAAAGACACTTTTATACTAAGGCCAGTGTTCTAACACTGTGTTATACACATTTCAGACTTTTAACTGACTTGGGCTTCAGACTGAAATCCCCTTGCTTTGGGTGACCATTTCATTGAAATTGACAAGATTTACATTTTTCATTTAAAAATAAATTTTTTGAATGTAATTCACTTATGATTATCAGCTTATATAAGTACACGTATCATATAGTGAAATATTAAGTGTTTATAGACAAGTTTATACAGTTAAAAGCATAGATAATCATGAAAAACCTGGTTTCAAACAGGTGTACTCAAACTTTTGACTGGTACTGTATGTATGTATGTATGTATGTATGTATGTATGTATAAAACTTCAAACTACAGCCTGTCACTTTACACGGCTCCAAATCGCTGTCGACAGTGAGGTTTTTTGTTTTTCCTCAATCAACTTTTAATACTTTTTCATCTCCCTTCCTTTTTTTTCCTCCTTTTAATTTTATTCTGCTCGCTAGATCTATCCATTTCTTTCTTATTTCGACTACTGTTCTTTGCTCCTTCCCAACTGTGATTACACCATAAGTGATCATCTTAACTTTTTTTTTTAAACTTCCAGAAAACTTGCCGAATAGAACAGATTTGTGTTGACCAGCCATTTCAATAATTGTTTAATTTTTCTTTAAACAAAAACAAACAAACAAAAAAAAACAGCTTTCCTTTGCAACCCTGCCATTGTGTACTTACCTAATCTGTCACAGTGCCTTAAAATTGATGACCTCTGTGACGTCGTAACCTCATTCGTTGTTGCAAATTTGTAGTACAGTGTATTGTAAACTACAAACAGTACATTACAGTCTCATACATTTGCACAAGAAAACACATTTATGAAAATGGTAAGAAACATGAGTCCTGAAATGAACCTTATGTGGAATGGTCTTAATACTGGGTTGGACCACTTTGCTTTCAAGTGGAAACAGGTGCATCTGTTCCAGCGTTGAAGGTTTTGGTGATTTTTGTCCTCTGTAGCGTGCCTGTTGCTTGTCACGGAACGTTGCACGTGGTTACAGGTTTGATCTGTCAAGACCTGCTGGCGGCCAGTGTTGCTTTCCGGTGGCCGTTTTCTGCAAATTCTGCCATTCCAGGAACACCCTGGAGACTCATGATGGACAATGCTGGTTGCAGTGGGAGCCACTGTCATGCTCCTTGTGAAGTCACTGCTGTCCTTCTGCGTACAAATTATTGTTTCTGAATAGTTGCACTCAGCTTATATAGGTCTAGTAGATCACAAGGCATGTCATGTGACAACATGCATTACAGATTACTTGGCCATTCTTTTGCAAATTGAGCATTTTACTGAGTACAGCATTTATTTTTTTAGTTAACTAAGCAACAGGTGGTAGGAGGTTTGCTACTTAATCACGCAATATTTTTCAACCTTCTTTGCTTCTGACCAGTAACTGATCCGTTCAGGGCTCAGATATCCAATCTTAGGAATGAAACAGGGTGTCAATCTTACTTGACGCTTTCCTATTGACTTTGGATACCAGGGTCGCTGCCCTACGCAATCACACTCAATCATGGGGGAACCGCTTGTATAATTACCATAGAGTACGTACGTAAAAGGTGAGTGATTTATTACAGTATTTTGTGAGCCCCTGGAAAATAAACATTGAAAAGTAGTAAGCTTGGTTATGTTACTATTGTAAAACAGCTGAACAGGATTTTAACTTCATACCCGGTGTGCAAGCTTGTACTGTAACAAACCTGCTTAATAAAGGCATGTTCTTTCTCTATTTCTTTTGTGTTTTTTATTGTCCCTATGTACCCCACTTGATTCTTCAGTATCCTTGTATTTTTTTCATTCAGGACTTGTTTGCATTGGGCATGCAAACGAAATCATAGACAGGTAGTGTCCTATCTGTTAAGTGCAGGTGCTGACAAAGAAGTTTTTACTTCAAAAGGAGAGACAGCAGCCCAACTAACTTCAAAACCTGATATCAGAAAACTTCTGGGAGGTAAGCCAACTCGTATCAATAAATCTCTTGACAAAAAAGAAAAACAAAACCATAATTTGTGGTGTCCAAGATTCTTTTCAAAAACAATTAATGGTTATTGCGTTCTTTTTCAGTGTGTGACAAGTTATTTGTAAAACTGAAAGTGTAAATCAAATAATTTAGCAAGAGTTACTGCTGAAATCTACACAGTTGTTTTTAAGTTGGTGATACGAATAGCCCATCGCAGATGCATGCAGCAGTAAAACAAAATCCAAGTGAAAGGCACAGTAAAATTTATTGTCTTACTAAGCTATAGTGCCAAACGTAGCCATAGCCCGTTTTCTAATCCTTACCTGTCACATTTCTGAGGTTTGCTGTAAGGTGTCTTCTGTATATCAGATCAGATAACCTGAGCTGTGATTTATTGTACTTATTTTTTTTTTTTTGGTTTGTCAGATTTTGTGATGTTTATAACAATAGTATTAGGATTTGTCACCGTTTAGTTCACGTAGAACTTAATGTCCTATATGTAATAAACTAGGAGGTTTGGTGGTCCAGTGGTTAGAAAAAGGTCTTGTTACCAGAAGGTTCCCAATTCAATCTCATCTCAGCCACTGACTCACTGTGTGTGACCCAATCACAGAACAATCTTACGTACCTGAAAGGTTATTGAATTATAGCCAAATACAAGACAGCTGAGGGAGGACGGTACCATTAAAGTCTGGTGAAAACAGACTTGCATAAGGGTCTCCATTTTCTTTAATAAGGACCCTTGTGAAACTCCAAATGTCCTGGTTAAAGAAAAGGGCTTGATATCAGGAAGTTCCAGGTTCAGATCCCAGCTCTACCACTGACTCACTGTGTGTGACCCTGAGCAAGTCACTTAACCTCCTTGTGCTCTGTCCTTCGGATGAGACATAAAACTGAGGTCCTATTGTAAGTGACTGCAGCAGCACTTGCGATGCATAGTTCACCCCCTAGTCTCTGTAAGTCTCTTTGGATAAAAGCACCTGCTACATGACTAATAATAATAATAACTAGGGTTGGGACAATAATTAATTTTCTCACTAATATTCTTTATCAATTTCAGGTGTCCTACAACAATCGTACAGATAAACGATAATTCTGTAAGAAAATAAAATTACTGAAATATCGTAGGAAATTGTAACTGTAGTATGTCTGCAAGCTTACAGGCCAGATTCTCCTGCTACATGCAATGTGAGATAAATAAAAGAAGATGAAAAATATAGCTTGCCTGTTTAATATCTACAACAGCAGGTACCTACATACCGTAGATCATCCCCTATGCTTTCAAAAGATTAGAGGTGGGCTACTGCTTCTTGAAGCAGTTTTGTGTTCTTTAACACACCCCTGAATGATGGAGAGTGTAGGTGAGAGGGTTTTTTTTTTTTAATTTTTTTTGAACAGTGCAAACCAATTTGTGCCTACTATTATGAGAAGTATTACTAAAAGCACACTGAATTAGCTGCTTCATTTATTTTTTTGTTTAGAGTTTAAGAAGAAAATAAACGGCAAACTATGTTTTTGCAATCACAGTGTTAGGGTTAACGTCAAAGTACAAACTAATTCTTGCAGAATTCATTAGTTCATGGTAAGTGATACAGTTTAACAATTTTTTTTATTGCTTTAACAAAATATAAATAATTGACAAAAGAGGTTGACAATCCTCATTGGTCCACTTGAGCTGGAATGGTCACTATATTGGCTTATTCTATGGGTCACATTTCAAGACTGGCCATTCAAAGACAACAGGTTACATTCTTAAATAGAGTTATAGACAGTAATCTGAGCAACAAGTCTAGTGATGAACCTCAACCAGAGATCATTTTCAGTCCTAATACATCCTTCTAAGGTGGTACCTGAAATTAATAGTTTAAAAAGTTAGGGGTGGTGGTAAGACAAATGGCAATACCGGGAGTTGAGCTTTTTTTTTTTTTTTTTTTTTTAAATACACATGATAGACTATTTACAAGAAAGGGTTGTTCATTCTTAAAGGCAGAATGAGCATTAGTTATTCAACGCAGCAGTGTCTTAATCATGTGTTCTGTAAGAATTGGCACCCGCTTCACAGAGTGTTTTTACCTGTAGCACTCTCAGAAGCCCTTTTGGGAGTGTTCATTTACAGAAGTATGTGTGTGTTGGCAGGAACGTGTCTACACATTTGCACATTTTCCCCCTGGCGTTTGTGGACTGTTTTTCTAATGCTGAGTCAACAGGTGCGCAGCTGTCCAGATAAGCTGCGTACGTGCCGTTTTTACAAATTAAAACATCCTAAAAAAACTCACAATTTTAAATTTAATGTGTAAAAATATGCATAGCAATTTTGTTGCACAGCTTGTCTGCATCCCCTCCCTCCTCCCCTAAAATATCCACTAACAACTACGTCTCCCAGAATACAATGTCTTCAGTTAATAGGAAACTGTACACAAGAGAAACCAACCCAACAAACATTATCCAATCTCTGGCTAGCCTTGTTGTCTTTGCAGCCAATCAAAGTAAGAATAAGAACAATTCGAAACTACACAGGTTGAAGCATAAACACCCCAGTCCAGCTACCAATCCAACTGGAACCATCATCAGAGGCAACCGCTAAAAGGTGCCTATAATATTAAACAAACTGTTTTATAACTTATTAATGCATTTCCTTATTTTATTTATCTGTATGGCTTTATATTGAAATGTTAACATGTTCATGAGTAAGAATTTAATGTTAAAATGTAAGTAACATAATTTGCAGAGTTAGTGTGATACCTCGAAAAAAATGTGTTGAGCCGATAAAGAACCTTGTAGAACACGTGTGGTTGTACAGTAGTTCAAAGTAACATTGCAGTTAAAATGGAAGGCTCTTTTTTAATGCCTACCCCATTACCATTAAAGCTTGTACAGTATTTATCGAAATTACTCATGACTTCAAGGTAATGTTGCATTTTATCCTCCGAAAACACATTTTACTGTCTTGGTGTTAAAATTGGAGGGTAAGATACTCCCAGACCCAAAACCTTATCTCGAGCGCTGGGTGTGTGTGTATGTAATATTGTATGCCGTTTGTTCATTTTTTTTTATTTTTTTTTTTTACCCACAGTAGAAGAAACTGAAATAACAGAAACAAAGAAGTCAGAGTTGTCAATCATTCCAAACTATCTAGCAAATCCCCCATTCCCTTATGTTAAGACTGTAATGACTGATGTATCAGAACCCCACAACGCACCCCACAGCGGAACGACTTGCATATCAGAAGAGTCCGAGTATGACAGCCCTCCTTCTCCTGCGGTATCCCTGGATCCGAGCTTGCATTCTGACACAGATGCACAAAGTGTGAGCGCACACATACTTGTAGCTGAACAGAACGGAGTCTCCCTGCATCCACCAGGAGGCATGAAGGGAACCGCCTCAGAACCTCGCCACGAATACGCACAGCAGCACGTAACGCAAAACGGACCGTCTTTACTGGCCCCCAACGGGAATGCAAGTTCACCAGTCGCACCCACCAGACAAAAGTCAATACCTCAGCAGCTCAATAGCAATCCGATGGGGTCCATGCCAATGTTTCAGCCATTCTTCTTCACTGGGGCTTTTCCGATGAATATGCAAGGTAAATAAACAAGATTACGAACATAATATTTTTTTCTTGATAAGTAATAATGAACATCCAACTGTTCAAACAACAATGTTGTAAGTAGGTTTGCCCTTCAATACCAATATAGGAAACATCATTGTGAGCTATATAATCATTTTTATAGTTGGTTGCTTGAGCCCCATTTCTAGACAAATATTTCACTGTTCCGTATTGCTTTTGAAGTGTCTGACTGGAAAAGTCCCACCTTAATTAACTTCAAGAACTCACCACAATGCACTGACATTTTATAAATGTACGTTTCAGAACTGGTGCTGAAAGTTAGAATCCAAGACTCTGTACTAAAAGAGAACGACTTCATTGAAATTGAACTTGATCGTCAAGAACTGACCCTCCGAGCATTACTCCGAGTGTGCTGTCGAGAGCTTGGTGTTAGTGTTGACCACGTGGAGAAGATACGAAAGTTACCAAACACAATGTTGCGAAAGGTACGATCTAAAAACAGCTATATTATTTATTTTTTACTTATCTATTCATCCCCATTTTTTAAACAATGTGTATAATTAAGACATCCTGCAATACTATTAAGTAGGATCATCCATTGTAATACATATTGGGCTCTATGTATCATTGATTTTTCTTTCGTATCTTGACGTTATGTAGGTTTTGTGACTTCGTAGACCTACCTGCAATGTATTAGTCATTTTCACGCCCGTAACTTAGTTTCATCCCTGCTGCGGTAGTTTAGTTATGACTGTTCGTTTTCAAACTACTTCCGTATGCAAATGCACAAGTCTCATTATAATATTGAAGTTTTGCATTTACCCTTGATGTATTACCATTTTTTTCCTGATTTACAACTTCAGTTTGTGCCTGTTATTTTACGCGTACCTCTCACTGGCATAGATTCAACTGGATGTTCGTATGTGAAACTTTCTGTTTAAACGTTTACGGGCTTTTAGTTACTTTTAAAATAAAGCACCTTCAAATATAAAATTAAAAAAAAAATCTATTTATTAATAGTCTATATTAAATAACAATGGCAATAAATACATTTTGTTTTGGTTTGTTTTATATTTTAAGGTGCTTTTATTTTAAACTTCATAATGGAAGGGAAACTCGAAAACAAATCATTGCAGAGTTCTTTAATTAAACACAAACTGAAATCTTAATTATGTAGTGCATAGACAACTAAATAAGACGAACGGTATTTACTTGCGTAGACTACTGTATACTGTACCTTTTTTCCTTTACACAACTAAAATATACATAGACTCAAACAAAAGTTTTCTGCGATATTCTTAAATGAAAGCACTGAAAGCATAGGGAAGCATGGTTAGGGTACAGACGAGTACAAACATGGTAAACTGCAGAATTACCTTGCAAATTTACCAAGGTAAACTTCCACATAGAAACAAGCTTAGTTTTATTTATGCTTTCTGTTTTTGGGGACCCTTTCTTTTAGATCTGCGTTTTGGTTTGTTTTCATTGTGCTCAGGGTCTGCGCTGTGTTTAACATCACATTCAGTTTGTCCTGTTTGCTTTTTTATTATCTGCTGCTTTCATTTTTGTAATCCTCCTAATATAAGGTCATGCCATTTTTTTTTTTTAATGTCAAGTGTCTGTCGCTTAGTGTCCCAGTGAATTTATCTTGTTATATTTTTCCATGTTTCCTTTCTTAATGTTTTTTTGCCCTGCGAAGTGTTAAATAATATTTCTTGATTTTGTTCCATTTCACTAACTAACAGGTCAATTTTGTCTTTGTGGAAATTTGTTTTCCTTTTCTTTTTAGTCGGTTCTATAGTTGCATCAAGGTTGGAGTCTGCAGAAGCCAAAGCTCGATCCTATTAGATTTGCCTACTTCTTTCTGTTCACTATACCTCCCCTTTATGGGAGTGGGTACCCACTCCCCTCATATCTTTGCCAGAAGGAAGTTCTAACTCTAGACTTTCGGCATTGCAAATCTATTTATAATGAGATGTAAATTCAGATCTCTCCTGTATAATGAGCAGTAATTTATGCTGTTCATAAACTCGCGGTGATATTACGGTGGTTGTTCACTAAGAAGAGCTGTTTAGTACATCAGAAGTAAAAAATTCTACGAAGGACGGAGGCTACAAATTCACAGTATTTACGAACACGTAAGCAATATTAGTACATAGAGCCAATTAGCTTTAAAGAGAAAGTAGCAGGGTTCCGAAAAGAGGCTGTGTGGTCCAGTGGTTAAAGAAAAGGGCTTGTAACCAGGAGGTCCCCGGTTCAAATCCCACCTCAGCCACTGACTCATTGTGTGACCCTGAGCAAGTCACTTAACCTCCTTGTGCTCCGTCTTTCGGGTGAGACATAATTGTAAGTGACTCTGCAGCTGATGCATAGTTCACACACCCTAGTCTCTGTAAGTCGCCTTGGATAAAGGCTTCTGCTAAATAAACAAATAATATTAAAAATAATAATAATAATAATATAGCATTACGCATCCCCATGTGTTGCTACAACTGTTTAAATAACATACCTGTAATTTTTCTTTTAATTAACACCCTGACAACTTTTACACTCTATTTAAAAGCTCTTTTGGCTTCTCTAATGCACTGGGGGTTTGAGATCTGTCCTCTAAGTCACTGCAGCAAGAGCGATTTAAAAAAAAAAAAAACTTAAGTGCTCTGGCTTTTCTTTTCCGTACTACATCATGGCTCGTTATTGCTGTGTTACCTGTTTGGCAATGTGGGCAATAATCCTTCCACTATCAGTCCATTTTGAAAAGAGGTTTGAAACATGCTTTAACGTTATACGTGTAAAAACTTGTCAGAATGTTCACAATGAAAAGAAAAATTACAGGTACATTATTTAAACAGTTGTAGCAACACGTGGGAACGTGTAACGCTTTTTCAGAACCTCACTACTGATCTACTTTGTCATACCTTTTTTATAAACTGTTTTACAAAAAATGTTGTATTCCAAAAATACAGAGGTGATGCTCTTTTTTAAAAAAAAAAAAAAGTATTCGGTTCCAAAGATAATGAATTATCATTATTCAATTTCATTACCCACATGAAAAGGCTAAAATAAACAATTAAATGTTTTCATACCTCACCAGTAGAATTCCTCAGTGGCACAAGACTCAAACATCTTAGCCTCACACCAGTCTCTTTACAGGGCAAAAAAAAAATCTCATCTGTCAGTTGAGAGGATCTGGGGTTAGGCTATTAATTTATAAAATATCATAGTGCTACACAGCAGCATTGTCCAGGGAAATAAGGTTCCTACATGTTTAAATTCAAAGGGACTCCATTGGAGCGACTGGCTTTTTAATAATAAAGAGGATTTGCTAGATTGGTGTCTAATCCCAGAGCAATTGGATGGCACAATATTGTGTACTCTGGTTGTTCAAAAATATATATAGGGATTTCCACATTTAAAAAATACAGAAAGTAAAGTCGGTATAAAATCTGCATAAAATACTGTTGACAGGGCTTGAAATTAGCACAAGCCTGTCAGCTATTCAGTCCAACAGCCACCAGATCAGAGTTCAGGCAATAAATTAAACATATCAAAGGAATAATTACAGTAGATTGCTCTGGTTCCTTCACAGTGAAATCTTCCATTAGGAATGGAAATCGTATTTTGTGGAAAGTGTTATTTGTAAGTAGTTTCCCATCTGTATAATTAATCAAAAGTCTCCAAACATCTGTGAAAAGCATACAGACAGTTTGCTAAACATTTAAGAAATATAGAATTGGTAGCCATTCTTGAATTTTCTGTCCATCCAGTGATCTGTAATACTTGAATTGGCCGAGCAGTCTGTCTGTTGTGCTTCTGGTACTCTTTGCACCTGCTCTTTACTTCTCCCTCCAGAAGCGATTCACTGACTCATTAATATTACCACATACTGAACAGTGAAATGAGTTGCATGAAAAAACAAGTTTATAAATCTTCTGTCCACAGTATTAATATTCGCCATTGTTGATTCATTTAATTATTTTATTTATTCATTTATTTTTTATAAAAACTTTGTACCATTTTAGTTTTTAGAAACTGGAGCAAATCCAAACGGAGTGATTCATTTTACAGCCTTTTTTAACTTTGTAGATTTTATTTTTCTTTCTTTCTTCAGGACAAAGATGTTGCAAGACTACAAGACTTTCAGGAGCTGGAAGTTGTTGTCGAGAAAGTGGAAACCCTGTCTTTGCTAGGTAGACAAGCCTCCTTAACTGAGAGGCCTTGCTATAATAGGAAAGCTTCAAAGCTAACATACTAACCTGCTACTGATCGATTTGTGTAAGTTACATTATTGTGTGTTTTGGGGCTTTGTGAAAGGAAAACTTCAATCCTGTTTTAAATAGTGAAGATTCTTTTTTTTTACTCCTGTGGTGTTTTTACTTCCCTGTTGGTTATCCATTTATGCTTTCTTATTACATTTCCAAAGGAGTGGTATTGCATTTTCTATCAGCTATTTATAGCAGTGGATTACAATTTCCTTTTTTTTCCCCCATAGTGGTGTCAGTGAAAAATATAAAATGCTATAGATATATTTTTAAATTAATACAAGAGGGGGTAGGAATTTACATCACAGTTGTGTGGTATTTAAAAAGCTACAAGTAGGATGTACTGTTTAAAGGGTGTGGTGGATTACAAAAAATAGTCCATTTGATTTGACTTTTGGCTGAGGTCTGTGAAACCAGCAAAACCTGTAGTTCCATATAATCAGCTACCAATCTCATATTGGTATTTGAATTAAGTTGTAAACGGTCAGGTACCGATACACTAGTGTCACAATACAATACATATATCACGATATGCAGGTCATGATTGGTTATGTATAGGGCTTCTAGTTTTTGGATTCTATTTTTGATCGCATGATGTCCCTTTAAACATATTTTGAGCCGATTCGCTTTCTTAATCAAACACTAATTACCAAAGGAAGTTGTTTCTTTTTACCCTCATATTTTGATTGAGTTAATAAACAAAATGCATTGGTCTCACCTGATTCTATTTGAACCTGCATTTCGATCTTGCTCTAATCGCCGAATTCAGCTTATTAATTTCCACTGTGTTAGTTTCTAGTAGTGCGTCGCTAATTTAAACAATCTGGGATTCAGTTAAGGCTTAACAGCTAATTAAGGTTTAAAGGGAGGGAGAGCAATGGAAAATCAAAACCAAAAACTAGAAGCCCTAGATATGTAATACAAGACATGTGATGGGCCTCATGGGCTACTTGTGTGATGCATAGTGAGATCAAATGATCATTTAATGATGGAACTATTTTGTTAAATTAAATGAGATGGGGAAAGTATGTATTCATACGAACCGTAAAACATTGTGAACTACAGTGAGCTATCGTGTGCTTTTTGGTATCGCAGTACAAAAAATATGTATCACTATTGAGATCCAGTATATCATGTATAGAAAGTTTCACGATTCATCGATACACAATGAATCGCTACACTCTTAATAGACAGGTGACAGTACAAACACATTTACTTTTTTGTGAAGTTTAGTTGAAATCCCTGAAAAAAAGTTTCTGCTACTTCATTTGAGCCTTTGTTTTCTAAAAAGCACTAATGCATATACAATATAAAAAGGAAAAAAAACAGTTTTGGTTGGAAAAATATCCTAACAAAATGTTATCCGCCCCAGTACTCCCCTCTTATTTTGTGTCTGCCTCTGGATCCAAACAAACAAGAAAACCCACTCATAAATCCATATTTAGAGTTTCAAGGTTGTGTTGCTTCAAATGCTATTTCAATTACCCTATCCCTTCATTTGTTATGTTCGAAATTATGTTGCATGGTTCAGAGTTCTGTGGCGCCAATACTGAGATATTTTAGACTTTGAAAAAGCTTTTTTTTTTTTAAAGCTATATTCCTTATATCAAAAAGAAGGAATTGACATCTTGATTTCAATACGTGAACAATGATACAATGTATTGGACTTTTAAAGTTGTTATGTTAATAGAATATGTAGGGTTCTTGCATGTATAATAGCTTTATTTGCTGTCATATAACTACTGTAAGTACACTGTAAAGCCATAAATACATAGGTAGACATTTTGTTTATCGTTACTTCCCTGCAAATATAGGTGACTTTTATAAAAATATGCAAGTAAAACATATCCTAATCATGCACAGCATTTGTATCAGAAGTTGAAAATAGAAACTTTTTTTTGTCAATCCTTTTACATAACATAACACATCTGTTCTAAATTTAAATGTGATTATTTATATGAGTCAACCTGTGAAAGTGTTAGATGTTAAACGACAAAGTTCATCTGTGTTTCGATTGGAAGTTTTCAGTTTGCAAATGTTAAAATCAAGAAGCCGTTTAACATTGTCAAGTGTTCCCTTGTGTTGTTACCCTGTGACCTGTAATAGGTTGATATACCTAAATTATTAACCATACACTGGAGGGAAAACTATAAGGAACTACTGGAAGAATTGTTAGTCTATCTGATTTCACTGATCAGTGCTTGAGTGACATTGCACATCCAGTAATAAGCATGTATTGCTGTGCAGGGCTCACGTGTTCAGCTGTTAAAGAAACACATTGAGCAAACATTAAAGAAAACGATATTTGTAATCAATTTGCATGCCTCCCCTGTAATACTTGCACTGCCTAGGCCTTTTAACCCCTTCTGTGTCTTTATCCTATCGTTACCCAGCCAGCGGCTTCTCCTAATAACTGACATGCTTTTACCCAGAAGACACTGCTCAGGTGAAAATGAAGTTCAAGGGCAACAGACTACATGAAAGTTAAGAGCAGTCTGCAAAATTAGTCCATTTTCAAACCAACGTATGCGGAAATACTGACCACACGGAGACATTCTCTACAGTAGTTTTTATAGTTTTACCTCAATCCCTAAACTATGCATTTATTAGGTAGAAGAAATCCTGATGACGTTGAGTCCAAACACCATTCAAGTAGATTTCCTTTGCTTTATATATATATATATATATATATATATATATATATATATATATATATATATATATATATATACACACAGTACTGTGCAAAAGTTTTAGGCAGGTGTGAAAAAATGCTGTAAAGTAAGAATGCTTTCAAAAGTAGACATGTTAATAGATTATATTTATCAATTAACTAAATGCAAAGTGAGTGAACAGAAGAAAAATCGAAATCAAATCCATATTTGGTGGACCACCCTTTGCCTTCAAAACAGCATCAATTCTTCTAGGTACACTTGCACACAGTTTTTGAAGGAACTCGGCAGGTAGGTTGGCCCAAACATCTTGGAGAACTAACCACAGTTCTTCTGTGGATTTAGGCAGCCTCAGTTGCTTCTCTCTCTTCATGTAATCCCAGACAGACTCGATGATGTTGAGATCAGGGCTCTGTGGGGGCCATACCATCACTTCCAGGACTCCTTGTTCTTCTTTACGCTGAAGATAGTTCTTAATGACTTTCGCTGTATGTTTGGGGTCGTTGTCATGCTGCAGAATAAATTTGGGGCCAATCAGATGCCTCCCTGATGGTATTGCATGATGGATAAGTATCTGCCTGTACTTCTCAGCATTGAGGAGACCATTAATTCTGACCAAATCCCCAACTCCATTTGCAGAAATGCAGCCCCAAACTTGCAAGGAACCTCCACCATGCTTTACTGTTGCCTGCAGACACTCATTCGGTACGCTCTCCAGCCCTTCGCGAACAAACTGCCTTCTGCTACAGCCAAATATTTCAAATTTTGACTCATCAGTCCAGAGCACCTGCTGCCATTTTTCTGCACCCCAGTTCCTGTGTTTTTGTGCATAGTTGAGTCACTTGGCCTTGTTTCCACGTCGGAGGTATGGCTTTTTGGCCGCAAGTCTTCCATGAAGGCCACTTCTGACCAGACTTCTCCGGACAGTAGATGGGTGTACCAGGGTCCCACTGTTTTCTGCCAGTTCTGAGCTGATGGCACTGCTGGACATCTTCCGATTGCGAAGGGAAACTGCAGTAAGTTTCCTTGGCCGACCACTGCGTCTACGGTCCTCAACGTTGCCCGTTTCTTTGTGCTTCTTCAAAAGAGCTTGGACAGCACATCTGGAAACCCCTGTCTGCCTTGAAATTTCTGCCTGGGAGAGACCTTGCTGATGCAGTATAACTACCTTGTGTCTTGTTGCTGTGCTCAGTCTTGCCATTGTGTATGACTTTTGACAGTAAACTGTCTTCAGCAACCTCACCTTGTTAGCTGAGTTTGGCTGTTCCTCACCCAGTTTTATTCCTCCTACACAGCTGTTTCTGTTTCAGTTAATGATTGTGTTTCAACCTACATATTGAATTGATGATCATTAGCACCTGTTTGGTATAATTGTTTAATCATACACCTGACTATATGCCTACAAAATCCCTGACTTTGTGCAAGTGTACCTAGAAGAATTGATGCTGTTTTTAAGGCAAAGGGTTGTCACACCAAATATGGATTTGATTTAGATTTTCTTCTGTTCACTCACTTTGCATTTAGTTAATTGATAAATATAATCTATTAACATGTCTATTTTTGAAAGCATTCTTACTTTACAGCATTTTTTCACACCTGCCTAAAACTTTTGCACAGTACTGTATATATATATATATATATATATATATATATATATATATATATATATATATAAATGTGTGAACGTTCGAACAATCTTTAATGAATCTTTTATCTTTTAACAACTCCTGTATGATGTTTTTTTTTGTTTTTTTTGTGAAATATAAAATGACCAGGTGAGTAAATGTTTTGTTACTGGGAGTGCCTATAGTACTGTAATGAAATGTCAATTGCCTGCAGAGCAACAGGGACAAAGGGATATAAGTTTATGTGAGCTATTGTTGAGAAAGAGGGTTGATTTTATACCTTGTCTAGTTTCCAAAAAAAATAAAAATAAATAATCTTTTAGATTTAAATCTTCAAAAACAAAATAACTATAGGCGAGCATTCTCCATTATGGCATGTCGCTGACTGTTACACTGCTGCATTTTGACGGAATCGCACATTTTGTTACAAATTTTGAACGGAACACGCTTTTTAATTGAGGTGAAGCAGCTTTAGAATGTGTTTACAAGTGGGTTTAAATTTTATTTAATGTAGATTGAACTGGAATCTTATTTTTATGAAAGCTACCCTTTAGACATTTTTAAGCAGAAAAGCACAATTATTTAAATACTGGTTAGCTGGTAAATTACTGCTGTAGCTACCAATCATATACAGCTTGTATAGCTACTCATGTATCTGTTTCTCAGGTTGAATATAGTTTATTTTGTGTTATTGCTAACTTTTATATTACAAAATAATGTTACAATAGATTAGAGAGTATTATGGATTTCTGGTAACTGTGACTAACATAACTTTATATTTTACCTTGTAGCAAACACTTTAAGTAACACTGCTCATTCTTTGGGTGAACCAATCTATCAAAATACACAGTAAAGATGGTCTAAGGAAGTTTCACCAACAGTACTACACTTGTTCAGATACTACTTTTTTATTGGATTTGGTTTAAACAAGAGCAGCTGCATGGAATGTGGATTTAGAGGGTAACATAGCGAAGCTACATAAAACTTGTTCATCCACTGTGCATTTTAATGTGCTTAGTATTTTACTTTCACTATATACAGTAAGTGCATATAATACTCTTACTGTAGGTAACATGCATTATTTACCAGGCGACAGTACTTTAAAGGGTAATATATAGTGTCAACGTTTACCATGAAATGTGTACATATTGTGTGTGTGTGTGTGATTTAGAGATATATATATGTATTGTATCGCTCTATTACATGCATTTAGTGAAACCCTTTATTATTTGCCGGTAGTTCATTATAAAAAATATATTTTTTAATATTTTTGAATTTCTTCTTTATCCATTAAATAACTAAAATAAAACCGAGTAAGGTATTACCTGGTGCAAATACTACTACAGTAACTGCACTGTGACACGACAGTACATTCCAATTCTGTCAAGTGCAATTATTTGGAGGTATATAAAGGAAAAGTTGACAGTAGATGTATTTATTTATTTGCCTAAGAAGGTTGTAGTATAATGTAAGCTGGGAATGAATAAAAGATATTTCAGTTTTTTATTTTTATATATTATATATATATATATATATATATATATATATATATATATATATATATATATATATATATATATATATATACATACACAGTGCATTGCAAAAGTATTCAGACCCCTGACCAATATATAATTTTTTTTTTTTTTTTGGAATATCCGTGCAAAGAGATCATTAACCCCAATCACTGAAATCCTAAGCTTTCCTACTAACAGCTATTTTCTAATTAAGGTCTGAAATTAGGTTGGATTGTTTTTGTGTCTTTCTTTTTGTGTTGAACCCTCTCAGGTGGATGACCAGCATTGATAGAAGAACGAAATCACTGTTTATAGAAATTAACCTGGTATTCTGATGATGGAGACATTAATGTGTGATCGCACTTTAACCAACACGCAGAATGGCTGCAATTTTGTTTTTAAACAATAGAGAATAGGTGTGCCAAACTGAGGGGCTGCTTCGATTCTACATACAGTGTGAGAGGACTGTATTTAAATAGACTTTGTTCCATTAGCAAAAAGTGTAAATGGTTAATAACAAGCTACTCCATTCTTCAGAAGAAAGGTTGACATGTCTATACGCTTGCTGAACCTTTCTAGTGTCGGCTGTGCATGAACTGGTGACACTAACTGGCTCGCCATAAAACTACAACAGTGAACAATGTGTACTAATTATTATTTATGTACAATGAGTAGAACGTTATTGATGACTTAAACTATGCATTCAGAGACTGATATTTTTATATGTCTGAAGTAATTTGATAAATTCTTCGGCACTTTTTAACCTGTGTTAATTATTTTTCTGTTCTTTTAAATAAAGCATGATCAACAAAACAAATTCACCAGAGCATTTTTTCCCCAAATGTTTAAAAGGAACACTGTCCGTTTAAAGTGCTGTTGCATTTACTTACATTAGTTTGTTTTGTAGCATAAAGGAATCGATAGTTTGTTTTGAAGAATAAACATGTAATTTACAGAGTGACTGCTAAACATAAACAAGAATTTTGAAATGGCGATTAAGATATTATTGACCACTAGAGGGAGTAATACAATCATTTAACAGGACAACTCTTAATTGTGCATTAATCATAATTCTGTTAAATGCTATAGTCCAGGGTTGTTCATCTGCTGGTTCTAAAGCAATTTGATTGTATTAAACTGCAAGGTAAAGTATCCCAATCATTGAGAAGAATAGTTATCTTTGGTAGATGGTACACAAAAGCAAAACTACCGAAGCAATTAGTTTTTTGTTTTTTTTTTCCATTTGAAATATGTTGGACAGCTCTGCTACTCTCTCCCTTTGTTTATTTTATTATTCATAATTGTATGTTTTAAATCAGCATTTAAAGGTCTTTAATAGACTAAAATTGGAATCATCCTAATTATATGAATAGATACAACAATTGGCCTGTTGCCAAAGTATAAAGTTGGCAGTGTTCTGCATGGTCGTACTAAATTTTTTAATTTTTTATTTTTTGTTGATTTGGATTTCTTTGAAGATAGTTAACCCTAATTAGCGCAGAAGCTGCAAAAGGAACCACCGGTATCAAGACACCAATATGGGCTGTCCATTTGGTGTCATTTGATACAAGGTTGGCTCTATTATGTGTGTGCTGTCTCTTCGGGGCAAATTACCATCAACATGTTCATGGCAGCGATTCAGAAGTGCCGACTCAGCAGCACCTTCATGTTGTCTCTGACAATACTTGTTTAGTATTATGGATTTTTCTATTTACTTACCTTGCTTTGTAGGGCTGCATGTGATTGCTGTTGGGAATGCACTGCTCTACCATTTCATCTATAAATGACCATTGCGAGCAAAACTAGAAGCATGCATACCACTGCAATAAAACAGGTCACATATATGGATTTAATTTCTACATTGACATATTTGCTTATCGATCTTCCCTTTGTAATTTGTGTTCAATCAGTGGCGAGAAGGGTGAAGGAAAGCCAAGTTACCTCTACCCACACGTTTTGGATTTTGAAAGTCTGTTCATTACAATGGGCCAGATTTATTTAAAAGCTTAAGTAAATGATGCAGGAGGTTCTGTAACATGCATCCACCAAAAACCAGTTATATTGGTGCCACTACAACGCAGGCAGACAACCATGGAACTCAATCTTCAGTTAAAATTAAAAACCTCAATTTTAAAAGTATGATACTCCATTGCTACCAGTGAGCCAAGGGAAGAGCCTCATCTGCAAGGTTTTCCTTTACTTCATGGACATTTGGAGGACCAGCAGTCCAAACCTTCTACAACACGACTTAGGGGTAGGGGTAGGCTCCTTACTAACGGTGGAAATTATTATTTTGAATTGTGGGCCGATTCTGATCAAAACTAGGCCAAATGCTAATTTGTACCAGCAGAGGAATGCCCACGTGTGTCAGGATGGTTGCTGTGCGCGGATGTGGTGACGTCCCGGACCAGGAACACAAAACCAAAACAATGAAGGGCGGGGCAAACTGAAATGCTACAGCGCTCAGCTTTTATTAAACAAAACAAGGCACTACAAAACAAAAGGTGCGTTGGCCAAACAAACAAAAACAAACAAGTATCGTGCTGGTTTTTAGCCAGCACGTCTAGCAATTGTTATCTCTATTCTACCACAGACTTACGTCTCTCTGACACTCCCCTGAGCGCAGACAGCTGCAGGCTTTTAGATTCTGGCCGAGGGGTTAACTAGCTATTAATTAATTATCCTATTACCCCTTGGCCATAGTCTGCACGAGTTTAATAAGGATGCGTGACTGTCAGCTAGTTAAATAATAAGTAGCTGATCAGTCACACATCCTCACATGGTTTTTAAAATATATATATAAAACAATACCAAATAATATTGTCTTTTGCTGTCATATAAACATATAAATCATAATATAAATAAATAATAAACAAAGGGGCGGGCCACACCATGCCATCCCCTTTTACCATTTACAACATTGCTACAAAATCCAAGCATTATTGTTTTGTTTTAAATGGATCACAGGTCATTCCCTGTTGGGCTGCTTGGCTCACAATTCTGCATATTCCACCCAATGAAAGAGCCATGGCAGTGAAAACGTGCCCTCAACTTCTATCAGTGTGCATCAACTCCAGATAAGAGGAACGCTAAGCTTTTCATGGGCACTGCTTCTTGCTTCAGTTTAACCTTTTTTCCTCCTGCTATTCCCTGGCACAAATGGCAGCGTTACATTGTTCTGTTAAAATGCATGTTTACTTTACAACCAAATAAAAAGTGAAATAGTTATTATCTAATATATATATATATATATATATATATATATATATATATATATATATATATATATATAAAATTTGTCCAGAGAAGATTTCAGCCTGGAAATATTAGCTTCTGAGAGTCTTTCCTAATTTATGTTTGTTGCACTGCCAAATTTTAAAGCTTTGTTTTCTGTCTGAACCTAGGAATGGTGACTGAAAAAATTGCATCCTGGTTTTAATGGTTTCACAAGAAGTAGCCCCTTTCGAAAGGTCTATAAGTTGCGAAGTTTGCCTACAAGTGATGGCCAAAAAAAAAATTCTATGGAAGTTCTTTCAATTTTAATGAAACAGTGCCATAGGTTATAAGTGTCTGTTGCTACATTCTTATGCGAATAAACTCCTAGGTAGATTTTTTTATTCCTACTTCACATCCATGAGCACCATCTTTAAACTATATCACCTTGTAATATTTATCAAATCTAATGCTTAACAACATACTGAAGACTGAAGTTCTTTAAAGATAGCACTGGCATCAAATAAAAAATACCTTAAAATTAGCAAAATTACACAAGTGGGCCTACACAGGATTTTAAAACCTATGGAAAAATATGAATTTGGCAATATACAAATTTATTTCTGCAAATATACCAGATGCTAGTGCTAGTTCCATAAAACTAAGGTGAAACAGCTTCCATTGTAAATATAACATTTCCGTGAATTGGGGAGAGAAAAGTACTGTAAAACCTTTATATAAGTCTATTTTCTAGGTATTTTAAGGGGTCCTAAAAGGGGGAGCGACTTATACATTGGTGTGATCTATAGGCTTTTTCCTGAAATTGTTGTCTCAAAAAGGGAGGGGGTGGGGGCACTTATTGCGTAAGTCCATTCATCACACTTATGACATCGCAGACAGCAGGAGGGAAAATGTCTGGAAAACAAAAAGAGCACCGTAAAGTAATTCTGCTAATGAGAGTTAGAACTTATTGCACCTTTTTATAATGTGTTTGAAAATGTTTTAAAAAAATACACTGCTGCAGAATACATTTCAAAGGACCATAACATTTAACAGCCAGAACATTTCAATTTGCTTTCAAACTATCAGTTTAAATTATGTTGTTAAATCTAATACAAACCTCTACTCCACAGATCTTTTCATATGAATCCAATGCAGAGCACAAAAGCGTAAAGATTGCCAGAATGCAAAGTAATGTTCTACCCTGTGGGCAACCACATCAAATGCAGGCTGATTTTGGCTCTCTTGTAAAACATTTGATGCTGCAGGGTAACATTTATAAGCACACAATTTTGACTTCATATTTATACTGGTGACATTGCAGGAAATGTTTGTTTTATTAAAACAATGCCAATATTTTTGTTATCATAAGATTCTTATTTTGTTCAACTTGGCAAGCACTATGGTCTTTTAGGACTTTTGAGGTAACGCAGCTCAAAGCGTTTTTAAAAAAAAGTTTAAATGTAATTTCTGGCACGTTATCTATTTACTCAGTTATATGGTGAGATAATTGCTCTATTTCCTCCAGAGAAAAAAAGTGGTAAAGACTCTCTTTCATAAAATACCACTCCTGTACATTGTTTATATACTGCATTTACTGTGGAAGCCACTTTGATTTACATGATAAACCACTTTACAATGAAAGGCATTGTTTTTAGAAAATGCATGAAGTTATGAATCTGTTAAACCAAGATAGAAAACAAACCCTTAATAACGGACCCTATTCACAAAGCCTAAACTTGTGATTTATTTATAAGTTATTTTTCTGTTATGAATAAAATTCAATTTGATTTTTAAATAGTTTGGCTTATAACAAGTTCATCAGTTTTGTGGTGGTGTTTCAGATCCTCACTAAAAAAAATTGCTGTGTGCCTGTCCGTCTGTATATCTATGTCACAATCAACATGGTGAACTGTCTTGACTTTGCACCAATCCTCTGTCATGTATTCACAGTCTCTTATAGACCTTTCGGATTGCATTTTGCTGTGCGTCCAAGAAAACCTGGTGGAGTTTTCTAATGTAAGATGAGCAGTGATTTCCCAGGCTGGGCACTCCTCACAGGGTTCAGTAGTTTGGTAAAAATTTATGATTTGTTTTTTTTACTATATATAGAATATAAAATATTACATGGAATAATGGTGTTAATTACTTGCCCCTATTTAATTTGTATTTATTTTTTTCAAATATAATTCATAATATGGTAATAAAAGTATTACAGCCTTAGTAGATACTATTTTAAAACAAGCCATCGGTGCAAGTATTTGATAAGTCCCAGTTATTTGAAACCGAGAAAAACCTGCATGACGTTCCTGTCAGGCTATGATTGTAATAAGAGTTAACATCAATCAGCTACTAAAATGCGTGGAGATTGGGGCATCCTCTTGTTTGTACCTTTTTCTTTTGAAACTTATTTTCTCCTAAACAAACTTTATTCACAGAACAGACATCACGAAAGAGCTTTCAAATTATAAACATTTTTTGAACACATTTGAACAATCATCTAGATCAGTGAGTTGTACTGTTGCTCCAAAACACAACTGGGGTCTTCAAGTTCTATATTGGCAACTAAATAAACAAAGTACTGTTCTATTCTTCAGGTGCTGAAGTGCATGTAAGGTAAACAGTCCTTGTTACATTAGCCTAAGATGAATGTGGTAGTTTGTATGGCTTCACCAATCAATCACAGCCTTAGGTAGTAATGTCAGAATCTCAGTGTGCCAGAGCTTTGAAACTAAAAATCGCAGATTGCCTCAAAAATATCAAACAGACTTTAGCAAGACTGGGAATAAGTTTAACCTGAACTTGAACTCGACGACTTCAATAATTTGAGCCAGTACGCTTGTATTTTATGGTGGCTTTCTGATTTCAATAGGAGAGGCTCTAATATCACTTATGAAACCCCAGGTCACATAATGTGTATTTGATGAAGTATAGACATTTTCAACTAAGGCAAACTATTCTACTCAAGTTTACTGCTGTTAACTTTGTTTTTGAAGTTGAATTAGTTGTACAATATTCTCTATATATCTTTAAAGCTACAGCATCCCACAGCAATATTCAATTCTACATTAAGTGTGTGTTTCTACATCCTCTCTCTACAGTTGTTTAACTTTCTGTACACTCCTCTATGTTTGAAATCAGATTACTTAAAGCATGAGTGTGGCAATGTGCCCCACCCCTGTGTGTATTTTTGTGTTTTATGTTGTATGTTGCGTGTGTTAATATTGATGTATTGTAGTTGGTACACGGGATACAATGTGGGTACGAGTACTTAAAATGTATAATTGTATTTAGACACTGGGATTGCACTTCACTTCACGTGCATTTAAAGTATTTAATATGTGAGCACAAGGTTGCACATAATTAATTCACGTGCTGGGATTCAAGTGAATCATTAATTAGTAATTGAATCCCGGCACAACAGTATATATCGATGCACGTTTTACTCACTCAGGGGTTGTGTGTTCGGTGAGTGGAGAACGGGTGTGGAGAAGGAGAAAATAAAAAGTAAATATAAGTTTGTTTGACTCACCGTGTTTGTTTGTTCATCCACCGTTTGTTTAAGTGTTAATCCGTTTTTGTTTGTCTATTTATTTTGGCCTCAAGTGCCGTGTCCTGTTTTCTGTTTAAAACCTTTTGTTTGTTTATTAAAACACTGAGCACTCAGTTTCATCACTACTGCCTGTGTCCGTGTATTTCTCTCTGGCCTGAAGTCATCCCTGCAGCTAGCCTGTCACAATGAGGTAAAAACTTTTTTTGTCATCAGCAAAAAAAGAAATACAAACAGGTTGTTCTCCAAATGGAATTTTCATTTTTGCTGGAAGCATGAATAAAGCTAATATAAAACTTACAGATGTAGTCCTGGGCCCAATTCAATTACCAGAAGGGACATACACTTCAACGGTCAGTTTTCATGAAATGTTCAAGCTTAACTGCAATGGCTCTGTCACACTTCCTAGTACAGCTCCAAATCCTGAATTTTTTTTTTTAATGTGTGAGCCATATTTAAACAACTTCAGTCTTCAGTGTATGCTAAATATTGAAGTAACTATTTAAAGATGGTGCTTACATTAAAAATAGTTTCCTGACTTTGAAATGGGAAGCGTGACACAGAGCCATTGCAGTTACATTTTCTTGAAAACAGTGTAGCTTAAACAGTTCTGAAATGAGACAGCCAGAAGATTTGAAATTAACAATTCTTTATTGCATTTTGACAAATGACCATGCCCATAACGAAACGTAATATAATTTGGCCAATGGCGTAGTCCATTGGAGCTCGATAGCCACCCCTATACGTGGGCCAAACTATAATGTATATTGATTAATGATAACGAATGCCTGTGGGCAGAACAAGTGGCAGAATGGGCCACCTTACCCCTGGACAAGGCACGCTGCAAGGTGGAGGCAGGGGAGAAGGACAAAACAAAGAAATGACAAGGAGGCATAGACGAGAGGGCTATTTAAAGGAACAGTTTGGTTATGTATGTGATTAGTGGGTGGATTCCCCTTTCAGAAACACAACATAGTTTCCAAGGAATGTCTGGTTTTAAGTGAATTAGTTCCACTAGTCCTACTTACCAAAACATGTGAGCTTGTACTGCAGCAAAAGACTCCCAAGCCACAAAACTGCCACAAATATTTCTTCTTTTGCATGTATTGAATGCAGGTCATGGGTTCTTTGAAAAATCAATTTGTAGCTGATGCATGCACAGCAGTAGATAAATGTATGAAGAATGACACAGGGGTAGGTCATTTATTGTGTTTTGAAGGTTATACCAGCCTTGCCTAGCATCATTTTTCTGGGGGGTAAACCCGTTCTCTGTTGGTAGTGAACAAATAATATTGGTGTATCCCTATGGGTTGCTGCTTATCCAAATAGTTTATTTGAAGACGATTTATTGTTCTGGGACAACTAAATATTGGGGTGAAATGGACAAAGCATAAAATACACCATTACTTAACTGCTATTCTCCCCAGCTTAGAACGTCCAGTTAAGTACCCTCAATGTAACTTGGCAAGCCCACTTGCAGGGAAGCTCACATACCTGTAGAAGGTGAGGCTAATAATCAAATCAGTCCCAGTCCTTTACCTTTAGTCTCACATTGATGAGCTGTGGGGAACTCCCTAGAAGACTATTTTAATGGTCTTTAGTAGAAAACATGTTGCTATGAATCATGCTGATCTCAAACACTTACAAAATATGTTTCAAGGATGTAGGGAAAAACAAAAGCAATGTAAGGATTGGAAACCAAAGCACATGAATGATACGTGGGTAAGAAAATGATGAAATGTTGTACACCTTATTCATACAACCTTTAATATGATTTGTGGGAATGGCAGCACATTTTGTATTGGTAATGAACAGATTTCATTCATGTTTCAACAAAACTATAAAACAAAACAAAAAACATAATGGAGAGTATCCAAAACGAAATATATAAAACGCATAACTGAGAAGGCCGTGTATTTATAGTAGGTTATTGGTGAAATGTACTGGAAGGTGGGTTTTTGCATTCCCAAGGCTGTATCGGTGGCTGGGCTTTGGGGCAGTGCACAGACTGGTTTTCTAATCAGGTCATATGGAGTGGATTTCACATTTTTCATACAAAGCATGTTTACTGTAACAATCAACATACACATTTGAAAATAACTGTAAGTTGCCAATATTTTGAAGGTGTTATACTGATTAATCACCAGTAAAAGGCTTCAGATTTAAATGTCCCGTGGCTGTGTTAGGTAATGCTTTCTGGGAATATATATCGTGTATATGCAGTGTTGGGGAGTAACGCATTACACATAATGCATTCCTGTAATCTGATTCCATTTTTCAGTTTCTTATTACTGTAATGGTTCCTTTTTCACACAGGTAACCAAATGTGTCAAGGCATTACATTTTGTGTGAAATAATGTAATAAATAATGTAGTTACTTTTAACTATATTTCAATTTAAAAAGTACTATGGCTAATGCATAACACAGAAATCAGAAAGCGTTTCAACAGTGCAAGTTAAAGCTTACATGTAGCATGCATGTGCTTTTTGTATCGCCTTGCTTGAAAATGTCATAATAGGGGGGAACGAGTAGGTTCGATAGCTGGATCTTCAAAGCATATTTCAAGCTGCAGCCTGACCAAACCGAAAAAAAAAAAATCTCTGTAAACTGTATGTTAGAAGCAACTTTGTAACTGGAACTGGTTACATTTTTTACTGTAACTAGTTACAATATTGTTCAAGTAACTTGTAACTAATAGATTACTTTTTAAAGGTAACTTCCCCAACACTGTCTACATGGAGTCTCCCTGGCTTGTATTTTATTAATTTCCAGGACCTTGAAGAAAGGACCGAGACTATCATCTCCTTGTAGACATGATGTGCCCTGTACAGTACTTTTTGGATTGCAATATCAAGCTGCACCCAAATTAGTGTATCATGAGCAGGCTATACTACAGTACAGGTTTTTAAATGATTTAAAATAAAATATCACTGCATGTGCAATCAATTGGGGGCATGTCACTTTTATACATATTTAATTGTTGTGATAGACCTTAGTTACCTATCTTGTGATTTTGATTATGGACCTGTGTAACAGATTAGACTTTTTTTTTTTTTTTTTTTTTGTGGTTTTAGTTGGCTGTGATCGCCTTTAAGCTCATAAAGTATTGCCCTCTATTTGTAGGTGACAGGCAGCAGGAAGGACCATGGAGACTAATCCTGCTAATAGAACTACCACAGGTTTACAGATCTGTGAGTTGTGCTCCTACAACCTACATCATCAGTCAGCACATCATATTAATCCATTTACCAAGAGAAGCATATTGTGGTGTGATTTTAATAAGTGGCGAATTTAAATGAATACCACAACTATGTTACTTAGCACCCAGTGTATTTAACTTCTATGGAGCATTGCTATTAACTTTGATACCAAAAAATGCACCCGGGTGGCATGGGTTAACCATACAGTTGCACCTCAAAATATATCCATTTACTACCAATCAAGAATCAAGTGGAACACTTGTAATAGATTTTACCACCCCAAAAAAATGGGTTTCTGCAAACTGCTTGAGTCGCATACCAGTCTTGTCACCATTGCAAAGTACACATGCATCCCTGGGCTGTATTTCAATCTACTTTTATCTGGAAAAGATGTGTGTGTGGATCCATTCTTAGTTTAACTCATTGATGACATGTTAATCAAATCAAAATAAAACATATTGTCCGTATTCTATTCAGTTTATTGCATGGATTTATATTTTCCTAAAATGCCATTTTCCATCTAGAAGTTCAATTAATTGGGCCTTTGTTTTGTTGCCAATACCATATTATTTGGAAAAAGTCCTTTGGACAATGCTTATCCATAAGAAAATAAGAACATTTACAAATGATAGGAGGCCATTTACTCTGGTCAATAAAAGCTGACTGATCTCAAGTTGGGTCTTAAAGTATCCTAATTCAGCATTAACAACATGAGATGGTCCATTTGATGCCCTCCTACCCTCTGTCCTAAGCCTAGCTCCACTTAATTTGGAACAGTGTCCTCTGATCCTGGTTTCTGTGCTACGTTTAAAGTATTGGTTAGGGTTAACCCTTAAAGATTTTAAAGACCAGTTATGTTTTTAATAAGGGAGCAACACAAGTGAAAAGTATTCACAGTGTTTATATAGCCCAAACACAGACACTTGCAGTCCTATAAATCGACTGCTTTATTGTTAACACACAAGTTAAAAAATCCAGCACATTTTTGTTTTCTTTTCATAAGCAACCTTTATTTAATAATAATACATAAAAAAAAATAGGAGAGACAATGTTGATGAAGAAAATGCAGTTGAAGTGGCTGAGATAGGTAGTCCATTGTGATGTCACCATATTTTTTTAAACAGGAGACCTCACCAATAACGATATTGAGAATAAAGCATGATAGAAACTCAATGTTGATGTCATAAATTGGGTTTCTTTGTGAAGTGGTGTGACACTCTGAAAGATCTGTAGCAGTCTATAATGAAGGACTTAACCATTCGTAACTTCAAGGGGGTACCAGTACATACCCTGAACATCAGAAAGCTTCTGTATATTAAATGGAGAAGCCAAAAATGGTCTTAAACACAGATTAGTATGGCTCAATAGTAAATATTTGTAGTTAGCGGGTAAATGTGTTAACTGCTACAAATTCCTGTGTTCTTGCTCAAAAATGTATTTCAATAAATAAAGGTGTAGAGCACTTTGAAACCTGACCAGCAGTGTTTCGACACAATCTAAAAGGTTTTTAGCAAAATCTAACAAATAATGTGGATCAAGTTCCGAAAGACTGCAACTGATCAAAGAAGGTCAAAGTCTGTCTGCTTGCAGACAATGCATGTGTGAAACTCAGGCCCGCTGTAAGCCCCCTCACATCAGGGGTCCAGAGCATTTCTGTTATTCGATTTTTGACAGCCTTCACTTAAACATATCTGTGCTATGTTGAGAATGCTAGGGTCTTAGATTCCAGTGGTGCAGGGGAGATGTGGGGCACTTGGAAACTGAAACAAAATAACTAGCAGGATGTAGAAGCCCTTTTCAGAAAGCAATGAGTTTTCAGCATAATAAGGTACAGACTCGTTAATTTCAGAGCCCACGCTGTGAGTATGATCAGAAACAGAGCCTGCTATGAAATACAGAGAATATCTGTGCCTGGTTCTTTAAACAGAGCCCAGACACTCCTGGTTCAACAGGCAAGCAATGGAGAGCCTTCATTCCTGAATCACAGCTGTAAGCTGGCATTTCATTTTATAATCACTTTCATAATCCTTAATTATTATTTCTTTTTTATGACCTATTTATTAAAAGGGCATGTTAAACATTCAAAATACAATGCTAACATGTTATGGATCATTAAAAGAGTTACGTCCCTATCTAAGAAGGATGTGTAGTTCTGGAAATGTAGAATAACGTCCTTTTGAAGTTGTCATTTAAAGTATTTGTTCATGACAAAAGTATTGGCAAAAAGGGATTTCAAAATTGGGAAGAAATCAGGGTTAAGTAACCAATCTGAAGATGTTTGTTATCACATCTATCTGCATTGCTCTAGGCCATGAGAAGTAGCTGCACATTTTTTTTTTTATGTTTGAAACCGGTAATAAACTTTATCCAAGCCACATTAGCAATTGCAATATAAAAGGGATTTTGTTTTAGGAGCATTTTTCACTAACAGCATTTCTGTCAACTAAAGCAAGACTCCGAACCCCTATTTCATGTCAATGCAAGTCCCAGACAGGTGGAGAATACTGTCTGTCAGTAGCTCTATCAGCTTTTGTTTATAGAATACATACCTGTCTAGATACTGTTTCAGGGGGGTTCAATGGAAGATAAATGGCTAAATATGAATTCACTAGCCACATACCCTCCAGGCTGCATAGTTTTCAACAAAGATTTGAAAAGTTAGATTTGAAGTAACCTGTTATTGTAGCTATTGTAGTCATTAGGTGAAGGGGCCTTCCTGGTTAATTATTTCATCATCTTGTTTTTGCTGTAACACAATACCTTTTATGGAATGTATATGATTTTGGTCATTCTTGTAAAATGTTATCAGTATAGCAAAAGACCAAAAAAAAATGTAGCAGGGTTTCCAACTGCGAACCCGGTATCTCACACTCCAACGACCAGAAGCCAATCACAGAGCCTAAACATGTTACCAAGCAACTAAACCCAGAGGGCTCCCTCTGGGAAGTCTCTGTCTGGCCATTCCAGGGTTGTTGAAACGCAGTGTTGAGGCAAATTGGGACCAGCGAATTGTCATTTTACCCAGCTATATTGTCAACTTGGCTACAGTTGGATTCAAACAGTAGTGTTTATTAGGTAGGCCATGAGGTCTGCTTTATGAAAATACACAGAAAGCTCCGGTTAAGTACAACAGATGCCATGGATCTCTAATTTGGTGTAAATTTCAACAGGCACTTGAGTGACACTGCAGGTTTAAACAACAACACTCCTACTACTACAAATACTGCTAATAATAGTAATTAATCAGCAACTTAACTCCTGTTTTAGTATTAACCAGGGTACTGCGTTCTTGTTCTCATATATGATTAGGTAAAATGGAAACCTGCAGTTCTCAATCGGTTTGCAGTTTTAGCTTGTTGAAACAAATACGTGCAAACTATTTAAATGCATACGTGCGCTTCTTTTAAAATGAATCAGATCATTGCACAGTCAATTGTATGTATTTTGAAGTGCCTCAGAATTGAACAGCAACATTTCATGGAGGTGGTCTTTCTTTTCAAAGCTTTCATCTTTCCCCGCACTGGGGAGGCTCTTAAATTACACTCCGAACTTTGCACTGCTGACAATGGTCTGTTGTTTGTAATTTTAATTATGGTTTCTGGGTCATCACTTAGGTTACACAAAAATTGTAAGAAATCATTAAAGGTATTGCTTTTAACATGTTTTTTTCCCCCTCCCCAAAGGACCACCGGAGGTGCCTCTCTACTGTATTATGGTTTATAAAATAAGGGTTTGTTCAACAGATTATTTTTGTGGCTCAGACCATCGTTCTATTGCTAACAGACTAGACAGAGATGGACTGCTCTCTTACCTGTGTTATAAGGACATGGCAATTTCTGTTTTCTTTATGCAGATAAAAGCTTACTTACTTTTAAAGTTCTTTACGGACAAACTTGTTTTTACGTGAAATTCCAGTCTCACGGTTCCAGCTAAGAAAGCTATATTTGATAATAATAATAATAATAATAATAATAATAATAATAATAATACTTTGTTGTGTACTATATTGTGCTACCAGTAAGAAGTTCAGTAAGGACAAACGTTATATTATTTATTTTAAAACGATTTTAGTCTTTAGTTATTGTTACATAGCTCTAGTTTCTTATCTATGTACTGTACATTACCCATATATGTGTACGCACGTTCTGCATTTATTTATATTTTTATGCTATGCAACAAGCCTCTTGAATGCCATAACTACATATTGTTTTGACGTCAGAAATAGCAAGTATTGATTGAAAAATAATTGTACCCATATCCGAATTACAATTACATACTACAATAACAGCGACCCCTGTTATGAGAGGCGGGGCTTGGGGCTACAGTACCAGCTACCTGTTTTCCACCAGCTGCAAGTCAAGCGAGGGGATCCGATACACTGTTGCCTGCACTTTTCTTTTTTTTTTTATTTTTTTTTTTTTGCAATAACCCAAGCAAATCTATACTAGTCTAGTACCACGATCAGAGAGCCAAGACATTATTGAGGCACGTCGATTTTCAACATCTTTTGTACCGCTTTCTCGTTGTATCATTTATCACTGGTTTAGCTTCGGTGTTATAGTACACATTCCGCATCTCCGTGCGTGTACAGGCTTGGCACGCAAAGGGTTAAAGTGTTAAGGCAATTCATAAATAAGCAGGTGTCCTCCTGTGCCAGTCCCAGCCCAATTTACGACTCGTATTGTAAAGTCTTAAATACTTTGTACTCCTCAGCAGCAATCCATAACTGTCATTTGGATTTAAGGCAGAGGGTGCCAGTCTGAGTGGGGGAAATATTTTTCTTTTTAGTGAAGAAGTAGTTCTTCAGTAGGATATAAATAGAGCTTAGTAAACCTGACTGTTAACATTATTCCAAGAAACTGAAAGGTTTGTATACAGCTCTCAAGCCTCCCTGTGATCAAAACTATCTCAGCAGAGACGCGCATGTTTTTTTTTCTTCTTTTACATCTGATTACAGGTGCAGTCCACCGATTCTCCGAAGTTTGGTGCTTTGTTAATCGTAAGAACTGGAAATGTGGTGGATGCTTTTTCCTCGATGGATTTGGTTCTTTTTGGGGCAGTTATTTGTCCTGCTACTGGACAGTCGTGTAAAGAGCATGGCTTTGCCAAGAATCGTCTATTCTCACGCTGGGATCTGTCCGAACGAAATGAACCCTAATCTATGGGTGGATGCCATGAGCACTTGTGTTAGAGAGTGCGAATCTGACCAGGTAAGACAAGTGTTCCTATTTAAAATATAATAATAGCATCGATAATCCAATGCTATTATAGGGAAAAAAATGCGAAGAATGTTAGGTATTCTCTTAAAAAAGCCAGACATTATGTATATGTTATTAATGAATATTTATTCTAATTATTAATCTCATTAATGTTACTTGTATGAATCATATTGCTAAATCCATACATACGTACATACGTATAAATACAATGCATACATATTTTACTGTAGGTATTTGTGGGTTTTATTGTACTCTGTTGGTTACATATTTTGGGGTTTATTGTCAACATTTTAATGTAAAAAAATAAGAGACATGAAAGACAAATAATGATTAAATAGTTAAGTAATGAAGTAAGTTCCGTTCATATGACTTAGAGTAATAAAGTAAACATATGAGAAAAATCAATATTGAAAACGAAAAAAATAATAATTCTATATTGCATTATTGGTAAGTACCATAAAATGTGCATGAGAAAGTCACATTTTATTTTAAAAACTCTTATTTAAATCAATATTGGCATATAAACCAAAACAATTTGCTGACTGGTCTATATTGCTATATAATATAGCTTTTAAGGTTTCATTTAATATTCTTACATATTCCAATGTTAATCCGATTGTGACATTCGGAGAGTTGTGGAATAATGCTCTTTCCTTGAAAGGCGCTTAGCCATTTAATTCTGTGTTATCCTAAATGCCATAGTGTATGCATTTTAACATCAGTGATACGGTAAGCAACTGACTTGGACCAACATTTCAATAAGTATTGCTGATAGATTAACGTCAGGGTTTAATCTAAACCTGTCACTTGTTCATATTATTCCAACATTTTTACTTGAACTGACACTTACTACAAAGTAGTAGCAAGCGATACATTTTTTTTATCCTCAGTGCGTCCACGTAGATGAACTCCAGTCCTTATTACTGTACGTTCAAATAAAAACATCTTCCATTTGTACTGTTGACGTTTCAAAGTGTTCTTTCTGTGTAATGAGTTAGTCTGACCTGTCGCTGTTTACCTTTTCACCGCTGAATAAACTATGAGGAATCTCAACTGGTATACAAAGCTAGGTATTTTTTTTTTTTAAATAAAAATTGTCATTGACTAGTTGACCTGTGAGAACAAGTTTTAACAATGGCAGTTATTTAATTTAAATATGATTTTATTTTAAACAATAGTGGAAAAAAAAATATATTCTATGAAACAGAATATTGCTTATTGAGACTAAATAATCAGTCATGTTGTTTTTTATATGTAGTAAAAGAAGAACATTAAAGTGTTAAAATAAATATATATATATATATATATATATATATATATATATATATATATATATATATATATATATATATATATATATATATATATAATTACTCAAAGATGTACTCTTCATATGTATTTTATTAAGCTAAAAGCCAGTCAAATGTATTGTAATCTCGGCTTTATGAATAATATTATACCCAATGCAAAATACCGTTATTGAAAATGGATACATGTGTAAGAAATAAAGAAATTGCAACATAGTTATTTTCAAATATATATATATATTGTAACATGTTTGCACCACTCACGGGTTCGTTGCCCCTTTAAAAACACGACCCAACACACTAAAATGGATTTTTACAGCGCTGGTGCGCTATTTTTAAATATCAAACACAAAACAAAACAAACACAAAATAAACACCTCGCTCTGATGAGCACTAACTACACTTTCCCCAGGTCCCTGACTAACACACAGGACGGCTAAGACGTTTACCTGACAAAAACCCACAAAATACCCTCTTACTTTTAACGTCTGCTTGGAAGCAGAGAACCCCTTCTGCCTCCTTCTCCTGAGCAGCCGTGAGCAAACTGACTGCTCTCCTTTAATACCCTGCACCTGGTTTTAATTTAACAATAGCTACCAGGTGCAGGGGATAATTAATAATAATACAATTAACAAATTCAATTAAACACTAAAGAAAAACAATTAAACTAAACAAATGTGCATTCCGCACATGTTTTCCACGCAAGGAGGCTTTAACCCCCTCCCTGCTGTGTTACACTATATATATATATATATATATATATATATATATATATATATATATATATATATATATATATATATATATATATAAATTAATTAGCAGTAAGGTGTAATAGTTATTTTTTAAATAGATGTATACAGTATATTGTAACATGTGTATAAGCAGGTATAGTTAAATACATTTAAACTGTATGCTCATTTCATGTCTCAATGTTGCCTGTTTGAAAGCTAATACATATGCTTTTAATCTAGGAATGCGAGACATTTGAGAAGTGCTGTCCTAACGTCTGTGGGAATAAGAGCTGTGTGGCAGCCAGGTACATGGATGTCAAGGGGAAGAAAGGTCCTGTTGGAATGCCCAAAGAAGCCACCTGCGCCCGCTTTATGTGCACTCAGCAGGGCTCTGAGTGTGACATCTGGGATGGCCAGCCAGTGTGCAAGTGCAGAGACAGGTGTGAAAGAGAACCAAGCTTCACCTGTGCCTCTGACGGCTTGACATACTACAATAAGTGTTACATGGATGCGGAAGCCTGCAACAAAGGAATCATGCTGACTGTCGTAACCTGCAGGTACCATCTCACCTGGCCAAACACAAGCCCGATTCCCATAGAGACCACTCGCCCCACTACTGCTGTTTTGGAGACTACAGTTATTGATGTTGTGCTGCCGGCACTGATCACCAAACCTGTGCACCAGTCAGTTTATGTTGGTGAAACTGTGAGTTTCCACTGCGATGTTGCTGGAAAACCCAAACCCGATATCACATGGGAGAAGCAAATCGATGGTAAAGATAACATTGTCATGAGGCCTAACCATGTCATAGGCAACATTGTGGTCACCAACATCGCCCAGCTTGTCATCTATAATGTTCAACAGCAAGACGCAGGCATGTACACTTGCACTGCTAAAAACATAGGTGGGCTTCTCCAAGCTGATTTCCCCATGTCAGTGGTGAATAAGGAACTTTCTAAAAACAGCAACCCAAGAAACATCACAAACTTCCCGGCTGAGGAGTGTCTCAAGATTCCCGACAGTGAAGACTGTAGGGAAGAGAATACAAGCTGGTATTACGATGCCAAGAAGAACAACTGTTTCACTTTTACCTATGGCAACTGTAACAACAACATGAATGATTTTGAGACCTACGAGTCCTGCATGCTGTCCTGTGGGAGTGAGCTAGCCAACCCCTGTGGTCTACCAAGTCTTCAGGGTCAGTGTAAAGCCTACGAGCCAAGATGGGCTTACAGCAGCGTCATGAAGCAGTGCCATTCATTTATCTATGGGGGCTGTGGGGGCAACGAGAACAATTTTGAAAGCAAAGAGGCCTGTGAGGAAATGTGCCCCTTTCCCAAGAACCAGTCATGCAAAACGTGCAAACCTCGGCAAAAGATGGTGACAAGCTTCTGCAAGAGCGATTTTGTCATTCTGGGACGGATGATCGAACTGACCGAAGACCAGGACTCCGGACATGCCCTGGTGACAGTGGAAGAGATCCTGAAGGATGAGAAAATGGGGTTAAAGTTTTTTGGTAAGGAACCCCTGGAAATCACCCTGTTAAACATAGACTGGAATTGCCCCTGCCCCAATATAACAACAGCGGACGGGCAGGTGATTATCATGGGCAATGTTCACAATGGCATGGCGGTCTTGCAGCCAGACAGTTTTGTCGGAGTGTCCAGTGTGAGACGTGTAAGGAAACTCCGTGAAGTCATTCACAAGAAGACCTGTGACATTTTAAAAGAGTTCCAAGCACAGTAGTCAACTTCCAGGTTCCAAGGTGTAGACCACTTAAAGATTATCTGATAGAACCCCCTCTTCTTAAAAAAAGAAAATTACAGTTAACAAGTTACCAGTACTTATCAGAACCATCTACACTACCAACAAATATATATATATATATATATATATATATATATATATATATATATATATATATATATATATATATATATATATATGTTATGGACCGTTGCAGAAATCGCCCGGGCAGTTGGTGAAGTCCCCAACTGAGGCGGGCATATGCTGAATTAGCTACGAATTTTATGTCATTTCGGCATCTGCCCTGGCTGGTCAACTGCCCACAGCCACCCAGGCGAAGAAACATTTTTAACAGATACAGTATAATACAAATAGAGAGTGAATTACCTTTGTTGCCTTTAAGCGCAAAAGCGCACCGCCACCAAGCCACCCTTTGCAATGTTTATTTAAATAACATAAGTACTTTCTGACAATGCTATAGCAGCAGAACTAAACAAAATATCAATGCACAGTTTATTTTCATCATGGGTTAGATATAGAGGTTAGAGTAAGTGTGGGGGAGGGGGACGAGTCCAGAATAAAATGCAACAATGTTTTATTTTATTCTTACTGCAGTAATACAATTCAAAATTTCTGAGCAGAGTTGCGTTGTTTGAATGAGAGATCATTCAATATCAGCTTCAATATCAGCAAGAGACTAATAATCACAGTTAAGTTTAAACATGTAAAATCCACCCAGTTAAATATAGTTACCTGAAACCCAGGAAGAACGCAGTGCCAAAACTTAATTTATCACAGCTATATTTATTAATCATTAATCAACAGCATAACGTTTGCATTTTTCTTATTTAGAAATATGAACGACAATTTGACTCAGAAGAAAATGTTTTCTTATAAAAAGTTTAGTTTTTGTTCTGTAGAAAATATTTTTTACACATTCAAACAATATTATTTCATGTCTAACATTAGTTAACATCAGATCTCAGACAATTAGACATTTGCCTCAGCATTTCATTAAAATAAATAAATAAAACTATTTAGTCAGTCTAATGGTTAAATAAAGTTATTCGACTGACAAACTATTATTGAGAACTGCAGTAGATGCCCAGAGGATGTTACTTTCCATTAGCCTTTCATTTGTTACAACAGGGTGTACTAAAGTCTTTCTTCACCATCAGCCCGGGTGGCAAACAAACTGCCCGGGCAGATGCTGAAATGATAAAATTCGAAGCTAATTCGGCATCTGCCCACTGCAGCTGGGCATTTCGCCAACTGCCTGGGCATCACGGCAACTGCCCGATTTCGGCAACGGTCCTTTATATATTTATACTGTATATAAAAGGCTTTAATTATAAGCAGTTGAAGAATAATGTCAAAAAAGTAAGATCAGCAGCATTAAAATCTGTTTCTTTTCCAAACTGATACTGTATAACTTTTTGAGAATGTTATACTTAAACTTTTCTTAATAAAAGAAAAATAAACAGACCTAAAAGTAAAACGTGTTGTTCAATAAGAGCTCTCAAATGTAATCCTCATTTGGTTTGAATTAAGCAAAGGGTTGAATTACTTTTACAAGTACATTGAACGAACTTTCTTGCATAACTGGAAAAACGCAACATTTCCTCAAATATTTATTGCTTTATTGCTCCATCCAACCATATTTCCCTCATATGTTTCAAACTACCTTTACTTTACCATTGAAGTATGCACAGCTTTTTATAAATGACCATTCTGGCACAAAACTAAAGTAATGATAATATACAATACAGGCTAGTATATTATTACATTACTTGGTCATGTAATATATCCAATACTTTATATATTGTTCCTTATCTGTCTGAAGAAGTGTAATGACTTAATGCCTATTTTATTTATTACATACCCATTGTATTGTATTTTATTTCCTAATCTCCATCTCCTGTATTTCAAGTATTTAGTTCAGGCATGTTTGCTTTTATGGTGCCACCTCATGTTCTGTAGAAAAGGTTAAATAACATGGTTTTAGACATTTGAACCATGCCACATTACAGTATCCAATTCTGCATTTCAATTCCACTCCGCTGACAACCTGTGAAATAGGCTTGCTGACATTTAATAACTTCTAACTAACTGAGAAAAAAAAATGCTTACAGGTTCAACCTGCTAATAAATGTATTTGCTAAAAACATGCACGTTATCTAGTTCTCTAAATGATGTTGTTTTTTGTTGTGACTGGCATCTGATAACTCTGTAATGCATGTAGGTGATTGCACATAGACAATACTGTTTTTTAATATTGTTTATACAATATGGAAAATATAACAATGGACATTTAAAATTTCCCCTGAAAATTCACAGTAACTCAGATTTGCTATATGCACTCGGACAAGTTGTAATATATTTTCTTAAAGGCTGATTATAATTGACTATATCAAATGATATATATATATATATATATATATATATATATATATATATATATATATATATATATATATATAATACCTTGTAGGTCTACCAGATTTTGAATGTAAGTGGTTTATGTGCCTAACCTTTACATTACCCTTAACAAAATGTAATACAACATTACTGCTAATTGGACCATGCTAGATATGCTAATATTACTGTTACTGAGAGGGCCCTCGTTTGATAAGTGAAGCAGGTCGTTGTTGAACCCTGAACCAATTATTTCTTATGTACAACTTATTTGTATGTCACTGAATGGTCATCTTACTGTTTCTGATAAAGGATGTGCTACTTGGTTTCAAACTGTTAAACAGCCCTGTAAATGCAGTAGGTATTCACACTACCACAATGTTTAATAAACGGTAGTAATGTAGCAGTTCCATGTAAACCTTTTTGTAAGGGTATTATTGCTTTCTTAGATCATTTGGTTTTTATTTATTTATTATGCTGCTTACTGCGCCAGTTTAATTTTTTCATGACTTCATTAATGTGTCAAGATTACAAAAATCTGTTTTGCAGATATATGTATGTATGTATGTATCTTCTGTCATAAGCACTTACTCATTTCTTTTTTTTTGTTTTCTTAATAAAGATGTTTTTAAAACACATTCTGTTTGACACAAGAAGAAAGAGGTCCATTTTATTTCTGAAAGCTTGACTTAGGTAGATACACAAGGTGTGGTCTGGGCTGGGGTGTAGAGCAAATTCCAGGTGGTTTCTAAAATATTCCACAAACTTGGCTAAGATCAGAATGCATAACACACACAGCATAGCTTGTAGTTTTATAACCTAAAGGAGGATATTTTGAAACTCAAATTAACTGCCAACCAATTTCAGCTCAATCCATCAAGACGTTTGGATGTTAAAAGCCTCACAAGCTTTCATAGAAACGTCCCATGGAAGGGTAGCATGGAGGTCAGACTAGCAGCAGAAATAGCAAATGCAGGAGCCAGAAGTCGTGCCTGTTATTGCACTTCTTAGACAAAAACATTAGTCACCCAGGCGGCACTATCACAGTGGGTCAATTGGATCGAACTGAAAGGAGTGCACTAACTGGGGATGATCCCGTGGTTAGTACGGAGGGCGGTAATAAACTAGTACGCAAGTTAATACCAGTTGCAATGAACTAAGCAGCTCAAGATAGTCCCCAGTTACGTATTAAAATGGGTCTCAATTGCAACTAACCCAATTGCTGTTGCCTCAGTGGATACTAAAACACAATACTAAGTTAGTTCAGCAATTTCTGTAGACTAAAGACTTGTGATATTGTAGTAACTGGAACAAATATGAAAAATCCCCAAACGTACTGACAACTTTTATGAAACTGAACTATTCATAACCAAAAATTATATAAAATGATTTGAAATCTGAAAAAAACACACCTCAAAACATTTGCAACAAAACCAGTTTCATCCTCATTCAACTTATTCAACTTAACGTAGGCCTATTTTATAAAAAAATAATAATAATAATAAATAATTCCAGTATGACTTTCCAGTGTCTCTCCTTTCAGCCTCTTCCACAAAGAAGGCAACATTAAATCTGTTACAAGTGTATTCCATGCAGTTGTGCGCTGCAGAATTGCTGTGGAATCCTTTCGGCCGTTCTCCACAGATTCATTAAAATCTTTTATACACTCTATGAAATAACGTTTTTGCTCCATTGTATAATCTTGCATGCGACTACTGGCCATGATTGCATTCATATGGAAGCTCTGAGAAATTAAGCTTTTATAGGCTAGACCTGAAATATGTAATTAGCTTTTTTTTTCTTTAATTTGGATTCGCCAATTTATTTATTTATTTTACTCCATTTTCTCCCCAATTTGAAACACCCAATTTTAAGCCTGGTTCACCGCTACAACCCCCGCGCGGACTCGGGAGAGATGAAGATGAACACACACGTCCTCCAAAATGTGTGTCGTCAGCCGTCCGCTTCTTTTCACTCTGCAGGTCCGCCATGCATCAAACTCAGAGCTACAGCGTTGGAGGACCAGGCAGCTCTGGGCCGCTTGCAGACAGGCCTGCAGGTGCCCGGCCAATCTACAGGGGTCGCTGGTGCACGGTGAGCCGAGGACACCCTGGCCGACCTAAATCCTCCCCACTCCGGGCGGTGCTCGGCCAATTGTGAAATTGTGAAAAACCGGTGACTTCCAGGCTATAGGGCACTTCCTGCACTTCACAGGAAGTGCCTTTACTGGATGTAATTAGCACTTTGTATTCAATTTACACCTTTTATACAATACACCTTTGGTCCTATAAACAAATGCAGGAGTCTTTTCACTGCTAATTGATAGTTATTATTATTTAGCAAATGCCTTTATCCAAGGAAACTTACAGAGACTAGGGTGTGTGAACTATGCATCAGCTGCAGAGTCACTTACAACTACGTCTCACCCGAAAGACGGAGCACAAAGAGGTTAAGTGACTTGCTCAGTGTCACACAATGAGTCAGTGGCTGAGGTGGGATTTGAACCGGGGAGCTCCTGGTTACAAGCCCTTTTCTTTAACCACTGGACCACACAGCCTCCTTAGCTGACAGTAAGCTGCTGTCTCCATGTATAACCCTTGCGTAGAACAGGGCTGGGTTGCACCAGCTGTGCGTAAGTTTTTACTGAGCTTAGTTAAAGCATAAGTCTTTACTAACATAGAGAATAAAGTACAAGCTACTGTACAAAATAAGACAGTAGAAAGCCACCAAGGAGTTCCATGACATCACAAAGGACAAGGCTGACTTTTGAGTTGTTAAAAATGCGGTTATGCCCAAAAAAGCTCCGGAGGCTGTAACTTAGAGTTTCATATGAATGGCCTTTGGGTGGCACTGCAAAGAGACTGCATCGCAGTTCACTGATCTCTGCCAAGTATGATCTGAGGATGGCGAGTTTTCCTTATAGTGTTGCTATTTTGCTGCTGTGCTACAAAGTTCCCTTTCAATTCGAAGACGACCACCAACATTAAGTATGGGATATTCCCTGCCCTTGAGGTAGGTAATACTGAGCTCTCTATATCAGAGCTGCCGAAGGACCCTTCCTGTGATGACGCACTCGGTCCCGCCTACCGAGGGTACAAAACCGTCACTCACCGGAAGATCGCCCTCTTTTTCCTTCTCAAGACGGTAAGGTACGACCTCTGTGTCTAGAACTGAGCGTGTTGATAGGAAGAGCCCTCGAGTCGATTCGGGTCGGTTGTAGTTCCCTAGCACTCGTGCTGAAAGCTGGCTTGCCGCTTTCCTGGAATCAGCGACTCTTGAAAAAGACCTCTCTTTTTACTGTCTGTCGTATGTGAGCGGCTGTCTGTGCAGCCATCCGCGAGTGAGTTGTCTTTTCCTAAAGAGAGTTACACAAGTATCCTCCTCGGGGCCAGGCCTGGCCGTATCCCCGCTGTCGAGTGACCCAGCCGCGCTCCCTTCCTCGGGGCTCGGTACTGCCGTATCCCCGCTGTCGAGTGACCCAGCCGCGCTCCCTTCCTCAGGGCTCGGTCCTGCCGTATCCCCGCTGTCGAGTGACCCAGCCGCGCTCCCTTCCTCGGGGCTCGGTCCTGCCGTATCCCCGCTGTCGAGTGACCCAGCCGCGCTCCCTTCCTCGGGGCTCGGTACTGCCGTATCCCCGCTGTCGAGTGACCCAGCCGCGCTCCCTTCCTCGGGGCTAGGTACTGCCGTATCCCCGCTGTCGAGTGACCCAGCCGCGCTCCCTTCCTCGGGGCTAGGTACTGCCGTATCCCCGTCCAAGCGGAGCCGCCGGCCAAACCTGACCGCTGTGGTGAGTCGGTTTGTGTGCGTTCGGTGAGAACGCACACAAACCGGAGAGTACTCTCTCTCCTTTTCTTCCTTCTTATAAACTGTAATTTTGCTTGACAAAACTTCACCCACCGCGGCTTGCCTCTGTCCCCCTGGTACACGCCGCGCTGACCAGGTGTGTGTGTTGACCACGCGGTCTGGAGTACGCACTTGCGTAGCGTCCTCTCCGGTGCTGCGGTACCGCGGCGCACGCATAGCCTGATTTCTCTTGGCACAGGCTGCGTATTATCCGATGCCAGTGTAGCAGCATAACGCACACGGTACTTGGTTCCCAGTACGCAGTGTACGCAGAACGATATTCACAGCGTACATAGCGCGCAGGTGCTCGTTGCTCCTTCCAAAAAGTTACGCTGAGAGCGCACGGTACGCAGTTTACGCAGTGTATGGTACCCATTGCGCAAGGCGTTTGGAACGCTCAAGGCAAGCAGTGCGGTGCACGTTGCGCTCGTTGCGTAAGTACTGCTCTACTAGCGCATAGCTCGTGGTGCTGCACGGTAATACCAGTGCGCACTGAGCTCAGCTCAAGCGCTGCACGCGGTATACATATTACATGGTGCAGGCGTAGTTGGTTGTACACTAGTGCCCATACGCTGCGTAGTACACGGTGCGCTTGTGCCCACGGTACCCGGCGCAGGGTAAGCGGTGTGAGCTGAGCTGTCTGTGCACAGCTCCTGCATGCGCGTGTGGGAGGATGGAAGCGGAGTGTCGCTGCGCATCAACCCCGCTTTCCTCCCCAAGGTGGTTACAGCTTTCCACATTAACCAGTCTGTGGAACTGGAGTTGCTTCAACGGAGGATGAGAGATTTAATTTTCTCTGCCCAGAGCGGGCATTGAGATGTTAAGTGCTTAGGACAAGAGCGCTGCGTCAATCTGACCAGCTCTTTGTCTGTCACGGAACACGGACCCTAGGACAGCCCCTCTGAGCAGCGTCTGTCACACTGGATTGCAGACATGGTGTCGACTGCATATGATGGTGCTGGGTTACCCCGACCTGGTAGAGTAGCTGCGCATTCGACTAGAGGGTTGGCTACATCGTGGGCCCTTTTAAGGCGCCGATGTCTGAGATTTGTACTGCGGTTAGCTGGGCTACGCCGCATACTTTCACCAGATTCTACTGCATTAATGTGGTAGATCCTGCTGTGCCGTCTGTGGGAACAAGGGTCCTTGAGGGTGTAAGTTCACACCGCTAACCTCTTGGTTAGACAGCGCTTGTGCGTCCCTCATATGCTGCCATTCCTTCTCCCTCGCAACGGCTCTGGTATACATTATCCCATACTTAATGTTGGTGGTCGTCTTCGAATTGAAAGGGAACGTTAGGTTACCTACCGTAACCCTGGTTCCCTGAAAGAGAAGACGACCACCAACCACGAGGTCGCTTCAGTCGCCCTCACAGGTTCGGCGGAAAAAAAGGGAGATCTTCCTGTGAGTGACGGTTTTGTACCCTCGGTAGGGGGGACCGATTGCGTCATCACAGGAAGGGGCCTTCGGCAGCTCTGATATAGAGAGCTCAGTATTACCTACCTCTAGGGCAGGAATATCCCATACTTAATGTTGGTGGTCGTCTTCACTTTCAGGGAACCAGGGTTACGGTGAGTAACCTAACGTTCTGCCTTTCAGCCACTGACACAATGGTAAATCGAGAGGACTTTTTTTTTTAACAAATAAGCTTTCTATTTGAAAAACTGTCTACTTAAACTTTCAAAATAGTTTGAAATTGTCAGATAATTAAAAAAAAAAAGTTTAAAAAAAATGTTCATTCCATTTACGTCAGATCGCGGGTAATGAGAAATATCAACGCGATCTATCATCACAATAGGGATTACAGGATAGATATTAATTCTACAATCATAGAATTAAGAATAGGGTTTTATAGGGAAACCCTATAAATCAGTTACACTGGTATTATTTAGATTTTACACATTACTAACTTTTCACGGGTTGCAACAGCTATGAGTTATAGCTATGAGTTAGTTATAACATAAGACTTAGTTGCTTAAAATTGACGCATACCTTTAGGGAGGTGTAAGCTGTTTGTAGAATCAAAATACAACATGAGACAGTAACTTTTGCTGTGTGAGCTTCTCTTTGGAGATGATTTTGTTAATATTTTTTGTCATCAGTGAATTCTGCGAGACTGCATACATCCTCTTGATAATTATAAGACACCCTATTAGATTCTAAAGTTTCTTATAGGATTTAATAAGATAAACATGACTTATAGGAATAATTTTAAAGTTCCTATATAAATTAGTTTAATTTCTGAAAGATTCCTATACAATTTCCTATATGATTTTTCACCAGGGTTATATATCTTAATATAGAATTAAATATTTATATCTATTATCCGTACAAGGTACAGGGTATTTGAGACAGTTTAGGTTTTTATGAATAGAAAATGTCTCTAAGACATAGAACATTAATTAACGTTATTAAAGTTATACTGTGTTGATCAATAATGTATAAACGTTCCTAAACTTAGTTTTAAATTATATATATAAATAGAACGACATACCTGCAATTCCCAGTACAAAATATTCTTGAATTAGCTGTCTTCTGTCTGTCTTGTCAGCTTGTCTGTGAGAAGTGACAAAGAGTGACAGGGAGACAAAACTAGGAGCAGTGCAGCTACGGGAATTTATTTATTTATTTATTTAATAGTAACACACACACATTATATATATATATATATATATATATATATATATATATATATATATATATATATATATATATATATATATATACACACACACATGAATGAAGGCTATATTTGCATCCTGAGCCATTCGAAAAAAGGCATAATACCACAGTAGTGACGTCAAAAAGTGATAATTCCTCTAGGAAAATGTACTTGAACTTTGACCTATTCGACTCCTTGAGACCATCACTTGCAATTCAAACACAAAATGTCTCATTTTAAATCACTCGACAACGCCCACAGTAAAGAATGTTCATTAATGATCAACAAAATGAGAATACGTAAAAAAAAAGTGATGTAAAGCTGGTACATTCGTATCTCAGAGAAACTGGAGAGGAACGGGAAATTATTTAAAACAATGTAAAGACAATCATCCAAATAAAGATGAAGCGCTAACGAATAATAACGACATTGAACATCTGTACAGCACTGAAACACTACGTTAAAAAAAAAAAAAACAACTGTACTGCTGAACCTCATCTTCTTTAATATTAGCATCACAAGGGTATCCATGTATTATAAAAAATACATCTCGGGTTTCTGTGACAGTTTATAAATTACTCGGCCTTCTGTCTCGTAATTTATGACGTCACAGAAACCCCGGATTTTCCTGTAACTAACTAAAGCCCATCTATTCTATTATTCTATCTATCTATCTATCTATCATCTTGATTTTTATAAACAGGGAAGTGTGAAGGTTTAAGATATGAAGTACAAACAAAAAAAGTTTGCCCTTTCAGCATCCCGATTCACAAAAAGGCGCTGATTTAATTTTAATCAATTAATCTCTAAAAACATTCTTAACATTCCCATGAAGTTATATGTTTATTTTTGGTAGTGTAGGGGTCCTGTCCATAAGTGTTTCTTCAGTGGGAGTTTGATTTGTATCTGTAACAGGGTGAGGTGCCCTGTACATTGTTTTGTTTATTTATTTTTAGAACGGTGTTTTCCCCCTCCGCCCCCGTGTTATTTTGTATATTATTATTATTATTATTATTATTATTATTATTATTATTATTATTATTATTATTATTATTATTTATGACGCATGGCTTAACGTATTTTGTTGTTTGTGTTTAGGACGGCGTAGCCGATTTGTTTGTTTTGTTCAGCGTGGATGGGTAGCCCCATCCACAGCACTTTGATAAACTCATGCAGATTGTGGCCGAGGGGATAATTACTAGCCAGTTAAACCCCTCGGCCACGGTATATAGGCCGGCAGCTCTCTGCGCTCGTGGAGTTCAGATGAGGAATGAGTGAACCAAGGCAAGAGCTAAAACAAAACAAAACAGAATAACCTTAAGGATCAGTGAAGGCTATTGCCCAGCCTGATCGCGTGGTTTGTGTTCGTGATTATTTTTGCTTAACCTTTTTATTTTTGCTCTGTGAGCACACTTTGTTTTTGTTAAAATATTTGATTTATTTTTGTATTAAAAATAAAACGGCGGCCAGCCGATTCTTTCTTTTTAACTGCAGTACTTACCTGGTGTCAGTTTATTTTACTTCCTGCATCTGTCTGACGTCACCGCTCAGTCACCCTGTCACAGTATCACTGACCATGCCCTCTGAAATATCCTCTCTTCTAATTGGCTGCCGAGCAACGATGACGTCACCGACGTGGTATGAATCGCGCTTAGTGATAAACTAACAAAGTATTGTCTTAAGTATGTGTGGTGCAACTGAAATAAGAGAACGCTTAGTTAGAAACTAACTAGTGACAACTAAGGACTTAGTGTAGACTTTACGCTCTAATTTAGGAATTAACTTATGCATAGCTGGTGCAACCCAGCCCAGGTCTGTTAGAACAGGAAAATCTAACAAAAAAAAAAAAACATTTTGGTTATCCATGGATCCTCGAATCTTAGCTATTTTTCTCTCACAGAACCAATGTTAAGTCAGTCATAGAAGTAGATTATCTATATGCCTGGAAGTGTTGGACAGGAAGATATTCATAATGGGAAACCATTCAGGCATTAACACTTGTTTCCAAGCAGGTCACATTCCTATAGTGGTGTGTCTTAGGGAGGGTGATGGTCCTGCTTTCCAGTCAGTGTGCCCCTGGTCATGTAGCATCGTGGGATCTTTAATGTGAGCAGAGCAGCTGGAACGTCTGCTCTCCACCCTAGACCCTCCTCACACCATGCTGGCTGTATCCAGCAGCCCTGTGACCCTACACAGTATGCTAAATTGTTGATAGACGGAGCAATTCCAAGTTTGTTTTTGTTTTTTTGAGACAGGATTTGAACTTTTGACTTTTTATCCTTGTGGTCTAGACTAGGGATCTGCTTCAAACACATGGATACCCAGAATCCGGTCTGTAGCAGCATCAAATCCCCACAAGCAGAGGTTGAGCTGCAAAATAACCCCCTGACCTTGTAAGCTCAAACAGCTTATTCAATTCTTAGTGTGCGGGTGCCATTTCTACTCAAATTTTAAATTCCTGGAACAAGCCTTGTGTGCATCAAGTTTCTGCATCGCTTCTGTTTAAATTACATTAAGGAAGTCACATAAAAGAAAGGCTTGATTAACATAAACCAACACATTTACCATTGGGAGAAAACCAGCATAGCACAGCATAACTAGTTAAGACAACAGAAGATTTTAAACAAATATTGCACTGGGGTCATTTTATGGTTAACCACTAATACCAACTGGTAAACCAAGGGACTTCAATGGATTACATTGTGTATTGGTTCATAACGCTGTAATATCATAGGTAGGCGATTCTACCAATGGCGCTGTCCCTGTGATACCCATTGTCACTTAAACAGTACAATGCATTACCATTGCAGTGTAACTGCTTTACTGCAGTTGAAGATCATTTGGTAAGGGTTCCTCTATCTAAGAAACTTTAAGGTAAAACCTCAGACATTTGCACACACACACACATAATATAATTGTAATAATAGCACAGTTCCTGAATGGCTACACATATCTGTATAAAACTGAGAGTGTATCATTTTATAGTCAAATGGAATCCATACTGTTATAGAAGGCAAGGAGTGTATGATAAAAGTTTGGCGAGTTATCGGCAGTTACTGTGTTCACCATGTACAGACAGGACGTTCCCCAATATTGCCTATTACTGGAAAAAAAATATGCAATTATGGCTGTGTTCTTGCGGAGCAATTTCTTGCAATGAAACATTCTTACAAGGCAAGTGGGGCAGCTGAGTGTGCCGTTTCTCAGAGCAGTTCCTATGTGCAGCATACACCATCACTGGTTTGGATGTACAATTGATACATTTTTCATCTAATGTCACCTTCCTGCTATCACTTGTAATGAATTGGCATCTCAGCCAACTGAATTGAACAGAAAGACAAGCATAAACATGGTAGGCCAGGGTAAACTATGGTAAATACGTAGTATTTATGTATACTATGGGCAGCAGTGTGGAGTAGTGGTTAGGGCTCTGGACTCTTGACCGGAGGGTCGTGGGTTCAATCCCAGGTGGGGGACACTGCTGCTGTACCCTTGAGCAAGGTACTTTACCAAGATTGCTCCAGTAAAAACCCAACTGTATAAATGGGTAATTGTATGTAAAAATAATGTGATATCTTGTAACAATTGTAAATCGCCCTGGATAAGGGCGTCTGCTAAGAAATAATAATAAAATAATAAATAACCATGGTAGAAACATGGGACAACTGAAAAAATACCAAGCAAAAATACCGTGGTAAACCTTATAAGGGTAATACTAAATACATTTCAAACATTTACTAAATGTGCCTAATGTAAATGTAATATTGCAGGTATATAAACTAGCTCACAACAGTTTAATGACACTGAAGGTTAAGTGAATCTGTGCACTTATGCTCCTTTGCAAACTGAAACTGAACAAAAAAGTAGAAAACACACAGATCGACATTCTAGTAAGGTTCAGGTGATACAAATACTTTTCTTAAACAAAGGAGTTGTTTTATAAATGTAAACAGCACTGGATATAAGTACTGGCACCATATAAAAAAGATTTCAAATGGGGCCTTTTGTGTTCCATGAAATCAACATTCAAGTTCATGTGAGTCTTTAGTATATTTTTATCTGTAAAAGTATGTAGGGCCACCCTGCTGATCAAATGAATAAACCTCCATCTGTCACGCTTAGCCGACCTGAAGTTCATGCCAGGAAGTAGCTTGCTAGACAACAACGCAGATAAGGGAAGCACAAGGTAACAACAAGGTCTGGAATGATTGGTACATCTAGTACAAGCCAAAAATGTTTGAATGTGGAATGTACAATGTTTTGGTTTTTAGTTCATGGCTGTTCTCACTTGCCCTATTACCAGAGCATCATTTTATTCCTAACATTTAGTGCATGGACTTGTTATTGACTTGTGTACAGTGTTTGAGTACATTAATGTATTTATTTATTTTTTAGAAAAATCTTACTAAAAAATGCTTTGTCAATATTTTGATATCCGTAGTTGTAGAACAATTTTGTAAAAATAATCCTTAACCCAGTTATTCAACGTGTGGCCAAACTGGAGAACTGAAAAATAAAGCCTATGTAGTCATAGTGAATTCATGATTTTTATTACATGAGTGCAACTGTTATTTACTTCATGCTAATATTCAACTTGGCTTTCGAGAACATAAAACAAGATAGGAGTGGCGACACTGAAGTGCAATGGTGGCACCTCTTGTCTTCATGTTTCGTCGACTAGACCACAACACCTCTGGAATGCTCGACAGTGAAGCTTGCGTCCCAACACCACTCCCCTCTGTCCCCCACTCAACCCAGCCCAGGTTACCTTAGCCATCCATTCCTTTTCATTAATGTTAACTTCCTCCAGCACCTCTCTTTTGAGGTCTCCAATCGGCTGCTTTCCTCCTCCACCAGAGCCAGTTGCTACTTCTCTCTGCCTCCTTGGATAGAGCCTTCACTATATTATCTCAGAAACTGGGTAATGCAGTGTGCAACGAATCCCTGACAACCCACCTCTACTGGATAAACGAAGGACATGCTAGGTTGTCCCCTACCCACACATTCAGGTTCTGCGGTGATGGAGGAACATCATATGTGGACCTGATTAGGAAGCTTTTCTGAATGCACTTGCCAATCAATACAGTAGAACACCCCTAATTCACTACTTTTCCTATGATGATGAAGATGCTCCTTGACTTGGTGGGCTTGAACATTATATGTGCCCGCCTGATGTTATCTGCTAGTTTACCAAGTAACCGATTGCAAGCTACCATTGTAGTCATGGTGGTCACATCATCCATGTATGCTCTGTGGTGGCAGCTGCATCTAGCCAGTATATTTTCATTTATAACACACTATATAATGGCCCTTCACTGTCACGTTTTCTGATATTTAAAAATCCTGCTTTTCACATCTAGGATCGTGGGTTAGAATCCAGCTCTAGACACAAACAAAATGAATTGGGTGGGCTCAGTTAAGCTCTACTGGACATTTGTCCTCATTACAATATACATTTGTTGGAAGGCTTGAGAGTACCAGTGCAAGGGGGAGATGTCATGCTGTGATGGGCAATGGTCTGTAGCCAGTACCACTGCTCATCACCTTGCCCTGTGTCATGAGCACTCATTTCATGAGAACGAAGAAAAGAGACAAAAAAGATCAGTAGCAAATCCTTTCACGTATACAAAGTAAGATCTTGTTCTAAACTCTTACAAGGGTCACAGAGTTCAACGCTGTAGGCATTTTTAAAGAGATTCCTGGTACATAAACCTCTAATAATGAGATAAAGATTGACAGCTAAACAGCAAGTACCAGACTAAGGCAAAGTTTAGACTCTTACATTTCATTAACAATGAGGCAGACAAGTGAACAATATTTCTCTGCCATACAGCTATTTAAAGTATAAATTATACACTCTTATACAAATATTCTGAGACTTTCGTACTGTGTTCTATACAAGGTGTTTGGTATATTGTACCTGTCAGAGGACATTATTGCACAATTAAAGTGACTTTTTATCTAAAGGAACAAACACAACCCTCCTTCAGCTTTCTACTTATTCCAACTCAATGTCATCTCTCCTATCTTATTTTTCATCTTTACTAGAAATATGTAGATTCAATTGGTTTTTAAGAAAGCTATTCTTTTTGTTGTTGCTTGGAAAGGATCCCAACCATAATGTATGGTTAGGATTATAGTTTTATAAAGTGGCTGAACTCAGTCCAAATTAATACTGCTACAATCTATCTGACTTTGTGTCTTATAAGTTTTACCTACAAACTAATGAACCTGTATATGAAACATGGCCAGAAGAGTTTGTCGAAACACAAGGGATTTATGAAATTAAAACAACGTGTGTCTAAGACTCACAACACTTTCCTTATAAAGTCTCAATCTGTTCATGGAGACCCTGATCTGAAGGGAAAGGTTTGGCACACATTAAGTGTTTTACCCATACGGGTATTATAAATATTGAGTAACGCTATAAAACTTTAAAGAGATGAAAGTGCCAATGGTTTTGTAACATGTACTCTGTTGTTTGCCACAAGCTAAATCTAACACCTGGATCAAATATTATTTCACAGTTTGTTATCTCGTAATGAAATAAATACAAGGACACGTCTGGAAAACATGGTGTTGCTCGGTTGAAAAATTAAATTAATGAACCTGACTGGAGCCAACAAAATAGTTGCCTAAATGTTCCCTGCTATGCAAAGCCATTCACCATATAGGTATTAAATGTGCTGTTTTGAAAGAAACACATTTTTAGCAAACATGTACAGTATGTTCATTTTAAAACACGCAGTGTCGGGGAGTATCACATCACATATAACGCATTACTGGAATCGGATTACATTTTTCAGCAACTTGTAACTGTAATGGTTCTGTTTTTCAGACAGGTAACCAAATGTGGTAATGGATTACGGATTTTATGTGAAATAACCATAGTTTTCATTACATTAAAAAAAGACATCTGGCTAATGCTTTCTGAACATGGAAATCAGAAAGCGCTTCAACAGTACAAGTCAAACCATACATGTCACAAGAGCGCACTTTTTATCTTGCAAGAACTGGCGTCAAAGGAGAGAAAGTGGGATCTTCAAAGAATATTTCAAGATGCAGCCTGACCAAACCAAATAAGAAAATATCTCTGCAAAATGTAAACTGGGCCTTAGAAGTAACTATTTCTAACTGTAACTGTAATTAGTTACATATAGCTGTGGCAAAGTGGTGAGTCAATACAGGTGTGTGCAGTGCAGAGTGGATACAAAACCGACAGACAATGATTTCCAGGTGCAAGGGTGTTTATTGATTTAATTAACAATGTCCAGAGCCTTATGGGAAACACCTGTAAATAATAATGTTGGAGTGATACAGCGGTGTGTATCACTCGGTATTTGTAATTCCCTGGGTTTGACCCGTAACCAAAAAGTCCAGTTTTACACACCAACCCTAAACACAAAACACAAACACAGTTCCTAGTGATAGTGAATACGTGCAAATGGTGTATTACAGTTCTCCGTGAAATGCAGGGGTGAAAGTGATGTCCGAGTTTTTGCTGGCTTTCGCTACAGCTCCGGATCGTGCAACTGGTAGTCTATTAAAAAACAGACGACAGTTAACAAAACACTAACAAACACAAGACAAAACTCACGGTTCAAGATACAGCACACAGACTCCTTGTAGGTTTTCAACACTAACCATTTACCAAGGAACAGATCACGTATGCTATGTCCCCTATTTATATCCTCGCTCATGACCCCTAGGTTAACGAGCGCATCCGCTCTTCCAATCCTCAGATGCCACATCGTTTACCGTCTGGGTCATTGAGTTTGGATACCGTAGCTGTGCCCCTTTCCTAAATGACCAACTTCCACCTACCCTACGGAATAAATTGTCGTGCGATTTAGTTAAGGGTACTCTGTTCCCGTTACACAGTGCTCTCACAGGTCGAGAGGGAGATCTAACACCAAGCAACATTCGATCTCTGTCACATTAGCTTACAATTTTGTTTAAGTTACTTGTAACTGTACCAAATTACTTTTTAAAACAAAAGTTCCCCAACACTGCTGGTACTACACTAGGTTAAATAAATCTCTGTTTGCAAGCCATGCTTTCAGATTGTCTTGCACTTCTTGGGTCATTTTACCTGGCAAGTGAACAAGCCTTCTTTCCTGTCAGTAGCCAACCAGCTGCTTCCTCTAATGACTGACATGCTTTGCAACCACTAAGATGCTTGACCCAGAAGACATTACTGAGGTTAAATGACCGAGGAAGTAAGGCATTTACAGACTTCATGGAAAGCAAACAGAATGTTCTTTAACCTAGTGTAGTACCACATGTCATGCTTGCTACGTTTCTTTCCAAATTGTTTTGAGACCTACATAATGAATGAAGTGTATGACAGCTAAGATGTTGAAAAATATTTTGTTAGCTACAACCACTTTATATGTATTTCACTATCCTGTGATAGATAATAGATCCCAATACATCTCCCTTATTAACTTGAAGTCACCCATAACTATTAAAAACTCAAAATAGTGCCACATTTAGAAATACTAAAAGAAAAGTAATAAATTCCATGTTTCGACGAGAACATTTCAAATTTGTCATGGAAGTTATTAATCCCTGAAGTCACATGACCCAAATTTATGGCTGATGGACCTGCAAGAAAGAAACATCCGTTTACCAGGAATTTGCAGCCATTTATCCCTGTAGCTTGACGTACACAACTTGCCACATACTGGAAGCCCCCATCCTGTTAAATTGGAACTAGAACTCCTCAGATCGCCCCTAGACAGTTGGCTTGTTCCGTTCTCAGATTCTAACACATTATTGTCACACCTTTCAATGCTACATGTACTAAACATTGAAATGCTCAAGCAGAACATTCTAAAACCGAACAGTAATTAACCTCTTCTTTATCCATAACAGAATGACAACTAATTTGAATAGCTAAGGTATAAATTAGGTTGACTGGACACCACTTAAAAATAAATATGAATAAATCATGTGTTTGATCATAAATACCTGGTGCTCAATTTGTGAAGGCACTGTTTTGTGAAACGTTCCTGTTTGTGCACTATAGTTTAAAACTGGTCACAATTATTTAGCAATCACTTGACATGTGATGAGTTGACTCTGAAACCGACTGTCACTTTTATATTCCAACTTGTCGACTATTCGGTGCTATCCCTATAACGCAATCAAAAATTTAAGTAGACAAAACTTACAGATAATGGGCTCCGATCCAGTCAAGGCACTCCGCTCGGAGTGCAGGTTGCGCCCTATAGCTTGGAGATCGGCAGTTTGAATCCAGGCTATGCCACTGCTGATCATGGCCGGGAGTTCCCAGGTGGCAGAGCACAATTGGCCAATCGCTGCCTGGGCGGGGAGGGCTTAGGTTGGCTGGGGTCCTTGGCTCACTGCGCTCCAGCGACCCCTGTGGCTAGCCGGGCGCCTGCAGGCCTGCCTGTCTGCAATTCAGAACTGCGTGGTCCTCCGATGCTGTAGTTCTGTAATGGATTCACGGCGGGCTTACAATGCGAAAAAAGCAGATGGCTGTCAGCACACGTTTTGGAGGACGCGAGTTAGTGCTGGGGTTGCAGCGGTGAGCCGGGCTGAATAATTGGGCATTCCAAATTGGGAGAAAAATCGGGGGTAAAATAATTGGCGATTCCAAAATTTAAAAAAAAAAAAAAATTACGGCTAATGCCCTCACTAATGATAACACTCAAAAAACAGGTTTTAAAGGGGAACTAATCAAATGAGTCTATTTTACCTTTTGTCTCACATTGATGAAGCCCTTGTGGGGAACTAACATAATAATTTCCCCCTGCTCTTCTCATTTTTATACCATGTTTTTACCAACATTTACCAGTTTTTATATGGTAACAATACCAAGCTAGCCTTTACAATGCTTACCTGTGTTTTACCATGCTTTCACTATGCTTTATCACACCTGCCATTTTTTTTACTGTGGTAACCCTTTATAAGGTTTATTGAAATTGATTTATAACAGTATATACAGTATATACAGTATATTCACATTGAATGCCTAGAATGATAGGGCCTATCTAATTTATTTTTAGTTTTGAGCTAAGTTGGCCAAAAGATATCTATGGTACCACAGTTCCCCCTTGACACAATAGTAGAATTCCCCCTTCTGAGCCATCAACAATACATCCTCACCATTGGAGTTGAGTTACTAACACCATGTGTAAGCACAATGAATGTTTGCTTGACCCTTTGTCCACTCTCATTCAGTGGCTGTGTAGTGAGCAATCATTAGCTGCAACTAAATGGTTGTTTTGTTCCACTTTGAACATGCACACACCAATACCTGTCTGGATTCATTGCTAAACTCAGAAAATGCAACGTGCCCATTTTAAAATGGCTTGGACAAACAGAGAACTCTAATAGAAGATGTAAAAACATCAACAGAACCACACTGGTTGGGTTACAGGACCATCATTTTAATTTCCTACCCATCAGTCATTATAGTAGCACAATAACGCAGCTGCTGTTTGTGTGATAAGCATACACAGTAAACTTCTGTTGACAAAACAGCATTGTAAACACATTTACATTTTAGCAGGACAAATAACAAATATTACATTTTTAGAATGATGGCTAACGAATAATATGTTAGGAGGCACCTTGTTTGCTAAGATAATTTGTTCGGTGAAGTGCAGCAGGTTAAGAATTTGGAAATGAGAAAGTGGTAATATGCAGAAACCACTTGCATCTTCTTACCTCTGCTGAGAAAGCTCATCATTGTGTTATTAAGCATTTTTATTATGATGTCAGAAATATTTTTTAACGTTGGGGACAACAGAAATTTATTTGAGGATGTTGGTGACATCATAATAGAATAGGCATGGGCCGTACACAAATTCAAAGACTTTGAATACAAACTCAACCATTATTTTGTTAAAAAAACAACAACTATGAACCAAGACATGAAGTTGTGTAATTATAGAGCATGCTTTATAGAGAGTGCTCAGAAATACAAACACAGATAGATCCATTCTAAATGATATGTGTTCTCTGTTCACCATGTCACCAAACAAACAAACTGATCACAAGTTGACAAGTCTTGTATCCACAGCTTGTTCCTAGTGCACTGTGGGTAATGACGCCCATAGTGTCCTTTAAAACTACTCCCTCTAGCATTGTTTATACTACAGTTGTGGTGAATCAGTGTAACTGATAAAACATGTTATTTTCAGACTTTGGGTACCAGTAGGTATAAATACAATTATCAAATGTCCAGATCTCTTCACTGGAAATGCCAAACAAGAAAAGGCATGTGATATAAATAAAATATGAAAGACAGAGATTGGATTATACAATGCATTCTTCTCATGCTACTCGTAGGCGTTAGTCTCATTCAAGGAATACATCAAAGAATACATCTTTAAAAGAGTACCACTAGTATATTTACTAAGGACAGGAGTAAATATTGTTCATTGGTTTCTATAGTGCAGTACATTTTAATGCCTAAAAGCTTCTGTAAGTGATCCTGTCCACATCCTCAACTTTCTGTAACCTGTGCCATTCAATCAATAAATACACAGACATGCTATTTGACTCAACAGAACATTTTTATTGACGGAAGCTTTAATCAATACTTTTGATTTTAAACAGACATGTTTTGATGTTTTCATGGGCTTCATGCTTTACACAACTGAGCTTTCTACAAATGAAACAAATCAACAGACCTTCAGTCTGAGTCTTGGGTGTTGACCTTGAGTTTCAAACTAGTTATGATGTCACTTTAGCCTAAGCACAATTTTGTCCACTCAAAAAACAAGATTGTTGTTTTTTTCTATACTTTCTCTCTTTTAACAACTCAACAAAAATACATAAGAAGTGCACAACGTTCTTTAGTGAAAACAAGGTGATCAAAGCCAAGAGAGTTATTGCACATCTGCAGAGCTGACACATCGTAATTTGAACATCAATTTCAATTTCACATATTTTTTAAAACCTGTTCCAGATTGTCAAAAAGATCAGTCTCAGAACTGCCTGAAATGCTTTTAGCCAACACTAAATAAGTTCAGTTCCGCGGACCGAATTGCCCTTTTTATTTACTGGTATAGAAGACTCACCTTAGTGAACGTTACATATTTGAAACCATGACAAGAACATTTTAAGGTATGACAGCTTGTTTTGGCTGTAATGCTACTATATAGAAACCATTCAAACCTCATTTTGTTTGGAGTAACATGTACAACCTATTATAAATTTTAAGGACTGAAAACAAATAAATCAATGTAGTAAATCTTTAAATATAGTACTAAACAGATATTTGTACAATGTTTAAAACACATGCCCCGTGATTAATCTTTGCCAGACCGTCCTTGGCTTACGACACCACAACTGAACTCTTACAAACTTGTTATTGTTACCGTATAACCTGGAATTTCAGAACATGGTCTTACAGTATACCATGTTAGCTAACAAATGCAAACAAATGGTATACTGTGTTTTTTCCTTCAGGGTCCGAGCTATTTTCACCTGTTTTTTACTTTTGTTAGATTTGTGGCTGTAACAGGTTACAGGTACAGGTACATGTCATACATGAAATGAATGTGCACACACTAGGCTTTCATAAAAAAGTGAAATAGTCTGAAACTCACCTTGTTCAATACAGATAACAAAAACCACAGAAAAAGAGAGACGCTTTTTAGAAAAAAAAAAAAATATTTATTGTTTGTAAAAAATGTTTTAGCATGGCCAGCTCAAAACTGACAGTGTACAATGAAACTTCAACATGTAGGGAATGTGGGAAAAAAAAAGTTGAACAAAAAAATAAAGGAATTATGGCCATGTATACAAAATGGACCAACAGCAACCAAAAAAAACCTGATTCATTGAAAATGTGCAAAAGAAAAAAAAAGAAACAAAAACCCATTGAAATTATTCATCCCAGGCACCCTGATCATGTGGCACAAGATGGGGCTGTTCACTGTGGCTTGAATGGTCAGCAAGGTGGTCACCAGGGCTACATAACCCTAAACACCTCTGGTGTCGTACAAACTGATCCACAAACTCGAAAAACAAATATATATTTATCGGAAAATAGGTCCTTGTGCCTTTGATGTCGCCATTTCTCTTATTTTGTAAAGATTTTGAGTGAAAATGTTTGTTTACTGCACAAGGTAGGCCTTTCTTCAGCGCAGCAGCAACATTCCAAAACACTTGAATTCAAGGCTATCTCCTGATTTCCGTTACATGAGTAGGTGTTAAAACTTCATGCTGATATTGGACTCAGCTCTCGCCAAGCTAAGCATCAACTAAGACATAGCTTATTTTACTGAAAACTAATGTGATCCATCTGCGTTTCCTTCCATCTGATGATGTAAATACCCTTCTGCCTGGTGTTGATGGCTGAAATGTAATGCTGGCTCCAGGGATCAACCACTGTGCCGCCTCCCTAGCACATCAGCATGACAACCGTCTGGACTGAGCTGAGTAGGGTACTTCTCTGGGGTCTTCAAGTGGGCACCTTCCATCCTTGGCATTTTGTCTACTAGCCCACAACACCTCATGAGGGCTTGACAGTGATTCTGGCATCCCAGCATAACCCCCCTCCATCCCCCACTCAGCTAAGCCCAGCTTCCTTACCTTCCTTTACATCAATGTTTTTTTTTTCTTTTTTATCTACTGTGCTTGAGGTCCCTGACCAGAATCTTTTGGTCTCAACCAGTTGCTGCACCTCTCTGCTGCTTCAGATAAGTTCTTCACTCAGGGCCAGTGCTAGAATTCACTGGGCCTCGGTGCAACAGTGCGAAGTAGACTCCACCCCTCAAAAAAACCCAAAAAACACTAAACCTAAAATAAATCCAATGAAAATCATTATCAGCTATATTTAAATGATTTGTTCCTACAATTTTAACGTTAATTTAAAGAACCATGAATAATAATTACACCCGTGCGGATCAAATGAATATAAATCATGTGTTAAAACAACATTGTACTACTCTATAAAGAAATTTATATTCCCAAATTATGAACTGAAATTCATAAAACAAAGCAACAATAACTGAACATTGTTTGTTAATAATGTCAAATAATAAAATGTATGTCTTAGCGTTTAAAGGTGTTTTACATGGCGAACTTTGGCTGCAGCAAATTTTTCGATTACATCGGAAAAGTTCACTTGTCTTGCGATTCTGTTTTCAATTGAAAGCACAGCCAATGAAGACAGTCTCTCCTGCGACATTGTTGAGCGCAGGTAATTCTTTATCAAAGACAGTTTACTGAAGGATCGTTCAGCGCTTGCAACTGTAATTGGAATTGTAAGCAGTACTTGCAGTCCAATTTGGGTGTTGGGGAATGCTATGCTCAAGTCTTTCTGTACCAGGTACTGCAGCACTTGAAATGGAGAGTTCACATCATCAGGTAAGAGACGAGCAAGTAAGGCTTTTTCTCTGGCCATGTTTGGACCATCTATGTCCCCAAGAAATCAGGCCAGCTCATCACTTGCTTGTTTGAGCTTTTCGTCACAACAATTTTAAAAAAAATCAGTTGTTCTCTGTGTACAGATGATCCTGCAGGTTTTGTAGGTATCTCTTAATCATCAATTGCTAAATACCTGGAACACATGGTAATTCTGACCAATTAAGCGAATCATTGAATCAATTAGGGCTTGGGTAAAACAACAACTAGAAGTGTCTGTGGCTCTCCAGGACCAGGGTTGCCTACCCCTGGTCTACTGAACCACGAAAGGCTAAATTTTGCGATGCTAAGTATAAAACACAGTCCATAATTCTACAAAGCACAGCATGGCATCGTTCCTTTTCCTTGTTTATCTTTTCTTGAAAATGTCTGTCCATTGTAGTTTTGTTTTGTAAGCTGCTTTCTAGATGTTTCCACTTGTAGTAATTCTCCATGTGCGATTGGTAAGCTTCGTGTTGAGAGAGTTTTTGTGATAACTTTTGCCAGTTAGAGAAACCTTGAGTAAACTCTCCCCTATCTTCGCCAAATAGCTTACAGCAAAAACAAAATACAGCGTCTGCAGATTTAGAGTAAATTAACCAAGGTCTATTCATCTTTGTGGATCCCACTTTACGCTCATAATTTCCGGATGTAAAACAGCGACCAGCAGTATTTTTTGGGAATTCAGCATCTTTTTCTTTTAGCTGCACCGGTTTATGTTTCACGACTTCAACTCTTAGTTCTTTAGTACACATGTCAGGCCAAGTAGCTGGGTCATAAAAATCATATGATAAAGATGACGACCGACTGGGTATCGGATTTACAATACACGACGATTTTGCACCTAGTATTTGCTACTGTGTTTTTCCAAAATCGGTGTCTGATTCTCTTTCCTCTGGCTCAACTTCTGATTTTTCTTCTTGCGAGGAGGTTGGCAGTTCCGCTGCAGCACTACTTCCATCTGTTGTCGGCCCACTTGAAACCATTTGTCGTACTTTTTTTTTTTTTTTAGCATTTTCAGGGAAATGCCCAGCTGTCTTTTCTACTCCTTTCTCTTGGAAAAAACAGATTTGTATTTTGATGGCAATGGCGTATTTAATACGTTAGGCCTACTTATTACAACGACTATAAAAAAGTTAACAGCTTACTATCAGTTTCATCGTGCACTGTTTTTTTTTCTTTAACCAGGCAAGTCTATTCCACTGGAAAATTGGGTTGCGATATTATCGCAGTTTGCACAGAGAATTAAAGTTGACTTGTAGGCCAATGTGAATTTTTTTTCAGAAGTATTTATAATTATATAGCCTAGTGTTTGTTATAATCTTTATGAACAGCAGCTGTGAAAGACATGCACTCCCCCCAGTAAATGGAACAGTCTGTTTTCGAGCAGCTCATTGACCTATTATGTAAACTTTCACGCTGATTCCCGCCTACTTATGTATAATATTTACCTCTGATTTGATAATGTGTGTTTTGACTGATGGTACAACTTTGCCAGGGTTTATTCTGAACTACCGGAAGAACTTTTTTTTTTTTGTCCGACTTCAAAAAAAAAAAAAAAGGATTGGTATGGACAGGTATGGGCCCCAGCAGAGGCTGGACCCGGGTGCAGTCGCATCCCTCAAGCCTACCTGACGCCAGCCCTGTCTTCACTTTACATCGCAACTCTTGACCACTGAATCCGATGTCTCTGGGAAACCAGGTTGTGGAGTGTGCCACAAATCCTAGACAGCCCACCTCCACTGGGTAAACCTGGACTCTCCATCCCCGCTGTTCCGCTTCAGCAGCTAGTTGAGCATACCAAAGTTTCTTCCTTTCATACGCCAAGTTACCACAGCATCCTCCCATGGCACTGTTAACTCTACCAGGTGAACAAGGCGTGCTGATCCAGACCACAAGACAATATCAGGTCGAAGGTTAGTGGTGGGAACATAAGCCGTTGTCCAACATCTGCCAGAATTTTCCAGTCTCTAGCAGCTTCCAGTTGTCCTAGACAAGTTTTGGTTTTAATACCTTTTCTTGGAGGTTGCTCCCCTGGACAGAGGAATGTTGTTCTTTGTGTGTCATATATTGCTGACATTGGTGGAAAACTGATGGTCATGCTGCGCTTGTCTTCCAATGCTAAGGCCAAACATCGCAGTACCTGGTCATGATGCCAAGTAAACCGTCCTTGGCTAAGACCCACCTTACATCCTGTCAAAATGGAGCTGGCAATGAACACAAAGGACACCATGGATCCTCTCCTACCAATAGATTAAGGTTCTGTGGTCATGGGAGAACATCATATGTTTACCTGATGAGGAAACTGATCCTGCTCTGTTCCATTGTCCATAGATCTCGCCAGCCGATTTTGCGTTGTTCCACACTCTCCCATCTCATCCATTCTCCCTGCTTGGCCTGGGAAACTGCCTTTACGCGCCTCATCCTTGCATCCTGCTTTTGCACCTCATTAACTACCAGCTTTCTCCGTTGAGCTGGGGCTGCTTTGTGCCATGTAGGAGGAGCTGAACTGAGACCAAGACCTCCTCTTCCATGCTGTACTTGCCGCATGATATCACTGATACGAAGGACATAATATGGTCATCTACCAGAAATACACAAATAGAACCTCGTTTTAAAGCTCTGAATCTCCATTTTCCAATGATCGCAAGCAGGGCTGTCTCTCACAGTGCCTGAGTAAAAAAGAGTTAAACCGCCAGGTCGCCGGTGGGATTTTTTACATTGGGCAAACCCTAAAGACTTAAATCATGTGATTTAGTGACTGATGTGAATTGAATGGTTACAATACCTAATGATTTCTTAATTCTAATGATCTTCAGCTCTCTGTGCGTGGAGCCAGTGTGGAACCATCTCTTCTATATAACTCTTCCACTCATCTATCTGTCTTACAGGTTTTGACAGTTGTTCTTTTCCTCTTCTACAATACAGTGTTTATAAGAATCATATCCGTCCCAGGTGTTTTGATTCTTATAAGCGGATGATTCTTAAAAGCGGACCGATATGATTACTGTGGTGCAGAATTAAACTTAATATGAGAATGATAAGAGCTTGTTCCCTGGCTGCAGTGTAATGGGTTGACCACTAGATGTCACAAGTTCCTGCATGTATGCACGCCCACGAAAAATCCACAGCTGCTTTCTTTAACAAATTATGTATAATAGTCAATCGTTAACTGTTTGTTAAAGTTAATAACACCTCGATAGAAATGGCTTCGCCGATAGCTTTGTGATGGGGGTATAGAGGCGTAAGGAAGCAGAAATAACAAAAAGAAACCAAAACCTGAGTAAGAGATCTAGTGTTTGTTCCACATGAAGTACTGTTATTTAGAGCTCCAGCTAGAGCTCGGTTTATTTTGTTTGTTTTATTAGCAGTTGTTTCGCCACCGCAGTGTAAGAAAAATAAAATCAACACTGGTTTAAAAGTGTAAATCAAGACTCCAGCCTGATCATTTACACTGTCCTCGGTCACTCTGTCGCATTACAATTAGCAAAAGCGTGCCATCAGCAGTTTAAATACAGTATACAGATGTCAATGGTGCTCAATTACTGAGGACAATATATCAAAACAAGTCCTCATGCGTAAGCAGCTTGTTATATGGTCACAGTTATGACTTATGTTTACTCAAGGCTACAGAATCCTATTTTACTACAGTATACTTGAGAAGCGATCGTCTCATGAGGGTGCCTAGTTTAACTGCCTTGTAGTGTTATGTGTAATGGCCTTTGAACTGAAATGACATTACAGTACAGTATGTTACTGTCAGGACTAACACTGCATTTAAACATCTATGGCTTACTTATTTTCTGTAGCAATGCAAATCTTTGCAGTTTTTCATTAAACGGAGATGCAAAGTGCCACACCGTCTACATGCATATCACAAAACAACACTGCTGTACCCAGTATGTATTCAATGAACTTGTATTCACTTTATTGAAACACATTTTCCCTAACAGAGAACACAAGAAAGATACCTGCACAACGCAGTATTTCCTGCATCATTGCACTATCCATGCTGCGTACATGCCTAATCACGCAAGATGTGATCAATCAGTTTTTATTGGCTGTACACATCACTGCTCTTGATCAAGTACCGTATTACATGTAGTCAGTTTGCCCCGAAATGATTCTTATAAGTGGATTGCTTGATTCTTACATGCAGATTATTTTACATTGGTTAGTATAGGAATGATTTAGTCCCAGTGGTTTTGATCACTATATGCGGTTCATTCTTATATCAGTCATTCTTATAAACGGACTGCAATGTAATTGAAAGAAAATGTATATAATACTTCTTGTTATTATCCCCTATACTGCACACCACCTATTTATTTGCATATGTTCATAATTATAACAGTTTCATACATACCATTCAAACTCTGCAACCACAACATTGCTCTTATGTAGCACCATTCAAGACCAGACCATGTAACACCTTGTAGGTCAACAGTAGAATCTAAACGCAGGTCTAAACCATTGTAAAGAGGTAAAAACCAAGGTGATATGATCAAATCTCCTAGACCTTAGTTAACAACTCCACAGCCATGGCTTGCCATGTATTTTCTTTTAGTCTTCACTTATTTGATTATTTATCCCTGGGTTCAGCGAATGTGAGTTTTTCCAAATTCCACAGTCATATTTGATGAATGCCTGGTGTCTTCTGCAGTGAATATCATTGGACAGAATTGAAATTGTTTTAATTACAACTCTTGTGAGGCAAGTATGGACTGCAATGACTCATTTCATAAGTAAAACCCAGATAAAGGAACGAATCAGGTGTGCATGGTCTACTTCTAACTCACCCTTTAACAGCTGAAATGGGTTTTCATGAACTACAAACTTGATTTAAATAAATCAAAATGAGTTTTTTTAAAAACATACTTAACATACGTAACAAAGCATTCCATGTTTTTTGTTTCTTCATCCCTGCTGCGATCTGGCTCATGGTGTGTCTTAATCAACAGAAATATGGCTAAAAAGAATAAACAGAAAAGTACCTTGCAGGAGTGAAACCTTCACACAGACGTGGCTGTTTGTTACTTTGTCCACTTACGAACGCCCATCATGCATTGTGTCTCGCTCGGCCCGGGTCAAAGCGTGGCGACCCACACCTGTGACCCGGGTAGGAGCACCACTGTGAAAGTGGCTTTAGTTATCTTTCTTATAGTTAATACTGTGCTTTACTCTCTCCCAGCAACAAAACTCAAAATGAAGTACTTTGAGTCTAAATAGTAATTTAAACATACTTTAGTGTTTAACTAGACTCCATGTGCTTTCAGACAGGAAATGGAATTCACACAATGTCAATAATAAAGAAAACATTCAGAAAATGCGCATTCAGGCCTCAAGGGAAGGTGAACTTGAAGAAGCCACTAAACACATATATATATATTTTGTTTGTATGAAAGAAGCTTGACTCTATTGTATGTCTTACAAAAAAACAACAGGTGATGAAATCCAAACAAAAACAAGTGTCCTGTGCTCTTGATCCGTTTTAGTAAAGAACAGTCTCTGTGCTATCTCATTTCGAAGTCAGCATTAGTAAATGACCAGCTTCCCTGCTCAATGACTCAGGATAATATATACTAATTGGGACGTCCCTTTAAAGAGACTTTGGTCTGGTGCAAACCTCTTATTGAAAAAAAGCCATTCACATCTGACAGTTTAAGAGCAATCTATAAAAACCTGCTGCATTGCTCTGTGGTCATTACAAATTGTAGGTCTGATTTTGACGAGTCGTTTCGGGACCCCCTGAAACCTTTCTTCGACCCCCCATTGGGTCCTGACCCCCCACTTTGAGAACTGTGCCTAAAAATCAAACCACTTCGTCTGGTTGGATATGCTGGACAATATTCATTGGTAGCAAGAGTCTTTATCAGTGTGTTCAGTGACACAAACACACCTTCTAATGCAAACGTTTGTTTTTAGCTCTATCTTGTGGCGATTGTATGTACTGCACTTTTCACTGGTGATTGGGATACAGATACATTGAGCAATTGTTCGTGTGTAATTATTATTATTTATTTCTTAGCAGACGCCCTTACCCAGGGGGACTTAGAGTTGTATACAAAAAATACATATCAAGAATTACAGTACAGTAAGTTTGAATAATATTTCTCTATATCTCTCTCTCTCTCTGATAGAGACTATGTTACATATATCTATGGCAGGCAACTGGAAATGAAGCATCTTCTGAACTCAAGAAAGCACCTTAACACAGACTAACTTTCTTAAACATTCCTCTATTACAAGACCAGGTCAAAGACAAATCCCAAACTGTGATCTCATAACCAGAATGTGTGGTGCAGGAGTTAAGGGAGCGTCTTCTTTATACAAAGGCATAACACAGTTAGGTCGACTAGTTCGTATCACGACATCACCGCGAGTCCAAGACCACGCAGACATCACCGCGATAAGATAAGATGAATGCACAATTAAATAATAATAATAATAATAATAATAATAATAATAATAATAATAATAATAATAATGACATGCCAAGCAAGTACAAAAAGGGGAATTATCTGACTACAACATTTTAATTGCAAACAACAAAAACAAATTCGCTCTGAATAAAAGCGTCATGCTAAAAAGAAAACAGTGGGTTCAGTAGGGATACGAGAGGGCAGAAGCAAGGACAACAATATACAGTTAAACTCTTTATTTAAAAAACAAATCTGTACGGAATATACATTAAAAAAAATATATATACAAACACGTCATATCCTTGTATCGGTCCCCAATCCCGGATGTCCTGTGAAGGAGTAACAATCATTCCCTTTCAAGTCGAAGACGATCACCAACATTAAGTATGGGATATTCCCTGCCCTAGAGGTAGGTAATACTGAGCTCTCTATATCAGAGCTGACGAAGGCCCCTTCCTGTGATGACGCACTCGGTCCCGCCTACCGAGGGTACAAAACCGTCACTCACCGGAAGGTCTCCCTCTTTTTCCTTCTCAAGACGGTCTAGAACTGAGCGTGTTGATAGGAAGAGCCCTCGAGTCAATTTGGGTTGGTTGTATTTCCCTAGCGTTCGTGCTGAAAGCTGGCTTGCCGCTTTCCTGGAATCAACGACTCTTGAAAAGACTGAGTCTTTTATCTTTCTGTCTTTCAGCCGCCCCCCTTGGTGGGCCGCTCTCTTTTTACTGTCTGTCGTATGTGAGTGGCTGTCTGTGCAGTCACCCATGAGTGAGTTGTCTTTTCCTAAAGAGAGTTACACAAGTATCCTCCTCGGGGCCAGGCCTGGCCGTATCCCCGCTGTCGAGTGACCCAGCCGCGCTCCCTTCCTCGGGGCTCGGTACTGCCGTATCCCCGCTGTCGAGTGACCCAGCCGCTCCTTCCTCAGGGCTCGGTACTGCCGTATCCCCGCTGTCGAGTGACCCAGCCAGCTCCCTTCCTCGGGCTCGGTACTGCCGATCCCCGCTGTCGAGTGACCCAGCCGCGCTCCCTTCCTCAGGGCTCGGTACTGCCGTATCCCCGCTGTCGAGTGACCCAGCCGCGCTCCCTTCCTCAGGGCTCGGTACTGCCGTATCCCCGCTGTCGAGTGACCCAGCCGCTCCCTTCCTCGGGCTCGGTCCTGCCGATCCCCGTCCGGAAGCGAGCCGCCGGCCAAACCTGACCGCTGCAGTGTGTCGGTTCGTGTGCGTTCGGTGTACTCTCTCTCTCTCTTTCCTTCCTTCTTATAAACTGTAATTTTGCTTGACAAAACTTCACCCACCGCGGCTTCGCCTCTGTCCCCCGGTACACGCTTCGTGCTGACCAGGTGTGTGTGTTGACCACGCGGTCTGGGTACGCACTTTGCGTAGCGTCCTCTCCGGTGCTGCGGTACCGCGGCGCACGCATAGCCTGATTTCTCTTGGCACAGGCTGCGTATTATCCGATGCCAGTGTAGCAGCATAACGCACACGGTACTTGGTTCCCAGTACGCGTGTACGCAGAACGATATTCACAGCGTACATAACGCGCAGGTGCTCGTTGCTCCTTCCAAAAAGTTACGCACAAAGTGCAGGGTACGCAGTCTACGCTCCGACTGCGCAAGGTGTCTGGAACATTCGAAGCAAGCAGTGCTGTGCACGTTGCTCTCATTACGTAGGCACTGCGCTACTAGCGCATACCTCATGGTGCCGCACGGTAACAGTGCAGGCGTAGTCTGTTGCGCACTAGTCCCTATATAAAAAAAGGGGACTATGCTCAAGAACAGACCCATGCTGGGGTTCCATGCCTGTACGGCCTGTAACGCCAGTATTCCACAAGAGGATAATCATACCCTCTGTGTGCGGTGCTTGGGTGTCCCGCATGCTACCATGGCTCTCGAGAGGGATGTGGCTTGTAGCATCTGCGAGGCCTTTCAGGCTAGGGTGAAAGAGGCTCGTCTGGAGAGAGCCAGAAAGGAGAGCTCCGCGTCCTACACGGCGGGTCGTCAGTGGCCTTAGGTTCCCTGACGACGCGCCACTGGACCCCTGCCTGACATTCCAAATGCGCAGCGTAACTGCTCCCGTCTCCGCCGCCGGCGGGTGAAGCGTTCGAAGCAGGCGAGGGACATTATGGACCTGAAGGCCCAGATGGCCCAGGTGCTGGAGCTATTATCTAAACAGGCCACAGCATCGGCCCCTGTCCAGGCTCCGCTGCAGCCTCAAGCACCATATCCCCCCTCCCTGCAGAGAGTGCAAGGGGGTTGGGAAGCCTCGCCTCAGCTGGCACAGGAGGTCACGCTGTCCATAGTCACCTCTGCTAATGCGGCTTCATTCTCCTCCGATATGCAGGTGGGGGACACCCTTATAGAGGAGGAACCCAGCTCTGAGTGTGTGTCAGAAGCCAATTCCACTCCGTTGCCTAGCTCGGTCTCGGCTCTCATGGAACGTGCTGCAGCGTTCCTGCAGATTCCCTGGACACCGGCGGCACAGCCGCGTCGCTCCGTGTTCCGGACGCAGGTGCTGGCTCCCTGCCTGCAGTGTTTCCCAGCCTTCCCAGACTTTGTGGAGGAAGTACGTCTCCAAGCAGGCTACAACGCTCTCCTCCTTGGAGGGCGCAGATAAGCTCGGCCTGGCGGGGTTTCCCCCGGTAGACTCCACCATCGCGGCCCTGGTGAGGGGCTCGCTAGAGACCCGATGTGTCCCAACCCTCAGTGCAGGGTGACAGAGACGCATTTAAAGCAAGCGTACACAGCAGGGGCACAGGCAACCCGCTTGGCTAACACAGCGAGTGTGCTGACCGCGTAGCTGGATGGAGTGCTGCGCGAGGCCCCGCTCCCGGAGCTGGTGGCCTCAGAGCTGCGTCTCCTGTCCGATACACAGCTGCAGATCTCCAAGCCTGACGGGCTTAATTGTGGTGCGTAGACAGCTGTGGTTGTCACAAGCCAGGGTCCCTGACGCAGATAAAGCTGCACTGCTGGATACGCCCATATCCCCGGGGCATACGTTTGGGCCAGCTGTGGAAGAGATTCTGCAGAAATCTCTTAGGGAACGGGAGGCTTCCCGTCAGTTGGCTGCGCTGCTCCCTCCCCGTGCTCCGGCGTGGAGTAGGTCGGGCCGTTGGCGGGCTCCCCAGACTCGAACTGTCACCAGAACGGTTCCAGTCCAGCCCCGTGGCTGGCGGCCTCAGACCCCCTTTTCAGCACAACAGCTGCAGTACTGGCACGCTTGCACCACAGATACCTGGGTGCTCACTACGGTGCAAACCGGCTATGCGCTTCAGTTTCGCTCGGGACCTCCTCCCTTTCGAGGTGTTATAAGCACCTTCATAACAGACCCCTTGCAGGCCTTGGTACTTCAGGAAGAAGTGGCCGCCTTGCTGTGCAAGCGAGCCATTCATCGAGTAGACCCCGTCTCCCAGTGGACTTACGGGATGCATACTTTCATATTCCCATTCATTCAGAGCACAGGAAGTATCTGCGCTTTTCCTTTCAAGGAAGCGCGTACGAGTTTGCTGTGCTGCCGTTCAGTCTCTCCCTAGCTCCGTGTACGTTTTCAAAGTGCGAGATGCTGTACTGGCTCCCCTGCGGCTGCGGCTGTTCCCAGTCTCGAGAGGGAGCTCTCGCCCACACAGCAATTGTGACGGAGCATCTGGTCAGGCTGGGCTTAGCCTTGAACGATGCAAAGAGTCGGCTCACACTAGTGCAATGCACCACATATTTGGGGCTCAGGCTGGACTCCAATGCAATGCGCGTATACCTGTCGGACGACAGGATAGCAGCTATTCAGGATTGCCTCTCCCTGTTTCGACAGGGATCGCAGGTAACCGTCAGGGTATGCCAGAAACTACTGGGTCTGATGGCCGGCAGCCACAGTAGCGATCCAACTGGACTGCTTCGCATGCGCCCGCTGCAAGCGTGACTCAATGCGTTTCATCTCAACGCCAAACGCAACAGACACCGCAGGTTGACTGTGTCTCACACATGCTCAGCAGCCCTACACTGGTGGAGGATTCCCTCTCACCTGCGCAAAGGGGTGCAAATGGGAGTAGTATTGAATCGCCAAATAGTGACAACAGACGCCTCCAACCGGGTTTGGAGAGCAATCTAGGAGGGCAGGGGAGCCCGCGGATCCTGGTCGGACAGCTGGGCACCCCTGCACGTAAACATGCTAGAGTTGCAGGCGGTGTTCCTTGCTCTCCAGCACTTTCTTCCAGTGCTGAGCGGCACACATGTGTTGATCCGGACGGACAGCACAACAGTAGTAGTGTATATCAACCACCAGGGAGGCCTTCGGTCTCCGGGGTTGCATTGCATAGCTTTAGGCTATTGGTATGGGCCCAAGCCAACCTGCTGTCCCTGCGGGCGACGCACATTCCGGGAGTGGCGAACTTGGCAGCGGATCTCCTCTCCAGGAGAGGTCCGCATCCGTCAGAGTGGCGTCTCCACCCTCAGATGGTGGAGCGCATTTGGGAACGGTTCGGGAAGGCGCAGGTCGATCTGTTCACTTCGGCGGAGACAACACATTGCCCCCTATGGTACTCCCTCCATCACTCAGGCGGTCCACACTGCCTAGCGCACGTTTGGCCCAAAGCGTTTTTGTATGCTTTTCCTCCTATACCGTTGCTCCTGGCTTTTCTGGAGAAAGTCCGGTCAGAGAAAGCATCAGTTCTAGTGGCCCGGGAGAATATGGTTTGCGACCCTGTGCCAGCTGCTGTACGGCCAGCCTTGGGAGATCCTGCTTCGTCTGGATCTCCTCTCTCAGGCACAGGACACCCTTTGGCACCCGGATCCGGGCAGGTTCCAGTTGTGGGTCTGGCCCCTGAAAGGGACCGCTGGTTAGCCCTGGGGCTGTCGGACGCGGTTGTGAGCACTATGCAAAATGCTAGGGCAGACTCCACTAGGTCAGTTTATACCTACAAGTGGAAGTGTTTTCAAGCCTGGTGCCTGACTAGGAGCCATGACCCTGTTACTTGCCCAATGCCAGTTATATTGCAGTTCCTGCAGGAATTGCTTGACGCAGGAAGGGGACTTCGGCAGCTCTGATATAGAGAGCTCAGTATTACCTACCTCTAGGGCAGGGAATATCCCATACTTAATGTTGGTGGTCGTCTTCTCTTTCAGGGAACCAGGGTTACGGCAGGTAACCTAACGTTCTGCAACACGTTCAGCAAAAATCAAAAACAAAAAAAAACGATATGCAGTCCAACAACATAAAAATGCTCTTGGAAACACGCTTTTATTGTGCATGGCAGTTTTACTTATCCTATTTAACAGTCTAGTATGGGATCAGTGAAAAAAAAAACCTATAGTCTTCTGCAATCAGAAAATCTGTGGCGAACCCTGCTCTGACCGCATCGTGTGTCCGAGTTCCTAGTAAATTAAGCTTTTGTGAACATCACTGTGTAATGGTGGGCGCTGTGATCCTTCGCGGTGATGTCTAGTGCTGTTATGGGCAGTCGCTGTAATGTCGGTCGCTGTTATGTCATAGCGCTGTTATGGGCAGTTGCTGTAATGGTCGGCGCTGTAATGTCCTTCGCGGTAATGTCGGCGTGGTTTTGGACGCGCTGTTATGTCATGTAACCAACTAGTCACCACTTTAAAACATCTATTAATAAATCATGTAGCTGATAATGTCTGCTGCTCTATTTGTCAATGGACTGTTGTAACACTTTGCGGTTTGTGCACTATATTCTAAAAGTGTTTGGAATTTTTTAAAAAACTATTTATAAGTGTTTTAAAATGTTCATTGATTGCAATCACATTTGCACTTCTGTCCATCTGAAACCTCGCATTTCACACTTACTTCACAGTAATGTGCAATTAGTTGACTACCAGTTACTGAGATTGACTTTTCGACTCATTTTTCTATTCAACGAGTTGACTTGGTGTCAAACACAGTTGAAATTATTGTCTCTGGTTGCTATGGTGGCTTAGGAGGCTGTGTGGTCCAGTGGTTAAAGAAAAGGGCTTGTAACGAGGAGGTGCCCGGTTCAAATCCCACCTCAGCCACTGACTCATTGTGTGACCCTCAGCAAGTCACTTAACCTCCTTGTGCTCCGTCTTTTGGGTGAGACGTAATTGTAAGTGACTCTGCAGCTGATGCATAGTTCACACACCCTAGCCTCTGTAAGTCGCCTTGGATAAAGGTGTCTGGTAAATAAACAAATACATATGGTGTCATGTACAACCATTGCAAAAATAATTGAGATAGCTAGCTATGAGACTTGTGGAATAAGATAAAAAAAATACACTGGCACAGTATATGATGATCACGACAAGAATGTTTTCTGGCAACCCCTATTCTTTTAGAATATCATCTATACCTGTCCTCCTGGGAAACACGGACATCAATAATGGAAGCATCACCTCTGGATAATTGGTGAACAGTGAGACTCTTGTAAAAAGCAATCTAAAGTGTTCACGGGTGGCTTGCTCTTCAGAAGGGTCTGATGGAAGTTTTGAAATGCCTGCTTCATTCTGCAAGAGTCAGCATGTGAATAATATGAAGGTCAAGGCCTCATTCCTCATAGTTAATTGGTAAGCATTCTTCTGAGGCTGTCACCAGATTCCTCTTGTTCTCACTGAGCCCTTAGGCAGGGAGAATCCACATATTCCAGTAGATTTAGTTGGATTAAAACGTTGGCTCATCAACAAGCTCCTTTAATTGAATTTGTTTTGCTAACGCAGCTACGATTCTTTCCTCAGAGTTGCCTTGGCCGACTCCCAGGACATGGCATTTAAGGATCTTGACTTAGTGATGTTATTATTGCAGAGTAACACATGTATTCACCCTCAGAGCTACAGACAGACCCCTTTTTCAGATACTGAGGGAAGATGAAAACAATATAAACAAAGGAATGTGCAACAGCGAGGCCAGCCAGGTTTGATTATGTTGGTAGAGACACATTGTACAGGAACTATTATAATACAATCCCAACCTGTCCTGCAGTGACAGTGCGCACACTTACTGAGGGTCGTCATAATCACACGTAACAATCTTGCGTACCTGAAAGGTTATTGGATTACAGCCAAATACAAGACAGCAATAGGACGGTATCATTAAAGTCTCGTGAAAACAGACTCAGTCATCGCATAAGGGTCTCCATTTTCTTTAATAAGGACCCTTGTGAAACTCAAAATATCCTGGTTAAAGAAAAGGGCTTGATACCCGGAAGTTTCATGTTCAAATCCCAGCTCTGCCACTGACTCACTGTGTGTGACCCTGAGCAAGTCACTTAACCTGTTTGTGCTCTGTCCTTCGGATGACATAAAACCAAGGCCCTATTGTATGTGACTCTGCAGCAGCAGTTATTGATGCATAGTGCACCCACTAGTCTCTGCAAGTCGTTTTGAATAAAAGCATCTACTAAATGACTAAATAATAATAATAATAATAATAATAATAATAATAATAATAATAATAATAATAATAATAATCCTTACTTATATATTTTTTTAAGTCTATTGAACCCATATTGACAGCTTTTATGCCCATATTTCATCCACCAACTTAACAGCAAACAGATTTTTAATGGACCTATTTTTACAAGCTTACCAGCATTCCACCATTCCATTCAAATCATATGACAATGTATTGTTTCAACTCTGTAAGGCCCACCTACTCTCTCTATTTATATTTGGAGTAGGCAGGGCTAGCACAGTTGAAAAGTGACATTGTCATGATTTTAATGGAATTAGGTAGGCGGTTCAGTACCAGGATTTAGGCTATTCCAAACAGGTTCAAAGTACTGTAGCTCAAAGCCAGGTAAGATTTAAAGAAAAATGATAAGAACACAATAGTGGAACAACAGAACACAGAACCACTCGGAATGATTGCAAACAATTAATATGACAAGCTATTTTAAATATCATGGCATTGATATATCAAAACCCTTTTAATTCATACCCTGCTTCAAAAGATATCCCAGAGTTCGAATAAGTCAAGCTAGTACTGTACCTTCTGTAGCTGCGGTTAGTAACATGCTTATGATGAGCGTTATAGTGGAATACAGGGTTAGAAAGTTTGTGTGCATACCACCCAATCAAACTGAGCATTGGATAGTAGACTGCACAGAAGCAACCAAACAAATAATACTTGAACATATTTTAGGAATAAAATGTTTAGGGAGCATAAATGAGGGATACATACAAATTCAATAAAACTGTGTGGCTCCATTAACTCAATTTGCTAAATATTTTAACATCTTGATGCTCTAAAATATGCCATTTACTAGCTAAAATACAAGGTAAAACCAAAATTTCATATTAATTATGATGTGAAACCACCCAAATTATTTTAGCAGTGCTACGCATTTACCATTGTTTACCATGCTTTTAAATATGCTTTTATAAAGGACTCTCTACTGTCTCCCTCTCTCCTTCTCCTCCTCTCCCTTGTTTCCCCCCTCTGGGCTTTAAAATGCTTGCCTATGTTTTACCATGTTTTCACTGTGCTTTATTACACTTTACAATGCTTTTACTATGGGAAAATGTTATAAGGGTATGTATATAAATGTCTGACTAGCTATTTATCTGTGTAAATGTAGATTTGAATATCTACGGCTCAGTGTCGGACAGTAACCCTTTACATGTAGCGCACTACTATAACCTGATTACATTTTTCCTTTACTTGTAACTGTAATGGTTCCTGTTTCAGACAGGTAACGGATTACCTTTTATGTGAAAAAAATAACAGTCACTTTTAATTACATTAAAAAGAATGAAGGCTAATGCATCACATGGAAATGAGAATGCTCTTCAAACAGAATCATACAGATTCTTACACATTCAACAGCTTATATAACCCCCCCCCCCCCCTTAACTCAGCTTTCACTTGTCTGCTTTCTTTAATGACAGCATTCATTACAAAATATAAAGAGGTGGAAAAGTGTCTCACTCTGGCCAGTCATACAGTATTGGATGGGCTGGAATGAAACCTTTACTTTCAAGCCATGGTGCCTATTTCAATTATATTTTTGTGGGGTCTATTTTAGATCTAAACATCCCCTTTAACAATATACAGACCCTGCTTGTCTTTTTTAACATATACAATACAAACTCACCATGGAAATGGTCCATGTTTTTAATGTGACTGCATAAAGATCTGACAATTTTTATATCATTAAAATGGACCCATGGAGATGGTACCCTAGGTGCCCCACATATCTATATATAGAAGCTAGAATACAGCTTGGCCAATGAAAAAAAGTAACGCTTCACTGTTCTGACATCACAAAGTCATTATTCATTGATTTATCAATTTCCCTGTCAATCACCTCATGCCTCAAGCCTTCTGCAAACACAGAAGCTGCTTTACATTGTTCTCAATCTTTCTCAATCCCCCCTCGTTCAATCTATCAAAAGTAATATTTCCAATGCAATTCTTGTTGTTTCATTCATTTAAATAGTGTAGTCAATCAGTGATTTAAGAAAAAAAGACATGTCCAATTATTTTTACTGTGGTTTTCTCCCCAATTTAGAATTTTGCAATTATGATTCCTCACCGCAGCAACTCCTCACATCCCTGATCTCTTTACATGCAGCTCTACTGACCCCTAGGGGACAAAAGCCAGCCCTGCAAGTGATGGCTTTGAGCTCAGTTTTGCCACGTTGATGCCATTTTATCAAGATCAAAGTGCAATCAGCACCATTTTCTGGCTGTTGAAAACAGTTTGTGCTATTACAGAAAACTAGTAGCAAACAATTTAGGCACCTTTTTTATTTAAGCTTCATGGCTGGTTGTTTGGTTTGTAACATCAACTGCTTGATTTCGGATTTTAAAAAAGTGTTGTCCCTTCATCTAATGCTTATCAGTATTGTACTACTACTGCAGGTATGGAAATCAGCATTCTAGAACTTACAGACAACAGTTTATTCCAGTGGAATTGAAGCCTGTAAGCCTGCTGTTGAAAGATGTGCAAGTATATCAGGTGCAACACAGTTTACATGCTGCCAGTTGAAATGATTGTGTAATCTTCAGTTTGGCTTTAGTGGAGAATGCTGTCTTAATCTCTAGCACAGTGATGCTGGAAACAACCCATATGAGATTTTAAAGAATGTCTCGTTTAATCACTCACTCAGGTTCTCTGCTACATGACCTGAATTCATCTCCATTCATGACTTATGTAATTACTCCATCAGAGCACAATGGAAAGCTGCTCTAAATAGCCACTGGCCTTATTATATGAACTATGCAACAAATTCTTGGAAATTCATTCAGCCGAGTCGCAAAGTCCTGAAGGAGAAGAACAACTAAAATACAATATAAATAAACATAAAACACAAATACATTAATGTGCATGTTTCCCCATAAATATGATGGTCATTTAATTAATAGTACTACACAGTATGTAATGGTTTCAAGTACATTCATTTGAAGTACAGTCAAATATTCATACTATTCTTGTTAATATCACGCTTATTTTAACAACATGACATTTTGTGGGTTACAAAAGCATAAGATTAGAAATGTTACATGTAAGGTGGTGTGCAGAATTGAAATGTTCTGACATATAAATTAGCACAATACAGCATAAAACACCCAGCATTGTGTATGTTTAATTATTATTTGTTTTAATTATTGCAACTCGTATATTGTTTTAATGCTTATTGTTCAATTTTTTGCTTTGACTGTCAGTGTCCCCGATTGTCTCAGGTAAAAGTATGGCTGCGTGGGGTGCAGGGTGAGTCATACATTGTGGTGTGCAGGGTGAGTCATACATTCAGAAAAGGGCAGGTTTGCATTCTAGGATGTACAGTCACTGGTCTTCACTGGGGATTCCAGAGGGGGCGTTGCCTTGGCTCTGGAACCCCACGGTTCAGGGAGGCAAAACCATCAGTTTATTGGCCAGGCGCCTAGTGAGCTCAAGCGGACACCTGCAGGGCTGGCCTTTGTAATCCAGACTCCAACTAACCTTCAGTTCTCCTGAGCTGTGTGGGGAATTGCTGCAGTGAGGGAACGTAATTGGACTTCCAAATTGGGGAGAAAAATGAGGAAATAATAGTTGGAAGCTGTACATTAAAAAAAGGGTTTGTCTGTAAATGTTAAGTAATGTACATTACAAACTTTGTTTCCTATATGTATATAAACTGGCAAACAAAACATCATAAGAAACCAGCACAGTGTTCCAATGAAGAGGCATGGCTGTTTTGCTTAAATTATGCTAATAAGTATGTGGTATGAATAGACAATGCACCACAGAAGTTAATGAAGTACTGCAGTTAAACCACAAACGAGGATGGCCAAATAATGGTTGATTACGACTACGTCATGAGTGAAATGAACACAGTGTGGTATATAAGTAAATCCTTACAAGGTTAAAAAAGCTAAGGGATGTTCATTTTTTTTCAAAAAGCTGCATGTGGGAAAGTGACGGTGGACATTTTAGGCTGTGTGAACGTTCATGGAGTATTCTGTTTATACCTAAATTACAGAACTGAATTTGGACAATTGCTTTCCTTAGATCAGGCTCTGCAGCTGCTCAGCAATGCAGAGTAATTAGGAACAGTCCAGGCCATTCTGTTGTTGGATTTGAATGAATGCAAGACAGATTTCAAAATGAGATCCAGGAAAAATTAAAAAAAAAACTCAGTTTTGATTCAACGCTACAGAACCTGTATAAGAACTGACATTTCATGTGTCAAATTTAAAATATCTTGTTAACCTGTTAACTATAATACCAATCACAGCCTTTTAGAAAGTTCCAACAAGTTTTATTGTATTTTGACGTTTACAGACAGTACAGAGGCTTAAATATCATGGAGTACAGTGTTTATAAGTGAAAAAAAGAATCTTTATGTATTAATAAGATAAATAATGTCACAGTGACACATCCTTCACTAAGAAATGCATAAATATAACTTGTTTTCTTTCTGAATACCTATTTAGTTTAAAGTGCATTAATATGCAGTTCACTAAGATTCACATTATAGAACACTACAGCTTTGTTTATAATGACAGCTGCCGTAATATTCAAGTGAAAAGAAAAGTACTAATGCCTAGGGTATTAAACTCATGAATTAAATAGCATTCCACTAGTGCTGTCCTTGTACAATTAACTGCTGGTTACAGTCAACAAATATTGCTGGCATTCTTTCCAGACCATACACAGGATTACAGAGTACTTGAAAACAAATAGAGGTAATGGCAGGCCAGATCTCTCTACCCTCTGAATATTGGATTTTAATAGTCAGCCAATCAGATTTCCATGTTGTAAAAGGCTGCATCGTCACATGCGTCTGTTTTTAAGAAATTATAGGGATTGAAAAATCATGTTTTACATTGTAATAACTAGGTATTGTTTTTGCTCTTACATGGTAATTACATGGAGATTGACTTGTGAACATCTTGTTACTTGATGTAATTATATTGGAGCACCACGTACAGGCCCTTTCCATCTAATTAAGCACTTTTCCACAAGCAGTTACAGTGAAAGAGCAGAGACCATTGGTAGTTACTCTGTTATAACTATTTTATTACATGGTTATGTATGTCCCATAATCCAAAATGCTACCATGTATTGAAATCCTAACGTCTATTCAGCCAACCAGAGTACTACACAATCAAAATAGCAGAATCAGTCATATGAGGCTGGGCTATTAAGATTTAAACCATTCCGAGCAAGAACACTATATTAAAATATGGGCCCTTTATTAAAAAAAAAAAATGTTAATGAATGTTGATATGCAGGAGACATTAAAAGGGCCCACATTTCATTTGACAGTTTTTGTATTTGTCCAGTTCTTTTATCCATTTAAATATATTTCCATATTAAAATAAATTAATATTAGAATGCTCTGTATAGTTTTCAACCCGTCAAACTTTACCTTGCATGCTTTAATTAAAAAAATCACCCAGAAGACCATTTACATTGATTATTGTCACTTTCCTGCAGTGCAGAGATCTGAAGGGCAGTTTCCTTTCTAGGCTTGAACAATAGGTCAATTTGATTGCATTTCTTTTCATAAAGATGAAGATATACAGTATATTTTTGACTTGCAATATTATTATTATTATTATTATTATTATTATTATTATTATTATTATTTACTGCACATTATAATCTATGTTAGATAATGCAATGCTTAGCAGATTAAAATCAGTTATCAGATGAGACACAATTAAAGTTGTCCAATTATAGTAAAGGATGGTTGGTGCTCTAGGTGAAATATTGTATCAAACACAAATGCAGTCTGATGGTCACACAGGTGAAAACTATAATTGTAGTAACTTCCCTTACACTAGATTTACAGTGCACACTGTGGGGGTATATTAACTTTATTTTATCAGTATTTCACAAAATCCATGAAAATAGACATTCATACTTTTATTGTAAAATGCACTTCCTTGTAACTTCTTATAGTATCCTTTCTTCATTCACACTGTGCTCCAAAAAAGTAGTTTTAGTGGAAGAAACGCGTAGCTCCCTCCCTTGCCACACTGTCACAGGCATGCTCTACTGCTATCTGCAGCAGAAGGAGGTTATAATTACCATTGGATTTACGCAGATCATTCAAATGTAGCTAATGTGATGACAGGTGTTTCTACCTTGTTGCCACTCCTGTACATCCCAAGGGGGGTAACAAATTCTATGCACACAAAGCTCCATTATAAATGTTTACCCTGGTAAATGTGCACAGTGGTTGATACAACTCAGTTGCTATCTGTGCTTAATCATCTTTGGATACATGTGATTTTTGGTTTATGCATTCATTTCCAAAGTGAATTAATCACCCTTTGTCAGTTTACAGCTGAGAATACACAGGCATGATGAGTCTTGTTATACCTTTTCTATTACTGCTGGTTGGTTGAAGGAACAATAAAGCTGATTTTGCACATATACTCCTCCAATGTCTTCATGTTCCATTAATCTAACTGACATGAGTACATACATTCTTTCAGGTGGAGGTGACTTGAATTAAACTCCTGGTTGCCTTGCCAGAGTCCTTCAGGCAGTCTCAAGTGGGAGACATGACTGTGTCACCATGACATGTCAGTTTGCTGGAGCCTACTTCATTCATGTTCCGAGTTTCTGCTAAAACTGTGGAAAAGAAACATGGCTACTGTAATGTGAAATAAAGCCAATTCAATACAATGTATGGAAAATAAGCTCATGACTATATAGGAGTTGAAAAGCAAAATCTTATACACATATAGTCGTGTCCAGAGCCTAGAGTCTGCTCATAATGGCTTCAAAAGGATACACATATTCTGTACACTTAAAGAAGTGTTCTGTATAATAGTTAAAATGTAGAAGCTAATAATACAGTCTATAAACTCAGGGACAAGAAGATGATTTTAATGTTTTATGATCATTAAACAATGACTCATTGAATAAGAATAGATTACTCATTTGGATATTAGAGCATTGGTATATACTGGTCAGTCCTTTTTCTGGCTTTCAACTAGTTATACTGGCCATGCTGGAGTTAAATATTAAGAACCCCAAAATAATGCTCAGCTTTTTTGTGTTTGCAATAATCATGAGTGGCTATGGTTTCTGTTGATCCCATTGTGAGTTATTATCTTTGTTCTCTAAACCTCGCTGACTTATCCAAAGAAGCCAAAGTCCCTGGACTGAACAGCATTCCCCATTCCACAGTACAGAAAGAGTGAAGTCGGTTTCCTTGTTCTTAAAAACATTGAGAGCACAAGCCAATAACAGATTTCTGAAAACCGTCTGACAGAACAGTCTTGTAAAAAGCCAGCATGAGAATTGCGCGTTAAAAAAGCATTCAATGACAGTAAAGTTCATAAAGGTGTAACGTTGAAAGCATTGTATCTTTTCCACCAACCCTGGTTAAGTATTCATAATTTGTTATTTTCTTCATCTTTGTTTAAGTTTTCAAACGGTCTGGAAATGAGTAGCCATCGCACTGATAAACCAGTGAATTGGCAGGGTATGGGATTTGTAGTTTTTAATGTGTGATTAACAGTGGGCAGTGGACACCAATAAACTACATTCCCAGAGTACATTATGACTGAGCTATGAGAGATTAGACTGTGAGGTTTTGTTTTTGCTTGTTTTATACTTTCAGCTGAAAAAAGTCACGTTTCTTTTTATAGTCATCCTTTAGGAATTTCTAGTTGCACACGTGCGACTAAATTAAAATGTACGTTTGCACAAGCATTATTTTAGTCTCATATGCAGAAACTCGGGATATTTTCATCTGTGCTTTTGGACGACACAAAAGGCTCTCTCCCCATCAGCCGTAACAAAAACGGTTGTATGCTTGTATGTTAGTGCTACAAATAACAATTGGGCATTCCAAATTGGGGAGAAAACCGGGGTAAAAAAACATTGGCGACGAAATTTATAAGAAAAAAAAAAGAACACACAGGGGTACTCCGGGACCAAGGTTGAGAGCCAATGCTGTAACAATAGCCAGAATTTATTAAACGTTATAGCATATGGCAGCACACACACACACACATAATAATAATAATAATAAAAAGATCCAGGTAATTGTATTTCTTCGTGATAATTCCTGTTTAATCGCTTATAATTATGATATGCTCATCAACCATGTTACGCACTGAATTATAATCAGCCTGAGGCTACAGCTTTAGTAAACTTTCTCAATAAGTATAAATGCATGAATACTGTCACAGTTACTTAGCTCACCTGTTGATTGTTGTAGTTGATTGTAAGCGCTCCATCGGAAGAGAACAGATTCAGTGTTTTTAACAGTTTGTAGCTAATGAATGAACACATAATCAGCTGGGGTTCAATTTAACAATTAACATATTCCATATACGCACTGGAACAATCTCATTATACACATGCATTCAATTCAGTAACTACTGCATCCAATGAAGGTTCAAAAGAGCCATACAGATTATATTCAGTTATATGCATTTTATTTCCTCACAAAAGTGCTTGTCATGTTCCAATTACTACACGGTGAAGGTTTCAAAATACAAACGTAGCCTATTGCTTTCCTGGTAAACCGGCTATTGAGATTCTAAGTTATACTGCAATTAGACTCAAATTAATCAAGCCAGTGAAATGGAAGAGGCTGATATACATTCAAACATATTTAAATTTTAATTAAAATCCAAAGAGTAATCAAGAAGAATCCAATCAGACTTACGATTTCTTTATAGGCAAACAGAATGTAATTGTGTTTTAATAAATAATATAAAACAGTTAATTCATTGCTACTTTAAATGTACTTTAAATATTTCTCAATATTTCAGTTGCCTACCACTATGGGTATGTGTAGCCTATTAGATATGCAAACAGATTTTACCTTGTGTCCCTTGTGCTTGCTCCACGTCTGACGTTAATTATGTAGGTGGCTAAATTGAATTCCTGAGTGATGTGTTTTTGTAATACAATATAATTGGACTTTCTACCTTTCTGAATGTATTGTAAAATAGTTTTGATTAAAAAAAGAAAAAAAAACACAGCTTAATAATCGACTCAATAACGGTACTGCATACAGTGTTTATATATTTAATATACAATATTTATTTTGAGTCCATCATCTAACACACTATTTATTTTAACTTATCTAAATTATTTTACATAACGTATAACCATACAAGGATGTTATTCTTTATTAGACTACAGATATTGTCCTTTTCATTGAAAACAGGCCATTCATGGCGGCCAAAAGTAATACTGAAGTTGGTCAACAACAAACCATCGTTGGCTCAACTGCAGCTCATCAACCACAACCAATGTCCAACCAAACTGACTTACTGCCATCGTTGGCCCAATGCTTGCTGGTTATCTGTGACTGTGACTGTAGCATCGTTAAGAATTAACATGACCATACAAGTCTTTAAAAGCAGCTGGAAATAATTAAGTAGGCAGTGCACAGTTTTCTAAATGATATGTCCACTGAGACAACATAAAAATAACCATACTAGAAAAAGAGTTGTTTCATGCAGTGTTAATTATTAAAATTACACATCACTCTCTACTTGACTGTCTCTTGAGATACTGGAAAATGAGCCAGAAACAGCCGTATCTCCGTGGTTTAACAAGTTACCCTTTTAATGGCAAACTATGGAAAATTCCATTCATTTTACCTCTGTTTCATTTTTGAACCAGTAATGCATAAGTCCTTTGTTGCTACAGTAAACGAAGGACATTGTTCTTTTAAAATCTTTGTTTAAGGTTAGTATCTTGGATTAAACTGGAATTCGATGAATTGTAGAATGTGTTTTTGTTTACATGTCAAAGGATGGCACTTGCTGTCATCAAACCCCACACCTGGCATTACAGTACAGCAGCCAACCCATATCTCTATTTCAAACCTGTTTCTGAGTTACTTCCAGCATCACAAAATTATAATTACTGTACTAACCCAGGTCAAAACCAGAAGGCAATGTCTTTTTCACATTCCCCAGACACCTGTTTTTGTTGTTGAGTACGCACAGCTGTGACATGTATTTCCCCCAGTTGGGGCTGAACACCCCTGTGAAAGGTATATAGTGGAGGTGGTCGAACTATATGCACGTATATCACACTTCACAGATTTTTCCAAGTATCTGAAGAACTGCTTATCCAATTGTCATGAAACTTGGTATTAACATTATTCAGTATAAGCTATTAAGAATATCAGATTCTCGTGATATATGGGGCTGCCAGTTAGCCTGTTCATCCATCTGTCTGTCTGTCACACACACACATTTTTCCATATTTCTGCATAATGGCTTATGAAATTGTCATGAAACATGTTCATTCTTCTTCTATACTATTCTGTGCACCCTGTTGATATACTGTATGCCATGGTCATCAACTTCTCCATCATACTGATGGCTCTGATTTACAATTTACAGCCGTGGCAGGGGAGGGATGTTACTGAAATACTTGTTTCTACAAGGGAGATCTCATTGCATGCAAGGAGGGTTTGTCTAGCACTGAAAACGCTCAGGCAGAACCATTTGATTGTAAAAGCAATACCAATCAAGGAAGACAAAAGTTACCACAGGACACGGGTTGCCTGAGTTCTTTTCACTGCGCTTGTCTCAAATTCTTGAACACGAATGAAAAGGCCACAATATTTTAATGTTAAAGTAAAATCAACATACATGGGGCTCCCGAGTGGTGCATCCAGTAAAGGCACTCCGCGTGGAGTGCAGGATGCGCCCTATAGCCTGGAGGTAGCTGGTTCGCGTCCAGGCTATTCCACTGCCGACCGTGGACGGGAGTTCTCAGGGGGCGGTGCACAATTGGCCGAGGTGGGGAGGGCTTAGGTCGGCCAGGGTGTCCTCAGCTCACTGCGCACCAGTGACCCCTGTAGACTGTTCGGGCGCCTGCGGGTCTGCCTGCAAGCGGCCCAGAGCTGTGTGGTCCTCCGACGATGTAGCTCTGAAGTAGCTGCATTGCGGGCCTGCAGAGTGAAAAATAGCGGACGGCTGATGACACACGTTTCGGAGGATGCGTGTGTTCATCTTCGTCTCTCTCGAGTCAGCACGGGGGTTGCAGCGGTGAGGCTTAAAATTGGGCATTTCAAATTGGGGAGAAACTGGCGTAAAAAAATTGTCTTAAAAGCCATTGTACAACTGGAAACGAGTATTGCCTGTGATTTGTGAACTGGGCATCAGGAGCAACTTGTGTCACAATAAGGTCTGCAGTCTCCAGCAGTTGACCGGAGTTAGGATTTGTCTTTTGATTCAACAAGGCGTAACCATTGCAGACGAGGTGAGGAGGAAAGCTAAGGAGGCTCCAACACAGAGACTTCAAATGTCGAGGTCCCGATACAATTTATCTTGTTATCTCGACATGAAGGTTTGAAATGTGAAGATCCTGAGATCATTTTAATTTCAGCCCCAGTATGATTATGCTACACTCTGAATATGAATGGTTTCAGAACTGCAGTTGATAACAATTAAATAGAGGAAGTATTCCTGTACATATTATTTCCTTATCACCGCTGTCCTGTGATTTGGGGTAGTTCTGAAGAGAAAGGGATTTACAGGTTCATTTTACACAATGTTTATTAGTTTAATAAAAGTGCCCTTAAATAATAAGATTGTAAAATGTATAAAGTTTATATCTGTCTTTATATCTTTCAGCTAACATGTCTTAATATTGCTTTGTTTGGATGGGAAATAGATATTTACCTGGGATCTACAAAAGATTGGTAGATGTTATAAGATTTCTATTTTGAGTAAGTAATGTCTTATTTAAAAACAGAATCGATACAGGTATAAAACAGTGATGATTTTCAGGGTTTCATGTGTCCATTTTTGTAACTGTTTTCTAAATATGAGTATTCGTTCTGCAAAGGAAACTAAAGAGTTACACTGTGCCGCTGGAATGTATAATGTTTAATTAACTTGTGGCCCTCTGCGCTGTTTGCATGGTAATGATGGAATTGAGTTTAACAAGCTCTGGCGTGTGACTGGAACAATTAGCAGTTGGAAATTATTTGTGGACTGAAATAATTGCAGATTGTTTTAAAGCTGGTGTATCACACTATTTAAAGGAATGACTGTGCTGAGAAACATTTAGCAAGTTTGGTGTAGATCTTGAAGCAAAATTATTATTTTTTTCTCAGAAAAACCGTTGGAAGGTTGTGGCAAAGTGCCCCCCCTGTGTGTATTTTGTGTTACGTGTTGTGTGTAAATGTTGGTGTATAGGCATTGGTACACGGGATATAAGCGGGTCTGTGTTTCACATGTGTTTAAATTGTAGATTTGTATTTAGGCACGAGGAGGGCACAAATCACATCACGTGCAAGTAAAAAGTAATAATATGTGAGCACGGGGAATTGCACTTTAATTAATTCACGTGCAGTTGTACCGAGATTCCAATTGAATGATTGACTAGCAATCGAGTCTCGGTACAACTGCATAAAAGCTGTATGTTTTCACTCACTCGGGTTGGGTGTTCGTGAGTGGAGAACGGGTGAGAGAGAGAGAGAGCGAGAGAGGAGAAAGAAATATTTATAACAATTGCTATCGCGTGCTGGTAGTACCAGCACGATACTTGTTTTATTTATTTACTCACCGTGTTTGTGTGTCTGTCCGTCCACCGTTTGTTACTGTTTAGTCCGTTTGTTTATATATTTATTTTGGCGAAAGTGCCGTGTCCTGTTTTTTGTGTTCTGTTATTTTGTTTATTAAATGCTGAGCGATCACGCTCAGCTTCACCAAAACCCCAAGTCTCTGTCTGCTGTGTGTTTTAGTTCTGGTCTGAGTTCCTCCTGCAGCCATCTTGTCACACGTGGTGTCAGAACCGGGAAAACAGCCTCAGGACTCAGGCCAGAGCGGGAACCGCAGTTTTTTTTGTTTGTTTTGTTTTTTGAAAAATAAAAGGGGAAAAATGGAAGGCTGGAACTGGAGAGATGGCTGCCAGGATCTGGAGGTCCTCCTCGGTGGTCTAGAGGACCAAGGCTGGTGCCTTGCCTGTGGGGAGTTCGGGCACCCAGTGGTGCACTGCCCCTACCAAGAGGGAGAGGAGGAACTGGCCCAGGAGAGGAAGGTGAGGAGGAGGCAGAGAAGGGGAAAGGGGAAGAGGAAGGCGGAGTGTCCACCGCCCAAGTCTCCACCAGCAGAGGAAGAATGCCTGCTGGTTTTGCCTCCACAGCCTGAGTGGGAGGAGCTCGAACGTCCTACGCCTGAGTGGGAGGAGCCCGAACGTCCTACGCCTGAGTGGGAGGAGCCCGAACGTCCTACGCCTGAGTGGGAAGAGTCGGTGCGTCCACAGCCCAAGAGGGAGGAGTCGGTGCATCCACAGCCCAAGAGGGAGGAGTCGGTGCGTCCACAGCCCAAGAGGGAGGAGTCGGTGCGTCCACAGCCCAAGAGGGAGGAGTCGGTGCGTCCACGGCCCAAAAAGGGGAAGGTAGAGCGTCCACCGCCCCAGTCTCCACTAGCAGAGGGTGAATTCCTGCTGGTTCCACCTCCATTGCCATGGGAGGACTGCTTGCAGCTCCCACCTCCACCAGCAGAGGGTGAATTCCTGCTGGTCCCGCCTCCGCCACTTCCACCGCCAGGAGCAGAGCAGCAGGAGCTGCCTCTGCCTCCTCCACCAGCAGAGGGTGAATGCCTGCTGGGTCCCTGTCCCCAGCAGAGGGTGAATGCCTGCTGGGTCCCTGTCCACCAGCAGAGGGTGAATGCCTGCTGGGTCCCTGTCCACCAGCAGAGGGTGAATGCCTGCTGGTCTCCCCTTCCGAGGGGAGCCGCACCAGTCCCCTGCAAGAGGGGAGGGCCGCACCAGTCCCCTGAAACAAGGGTAGACTACACGCTGCTCCCACCTCCGCCGCCAGGAGACTACACGCCGCTCCCACCTCCACTGGCAGGAGCAGAGCAGCAGGAGCTGCCTCTGCCTCCGCCACCTCCACCGGCAGGAGCAGAGCAGCAGGAGCTGCCTCTGCCTCCGCCACCTTCACTGGCAGGAGCAGAGCAGCAGGAGCTGCCTCTGCCTCCGCCACCTTCACTGGCAGGAGCAGAGCAGCAGGAGCTGCCTCTGCCTCCGCCACCTCCATCGGCAGGAGCAGAGCAGCAGGAGCTGCCTCTGCCTCCGCCAACCCCACCAGCAGAGGAGGAATGTCTGCTGGTATCACTTCCCCACCAGCAGAGGATGAATGCCTGCTGGTATCACTTCCCCACCAGCAGAGGATGAATGCCTGCTGGTATCACTTCCCCACCAGCAGAGGATGAATGCCTGCTGGTATCACTTCCCCCACCGTCACGAGGAGAGGAGCAGGAGCTGCCTCTCCCTTCACCAGAAGGACCAGGACTAGATGCTGGCGGTCCTCAGCAGCCCTTGCATAGGCTGCTGAGGAAAGCATGGGGAAGAACCGCCCGGCCGCAGTGGCCGAGAAGAGGGCCAAAACCCGCACCCCAGCTTGTCCTGACTGCCTGCCTCGCTGCGCCCAAGGATGCCTGCCTCGCTTCGCCCAAGGATGCCTGCCTCACTGCGCCCAAGGATGCCTGCCTCGCTTCGCCCAAGGATGCCTGCCTTGCTTCGCCCAAGGATGCCTGCCTCGCTTCGCCCAAGGATGCCTGCCTCGCTTCGCCCAAGGATGCTTGCCTCGCTTCGCCCAAGGATGCTTGCCTCGCTTCGCCCAAGGATGCTTGCCTCGCATCGCCTGGGGTTGCCAGCCGCTCCGCATCGCCTGGGGTTGCCAGCCGCTCCGCATCGCCTGGGGTTGCCAGCCGCTCCGCATCGCCTGGGGTTGCCAGCCGCTCCGCATCGCCTGGGGTTGCCAGCCGCTCCGCATCGCCTGGGGCTGCCTGTCGCTCCGCATCGCCTGGGGCTGCCTTTTGCTCCACACAGGGTGCAGGGTGCGAGGGAGAAGTGGAGCTCCCGCTGCCGCCTCTATGGCCAGGGGCTCCTCCCGAGTTCGCCTCCCGAGGGTCCGCTGCTGCTGCCGCCGCCTCCGAGGGTCCGCTGCTGCTGCCGCCGCCTCCCGAGGGTCCGCTGCTGCTGCCGTCGCCTCCCGAGGGTCCGCTGCTGCTGCCGTCGCCTCCCGAGGGTCGCTGCTGCTGCCGTCGCCTCCCGAGGGTCCGCTGCTGCTGCCGTCACCTGGGGTCGCCAGGGATCCTGCTTCGCCTGGGGTCGCCGGGGCCTCTGCTTTGCCTCGGGTCGCTACACTGTGGCCGGAGCTCCATCTTGTCACAAAGGTTGACCTTCCAACCCCCCAAACTGAAAAGGAACTTGATACAATACATACACAAGAGGGACGTTATATGCAAGATACTTGAGTGCATTCTTTGCAGTCATAAGTCACAAGCTGCATGAATACATATACTAAAGAAGATGTTATAGTCAAGCCTGAAACCAAAGATGTTATATTGGAATTGCCTGACTGTCACAGGTGTCCAGTTAGGGTAGGTTGATATATTAGATATGTATAATAAAGTATTTTAAAAAAACACAGTCAAAGTATAAATTATCCTAAGCATTATTCTTTGCTTTCCCTCTGTTTTAAGGATACCAGGGGAGTGGGTTTGAAGAGAACAGTGTGTTATACAAAGGGTGTCTACAAGGAAGGTTAAATGGAACTGTTCAGTCATGTCCAAAATGCAAGGGTGCATGCAATATGCAGAATGTGTGTTATATTGTTAAAATTACAGTATATAAAAAAAATACTTGAGAAATAAATGATTGCCAAACATTCATTAACCCTTTGCGGTCCTATGTCAGACCAGATCCGACATTACAATTTTTCCTTTCCAGTCCGATGTCGGACCCTGTCCGACATCATCAAAAAGGTGTCATACACAGGTCTCTAGTCGTTTTTTCTCCAGAAAAAGCAGAGAAAAGCTTTCAAAGGCCGATAGAAGCCGAGAGAGGCCGAAAAAGCAAAACAGAGGCGAATCTGAGCAATATGTGTAGTCCCTTCACCACAGACATAACACGGACATAAACAAACAAGATAGTTGCTTCCGCATCCAGCGTTCAAAGAAAATCCTGGACATTTGCCAAGCTTTTTGAGATGTTATAGTGACAAAATAACAACTTGGATAACATTATTGAGGAGTTTGGTGATAAATCGAGTGATCAGGAGATGATTTATCTATCACTATGCACTACTATGAAGAGACATGTGATAAATACAGCGAACAAGGAGTGGGGCAGGGCTGGAGATGCAGTACTGAGTATTCTTTTGATATGCAGTGCCTTTTAAACCTATTTTACTGTGAATAAATGGACTGCAAAGGGTTAAGAAATGTGTCATGAATAGAGGTTTCCTTGAATTCAACATCCATTTGAAAGGAAATCATGTCTTTGGTTCCTTCATGATTACATTTCAAATGGTTTACTATCAAGAGTACTCCCTTCCAGCTCCAGTTCAATTTAGGACCTTGTTCCTTGATTATTTAATTGGACACCCGAGGTTCAATTACACAACTGGAGATCCTGTTAAAACAAAGATTTTAATTAAGGTCATAAACTGGAAGAGAAATACTATTCTGTGATGATTAGTGGGTGCAGTTTGTTGTGTAAATGACAGATGGCGGTGTGGTACCATGTATTTTTTGTTGTTGTTATTATTGAAGCAACGGGAGTGCCTAGGACCACAATGCAATTCACTTGCATTTAGCTTAACTCCCTGTAAAAGGCTGTCACTGGTAGAAAGTGAAATAGAGACCGAGGATTTGCAATTGCTGCCACAGGCTTTATTACTTTACTGTCACCCCGAGTGAATAACAATGGTATCACATGGGTGGTGTGGCACCAATAAATAAAGGATTGTTACACTATAAAAGAAAAGGTGGCCTATTCTGTCAATCCAATAAGCAGGTCGGCACCAAGAATGATACTCTCACTAAACAAAATACGTTTACAAACTAAATCTATAATTCTTTACTTTTCTTCCCAGGTAGAGGGAAATGTAGCTTCTTGGTTTTGCAAGCCTGCTTGTCCCAGCTTCAGAACAAAGGAAATGTTGTTTAGGCCCTAACTAACAATTAATTAATACCAGGGGGTTGCATATTCTAATTGGAACCATAACCTGTTAGTGGTGTGGTGGTGGCATGCCCGTGGAGCACCTGTGTATTGAGCAACTTCCAGATCCTTGTGTCTGAATAAAGTGCCGTAGCACACACGTTACTATAGAGTATTAAAGAATGAATACAAGCCTTTGGATACAACAACAGATAAAAAATGTCAGCACTTGACAAGTCTGCATACCAATATAGTAAACAGACACCAATGATTTATATTTGAATGTAAAATATTTGTGGTACACTGCTGCTTTTTTTGAGAGTGTGTTTTCGTGACCCCACCTTCTAACACTAACCTAGCTACTCCACTGAGGTCAACTAGAGGGAATGCAATGGTGGAGCCAAGGATAGAGAACTAACAGAGGATCCTAAACTGTTTTAAATGGCAAAAGCATAGCTTTTCCATATCCTTGGAATATATATCCCTAAAGCTTGCCAACAAACAAACTAAATTACAGACAGCGCCAAGAAAATACCACTGGGAAACTGTTATAATAATTTCCTTGACAAAACCCTAGCAAACCATTAGCAGCCATAACAGCAATGGAAACACAGTGAACAAATATTATATAGTACATACTGGAACAGTATAGCTAGAATGCATAGTGTGTAGTGATTCACCACACTGTGAAATTATAGACATTTAAGACTATTAATGCTTGACATACCCCTGTAGCTGCAAGTGCTTCCTTTGCCCTTTAGTAACAAAATATTTTTCAAGAAGAAACTAAATAAGTCCATGTGGCTTTATTCCTTCTACTGAAAAAACATGAGTTAGGTTGGAAACACTGTAGAACAGTGTTGCGCAAAGTTTTTAAATGCCGCCCCCCTTTTTTAGCATACATTTTTTTGTGCCCCCCCCCCATCATATTAAAACGTTAGACCATAACTTTATATTTTAACAGTTTCAATTCAACATTTAAATTCAACATTTAAAATCAGTCTTGAAATCTTTTTTTTTTTTCACTTTGATTGAACATTTTGACATGTTAAACCTGGGTTTCTAACAAATACACTTGGCAAGTCAACATTATTTAGCTAACATTTCTAACAAATAAATCCGTGAAAAAATACATGTAACTTAACTCTTTTTTTGTTTGTTTTGTTTAAACTTGGCGATTCAACAGTTACCTGACAGATACATCTGAAAAAATTTTTCGATCAGCATTTCAATCTTAGGTTTTCACAAAATACAGTATGCACATCGGGAGCGAAGCGAACGACACGAATGAAAAGAAAAGACTCATTTTGCTCCTTTTGTGGAGACGAAATAAAATAAATAAAACACAGAAGAGCATGGAAAACACACTAAAAAAAAAGGAAACAGTTTAGGGAATACCACCGGCTTGTAAAAGAACTAATGTGATTATTATTATTGGTCAACATTATTAAAACAAAGAAGCATCACTTTATAGAAATACAAAACCAGTGTGTGGCACTTCCCATCACTAACTAAAATTAAGGTGAAATAAAGAGAGATAGACATACCATCAATTTCCAATTGTTCTGCTATTTCTTGACATGTGCGTCCGTTTTATTGCCTTTATAACCACAGACACTGGCATCATAAAGAACATTATATTTTTCGACTTTAATAATTAAATTCTCATTGATGTAGATTGTTTTTTTTATTTATGTGGTAAACTCTGCGTGAGCGAGAGACACTGACAGCCGCCCTCCTTTGACCTTATTTCTGATTGGTCCATTGCGACACGAACAGCGCATAGCAAAATACAAATAAAACAAATGTATTTCTATATTTGCTCGCTTCATTCACGCCACTCGCTTCGCTTGTGTTGTGCATTACTCCATTTAAATCAATAGTTTTAATTATTTTTGACTCGCAAGCCCATGCCCATTGACACGTTTCATTTGGCAGTGTATGTTGCAGAGATACGCTTACACTCTGACTTTTAAGAATGTGTTTGTTAACATTTATGTATTTAGCTAAATCTGGACTTTTTTTTGTTAAATCTCGGAAAAAATAAGCAATTTCCATTAATACAGGACATTTCTTTTACACTTATCGGCACTGTTCACTGCAGTTTCACTGACACACTCTCCATTCAAACATAATTTCTCTGGTTCTAAGTCCTACCTAGAGCAATCATCAACGGCGCATTTGAAAGGTAAGAACTTGTCCTAATTAGCAGTCATTTATGTATTTATTTAAAATGTTCTAACACTTCTAACACTAACCTAGCTACTCCACTGAGGTCAACTAGAGGGAATGCAATGGTGGAGCCAAGGATAGAGAACTAACAGAGGATCCTAAACTGTTTTAAATGGCAAATGCATAGCTTTTCCATATCCTTGGAATATATATCCCTAAAGCTTGCCAACAAACAAACTGAATTACAGACAGCGCCAAGAAAATACCACTGGGAAACTGTTATAATAATTTCCTTGACAAAACCCTAGCAAACCATTAGCAGCCATAACAGCAATGGAAACACAGTGGACTTAGAACACATATTATACAGTACATACTGGAACAGTATAGCTAGAATGCATAGTGTGTAGTGATTCACCACACTGTGAAATTATAGACATTTATGACTATTAATGCTTGACATACCCCTGTAGCTGCAAGTGCTTCCGTTGCCCTTTAGTAACAAAATATTTTTCAAGAAGAAACTAAATAAGTCCATGTGGCTTTATTCCTTCTACTGAAAAAACATGAGTTAGGTTGGAAACACTGTAGAACAGTGTTGCGCAAAGTTTTATTAGCAGTCATTTAAGTTAATTAGCAATCATTTATGTATTTATTTAAAATGTTCTATATTTTATTTTTTTTAACAGAACTGCCATGCCCCCACGCCCCCCAAGGGGTGCGCGGCCCCAAGTTTGCGCACCACAGCTGTAGAAAACAGCAACTTCAATATACTGAACATTTAAAGTAATAATGTTACCTAGACACCTTTTAAAACACAGGTGTTTTTCAAAGAGATGTCACCCCTACCTTCACTGGCTTTCCATATCTTTATTTTATTCGTCACTAAAATGATCTAGAAACTGAAATCGTTAACTTAACATTCATGGACAATTCCTGGTAGCTGAACTCAGAACAGAGTTCCATACCCTGTGGGTTACATTAGGGATCTCAAGTTAAGGCCGCTCCTTCTGTCCCTAAACTTGTTATTTGGAACAAATTTGGCCTTGGGAAGAACAGGAAGAAGTTCTCTTAGTTGGGGATTCCATTGTTAGATATGTTGATAGAACCTTCAGTAAAACAAATGTTTCCCAGGGGCCAGAGTCAAAGATATTACTTCTCAATGAGATAATCTAATAGAACAACACAATCAGATCTCTACTGTGGTCTTACATGTGGGCACACATTATATAAAGTTGAGAGAATCTGAGATCCTCAAGGAAGATTTTAAAGTACTCGTTCAAAAGTTGCTATCCATCGCCACGCCCCTTTCCCCCCTAATACATAAGCAGAAGGTAAAGATATAAATCTTGTTTCCCTTCTCATCACAGCATCTGAATTTATTGATCATAGAGTTGTCAGCTGCGATGACCTGTTACAGCTAAATCTCACGACCCCCGTCTGCTAAAAAAACCTGTCCCTGGGAGAATTTGTTTTATCTTTTTTCATTTTCAGAGAAGTGCTTTGCTCTTCTTACCCCCATAACAGACAAGGGTTGGACGGGTATTTGTTTTTACATTACTGAATTATCAGTGAGATATGGAGGTACCATGTTTTATGAGTACCACAAAGCCTTCTCGGCCAAAGCAGCCGCTATATTAGCCACTGATAACAATATCATTGATTGGTCTTCCCCCGATTCAACCGAATCTTTAGCGGATTGAGAGCTAATGCTTGCAGAGTGTGTGCAACTACCAATTTATGCCCAAAAGCAGCAATATCAGCACCCCCAGTACATCTCCTACCCCCCCCCAGCATGTTCAGCCGCATCTCAGCTCCAATTCACTCTTCCAACCCCACATTCCACTGCCCTCAATCCAAAGATAAATATGGCTGCCTGTGGCAATGTGCCCCGCCCCTGTGTGCATGTGTGTGTTATATGTTGCATGTTGCATGTGTTAATGTTGGTGTATAGCGATTGGTACACGGGATATAAGCGGGTCTGTGTTTCACGTGTGTTTAAAAATGTATAATTGTAGTTAGGCACGAGGTTGCACTTAATTCATTCACGTGCTGGGATTCAAGTAAATAATTAATTAGTAATTGAATCCCAGCACAACAGTATATATAGATGCACGATTCACTCACTTTCGGGGTTGGGTGTTCGGTGAGTGGAGAACGGGTGTGGAGAAGAGTAAAATAAAGTAACTTGATAGTTGTTTCACTCACCGTGTTTGTGTGTCTGTCCGTGTCCGTTTGTCTCTATAGTCTGTTTTGTTTATCTGTTTTATTTTGGCCTAAAGTGCCGTGTCCTGTGTTTTTGTGTTTAAACCTTTTATTTTCTGTTCTGTTAATTATTAAATGCTGACGCGATCACGCTCAGCTTCACTAAAACCCCAAATCTCTGTCTGCCGTGTATTACTTCCTGTTTCTGGTCTGGCGTCACCCACTGTCGGCCGTCTTTGTGACACGTGGTGTCATCGTGGGATTACCAGCGCCTCCTAGACGCAGACCAGAGCAGGAACCGCAATTTGTTGTTTAAAAAAAAAAAAAAAAACCAACAAAAACAACAACAACAACAAAAAAAATAAAAAAAAATATATATATAAGGGAATGGAAGACTGGAGAGATGGCTGCCAGGATCTGGAGGTCCTCCTCGGTGGTCTAGAGGCCCAGGAGAGGAAGGTGAGGAGGAGGCAGAGAAGGGGAAAGGGGAAGAGGAAGGCAGAGCCTCCACCGCCCAAGTCTCCACCAGCAGAGGAAGAATGCCTGCTGGTTTTGTCTCCAGAGCCCAGGAGGGAGGAAACAGAGCCTTTCCCGTCCTCTGAGGAGATGTTAGACTGGGTGTCGGACCCGGAGTGGAGCGGGGAGGACCTCCCACTGGTTGTTGACCTGCTGTGGGCCAGAGATGGGGAACGTTGGGGCGCTGGGAACAACATTTCTACCCAGTGCCCTTCAGTGAACCCAGCAGCCGTGGTGATTAACTACTTGGCTGCCGATATGGGACTGCCCCAGCAGGTTGCATTCCAAGTGGGAGGAGCCACACCTACCTGCCTCCTCAATGGGCTGAAGGGAGGCGACATGCAGCTCCCATCTCCACCAGCAGAGGAAGAAGGTTTGCTGGTTTAAGCCTCGGAGGGAGAGGAGCCCGGCGTCCCACAGCCCAAGCGGGAGGAGCCCGAGCGTCCCTACGCCTGAGTGGGAGGAGCCCGAACGTCCTACGCCTGAGTGGGAGGAGCCCGAACGTCCTACGCCTGAGTGGGAGGAGCCCGAACGTCCTACGCCTGAGTGGGAGGAGCCCGAACGTCCTACGCCTGAGTGGGAGGAGCCCGAACGTCCTACGCCTGAGTGGGAGGAGCCCGAACGTCCACAGCCCAAGAGGGGGGAGTCGGTGCGTCCACAGCCCAAAAGGGAGGAGTCGGTGCGTCCACAGCCCAAAAGGGAGGAGTCGGTGCGTCCACAGCCCAAAAGGGAGGAGTCGGTGCGTCCACAGCCCAAAAGGGAGGAGTCGGTGCGTCCACAGCCCAAAAGGGAGGAGTCGGCGTCCACAGCCCAAAGAGAGGAAGTCGGGCTTCCACAGCCCTAGGACCCAAGCTGCCAGCAGAGGGAGAATGCCTGCTGGTTCCACCTCCACCAGCAGAGGAAGAATGCCTGCTGTCCCCATGTCCACCAGCAGAGGGAAAATGCCTGCTGTCCCCATCTCCACCAGCAGAGGAAGAATGCCTGCTGGTTTCCCCTTCAGAGGCAGAGCTGCACCAGTCCCCTGCAAGAGAGGCAGAGCTGCACCAGTCCCCTGCAAGAGAGGCAGAGCTGCACCAGTCCCCTGCAAGAGAGGCAGAGCAGCACCAGTCCCCTGCAAAGGGGAGACTACACGCTGCTCCCACCTCCGTCGCCAGGAGACTACACGCTGCTCCCACCTCCATCGCCAGGAGACTACACGCTGCTCCCACCTTCGTCGCCAGGAGACTACTCGCTGCTCCCACCTCCACCGCCAGGAGCAGAGCAGCAGGAGCTGTCTCTGTCTCCATCACCATCAGGGGAGAGGAGCAGGAGCTGCCTCTCCCTTCACCAGAAGGACCAGGACTAGATGCTGGCGGTCCTCAGCAGCCCTTGCATAGGCTGCTGAGGGAAGCACGAGGAAGAACCGCCCGCCGCAGAGGCCGAGAAGAGGGCCAACACCCGCACCCCAGCTTGTCCTGACTGCCTGCCTCGCCGCCCAAGGATGCCTGCCTCGCCGCCCAAGGATGCCTGCCTCGCAGCCCAAGGATGCCTGCCTCGCCGCCCAAGGATGCTTGCCTTGCATCGCCTGGGGTTGCCAGCCGCTCCGCATCGCCTGGGGTTGCCAGCCGCTCCGCATCGCCTGGGGTTGCCAGCCGCTCCGCGATCGCCTGGGGCTGCCTGTTGCTCCGCATCGCAGCAGGAAGTACTGTGGCCGGAACCCCACCAAGGGGAGCTGCCAGCCACGAAGAAGGTGGGGAGGTCAGGAGACCTGCTCCCACTGCAGCAGTTTCGCTGCCGGAGATCGTGGGGAGGTCAGGAGACCTGCTCCCACTGCAGCAGTTTCGCTGCCGGAGATCGTGGGGAGGTCAGGAGACCTGCGCCCACTGCAGCAGTTTCGCTGCCGGAGATCGTGGGGAGGTCAGGAGACCTGCTCCCACTGCAGCAGTTTCGCTGCCGGAGATCGTGGGGAGGTCAGGAGACCTGCGCCCACTGCAGCAGTTTAAGCTGCCGGAGATCGTGGGGAGGTCAGGAGACCTGCGCCCACTGCAGCAGTTTCGCTGCGGAGATCGTGGGGAGGTCAGGAGACCTGCTCCCACTGCAGCAGTTTCGCTGCCGGAGATCGTCGGGAGGTCAGGAGACCTGCTCCCACTGCAGCAGTTTCGCTGCCGGAGATCGTGGGGAGGTCAGGAGACCTGCGCCCACTGCAGCACTTTCGCTGCGGAAGTACTGTGGCTGGAGCCCCGCAAGGGAGCTGCCGGCTTTGAAGAAGGGGAGGAGGTCCGAGACCACCAACCCCAGCAGCAGTTCGCTGCGGAGAAGGGGAGGTCCGGAGACCACCCAAGCAGCCTTTCGCTGCCAGGACTGCCCGGCTGAAGGAGTCAGTCTGGGAGCTGTCAGCACGTCTGCTGACAGCATGGCCAGTAGCAGCCTGGCTACTGGCAACATTGCCAGCCATGGGCCCACTGAAGCCTCCCTTCCCAGCCCGAGACTTTGTCCTGGACTGCTGGGTTTTTAAGGGGAGGTGGCCGTTGAGGCCATGTGTGCTGCACAAGGGGGTATATGTGGCAATGTGCCCCGCCCTGTGTGCATGTGTGTGTTATATGTTGCATGTTGCATGTGTTAATGTTGGTGTATAGCGATTGGTACACGGGATATAAGCGGGTCTGTGTTTCACGTGTGTTTAAAAATGTATAATTGTAGTTAGGCACGAGGTTGCACTTAATTCATTCACGTGCTGGGATTCAAGTAAATAATTAATTAGTAATTGAATCCCAGCACAACAGTATATATAGATGCACGATTCACTCACTTTCGGGGTTGGGTGTTCGGTGAGTGGAGAACGGGTGTGGAGAAGAGTAAAATAAAGTAACTTGATAGTTGTTTCACTCACCGTGTTTGTGTGTCTGTCCGTGTCCGTTTGTCTCTATAGTCTGTTTTGTTTATCTGTTTTATTTTGGCCTAAAGTGCCGTGTCCTGTGTTTTTGTGTTTAAACCTTTTATTTTCTGTTCTGTTAATTATTAAATGCTGAGCGCGATCACGCGCTCAGCTTCACCAAAACCCCAAATCTCTGTCTGCTGTGTATTACTTCCTGTTTCTGGTCTGACGTCACCCACTGTCGGCCGTCTTTGTGACACTGCCCCATCTCATTCTCTGGATCAAGACAAATCTGCAACAATTTCAACAATTCTGTCTGTTCTTCTCCATTATGAAAATTTCTCCATGTATGCAGCTATTCCAGGGACACTTGCAAAATCCATCTGCCCAATATCTCGCAAATGACAAAACTCCTCTCAGTATACACTCCCATCAACATCCGACCTCTAACTATCGTTCTCCGCCATCAACCAGATAATCAATTTGTATCTTATCTAAGCAACGGTCTCCAGTTCGGCTTCTCCACTGGCTTTTCCATACTTCCCTCCACCAAATTCATTTGCAGTAATTTAAAGTAATGCCTATCCATCCCTCCCTCCGCCACTTGTTTGGAACCTGCTGGCAAGGGAAATATTACTTTGCAACCCAACTCACTTTCGGCTGCCGTAGCAGCCCTAAGATTTCCGATACTCTATCTGAAGCCCTCTGTTGGATCCTGCTCAACACATAACGAGTGCCTTTCCTGCTCCATCTCCTTGACGATTTTCTCCTTGTATCCCACCCCTTCAGATCCCCCTGCTCAAGCAATCTCCAATCTCCGAACTTTATTTTCTTCAGTACGTGTTCCCCTTTCTGAAGAGAAAACCATCGGCCCTGTGACTCATCTACAATTTCTGGGAATCACACTGGATACCGTTAAGTTCGAAGCCAGCCTCCCTCTTCACAAACTGCAGCGAATTTGCCAGCTCATCAATAACTTCCAATCATTAAAATCAATAATTAAACACAACCTGCTATCCCTCCTCGGTCATTTCAATTATGCCATACGAATCACCCCCCAAAGCAGAACCTTCATATCTCGCCTTCTCTCCCTCCCCTCAACCGCAAAGAGCCTAGATTCTCACGTCAAAATCTCCCCAGAAGCAAGAAAAGACACCAAGATGTGGTCCACCCTGCTGCAGCACTGGAATGGCCTCTCTCTGTTTTATGATGATTTCATCTCAGCCCCTCACGATCTATCCTTGTTCACTGACGCATCTATAGGATTCGGGGATCTTCAATCCAATGATTGGTTTTTCAGCACCTGGCCACCTGAAATTCAAATTCTACTCCCCAGCTCAAGTCTTCAGCCCTGTTAGAAATTTACCCCATTGTAGCAGCAGCGCTCCTTTGGGGGCATTCTTGGTCCAAAAAATCCATATTATTCTTCAGTGATAACCAATCAACTGTCCACATCACCAAAGGCAGGTTTCTTCGGATTCTTAAGATGTTCAGAATTCACTGTTCCCTCATCCTCCAGTTTTCTAACCATAGGTATCTGTTCCTGCAACCTCTCCCTGGTTACAGGCCATCATTTCATTCTGTTCCTGAGATCATCTAAGACAGACCAGCTCCGCCAGGGTCCAACTATCGAAGGTAGATTCCCCTCTCTGCCCCTACTCAGCTCTTTCCAAGTTCCTATCAGCCAAAAAAACCTATCAGTTCCCTAGATCCCCTGTTTATCGATTGCTCCAGAAATATCATCACCAGGCCTTGGTTCGCTACCCATCTCTCCAATCTCATTTTCAAAGCAGGTCTCCCTCCTCGATTTTACACCACTCATTAATTTAGAATCGGCGCAGCCTCCACAGCAGCTCATGCAAACATTAATCAAAACCTAATTAAGTCTATGGGTTGCTGGTCCTCCTCAGTAGTTAATTCATGCATACGATCTTTGCCTTCTGACATCGCAGCAGGACAACAGTCTATCGTTAACATGCCCGGAGTGGGTGTGCCCTCTCCGCCAGGACTACCAGAGGTTTCCCCCTAATAGAGGGGTTTTTCCTCTCTGCCGAGCGGACCGCCCACACATAGCTTTTCCCCATAACCAGTCTTTCCGTTTCTGTTTGTCTCTTCTTCCTTGTTTTATGTTACACGTTGGCACGTGGCCTTTGTCTTCACAGGTGCGGGTTCTGTGGGGAGCCAGTGGTCCTTCTTCTGGGGGGATAGTGAGTCTCACTTCCCCGGTCTGGAGTCGGTAATATGCAGGTTCTTCGAATGGTCAGAGGGGACCACCGGCCAAACTATTCTTTCATAGCTCATGTGCTATCTATAGCTTGCCTCAAGACGAGAAGGCTCTTTCTCTATCCTCCTGGGACGTGGCCCTCTTACCTTAGTGCTCAAGTCCCACTACTAACAGTCTTCTAGTCTCTTTCCTTCGAAGGTTCCGAAACCGTTCCATCCTCTCAGGGAAATCCAGCTGCGGGACAATGCCTATTAACAGCTCTCCAGAACCAGCTGTGGGGCAACACTTATTAACAGCTCTCGAGTACCCAGCTGCAGGGCAATGCCTTTTAACAGCTCTCGAGTCAGAGTTTCTGTCATTTCAGGGGCCCGATAGACCAACACGTGTGGCCTCAAACCCTTCAAGAAGGCTCCCCCAGGTGGGTCCGTCCTTTTCTCTCCCCGTTAGCATCTCTCCCCTACACATTCCAAAGCACTTTTATCCCTGAAGCCACGCCTCAACATCTATGCACTTGAGGCCAAGCCTTTACCTAACCCTTACACAGCCCTGGCTTCCGTCCCATGAATTATCAATCCACATTGAAAAGAAAATGAACGTTACGCATAGATATATATTTTTTTTAATTCACTCGATGTTTCACAGTACAAGCCAAACACAGGGCGTCGATTCCATAGAAATAGGCTGTTCATTACATTTAGCAACTTCGTCACATCAAAAATAATTGAACCATGTAATATAATTAAATTAAAGCCACCAACCTAATATGTTATGTAATAATGCCTCAATGAGCGACCCTGAGTGAAAAAACAGCATTCCAGATTTTATTTTTTTTTTTTACCATGTATTTCAATTGGACGTACCAGGTACGTCCTTAGCACTGGGGAAGAAATTTTTTTCGATGTTCCAGGTAAGTCTGTGGCACCCAAGAGGTTAATTTACATATTGGTAATGAAGCTGATTTGAAGACTAGTGATTTTATTCAGCGTGTTTTAGGCCCACCCATAATCGTGGGCACACTTTAGATTTTGTCATTTCTCGAGGTTTAGTTGTTTATATCTCGTCCATAATAGATCCTAATATCTCTGACCACTTTTGTATTTTATTTGAGGCTATACTACCTGTTTCTAATAAGAGCGGGGCTCACACTATTAAAATTTGTGCATTTAATCCTTCAGCTGTAAAAAGGTTTTCTGAAATAATAAGCTTAGCTCCATCAACTCCTTTGCAGTCTCTAGCTACTGATGAGTTAGTTGCCAGATATAATCACTGTTGTACAACTACTCTTGATACTGTCGCCCCAGTTAAGACTAGATTAGTTTCACCTAAACGCAATGCTCCCTGGATTAACAATACCATCCGGCAAATGAAAAGAGACTGTCGTAAGGTGGAACATAAATGGAGGGCTACAAACTGACATATCTACTATGATATTATGAAAGAACACTTATTGAGGCACAATGAAGCTATAAGATCAGCAAGGTGTGCCTTCTCCAGTCTCACTTAGGTAAATAAAAATAACTCCAGGGTGCTTTTTTCAACTATGGATAAATTGGTTAATCCTTCATTTTCACCTGTTAGTAACCTAGAAGTGTAATCTACTAAGTGTGAAAAATTTCTTCTTTTAAAACTGTCTTGGTAAAGCCCCTTCTTAAAAAAACCCAACTTAGACAGCTCAGTTCTGAGTAAATTTAGACACATTCCAAATCTTCCTTTTTTAGCTAAGGTCCTTGAAAAGGTAGTGTTGAAGCAGCTTAATGGATTCTTGAACACTAATAATATATTTGAAAACTTTAAATCAGGGTTTTGCTCCAACCACAGTACAGAAACTGCCCTGGTAATGACTTATTGATGAGTGCAGATTCAAATGCTATACCCATTCTGGTTCTGTTTGACCTCAGTGCAGCTGTTGATACAGTGGATCACGCCATTTTAATTGACTGTCTTAAGGGATGGGCGGGCTTGACGGGTAATGTACTAAACTGGTTTAGATCTTACCTTTCAAACCGTTTTTTGTTTCGCTGGGGGAGTCAGTGTCAGGTTTAGCAAGTGTTACCTGTGGTGTTCCTCAGAGTTCTATTCTTTGTCCAATATTCTCTTTATACATGCTACCTCTAGTCCACATTATTTGTAAACATGCTGTCAATTTTCACTGCTACGCTGATGATTCACAGTTATATATCTCTGTGAAACCTGGTGACATTATCACATGTCTTACTTGAGTGTATTATTGACATCAAAATTGGGATGTCGCAAAATTCATGCAATTAAACTCTGATAAGACAAACGTTTTGATAGTAGGTTCTCAGCAAAAACTTGACGTGTCAATGGTAGACTTGGGTGACTTAAGCTGCTTTAAGTTTTGAATCACATATTAAAAGGATTAGAAAGATGTCTCTTCATCATCTAAGAAATATTGTCAAAATTAGATCATTTCTGTCATTCTCCGATGCTGAGAAAGTAGTTCATGCCTTTATTTCATCGAGATTGGACAACTGTAACACCCTGTTTGCTGGGTTTACAGCTTGTGCAGAATTCAGCTGCAAGAGTTCTCACCAGAATAAAAAAAGAGAGCACACATAACTCCTGTGCTGGCATCTCTGCACTGCCTACCAGTGAAATATAGAATTGATTTTAAAATTATATTAGTTACGTTTAAAGCACTAAATGGAATGGCACCAGATTACTTGTCAGTTATTGTCTCTCTATCAACCTCAGCATGCCTTGAGGTCAGCTGATAGTGACCTGCTCTGCACTCCGAGGGTGAGGCTTAGGAAGAAAGGAAAGGTTGCTTTTTGTGCTCCACAACTGCGGAACTCTCTGCCCGATCATGTCAGAGGTTTGCCTACAGTGGCTACATTTAAAACAAGGCTCAAGACTTATCTTTATAATTTAGTCTTCTGATTTTATTCTGACATGTCATGGTTATTTTAACTGTTTTATTTCATTTTCTTTTTTATGTATTTGTATCCTTTTATGAGTATTTTTTTGTCCTTTGTTAGTGTTTTTATAATGCCTGTCTTTGTAATTGTAAACTTGTGAACTTGTGTGAAGTGCCATGAACCTTGCGGCATGAAAGGCATGCTATAAATAAAGATTATTATTATTATTATTATTATTATTATTATTATTATTATTATTATTATTATTATTAGAATTTTGACTTGACACGGTTCTTGTAGCTGGTGTGTGACATTTGGCAACACCTACAATTTGATTAAACATGACAGTGTTTCGGGAGACTGTAGACTGAAAGTATAGAATTGATGAAAGCTCTGTACAAGGTGGTTATTAAGTCAGTTTGCTAATTAGTAATGACCATGCACACCACAAGAGAACGGCTTAACCAGTAAAGCTTTCCACCTCATCTCATCGGCATGGGTCAGACTCTATAACGGCAATGTGTCACACAGCACTGCTGAGCACAGAGGCACTAAATGATGGTCAATAATATCTAGGACTACCACCATGGGCCATAGAGGGTCCCAAAGCTAAAACCTTTGGTTTTACTGCTTAACTGCTAATAATATGCACAACATGGAGGTTTATATTACTCTGTTACTTTAATCGTGTAAACCTGCTCTTTCTCTGACACCTTTCCACCACATTTTATTTGTATTGCACAAATATGTGCATGACATTGTAGTGTTTTATATACTGGCCTTTGAGTTTGGTATATAAGTGTGAGTATGTAATATACACCCACAAGTCTCAGGATAAGTGCAAATGCATTACTACAGTAAACCCAATAGCAAAATGGATCTATTTATCTAATAAAATAGACCTGAATGTGAAATACACCCTTTTCTTGCATATACTGTAGTTCCCCCCAGCCATACAGCTCAGGTATACACAGTGAAATGGCCGCAATGTTAATAATTAGATGACATCTTTCAAATTGTTTGGGAATTATCTTACAATGGCCAACTGACTTTATAATAACCTGTATATTAAAATAAATGTAATGTTTCAGAACTTCTGTGTCAGCACAGTGAATGCACTTGATTTATTAGGATACAACAGGAGGCACAGCTGAACATTATGAGTCACTCTACGCTTCTATTTCTGTCATTATCTAGCGGCTATGTTCTATATGTCAGAGAGGCAATACAGTCAAGGGACCGTTATAAAACCAAAACATGTGCCTAAACTGAGAAATGAATGTAAATCTAAAGATGAGTGTGTGCTATACCAAAGAATAGACTATTTTACTAACACTGCATAGTAATTGGTTAATAATACTGAACGATTGGGGTCCCCATGTATCATCCAGGAAAGGCTCTACCATGCTGGAGTGCAGGGTGAGGTTATTTTGAGTAGGGGATGTTAGTTTATTGAATAGACAGTAGAAAGAGACTACTTGAAGCATTCCATTATACACTGAAACATATCCAAGTTAAAATCAGAACAGAGCCCATTTTCCGACTGTTCACATCTTCTGCACGTATGCACACCATCAAAGCCTTCATATTTGCATTGTCCTTGCTCATGCACTATGGGAAGATCTACACCAAAGCCTCTAGCATCCAGTTCTAGATATCATTAACCCTTTTCAGTACAGTCTGTAGACCCCAGCATGTTTAATTTCAGAGTTTTTTGTTAGGTAGAGATGTTTTATTGCTTTTATGCATTTGTTGTACAGAACAAATATTTAGTACACTGTTTTGGCATCCCCAGATGAAGGGTGTGAAAAGAGCCTTAGCAATTTTGTAGTCTGGTAATAATTCCGTTATTTGCTGCAAAAGCTTTTAAAGGGTTTAAAACTATTATTTAAACTGGGATGATTGAAGTAAGTAATACCACATTGTATGCAAACCTGTGGGAAAGACTGGTTTACTGTATGGTGGAGGTGGAGGGGGCTGACACTCAATCTCACTGCACTTAGGGGACCAGATTCACTAAGCTTTTGCTTCAGTGCAACCTTTACTCCATGTTATTTTGAAAGAACAATATGTTACTGCTATAAAAAATATATACATTTTAAAATAAAAAGCTTAGTAAATTTGCCCCAAGATCTACCAAAAACGCTGTGAGATATACTGCACTTCCCTCTCATTTCCATTGCTGTTATAGGGTATCCTCACCCATGTATCACAAAAAAAATACTGCAAACAAAAGCAGGTTTATGTAAGATTATCTAAAGCCATATGTAAACTTACATCTTTGATACAATAAGGGGTTTCCTGGTAAAACTTGATACTGTATATAAAACGTATACACTCCTCATGGAACCAGCAAACATTTAATCATCTGCGTTTGTCTACTGGACTTAATTAACCTGGCCCTACTGGAATAAGACACAGCTGGATTTTTGAGAGCATTTCACAACACTAAGAAATCACTCTGGATTGCATAAACAACATGGGATTACAATTAAAAAAGTGTTTGATGCAATTGTCTGTAGGTTCATTGTCTGATGCTGTTTCATGCTTTAAAAACTCCAGCTGTGGCATATCTTGGCAGTGTATAAATTGATCACCCCTTCAGATAATATAAACCAGTTTATGTACGAGCACACAGAGCGATTGCACAGTACAAACTGAATAAAATACCTGGCTGATATAAGGGTGCCATGTTTTGCCTAGGGCGACAAGTTGCCTAGCACCGGCCATAGATGCTGCACAATGATGTGGGCTAGCAGAATATGTAGTTAGGTTAGCGATGCTGGAGGAATAGCATGAAATTTAGAACACAGGCTGCAGACTAATCTTGGTATCAAATACTTTGGTCCTTATCACCAGAGAAACCTTTTGAAGGTTGTCTGATTCATTATTAGAGCTGTGAAAGCTTACTCAAATTTCATATGAGTTCATCTCAATTTTGCATGTTTATTTTTATGTTGAAACAGGCAAAGGCACAATTCAATTAAAAAAGAATGTAAAAAAATAACCACTGATGCTGGGTTCTTGTTTAAGACAAGATAGAGTGAAATCCACTTTAATTAGGTCCAAATGAATGCAAATTTAGTATCATAATTTTATTGAGCAAAGCAGTGATGCTCTTATACAAGTTTCCCATTGTAAAGGCAAAGCAAAGTGTAAAAAGCATAGGTAAGCATTATGTAAAGTCCAGAGAGGTATGGTAAAAAGGCATATTAAAAAGAAGGACAAACCATGGTAGACTATGGTAAATGCATAGTATAACTATAGGAAAAGTATGTGAAAACTGCAAAATTACAGTAGTTAACTTTTATTGGGGTGGATTTAAATGTGATCTAATAAAAATATATACGTTTTTATTTCTGTTGAAATCTGGCATCATTTCTAAATACAGTATTTTGTATAAATTTAGAAAAAGTATAATCAGCCAAGTATGATGCAATCAATCAGAAAAACCAATACATCTACAAGACATACTATTTATTATTGTTATTTGGGGATTTTAGATATTTATTGTGATGGAGAGGTGATTGTGTACAAAAAAAGGTACATTTTCAACATATTCAATACCCTGTCTTTTAAATCATTATAATAAAGATGTTTGTGTGTGTGGCAAAGTGGTTAATAGTGTGCAGGTGCAAGTGATCAATGAAAAGAAAGACAATTATAATCCAGGTGCAAAGGTTGTTGAATTATATTTTTGTGTCCAGTGCCTGACGGCAAAACAAACAGTAAACATGAAATGATGTTTAAGTATACGGCAGTGTGTATTACTTAATTTGTAATCCCCGGGTTTGTCCTGAAATAATAGTCCCGTTTTTATTACACACCCACACAAAACACATGCACAAGTCCGTTAGTGTGTGAATTAGTGCTAGTGGTGCAAATACAGTTATTGGTGATACAAGTGCAGTGCTGTTCCGTGTTTGTGCTGGCCTCTGGCGACAGCTCCGGAACGTGTTAGCTGTCTAGTGATAGCAAACAAGAAATAGACAGAACAAACAAACACTCACGATACGGATACACGAAACACAGGTCCTTCCAGGTCACTTTTCATAAACCAAAAACAAAGGAACAGATAACATTGCTTCAACCCCTATTTATACCGTCACTCGTGACCCCTTGGTAAATGATTGCAGCTGCTTTTCATGATCCGCAGCTGCCACATCACTTCCCTTCCTGGTCAATGAGTTCGTGTACCAAAGCTCCGCCTCTTTTCTACATGACTGACTTCCTTTTAACCCTGGGAATGAAGTGTCAGGGCAAGTAGTCCAGAGTACTCTGTTCCCATCACTTAGCGCCCTCACAGGTCGGGAGGGAGATTTACCACCAAGAATCATTGTCTTTCTGTCACAGTGTGCCAATAAGTCAAGGTTTAGGGCTAAGTGTGGGCAAATTTGTGAAGGTTTTGTTTCATGTTGACTTTGTTTAAACCAGGTTAAACCTGAAATTCTAGTTGTCACCTGGAACCACAAAGGTGTCCTTGTTATGGGTCTGGGAGACTAGTAAATTTCTTTAGTATATTTATCAAAAGCTTCAACAAATTTGAGCAAGACGTGAGAAAAAAAGGAAGTTAATTATTAGATGGTGGGTGCAAAGAGATTTTTGAACCAGTAGAAATCAGCATACAAAACCATAATGACTAAAGTTGTCCATCTCTGTGAAAAACTCTTTTGAAAACTGCTTTTAACTTCAATACACACAAAGCCTCAGCCCCAAACTCAGGGCAATCTGTTTGACGTCACAATATGTGCTGCCATCTTATAATGTCACCTTCAACTTTTTTTTTTATAGCCCATGTGTTTTATTAGAATGTGCCACACATTTCCTATCCTGAAAGCCATAAATCCCAAACCCAATCTTGTTTCATCAAAACCCTTTAGTAAAGTGCACTCAGCCGTGCAACAATATATGATGCTCCTGTGTATGTTAAAGGTTTCAGGAGCCATATTTAGAAACATAGTGTGCTTTAACAAAATAATATCAGTCTCCAGCTCCAGCCATGTGCAGACTGTCCCCCTCTGTTTATCCTCTTTGAGGCTGTAATACTTCCCAGTAACATCATTACCAAAGTTAATATTCTGTGCCAGCTATAAACATTTAATGAACACTCCATGAGTGGCTAGACTGCATTTCTGGTTCTTTCTACCACATGCCTGCAAGAAATCAGGGACAGAAACACTGGCTTGTGTGACTTTAAAACAATTAACCTCTTTAGTGCCCTGATGAGAACTCAGTATTATAGTGTACAGTATAGCAACGACTTCCACATGTATTGCTAAGAATGAAAGTCTTAGCAGTACGTATTTAACAAATAAACAGATTTGGTGCACTGCCTTTTTCTAGACAAGTGGGACGTTGTTTTGATTTTGCTGTAGTAATGAATTGGCATCTCAGCCCATTGAACTGAATTGAAAGACAAGGGCTGGACATAAACTGCTAACCATACGGTTCAAAGAGGAGCGTCTTACCATTCAACTAAAGAGCAAGCTCTGTAGTCGAGAGGTAAGTACACGTGTATGCTATTAACTCATCGTCCACTAGGAGGAGATCTATTACATTCTCCCCCTGCTTAATCAAAGCTCATCCTCAAGCATAAACAAATGCACGTCCACCTAGTCTCAGGGAGTTTCAACATCACCAATCACCCTCTTATGCTGATTTCAGTATTATGACATTCCTGGATTTAGCTAATGCATACGGTTCAATACCACATGAACTACTTTGGGCAGCATTTGATTTTTTCAGTGTACCAAGGACAATAACAAATTTTGTGAAAACCTACCTCGGAGATTTGCAATTTAGTTTTTCAACTTCAGAATTCAGCACTACATGGCAATGTCTAGAAATTGGAATAATGGCAAGATGCACCATTTTTCCACTGGCTTTTACCATGGCAATAGAAGTAAATATTAGGGCATCAAAATTGGTAGTGGGAGGAGAACGCTTGGCTTCTGGAATGCGACTGCCACCAATTAGAGCATACATAGATGACTTGATAATCATGACTACAACAGTAGCCTGCACTAATCGGTTATTAGGCAAATTAATCAAAAACATTGAATGGACAAATGCAATTCAAGCCCACTAAGTCAAGGGGCATCTCTATAATTAAAAGTAAAGTAGTGGATAAGAGGTTCTACATTAACGGTAAGGCAATACCAACAGTGTCTGAAAAGCCTGTGAAAAGTCTTGGGAGATGGTACGATGGAGACCTAAAGGACACAGTTCGTGTGGCAGAAGTGAGACAACAAGCAATGCAAGGGTTGAAGAGCATAGACAACAGTGCTTTACCGGGCAAACTTAAACTCTGGTGCTTTCAGTTTGGTCTACTGCCAAGACTTCTGTGGTCACTCACTGTGTATGAGGTTTTCTTGACAACAGTAGAGAAGCTGGAAGCGTTAATCAGTTCATAGGTCAGGAAATGGTTAGGAATTCCACACTGTCTCAGCAGAGTGGGACTCTATGGTAAGGGGATACTGCAGCTGCCAGTCTCAGTTCTAACCGAGGAGTTTACGTGCACCACGGTTCGATTGGAAATTACATTGGTAGAGTCGCACAACGAATGTGTGAGGGAGGCAGCACCTGTGTTGAAAACTGGAAGAAAATGGGTGGCAAAGGAAGCTGTGGAAGATGCAAAGGCTGCCCTTTGTATCAGTGATATCATGGGGCAAGTACAGCATGGAAGAGGAGGCCTTGGTCTCAGTTCAGCTCCTCCTACATGGCACAAAGCAGCCCCAGCTCAACGGAGGAAGCTGGTAGTCAACAAGGTGCAAAAGCAGGAGGAGAGGATGAGGCGCGTAAAGGCAGTTTCCCAGGCCAAGCAGGGAGAATGGACGAGATGGGAGAGTGTGCAACAACGCAAGATCGGCTGGCAAGATCTAAGGACAATGGAACAGAGCAGGATCAGTTTCCTCATCAGGTCAACATATGATGTTCTTCCATCACCACAGAACCTTAATCTATGGGTAGGAGAGGATCAGGGGTGTCCTTTGTGTTCATTGGCAGCTACATTAATACACATTTTGACAGGATGTAAGGTGAGTCTTAGCCAAGGACAGTTTACTTGGCATCATGACCAGGTGCTGCGATGTTTGGCCTTAGCATTGGAAGACAAGCGCAGCATGACCAACAGGTTGCCACCAATTCCAGCAATATATGACACACAAAGAACAACATTCCTCCATCCAGGGGAGCAACCACCAAGAAAAGGTATTAAAACCAAAATTCGTCTAGGACAATTGGAAGCTGCTAAAGACTGGAAAATGCTGGCAGATGATGGACAACGGCTTATTTTCCCACTGGAGATTGCCACCACTAACCTTCGCAGCTGATATTGTCGTGTGGGTTGGATCAGCATGCCTTGTTCACCTGGTAGAGTTAACAGTGCCGTGGATGAGGCGTATGAAAGGAAGAAACTTCAGTACGCTCAACTAGCTGCTGAAGCAGAACAGCGAGGATGGAGAGTCCAGGTTTACCCAGTGGAGGTGAGTTGTTGAGGATTTGTGGCACACTCCACAACCCGGTTTCTCAGAGACATTGGATTCAGTGGTCATGAGTTGCGACGCATAGTGAAGAACTTATCTGAAGCAGCAGAGAGGAGCAGCAACTGGCTCTGGTTGAGACAAAAAGATTATTTTGGGGTCCTCAAGCACAGTAGAAAGAAAGCAACATAGATGGAAAGGAAGGTAAGTAAGCTGGGCTTAGCTGAGTGGGGGACGGAGGGGGTGATGCTGGGAAGCCAGAATCACTGTCAAGCCCTCTTAAGGTGTCGTGGGCTAGTCGACGAAACACCAAGGATGGAAGGTGCCCACTTGAAGACCCCAGCAAAGTACACTACTCAGCTCAGTCCAGACGTTTGTCATGCTGATGCACTAGGGAGGCCGCACAGTGGTTGATCACATTAGTGTACAATAAAAGAAGCTATGTCTCAGTTGGTGCTTATCTTGGCGACAGCTGAGCCCAATATCAGCATGATGTTTTAACACCTACTCTCATGTAATGGAAATCATTATTAAGTCAAGAGCAGCAAGGAGGAGCTCCATTATACCCAGTAAATGTCATTTCAGTTATGCAGTTTACTAAAAGCAAGGAAACATTGATGACAGTACTCTTATGTAGATCACTATTTATAAAAAATAATAAATAAATAAATAAATAAACAGTAGCCTATATATGGTGCCACTATTGTATGACTTTTTTCTGTAGTGTTGACTTTAATAATTGCCTATCACAGCACAAAACGCATCACAGCGAAAAATTCTACTTGGTAATTTGAAATGCAGACTGTGGTCAAGATCTGTGTCAAGATGTGTCTTAAATCTTAAAATTGCTTTATATATCCACTAATTTAAGGCTATTAGTTAGTAGTCTCACTTGATGCAAGTCTCTGTGACTAAATGCCATTTAGAATGAAACCAAACAGAACTGAACTCCCCTTATTGCCAATATTGTTTTTACGCAAAACAATTTCACGCTTATCTCCATTCTTTCGGATTAAAATAAATAAAATACTGCCAGAGCGATACTCTTTATTTTATAATGACGTTGATTTTAAATGTACCCTCTCTAAATAGCCAGATGTAGAACTTATCATAAACACTTCAAATTATAATACCACAGCCAGCCTTCCAATTAAAGACTGTAGGGAAAGCTCCCATGTTTATGTAAACTAAACATATGGTACTCGAGTAACATCACATTTGGATTTCTCCACCTTTATAAGTTCAGAATCAGAAAACAAATTCATCCAAGACATAAAACATTTGAGGTATGATTTTGCTAAGTGTTTGCAACAGTACACAGCTGTGACTCAATTTTAGAGATGGGGTTTCAGTCCCTTGAGCCATATATATAACTAATGTGTGTTGAACAAAGGAAGGGACAGCTCTTTGTTACAAAGGAAATATGCTATAATGATTATTCTCAATTTTATTTTAAAATGACAAATAGGTAAGTAAGGAAATTGAATGGCCAAAGAGCTATGCTAAAGCATATTAAATACATGGTAAACCATGGTAAACTGTGCATAGAATAACCCTGGGAAAAAGCAAAGGGAAAATTTCAAAAATACTATCGTAAATTTTAGAAGGTGGAGCCAGACATTATGTCACCTCTGTGAACTATTTTGTCTGACTGCACACACACACACTTGTAACAGTAAAGTGGGCACAATGCTCAGGAAGAATACAATTTAATCCACTACCAGTAGAGCCTTCAATAACTTCAAAAACACATCACTCTCCTAATTACCCAGTAACCTATACATTTAACCAAGTTGCCAGTCTTCCTTGCATTCAAGCACATTCCCTTCAAGGTATTCTCTGCTGGCCAACTGAGCAAGTTGGGAGTGGGGAGTGTTTTTTGTCTTCAGTCATCTGACTAAAATCACAAATGATACCCAGCTTATTCTGCTAGCTTACTGTACATTGTGAAAAGTATTCTGTAGCCTCAGTGAAGATCCAGTGGTGTTTATAAGCAAAACTGGATCAAATGGTTATGTCCATATATCTATATATAGTCTTATGTGGGAATGATTTGTTATAACAAACTGTAATTGTGCGTGTTCTGTGCCCCACAAATATGAAGGCGTATACATTTAAAAAATCAATCCAGTAAGTCGTTTACAAGTTATGAGCCACAAGCTTTCATAGAACCAAACATCCATACAATAAAACATATAAAAACACTATTTGTGCTGTATGTAAAAAAGTGAAAGTGAAAAACAGGCCATAATTTAACATATACAAAAAGGCCATAATTTAACATATATATCAGCTCAGTTAAATTTGTTTATCTTAAAAATTAGTTTGCCAAGTTGAATTTCATGAATAAAAGGTGGTAAAGACAAAAGGTTGTAATGGAAACAGGGAAACGAGATAAGGAGGTTTTGACCAGGCCTCATCCTTATAGACCAAATCTCCAGGAAAATGATCATCGTCAAAGACGGCCTATAAGAATTGCCATACCCGTTTCTGGTGTCATCGATCATCCTTCAACATTGACCTCCTCCCAGCTCAGGGAGGCTGGCTGTGCAGATTTCCTGCCTTGCTGGCAGCAGACTGCATACTCTGGGTGCTCTGTAAGGGCAAGGCGATTGGCCAAAAGTAGTTATGGTAATTAAAAAGTGTTTAGCAGCAATGTCTAATAAAGTGTTTCATTCATTTAACTTCTGAGCGGCCTCCTGCATATGAGTTTCCTTCCTTCTCTTTTTGTTTTGCACTCCTTTTGTTTTGCACTGAAACCTGGCTTTCTACTGTAGCTTAATCCTTAACGATAGAATGGGGACAGGCTGTTCTTCTTTTAACAAAGGATGAGTGTCAATCAAGCCTTTTTTTGGCCCATGGCTGACTTTTCATAGTTAACAATACAGTATGCACTTCATAGGAAGTAATCATTTGTCTATTGCTCTTTTCTGTAAGTTTATACCTAAACTTGTCAACCTGGCTCATTGATTCTAAGGGAAGATTAAGAAGAGAACCAATATTAAAGCTTAAAGCAAAGTTTCAGTACAATGCTACAGAAAACATCTGTATACAAACACTGAATGATTTTCTATGATGGAAATATTGTCAGCAACCAAATGACATAAGAAATTTGATTTTTATTACATGAGAGTAGCTGTTATTTACATGCTAATATTGGACTCAGCTTACGCCAAGATAAAATTATTTTGTAAGCCAGCGACTCTCCGGGTGAAATGTGCAGCACAATTTAAAAGCAAATTTAAAATGAAAAATGCATTTGCGTGCTTCTTTCAAAACTGCACATTTGAGACCTACAGTATATAGTGACTTGTAGGGCGGTACACCCTTTAGAAGTAACCGCAGGGGTATGTGCACCCCTGGTTGAAAACCCTTGCTATAGGGTGATGCAAAACTGTATAGAGGGTTTCTGCTAATGGCTTGGTTTAGGGTTCCTCAACGTACAACAGTGATACTCCAATGGGCTGTTCTGAACATTTTTGTAAATGCAGTGTAGTTAAAACACTGGTGTATATGCATCTTATACAGTAAATCAACCTTGTGCTGGAGCCTTGATACCATTTATGGCAGTGCACTGATATGCAGACAGCACATAAAACCATCTTACTTTAAATGCCAACCAATTAGCAGTTTGACATTGACAGACAGTAGAAATGAAACGCAATGAAGTAACAGGCTGAAGGGGGGTATCGGTTACTCTGGAGCTAGTTGGGGTGGTGGCCTTCGTTTCCTTTCTCAAATTACTACAGTACATGACCCTGAACCCTGTGGAAATAAGGTCTCTCTATAATACATCCTGTTTAATCCCCAAACTAATATATTCTGCAGTACCTGCAGGAACACCCTGTTCAGCTTTATCTCTGTATCTACCTCAAGCAAAGCTTATGCCGCTTCGTTAAAAAGTTCAGCGGACAACTGTATGACAGAAATCTAAAAATACTACAAGACATGCAACGTCAAATCAGGATCAGCGCTTCTCTCTATGTACAAGGATTCAGAATTGCATTTTCTCTTGTTTTTCAAATGCTTTCTTTAATTTGCCCTTATATAAACCAACAATCTTATGAGCCAAAATGAAAGACTTTCCTAGGCTGAACCTTATTCGGTACTATTTATTTCTCAAAATGGGCTCTGATTATGCAGCGCCCCACCACTGCAATTCAAGTCAACAGCATTTTTTTTTTTTTGAAGAGGACCTCCATTTTTGGCCTCTTATTAGATTGCTGAAGGGCTATCCTAAAATTCTTAATGTTGGCATCTGTTAAATTAATACTGTTTGTATTAGTTTAGTAGTATTTATTTAAAACAAAATGTTTTGACTTATTTTAACTAATTGTTTAAACAATATATGTTCATTATTATGCCACATTAATATGAGCTTTGTTAAAATTGAATTTGGTGTGAGGTCTTTTGTTACTGACTGAAATCACAGTCAAAGGATTGTGAGTATTTGCCTTTTTGTTGTATTAAATTAACGTGTTTAAGCTGATGTGAAAAATATTACGGTTTTTGAATCCTGCATTGTATGAAATGTAATTGTTTATAATAAAAATACTTGATTTTGGTATATTTGGTTATCTGGTCTTTCATCCCAGTCACTGTAATACAGGCTGACTACTTTAAAATAACCTGTTAGATCATTTTCTGTCATTTTGTTAACACATTTACAACTAGTGGCGTAGTCAGAAGCTTGCTATAGGATTAATGTAAGTGGCATGAATTTCTGTGTTGGCATTTCCCAGACTTCATGTGATGATATTCATTATGAAAGGGTCAGGGGAAAAGATTTATTAACTAGGGGAACTGATATAGTTTATTGTGTAAAGACACTAATTTATACATTATTTTGTGTGTGTAAGTCAGATAGCATAATAATGATGAATTTATCTCAAATAGCTATAAATTACATTTTAACTGTTTTTTCCCCTTACCTTGTTTTGCATGTGACCTGGGAAAGTGCTGTTTAACTGTTTTAAAAACCCCAGCTCCTTTTCAAACTTCACATTCCCTTCCTCATTACGCTAATAATGTCTCCACGATACCAACAGTGTCTTTTCACCAAATTACAATGCTCTAAAAATCCCAAACAATGGAAATAGTATTCTGTACCTTAATGAGGAACTGAAAGCTAAATATGAAGCAATTGCAGCTTCCATAAGCATGGAGCTGGGCTCAAAACACTTTTCCAGGTCATATGAAAATAATCAAATTATTTGAAAAATGCTACATTAAAAGGTAAGAGAAATAAAAAAAATAAAATAAAAAATCAAATGACAAAATCATTCATATCTAAGCACAAGGATCCAGAAAATTGCATTCTCTTATTTTTCAAATGTTTTCCTTAATTTGCCCTTTTATAAAAACACTAATTCCTGTAACTAGCATGCCTCATACACAGCATGTAATAATACAGTTCACATTACTGTTAAACTGTGTCATAAAGAATCTGGCGTCTCTGATCAAATCTTTAATAAATATCTGTCTAGCTCTTTGAACTGGAAACAGTTTTGTGCTTCACTGAGGACACATGGCTTTTATTTATTGTGTTCCTGTAACTGGTAGTCCAAGGAGGCAGATGATAAATGCTTGTTTTGATAGATCGTTGTCTGCAGATTAAGGGCCCTGCAAAGGAAGTTTGTGAGGAAACTGGAACCTAAAAACACCTGCTTGAAAGCCACTGGCTACAAGCACCACTCTGCAGGTGAGCTCACCTCAGTCTGGAAACGAACACCCTCGCCATCAGCCCCTCCTTTGTTCAATTGTGGGGTTGCAGGGTTTTGACTTTGACTTTTACATTTAACTGTGGCATTTCCTTATACATTAAAACCTTGATTATGCAAACTTCATTTTTATGAACACTTATTATCCCACCAGGCCTGGTAACATGTTAGGTTTTATGCAATGCTCTTCTTACTCAATGTTGAAATTATTTACACAAATACACAATAATCAACAGCAGCACAGTGAAGAACCATCACTAGGATAATAGCGAGTGCATAAAGCAGGCTTTCACCAAAGAATCAACATTCCTAAAAAAATAAAGGTTTGCAGTAAAAGGGCTGTGCGCTATCCTCTTCCTAAGGAGTCCCACAACTAGAACACCACTAAATCCTATGCATTTGTTGGACTTGCAAACCTGGTAAGGTCTGGCTTTTACCTTTGCAGTACAGGAGAGTAAAAGCCGGTCTGCTTCTACAAGCCTACTGAATCTGTCAATGAACTATAACTTTTTTGTCAAAAGGTGTTGCTGCAGCCTCTTTGAGATGTACATAAAGAATATGGTCACGACAGTGTTTCAGTGGTATTAACAGGTTTTCTGTTGGATGAAAGGTGTAGTTCCCTTTCAATTTGAAGACGACATTAGGTATGGGATATGCCTGCCTATTGGCCCCCGATAGGTCCCTTCTTGGGATGACGCCCTCGGTCCCACCTACCAAGGGGTTAAAACCGTCATACTGAGGAAGACATTTCTCTTTTTGCCTCTCAAGATGGTAAGGTAAGACCCTCTGTGTTGGTATCTGAGCCTATTGTGAAAAAGAGCTTTGAGTCCACTGCAGTTCCCTTGCCTTTCAGGCTGAAAGCTGGCTTGCCACTTTCACTGAATCAGTTACTCCTGATTTAGCCTTTTTCTTTCTTTCTTCCTCAGCAACCTGCACGTGGTTGCGTTGCAGGCTTTCCTATCTGTGGAGTGTGAGTTGACTGCCAGTGCAGTATTGATTTAAAGGAGTGAGTGTTATCGTCTTTTACAGCCTTTCACTCAGCTGGCTGCCGAGTGGCAGTTTTAATATATATAAAAATATATATATTGTTATTGTTGTTGACTAAATACCCTTGCTGGCGCATCTACAGTGCACACGCGGTATCCCGATTGCCTGCGTTGTGCAGCAGCTAGGTAAAAACAAAAAAAACAACAGCTGCAGCAGGCCTCCACAAGCTGTATATTTCCAGACCTGCTTTAGAGTAGACCTCGCCGCTGCCCGGCCTGCCCACCTCGGGTGCTGGGCCTTCAAAAAAAAAAAAAAAAAAATCAACAACAGCAGTGTGCTCCCCTGTAATACTGTTGTAATTGTATATATTGCATTGTACTCCGTCCCTTGATGGTGGAGAAGGACATGCTTTCTTTAGCGGCCTCCTGTGATAAAAGACTCCTTCCACACGGAGGTGGAGGAAGAGGAGAAGCCGGCTCCATCGACTGCAGCGGAACTTAGCTCCGAGATTGCCTTGGAGACTAGTTTACCACCATTGTCCAGCTCCATGCCGGCATTAATGGGACGCGCTGCAAATTTCTTTGTAGATCCCCTGAACGACACCAGCAGAGCCCCGCCGGTCTGTGTTTCTGACCCACTCAGTTAGATCCCACAGCACAGACATTCCCACTGTTCCCTGATTTTGTGGAGGAGGTACGCTCCTCTTGGGATCAACCGGCATCAGCACCGAGTATTTTGAAGCAAACTGCCTGACTTGCTTCATTGGATTGCGCAGAGAAGCTGGGCTTAGCCGGATTCCCCCCTGGTTGACTCCACCATCGCGGCATTGGTTAAGGCCCCGCCGGTTGGTGGATTGTCAAAGGACCCTATGTACCCGAACCCTCAATGTACATTTGAGGAGGGCTTATGCAGCGGAAGCACAGGCGACCCGCCTGGCTAACATGGCAGGTATTCTCACTGCGTATTTAGATGGCGTGCTCACGGGGTCCCTGCTCCCACAGCCTGTGGCCATGGAGCTTCGCCTCCTCTCTAGTACGCTGCTCCAGATCTCCGATCTTCAAGGTCAAGCCCTAGGCTGCAGCCTGGCAAGGACGGTCCCAGTGCCCACAGCCCCTCTGGGTGACCTAAGGCATCGCCTACAAGCCACAGTGGCGATGGGAAATCGAGCCCCTCCACAGAGCACGAGGAATGCAAGCCCCGGTGCGTCCGCGCAGCAGCGTTCCAGGAGGTAATTCCAGGGCCATCGCCCTAGGCAGCCACCTCGGAGTGCTCTGCCCCGACCTCAGGAGCCCCAGCAGAGGTCCTGAAAGCTTACGGCCTCAGACCCACCCTTTCACCGCACAGCTGCAATATTGGCACGCTTGCACCTCGGACACCTGGGTGCACGCAACCGTGCAAAACGGTTACGTGCTGCAGTTTGGTTTGGGACCTCCCCCCTTCCGAGAAGTCATCACATATCCGTGTCGGACCCTCTTCGGGTCTCGTTACTCAAAGAGGAAGTGGTCGCCTTGCTGTGCAAGAGAGCCATTGACCTTGTAGACCCCACCTCCTGCGGAGAGGGGTTCTACTCAAGATATTTTCTAGTACCTAAGAAAGACGGCTTTCACCCCATCTTAGACCTAAGATTCCTCAATAAGTTCTTGAAGGAAAGCAGGTTCCAAACGCTAACTCACCATCACATTCTCCAGTTAGTCCGGCCAGGCGACTGGTTCACCACCATGGACTTATGGGACACGTACTTTCACGTTCCCATTCATCCAGAGCACACAAAGTACCTCCGCTTCACCTTTCAGGGAGTTCTCTGTGCTGCCGTTCGGCCTCTCCCTGGCTTCTTGTACGTTTTCAAAGTGTGTGGATGCTATCCTGGCCCCCATGTGGTTGCAGGGGATTAGAGTATTAAACTATCTCAATGACTGGCTCAATTGTGCTCAGTCACGAGAGGGAGCAATGGCCCACACGGCGATTGTGACGCAGCATCTGGCAAGGCTGGGCCTCACCATCAATGATGCGAAGAGTGGGCTTATACCGGTGCAGTGCACGATGTACTTGGGGCTCCGGCTAGACTCCAGTACGATGCCTGCATACCTGTCGGACAAGCAGCTAGTCAGGGTTGCCTCTCCTTGTTTCAACAGGGATCGAAGGTCCCCTTGGTGCAGTTCCAAAAATTGGGTCTGATGGCCGCAGCCGTATCAGCCATTGAGCTGGGTCTATTACACATGCGCCCGTTCCAAGCATGGCTCAATGCGTTCCGTTTACACCCCAAGCGTAACAGACACTGTTGTCTGACAGTGTCTCACACATGCTCCGCGGGCTTACAATAGTGGAGGATGCCCTCTCACGTGTGTGGGCGTGTGTGGATGGGAGTGGCGTTAACTCGCCAAGTGGTGATGACAGATGCCTCCAACTTGGGTTGCGGGACAGTCTGGGAAGGCAGAGGAGTCTGCGGCACCTGGTCAGGCCGTTGGACAGCCCTGCACATAAATATGCTGGAGCTGCAGGCTGTTTTCCTGGCTCTTCTTTCCAGTGTTGCACGGGAAACATGTGCTGGTCCGAACGGACAACACATTAGTGGTGACGTATGTCAGCCACCAGGGCGGCTTTCCGGCTCCTGATTTAGGCACAACGAAACCTGCTGTCCCTACGGGCGACGCATCTTTCCGGAGTGGCAAACTGGGCAGTGGACCTCCTGTCAAGGGAGGGTGCGCATTCGTCAGAATGACGATTCCACCGGCAGGTGATGGAGTGCATTTGGGAACGGTTTGGGAAGGCGCAGGTTAATGTTTTCACCTCGGCGGAGACGACACATTGCCCCCTGTGGAATTACGTCCACTGCTTCGGCGGTCCACTCAACATCGACGCCCTAGCCCATGAATGGCACAGTACGCTCCTTTACGCATTCCCGCCAGTACCGTTGCTCCCAGCCTTTTTGGAGAAAGTCTATAAGTGGAAGTATTTCCAAAATTGGTCTCTGACTAGAAGTCATGACCCAGTTTCTTGCTCAATTCCGGTTATCTTGCAGTCTCTGCAAGAACTGCTTGATGCTGGTAGGTCACTGTGACAGGGTGACGTAGTGGTGATGTCAGGCCAGAAGCAGGAAGGAAAAACTGACTGCAGTTTCAAAACAAACGCGGCATGCACCGTTTATTTTTAAACAACAAAAATCAAATAAAATATTTAAACACAAAACACGCTCACAGAGCAAAATAAAAGTTTAAACAAAATAATCATGAACAAAAAAGAATGCTAAGGTCAGGTTGAGCAACTGCCTTCGCTGATCCTTACGTTTAGTTTTAAATAAATTTCACTCTCCTCTCGTTCTCCTTCCTCCTCTGAACACCCACCCTGAGTGCAGAGAGCTGTAGGCTTTTATGCAGGTGACCATCTCCCGATTTAGCAACAAATTAATCACTTAATTAATTCGGTAGATGGCCACCTTCTGCACAAGGTTTTTAATTATTCCTGTCAGAGGGCGAGCACCCAACCTCACCTCTGCCAGAACACATTTAAAATAAAAACAAAACAATAACAAACAAACGCACGGCTACGCCGTCATTTAAATACATAATAAATGGTAAAACAAAAATACTAAATAACGCAGGGGCGGCGGGGGAGACCCCGTTCTAAAAATAAATACTAAATAAATGTACAGGGCTCCTCGCCCTGTTACAGCCACCTTCCACATTGAAGGTCTATTTAGCGGATATCTCTGCGTGCCATGCCCCCATAGATTCAGTATCTCCGGGTGCGCATTTTTTGGCGACCCAGTTTCTCAAGGGTGCTCGGTGGTTACGCCCTCCTAGGAGGACTGTTCTCCCCGAGTGGAGCCTTGATGTGGTACTGGAGGCTCTCATGAAGGCCCCGTTTGAGCCTAAACACTCCATGCAATTGAAGCATCTGTCTATGAATACAGCCTTTCTCTTGGCTATCACCTCCGCTAAGCGGGTCAGTGAGTTGCAGTTGCTGTTGGTGCACAGCTCCTGTATGCGTATTTGGGACGATGGCAACAGGGAGTCACTGTATACAAACCCTGCTTTCCTCCTTACAGCCTTCCACATTAATCAATCTGTGGAACTGGAGTCTTTCCATCCACCTCCATTTGCTTCGGAGGAGGATAGGAAATTGAATTTCCTCTGCCCAGTGCGGGCATTGAGGTGTTACTTGGATAGGACAAGAGCTCTGCGTCATACTGATCAGCTCTTTGTTTGTCATAGTATAAGGACCCTAGGACAGCCCCTCTCAAAGCAGCGACTGTCGCATTGGATTGTGATAGTCTCTGCGGCGTATGACAGTGCTGGCTTACCCCCACCTGGGAGAGTAGCTGTGCACTCTACTAGAGGGTTGGCTACATCTTGGGCCCTTTTCAGAAGGGCCTCGCTGTCCGATATATGTATAGTGGCTAGCTGGGCTACACCGCATACATTGTCCAGGTTTTACCGCTTGAATGTGGTAGATCCTTCCTTGCCTTTAATAGGCACGAGGGTCCTTGAGGTTGCACGCTCGCACCGCTAACCTTCGGTTATACGGTTCTGATGCATCACTCGTAAGCTGCCATTCCTTTTCCCTCGCGACGGCTCTGGTATACATTATCCCATACTTAATGTTGTTGTGGTCGTTTTCGAATTAAAACGGAACGTTAGGTTACATACCGTAACCCTGGTTCCCTGAAAGAGAAGACAACCACCAACCGCGAGGTCGCACGGTCGCCCTCACGGGTTCGATGCAAAAAGAGAAATGGCTTCATCAGTATGACGGTTTTAACTCCTCGGTAGGCAGGACTCAGGGTGTCATCCCAGGAAGGGGCCTATCAGCAGCTCTGGTATAGAGAGCTCAGAAAATACCTACCAATAGGCAGGCATATCCCATACATAATGTTGTTGGTGGTCGTCTTCTCTTTCAGGGAACCAGGGTTACGGTAAGTAACCTAATGTTTGTTTTACAGCTTTGTTCATAGAAAAGTGCATATTTTAATAGATGGTAAAGTGGGGTTGTCATTTCAATTGGGTTTCCATTTCCCAGCAGCCTTTGAAACTACCATCCAATCACGGCCTTCTATGAGCAACACATTTATTTAAAAAAATAATAATAATAATAATAATCTGGTTACTACAAAAGCTAGGTGTTTTCCCCCAGAATTTGTCCCACTCAGACATTTTAAAATACAAATTTATATCCATTTACATTCTTTATGTACAGGTTAACTTTGGCAGTTGTAAATGGTAACTCAGTCAGTGGTTAGCAGAAAGAAGAAAGGTTGACAGCTTTTCTGTCCGCCCCCCAATCTTGCCCCCCTATATTTTCAGTGAAAGTATTTAATTCCACCGATTTGGTTTCCTGACTGATTTCCTTGTTTTTTTTTTTTTTAGAAACCCTGTACAGTAACCATACAGTTCAAGTAAAGAAATGCATTTTTTCTTTATTGCTCTTAGTGATTTTGACATATTTGATTTATAGAAGCAACCGAGGAAATCTAGATCATTATGTATGTAAATCTGAGAGATGACAGAGATTCACCCCCTTTCTGACAAGCAAACCTCACAAACCGCTCCCAACACATCTACACTCAATCAAACTTTAGCTGCGTGCCTCGGGTGTTTTTCTAATCCCCATTTAATTGCATATTTAAAACCTTTAGTAATTTGTGCTGTGTACTTCATTAATCTCCCTTATCAGCACTCCTTAACATTCTTTGAGTGCAACAAAGTAAACAAGCCCACTGAGAACCACCTTTACAATGCTGCGCTTTGTAAAGGTGTAGTGACCTGTTAGGATTCACCTTATCAGATAACAATAAAAATATAAGAGCACTTAGTATTTACTGTAAAATGTTATCAGTGTTGCAAAAACATAATTGTTTATGATATTCTTCTTGAACTGAGCCATTGGTCTCCTTCATCTGAAGGGAGGCCTTGCTTCCATTTAGGTTTAGCTTGATTGCTTTTTGAAAGTTGTTTGCTACTTGTCGTTCAAGATGTGGAAAATGAGCCACTCCTCCTCAAACTGTACAGCAGCAGAAGCTTTTAGAATGTATTTTCATGAAATGGGACCAGGTGTCACCCTGTATTAGTAACACAGAGCTGTAACTTTTGAATAACCCACCACAGAGCGTCAGACAGAGGCACTTTTATTATAGACACTGGCAAGTAAGTTTACAACAACCACAGTATAGGTCTAATGCCCTACTTTCTAGAAGAAGAGCCCCAGAACAGAGCAAAATCAGTCCTTGCTATGTCTATGGTGAGCCTCTTCAGCTTGCACCACACTCAAACACAACCAACCTAAGCGCCCCACCTGTTTTTGGTATTCATCCTCTCCTAACTCTGGCCCCTCTTGACCAACATCAAGGCATAGACAGCGATGGAGTTCGGTCCTAAATCCTCCCTCACGTGTGCTCTGCACAACAATGAAACCCAAAGCAACCCAAAAACACAAATCAGACCTCTGGAATTCATTTAACAATTCATTTTACCTCTCCCCATTTGAAGATCTAATGGACACCCTCAGCTGGCTGCAGATGCCTCCGTGATCCAGACAGAAACTAGTGTCTGTACTACAAGGACCAGTGTGACCAGTCAGCCCTAAAACTGGTCATGTAGTTCAGAAAGAAAAATGTTATTTTGATGGCATTGCCTTTTTCCAGTGCTCTGTATAACAGACTGTGACAGGATGGCGTGTGTGATGACGTCAGGCCAGAAGCAGGAACTGGAAAAGGATACCGCAGGTAGTGAAATGGCGTTTGCGCTGTCTTTATTCAAAATACAACAAATAATAAACCAAATGTTTGAACAAAAAGAGAAAAACTGTGCTCACCGAGCAAAATAAACAGTTAAACAAAAAAACAAGTCACGAACACAAAAAAGAAATACAATAACTGGTCCAGGTCAGGCTGAGCTGTAGCCGTCACTGTTCCTGGACTTATTCTTAAACTTAAAGCTTTTTCTCTCTCTCTCCCTCGTTGCTCTCGCTCCTACTACACCACCACCCCGAGCTGGAGAGCTGCAGACTTTTTATACAGGTGACCATCTCCCGATTAGCAACAAATTAAATCACCTAATTAATTCGGGAGATGGCCACCTTCTACACGAGTTTTCTAATAAACAGCTATGCCGTCACAAATACATAAATAATAATATACGCTGGCGCCGTCCCTAAAACACAATAAATAAACACACAAACAAACAAACACAAAATAACACGGGCGGAGGGGGACCCCGTTCTAAAATAAAACAAACAAATACTGTACAGGGCTGCTCGCCCTGTTACACAGACACATAAGAATAGCTTCTTAGCTAATGAGCTGTACTGGGATGTCTTTTATTTATTGTAAAATGAAGTTGATGGGAATCTCAAGTGTGCCAGTCAACTGATGTCTAAAGGCGTAAAAAAACATTCTTAACGACATCTGCCCGAAAGGAAGCTAAAATAGGAACAATAGGATTTTTGTTTTGTAACATTGTGGCTGATGCTAAACCGCATAACCAAAGAAAGCAGCCTACACTGGCTGCTCCTTGAGTAAATTCCTGAAAGAAGTAACATAATACACGAGAACTGCTGTGCAACAGCATTGCACCCTTTAGAGTCTCTTCTGCTGTGCAAATTTGTTTTTATTATTATTTTTTTTATTAATAATGCATAGCAATGTATTTTTTATTGAACTATCTTGCAGCTTACAAAAACTTTGTTCAGTTTATTTGTAACTGTGAATAAAGCATTTGCTTTAAAAAAAATAACTATTGTGGAATGCATGACCCCGAAGTGAGAGACTGTCAATAATATGAGTCATAAACAACTTAGCTGTAGGTTGGAACAGTTAAAAAACAGTTGTAAAAGGCACCAAAATGGTCTTATCAGAAAACCGTCTTCTACCATCAATATATGTATATATATATATTGTAAAGGATTTGTGCTGCTCCGCACACTTTGGGTTCTTTTCAGCACAGGTGATTGACCAACACACACTGGATCTTGGTTTCAAATGCACGATTGCGCTTTTATTTCTTTTATTTTATTATTATTGTTTTTTTTTAAACACAAAATAAAACAAACAAAAACAAAACACTAGTCCCTGACTATGCACGTTTCAGGAACCTAACTAACCCAGGACAGCTGAGCTGTTTACCTGTTGCACCAACACAAAACCACACAGGTTTACACATAACAATAACAAAGAGGCCTACACAGTACCTTTTTTTTTTTTTTTAATATGCACGGATAACACACACTGTCGGGGCTCTTCACACAGGAGAGACCCAGAAGAGACTACCTGCACTCCTTAAATACTCTGCACCTGGCTCGAATTAACCCTCAAGGTTGTTTCAGCCATTTGTTTATTACACCAAGTTCACAATATCTGTCCTTTCTAAAACCACAGAGATGAAGTTAACAAAACTTTAATATCTCAGGTGTTGCATAAATGAAATAATCGAGCAACATCACCTGGTAACCTTGGGAATAATTACACTTGGCCAGCGGAAACACTTGTCTTCGACTGGTGTTTACTAAAGCTGGCTGCATGTAAATACTCCCTTGGTAACCAGGCTCTGCTACTTAATTGTTCCATCTACATTATACTCATGGGGAACGTCCCCTTTAAGGCAACATAAATTGTTGCATAAAAAGTGCCAGTGACAGTCAGGATCAGCCCTAAGCTTATTGCTTACTGTGAAAGCACTCTAGTGGCTGAGCTTGTGTGTCAGAGTGCTAGTTTGCTAAGCAGGATTCTCTGAATCCTGCCAAGTTTTAAATCGGTAAACGGCTTAGTCGTCCGTTTTTAGTTAGACCCTTGAAAAGAGTTTAGTTGAATTAGGTTTTTGTTTTGATTTTTATTTACGAAAGTGCTTTAAACTTCAATTTCTGTTTCTGAGTCTGCTTCAAAAGGGCTATCGAACCTTTAAAATCAGTGATATCTTTCACATCTTTTCACCTTTGCTGTTTTTTTTGCCAAGTAGAACTCAGCTAGTCCCTTATACAGGTTTACCATTGTAGATTTGCAAAGTAATTTTGCAGTTTTCCCATGCCTCTCCCTGGTTATACAATGCATTTCCTATGGTTTCCCATGTTTTCCAATATGCTTTACCATACCTCCCTGTGCTTTACAATGCTTTTACTATGCTTTATTACTTTTAATATGGGAAACGTTTAGAAGGGTTCTACTTCCTGGCATCGACGGTACTTACCACTTAACGTGCTGGTCTGATTACAGCTTGACCACTGCTGTAATACTGTAGCACAAAGTCATTTGGTACCAGTGTTCCACAGCATGATCTAGATTTTAAATCACCCTAATTTTACAGTTGAGTTTTTAAATTTAGAGCGACCAATCATCATTTTATTTATTTTTTCCCCCAATTTGGAATGTCCAACTATGTTTTTTTTCCTAAACGCAGCGAGTCCCCACACAGCACAGACATTCTGCGGGTGTGTGAGCGTCCTCCAATCTCACAAGCCTAAAGCCAGAATCGCTTTTACACCGAGCAATCCAGAGCAGAGGTGGGCGGGTTACCGACCCCGGAGAACAGAGATCAGCCCTGCTTTTTATAAACCCCAAATGTGCTCTGTGTCTGGACAGCAGGGTTTGCTGTTGCGTGATGAGGAGAGTCCCCTTCGGTCCCCAACAGAGGTTTTTTTTATACTGAAAAATAAATGTGTTTTGAGTGGAGATATCTTTCCTAGATTTGCAGACAGGTCTGAAAGTGTTAAGAACTAACACTTAGATCTTCAGAATAAATATTGACAGTGCCATGGCAGGTGTTTCCAATTGTCTCTTGCATTAAGCATAACTGCATGATAGTATTAGGAAAATGGGAAATCAACACTGAACGTATTGGCAAAAAAACACATTTTGTAAAAGAGACATTTCTGGAACAAAGATGTAATAATATGTCTCCAAATGGAATAACCACGAAGATAACTAAATACTGAAGAAGGGTGTGAAGAAAGTCTGGTCTCGTGTAAATTCGCAATACGTTATCTGCTACTTAACTAGTAAGGATCTAAAGATCAGTGGATTCAAACCAGCTGAAAATCTCCAGTAAAATGCTTCCACTGACATGTCAGCAGAGAAGGCTGACACAAAGGTTTTCAATGTCATTCGTTGGCCTTGCTGTGAACAGCGTCTACAGATTGCCTGCCACGTGCGCTCATATTTGTCTCCGATTAATATTTCAGTGGAGGTGATTAATAGCTGCTTTTGCATTTAGATTGAATTTCGTATAACCAACTGGCAGGGACATTTCATGTCAAATAGTCTATTACAACCAATGCTTTTAGGATCTCAGTCCCACACAAAAATGACATAAGGCAATTCCCGTAATATGTCAAGTGTTGAGATTTAGAGCCAGGACAGAGGCAGGATTATTGGCTCTGGCTCCAGATGAATGCTGCATAGGCGTCTCACGCAGGTTCAAGTGAAACAATAACTGGAACAGGTGTCATCTAAATATAGATATTGTAAACAGCATTGAGCTGGTACACATTATATTGGTGGTGCTTCAGTGTGTTTACAAAGCAAACCTTGTTTTTTAAAATCTGCCACTTTGAGGTCACCACCACGTGTTTGGAAACGGTAGGGCAACACAACTGCTCATTTATATTAGATAGCTGTGTAATATTACAAAATGTTGAGGTAAATATTATTTTTTTCTGTTCATTCATAGTTTCTTGGTTGTTTTCTGAAGGGGGCCCCATATTGCCCGTGACATCCCAGGTCCTTGCTGAAGGTTTCCTGATAGCTTGACTCAGTTCTGTGTCTAACGATTAAGCCATTTCTTGCAATATAACTAGTTGACACATGCCAGCTTTAGCCACTTCTTCGCTCAATGTTTTAAGACCCTAGGCATACACATTTAAATGTCCAATTTAATGTTCTTATCTTTCTTTATGGACTGAATAGAAGTCACACAGTCACCGTCTGAAAACTCTTACAGTTCAAATGAGTCCTATGAAATAAAGTGTGTAATATAAGCCAGCAGTAAAGCAGGTTGGATTCATAAGCTCACCTTTAAGTAACATTGCAATGTGTGGCAGTCTTTGTCTGTGGGCACATCACCCAGCCATGACGCCTATAGCTCTGAAATAACATCTACAATATATATTCATTTATCCACTTTGATACATTATAAATTTGTTATAAACAGAACATATATATATATGTATAACACAAGCAGTGCTGGGGGACCTCCTTTTACCTCTACCCCAGCTGGCCAGCCTTCTGTTTGAGACTAGAGGGTGTTGCAACCAGGGTCCCTGGTGATATATTTAAGTTACGCAGTGAGCGCCTTTTGGGTTGTTGTTGAATGTTGCTTCTACCTACAAGTGTCTGCCAGAATAGAAAGTCTTATTTTCCTGCATCTCTGTGCATTATTCATTGAGTACCCACACAGCTCACTACAATATATTGAAATAATGTTGCAGTCTATTTGATTTTTTAAATATTTTTTGTGTGAGAAGTGCATACGGTATTTCCATGGAATCCCAAAATGAACCAAACTAATAACAATTAAAACAATTTTACATGTTCTAATAGTGTCTAATTTTGTCCAGTAAAAAGGATGTTACATTATAAGCTTTTCCCTGAACCATTACAGATGTTGAGAATGTATCTTCTGTACCTTCCTCTGCAAGCAGTAGTGCCCTTATAAAGGTTTCACAAAGTAAACGCATAGCAAAGATTAATAATGCACAGTAAAAGCATGGTGAAGCACCTGTTCAATAAGGCATAATTCTTCTGAAGTAGGATGCATAGAAGACTAACAGAAGAAGAATGTATTGTATTGTTTACTAGTGTGCTGAGGAACGAGTACTAACAAGTATCCATAACAATTATGGTAAATATGAATGCCTTTGACTGTTATATAAATATATATCCTGTCTGCTACTTTAAATGTTTCAGATAGAAATAAGAGACACCTTACTAAACACCTGAAACCCCCAAAACAGTAAATAATAAATCTGATCTGTTGTCTTCTCTGAGTAATCTCATCATACTTTACTGTGTATACACAAACACTTCTACGTCACAAAAAACTAATTAAATCCACAAATAACCAGTAAATAATAAATAATAAATACATTTGCAGATTTGCAGTCTGCTCTAAATGGTTTTTATCACACTTCAGCTGTGTGCATTAAGCCCCACTCCCATCACAATAAACAACAAAATCCCCAAATAACTAGCACATAGATTATAAAATAATTAAAATGTCACATTATGACATTCAAAACAATCAAAATCCTTGTTAAATAAACATCAAAGTACTGTCTTACTGTCATATATGAGTCACAGGTCCTCTGTGCACCCCTATTGTTCTGTGAAATTGAACTTGTGAACGGTCTATGGCTTTATTACTTGTGTGTGATTAGGTCATCTTCACTTGTATGATAAAAAGTTATTATCATATCCTAAACCATGCAATAATGCTATTTACCCTCCTTAGTGGAACACACTGCTCCTGGACAACTCAAAATAAGCTGAATGGTTGTGATGTTTTTGTGCACACTACAGAAATGTTACTATTAACAACCGAGGGCTATCTGTGTGTGTGTTCAGCAATAGCTACGATAATAACAATTGTGTGCAGCAGCATGCTCAGGGAATGCCCCCTGACAAACCGATGACACTAAGAGTGAAGCAGTAACTTCTATAAATAAATCCACCAGGCCCTGTTTGTGATGTAGTCTTTTCCATGTTTGGTGCCTGAGTGTTGGTTAAAAAGCTAGGTTCAGTACGAGTAAAGAGAACAGAAGTGCAGACCAGCTATTTCTAAAGGCTATTCTCACTCTTGTATCAAGGCAGCAAATAGAAAAAGGAAACAAACTCCATCTTGTGTCTGTTATCCCAGAATTAGACATTCAAATAAAGTATACTCGTGCTCTGTTTTGTCTTAAATTGACCCTGAGGCCCCTTTTTACAGTAGCTTTGACATAATTTTCAATGCTATTATCAATACCCTTTTTTTCTGTTTGTAATACATTTTCTTTACTCTGAAAAGTCTACAACACCACAGAGCAGCCCTTTCCTCCATTTCAGACCACACTTTGAGTTCTCTAGGCACTATTTTCTGTACTTACTTTATAATACCCCTCTGTATGTGGGTTTTTAATAATGTTTCATTAATGCTTTAATGATGCTTGATTTTAATGTTTCATAAATAATTATTACACTTTATTAAGCATTATAGGGTAATGCACATTTAGGTATTGCTGTCCATGCATTAGTGTTATTTACATTTGTTTATTTATTCAAAGACTAGCTGTATTCCAATCTGTACCAATACAGCCTGAAGGTTTAATAGTCAAAATATATTACCCATCAATGCAACCAAAATAAACCTCTACTGTAGCAACTGGTGTTTTTCAATCTAATGCAATTAAAAATAAGCAAAGACAATCTTATTGAAATAGCAGCCCAGACTGCATAGAATAACTGGTGATGACAGAAGGGGGATTGAACATTTCAATTCTGGTGCTGAAAATAACTCGGATGACATCCCTTCAAAACAACTGCTGCTTCTTATTTCTGCTGAAAACTATTCTCAACACATGAATCATAACAGATGAATGTTTCTTTATCAGTCCAAATGGATTACAGTGGCATGTCCTTGACTTCCTGTTTACTATTCAGTTCTGTTTGTGTATAATCAATACTAGGGTCATATTTCATACGCAGTGGTGGTCTTCAGTATTGCCTCACGTGCCTTGCATTGCCTTCCTATATCACCTAATTTGTTTGTGTTTCATCAAAATGATTTTTAGCACCTACATTTGGCTGCTCAACATGCATCAAAGGAGGACCCACAGAACTCATTGAAGTCATCAGTGTCACAATAATGTCTAATTTAGTTCTCTGAACAGCAGTAGATCTGAATACTGCCATATTTAACATTGCACACAGGCTGTAAGGCAATATGTTTTTTTTACATGGGATTGTAGATGATTGGTCAGCTACGGTTTCTTAACCAGCTAGTGGGCACGTCCCCGCGGACCATCTCCCTGACAGACTTTGCGGCGACTAGCAAGGACAAAGAAGTCTGTACTGTCAGAAAGAAGAATTTGGTTATCTGTGAGTGTGGTGAGCCAGAGAAAGCCTTGTTTTTCAATTTAAATATCTGTAGAGGACAGGGATTAGTCTCTGGATTTGTAACCCCGCTTCAAGTATAGGAAACCAGGGTGTGTCAGCGGGACCTCCTTAAAAGCAGTGGAGTAGTGGTTAGGGCTCTGGACTCTTGACCGGAGGGTCGTGGATTCAATCCCAGGTGGGGGACACTGCTGCTGTACCCTTGAGCAAAATAGGCCTACTTTACCTAGATTGCTCCAGTAAAAACCCAACTGTATAAATGGGTAATTGTATGTAAAAATAATGTGATATCTTGTAACAATTGTAAGTCTCCCTGGATAAGGGTGTCTGCTAAGAAATAAATAATAATAATTAAAGTAGGAACAGCGCGCTGCCTTGTAGCCTTGTGTATACTCACCCGTGACCTACCATAACTGGCAGGGTCACATGGTTTGTTTCTCTGTGCTGCTAATAAATCTTGGGCACTTGTGTGGCATTGCAAATAAACCTCCTGTGTCTCTCCAATCTGTCAGCAGAAACCTACATTCCTCCCTATCACTATGAAGGTTAAAAATATTAAATTAACTAATAAAATAAGTCCAGCAAATCTTATGTAATATTAATGTCACATTTTTCAATATAAAAGATGCACATCTTACTGTCATTTTTTCAGTTCAATCTGCACCTTCTGATTCAAGATGTCACATAAAACTAACGTGTGATTAGTTACAGTACTAAGCCTAAGAGTGAGGCTTCTGGGAGTTTGTGTTCTTTTAAAACCAGTCACTGCTTTTCCAGTGACTCACACTTCCAATGTCCATCTTTAGGTGACCGCTTGAAGTGGAAAAATGGACACAGCGAAAGAGCTTCAAGGAGTGATCAGGACAAATACCTGTTTGCCACAATGTGTGCATTTTATATAATGGAAAAAGCGATGGCAATACATACAGAATTAGATTTTCTGGAATTGTTTTGTTAGGTCTGCATAAACCATATTCTGAAGTAAAGTGATGCAATATTTATGAGCACTGCTATAAACAGGAGGAAGGAAAGCTGATACTGCAAAGCATATGCGGTAGAGGCCAGGTAAAGGCACAACCCATGCTTAAATTAACGCTAGCTTGTGCTTTATTCTTAGATCCCTGGCACTGGTGTCTGACACCCTAATGAACACTTGAACATAAAAAAAAAATTGTGAGAGGCAACATTCAATTGATCCGTGTCAAGTGCAAAACCAGCCTCAAGAGCAATGGACTAGAGAGGCAGTTCTTTGTTTGTGTGTGTGTGTGTTGAGGGGGTTTGGAGAGGAGAGGGGGATTCATTTAGTCACATCTCTTTTGTTATCCTCAGTCCTTGTATCTATTGATGAATAAATTGATGCTGAGATTTCCATTAAATCACACATAAGGTTGAGCACTTTGAAAGCATTTCTTGTAAGAGAATAATATTGAGGTTGTGCCACTGGGGGACTGAAGAGCAATTTTGCAGTGTTATAGTAACTTAAAAGAATAAGTAGTACGTAAAGTAAATATAGTGTTTTAAGTCACCACATAATGCTACAATTGTTTAAATAACATACCTGTGATTGTTATTTTCATTGTTAACATCCTGACAACTTTTTGTACTTATAATTTTAATGTCTGTTTCAAAGCTCTTTTCAAAATGGCCACTCTAGTGCGCTGATAGTGTAAGGATTATTGCCCACATTGTCAAACAGGTAACACAGCAATAACAATCTGTTATGTGGTACATCAGAAAAGCCAGAGCACAGAGAGAGAGAGAGAGAGAGAGAGAGAGAGAGAGAGAGAGAGAGAGAGAGAGAAAGAAAGAAAGGAGAGAGAGAGAGAAAGAAAGAGAGAGAGAGATTTTGGTTGTACTGTAATTTTAAAGTGCACTGGCAGAATAAAATGAGCACCCGTGACATACCCGTGGCAAAGTGATAATAGAGATTACGCTGTGCAATGTTGTATATAATATACGATATATAAAACGTGTAAGTAACCTTGGATAAAGACGACAGTCTAATGACGAAATAATAATAATAATCATGTATTTTTTATTCTTATTAAACTTCATTAGTCTACCACTAGTGTCCATTGTTTGTTTATTTATTGATTGATTTTTTGTTTACACAAAACTTAAAATTCCTATACAAAGTGTGGGTAATATAATTTATGCTTAATACATATGAGCCAAATTTTTAAAAAATTTTGTTACAGTCACTTAAGTGTTTATAGGGGTACAAAGATTTGTTTTCTTAGAAGAGGAAATAAGCAGTTAGTACCTAAATTCTAATTGTAGTTTATGTGGCTGGTCAACATGATGTACTTTTAGTGTGATATAAAACTAATCAGTTTTCAACTGTCAATATTCATATATACATATATAGGTTAGGAATCTGACATTGGATGATGGTTGGATTATTAATGTATATGAAAGCTATTTTAGGTCTTTATTAGTAATTAATTAAAATAATAATAATAATAATAATAATAATAATAATAATAATAATAATAATAATAATAATAATATTTATTTAGGTCAGATTCTAACCTAATCACAGCGTTATGATTCTGACGTTGTTATAATGTTAAGATTGCGACGTTGATAAAACGCTGTGATTCAGACATTGGTATAACGTTCAGATTGAGACGTTGATACAATGTTGCGGTTCAGACGTCAGAAAAACGTCCATATATAACCTTATTCTGACCAATATCCAACGTCGGAATCTAACGTCATACAACGTCACTGCAACCAACTTTGCCCACTGGGATGCAGTCAAAGAAGAACATCTATTCTGGGCTCCGCAAAAAGTACATGGGAATCTGAAGGACTTTCATGTGACATCTTACTCCAGCAGCCCTTGAATCATTTTAACCTACACATGCAACGCTGGTATAGCCTTGCTCCTCACAGATATGTATGTAATACTCAAGAGAGAATATGACAATGTGTGAGTGCTTCTATGCAAGCTATAAGTGCTATGCTTTCTTTTCTGATGAGGAGTCTTATTATTACAAATGGATAATTTCCCACTACATGTACTAGTCAGTAAAATGATGCAGTTATGAGGTTATTGTGACTTATGACAAGTCTATACATTGTACCAGCAAAGCAAGACCAGAGACCTGGGTTAGAGTCTCAGAGATCTTTACACCAAATTATTCAGAAGCGAAAAATGCACCCAATATAGCAGAAATAAATGTAGAGTTGACTTACTTGATGTTTTTTCTTTTTTTTAAAAAATAGCAAACAGTTTGGAGCAAAACATTTTGCGAATATGGTTATAACAGCGTAAAATAAAATAACCAATACATACTGTAACCCAAATTGTTACGTATCATCCTTTGAGTTATTTTTTAAAAGTAGCAAATTTAGGCTACTGTATTGGATTTGAATGGATGTACAGGAGGAAATACAGCAGGAAATATGACTTGAACTTTAAACAATTCTTACATCCATTAAGGGCATGGTGTTGTGCTACACGGTTGTGTACCTGCTGTTTTTGACATGATTCTGAGAGCTATATCAATGCCACAGGGATTCTTAAAATGCATTAATCAAGATTAGTTTAGATAACCCTGAGATCACATCCATGCGGTTTTTCTTAAATAAATAAACTCAATGGCTTGTAAAAGTTTGGATGGACCCAGGTATACATTCCAATTAAGGTCACAAAATGGCCCACTGTTAGCCAATTGCCCAAGTCATAATGTGCATGGAATGATATTTAGCCACATTGGAAAATATAGGTCAAGGTTGATTTTTGCAGATTCTTTTCCAGGACCAAATAACTTTAAATCCATAAACAGAACAATCATTGATATACAGTACCACTAAGTATGCTCTGTAACAGAAGCTGTGTTGAGGATTGATACATTCCCATGTCTTTATTGATATTTCTGGTATTGCCAACAGCAAGCTTTTTCAGCTCCTTCACTTATCCTTTGAACAAGGAGTTATAATGATATGTTTAGATAGCCTTGTAGTTAGAAAATACCAGCCAGCAAACCCATCTTGAAGGCTTTTCTGAAGCTGGGCATTAGTCATGGTAGATGAAGAAGGTGAACAGAATTGATTTCACTGGGCAATACATGTGTTATCGATTTCAAGGTTCGAGGGGTAAGTAAATCACACTGCTCTGCTATTACTCTTTCTTGAGGAACAGTATTATGGGTAATCAGGATATGTACATCTCAGCATTACAGGAGCCAATCAGTGAGAGAGGGTTCAAACAGGCAACACCCTGGTTCCCTATTGTGCATCCTAACTACTGTACACTGTACATTTAGAGTACCGCAGCAGCTCTCCACAACAGCTCAAGAGAGATGAACGTCAGTGGGGTCCTCAGTTTCCACTGTCGACAATGTACCAGCCCCTGAAAGACAAAGGCCATGCCTACAGGTGTCCACATCAGCTTACCATACGCCCAGCCAGTAGGGGCCGCTGTTGCAAGGTTCGGTTTCCTCCCTAACCTGCAGAAGAGCCAGAGCTAATGCAAACCTTCTCTTAAGTATTCAATTGATGATCACTTTTCTGATCATATCAGAGTCTGCTTAATTTCAAATGTTTAAACTTTAGTTTTAAACATATTTAAATGTTTAAGGCAATATGCAAATGTTTTTTTTTTCTGTAAAAGGAAATTCAGATTTTGTAAGAAACAACTAAGGTGCATTTAGGAGCTCTAAATAAGCTTCTCAAGTTATTTATTTGAAGCTTTGGGACATCAATGTTTTACTTTGTTTTTTGGTTTATCTTATGCATTATTTTTTTTTATTAACTGTTAGTTAATAAAAAGTTTTAGTTTTTTATTAACTACTAGCACAATAGTTAGTTAATATACTGTATAGTATAGAAAGCATATAATGTACTACTTAAACAGTTTTAGTATTTCAACTTTTCAATTTGTGTTCTGTTTTTTTCAGTGAAGATAAGATATGTTTAGTTTTTTTTTAAGTTAATTAGCACAAAATGTGATTCACCTTTTTGTAAATTACATTAAAATATCAATGCTGGCTTGGGTTACAGAGAGGCAGAAAGGTCTCACATGTCCTGGACTAAGACCATAGTTTATTTAAAAAAAAAAAATATATATATATATATATAAGAAACTGAAATGATGTCAGCTGTGTATCGCATATTATACATGCATAACATTACAAGTATAACATATGCACATGGTATGTGATCTAATACACCCTTAAAGCATTTCTTGTAAACTCATAAGGGAAATTAGATTTTAAAAATGAAAGGAAAATGGTATTCGATGCTGATTTTTCAGGGATAATAAATATATATATATATATATATATATATATATATATATATATATATATATATATATATATATATATTATCCCCGAGAAATTAATTTAGGGATCAATCACTGGATAACATATTTGATATTCTAGGGCTCACATATTTATTTGAATTATGATGTTTAAGCAATAAATCAGAAGAGGGTTAGTTTTTTTCGTGATTTTATGTAGCACTAGTTTTTGTTGCTAATGAATACAAACGTTTTCTCTTTATTCTATGAGTAATGCAGTTTGCTCCATCTGAGGTCTTATAGCCTTCACATCCCAGCGGTGGACGCTTCGTGGGTATTTCCAATTGCCAAATAATAAAAAAAAGCTTCAACTTACATGGAGCTGTTCTTCCGTTCAGGTTCCTCGCACAGAAAAGCAAACATGGTTTGTGGTCTTTGTGAAACATGTAAAGAATAAAAGTACAGATAACTTGAATTATTTTTTAGTGTTTCAGTATTAAAGTTACCTAACATTTATTAGCGAAATAAATAGAATAAAAAGTTATAGTAATTAAAAATATCTAGTTATCTGCAGTATGTGTAAATCCTGATCATGCTGTCTGTTCAGTAACTTGTTCACAGTGTGTGTGCATAAAGACAAAAGCCTCCTTCTCCTGGCTTTAGAAGAGATGCGACGTGCCTGTGTTGTAACTGTGATATGCTTAAATAAAGTTGCTGAAAGTAATCAGACTGCGTGCAGTTGTTTGATTTCAACTTGTCATTCAAACCGGAGACTAGTTGCTATTGTGGTTACTGTGTTGCTGCTGATAGCAAACACTATTCTCGATTGTTTATTTATTTTACTTTATTTGCTATACTAAATTTAAACAGACAGACAGTGAGGAAGCAGAATAGTCTACATTGACAGACAACCTTCAGAGGGCATGTACAAGAATTGTAAACTTGGTTGCTTTTCTGCAAAGGAGAATCCGCCCCTAACCAACCATCAGCAAGTGCATAAAAGCTCTGTGTTATTCTTTCATGTCGCTTCTTTTTGTTTCAGCCTCCATTCTCCCCAGCCACCACCTTGCAGCATGCCTCGTCCCAGGGGGAGGTGGCTCATAGCCACTTTCTATCTTCGGCACTGGGATGCATGTAACTGTTCATGTATTTCCAGCTGGCCTCGCGCAGGTAGCCGTCGGGCACCCATGGACGAGGCCATTGTGTTTTATTTTTGTTTCAATAAAAAGCGCCGCAGCGCATTCATTACCCAATTTGCTGTGGATTTCCATTCCCTTTACCCTCAGTACTGTGTGTTCTTCCGGGTCTGACGTCACCCCTACAGCCATCCTTGTCACACACCTGCATTGTGTTCAGTGTGTGTCCCAATGTTCCCAATATCCTCCAATTTGTTATATTGCTATGGTAAGGTTTTACTAAATGCACTTGAACTCTCGGGAATTAATTGAGTCCATCTGAACTTCTTTGAAGTGAAAAGAAAAAGAAAAAAAAAAATACAGCACATTGTGGCAAAGTGGTTAACCGACTGCAGGTGCAGGTGATCAATAAACAGACAGACGATTATAATCCAGTGTAATGAAGTGGGCACAGGTCTGCAATGTTTTTATTCAATTATTATTCAATTTAGGAGGTCTTTACCAAGATGGCCCCTTATTGCCTTCAGTCACAGTAACATGGAATGTCCTACCCTAACCCCATGGTCCTAAAGCCTCCATATTTTTGTTAGGATAGTACACTCCCTTACACCAGGTGCAATGTTGTTTAATGGTTTGTAATCCAATTGCCTGATGGCGTAACAACAGTAAATAATAAACAATGTTAACAGGCAATACAGCAGTGTGTATTGCTCTGTTTAAATCCACGGTTGGCTCCTAAATAATAAACAGTCCCGTTCTTATTCAACCACACGTAACACAAACACAAACACAAACACAAGTCCACAGTGCGTGCTTGAGTTCTCGTGGTGAATATACAGTCCTTAATGAAACAAAGTGCAGTGATGTTATCCAGGTTGGTGCTGGCCTGTGGTGACAGCTCCGGATCGTGTTAGCTGTCTAAACAATAACAAACAGTATTTTTAGACAAGACAAAACAAACAAAACACTCACGATATATTTCACAAAGCGGTAAACACAGGTCCTTCCGGGTTGTTTCTTAACCAAAATGAAGGAACAGATTACATCGCTTCGACTCCTATTTGTACAGTCACACATGACCCCTGGTAAACAATTGCAGCCACTCCTCCAATCTGTGGCTGCCACGCCATTTCCCTTCCTGGTCGATGAGTTAGTGCACCGAAGCTCCGCCCCCTTTCTAGATGACCGACTTCCTTTTAACCCTGGGAATTGTCAGGCCAAACAGTCCAGGGTACTCTGTTCCCTCACAGGCCGGGAGGGAGATTTACCACCAAGAATCATTCTATTTCTGTCACACACATACAGTTACGCAACATTATTTCAAAGGCTATGGCAGCATAATAAATAACATGTTGCAAAAACCAGAATGTGGTTTGAATCAACCACTGGGATTTTGTCCACACTTTCCACACTGTTTATCTTCATGAGCTACAGCAGCTTATGGTCTATTAGTCACAGTGTAGCACCCCCTGCCCTGCCTCCTTTCACTTGCTGAAACAGAATACAGCTAGTAGCATCTCAGCCATCTTAGTTACAGGAGAATACAATTAGGGATTGGTCCAAAGTGCTCATGGTCATATGTAATATGATATATTAGGTAATTTGATTTCCTACTGACAATCAGTGTGTTGTGATAGCAGAGAGCTACCACTGTAGACACTACTTGTTCAACAGCAACAAAATAACTATGTGCTTTCTGCATATCTTTTTTTATCAAACCATTGTCAAATTTTATAATAGTACACTATTCACCAATAAGTATTGGGGCATTTTATTAAAAACTATTGTCTTTAAATCTCTAAAACATATTCTGATATGGACCCCTTTCCACTTTATTTTTATTGTATTAAAACGGACCGATAAGCACTAGGGGTGTGTGAGGTTTTGTCAGCATGTAATAAATGAAACCCAACATGACTTTTATTTAATGTGCTAATTACACAACAATAACAATGGCCTTTCCTTCACCTTTACAGTTGAGTATTGGCGATATAAAAAATGACTGGAAGCAAATTCTTCTTCACCCAGGATGCTGATAATTGTACTGCTGAACTGTCATACCAAGGCCATAAACTGACATGAAAACACTTCCCGAAACTAGCAAAAGCAACTGATTCGTCACATACATGGACCCTGTCCTTAGACCTAACGAGCTACTGCTGTGCAAACTTGGACTTGTATGTCTTTGTCAAGTTTAACCATAGGTTGCATCTTTCCAGGACTTCAATCTGACAATTCATTGCAGACACCGTGAACTTCTAAGGAAACAAGCCATGTGAAGTATCAATTTCTAACCTTTCTAGAACTTTCTGTGAGGCCCATTACTGATAAATTATATCAATCAGAATGACTCTGTTAATGCAAATAAAAAGCAGATACTACAGTTGTATTTGTACATTTTGTTCTACAAACAAAGAAAGGCTTGAAATAAAAAAAATTAACACGTGTGCTAGGAGGAGGGGGCATGTCTTGTTTGCTGCATTTACAAAGAAAATAGAATATCTTACGTTATATTAAAAAAAGACATGTATTGTAATGCATGGGTCACATTGACCCATGTGGCGGTTCTAGGTAGAACTGTTTATAATAACTTTATAATGCTTGCGATCCTGGCTATCAAACGTTGTCAGGATATTTAATTCATATATTTACGAAAAGTCAAAAACGGACACACATATGATTTACAACGGAAGAGTAATTAACATTTTAAATCCAAAATGGGCCAAATTGACCCGCATGGCGGTTCTAGTGTTAACTCATAAGTAGGCTTGCTATATTTTTTGCCAAATCGACGATTAATATCGACGTTTATTTTTGGAAGAATTTATCGTTCTTTATTTTTCAATTAAAGCAGAGAATGGGTGAAATCAACCTTTATGCTCCCGACTTTTTATGCCATTGAGAAACATCTCATTTAGCAAAACTCCTTTATCATATTCAACATGCAACAAAACCATGGTTACCAACATTTGGTCGCAGCGGAGCTACCTTGTATAGATAAAGATCCTGCACAAATTTAAAAATCGCCTCAAATAAGTTTCCTGTTGCGACCCATTTTCAAATCAAACTAGTAACTGTCACTGTATACCTATAGCAATAGCCTACCAACACCTTAACCTGCTAATTTCAAAGTAGGCGCTTTGAATGACAGGCGCTGTAGCTGGCAAATGAAAGTGCACAGTCGGTGCAGGTTTGATGATTGACAGTTAATTAAATGAATGAGAGCATTCTAGCGCTGCGTCAATGAGATCTGTCAGAACAGGATGAAATGACTGATGGTGAAACTACAGTAGCCACTGAGTTGACTGACAGCGACCCCTAGCCATTCAGAGCGGAACGGAGACGGGACAGACAGCAAGTACTAAAACTACACAAACTAGAGATGATTTCGAAATTAGAATTTTGGTAAGAAAAATAGCGAGTGGTTTTACCGACGTTTATCCTATATAAATTTATTTCAGTCAAACTCATATTTTTTGGGAATTCGATATTTAACGAGCGTTACAGATTAAAATCGAAAAGTAGCAAGCCTACTCATAAGTTACTTACAGAGTGTTTGTTAGTCTGTTTTGGTGGATGAAATAACATTTTGTATGTATGAAACTTTTATAAACTGTTTAATAAACTTTTAACACGGCTTTAAGTTATGAGAAATAAAACAATGTAGCATTCTTGTGGTGAAATGTAACATTTGTAGCAGCCTGTACTTAACACAGTCGGTGCCCCCTAATCAGGATACTGATAATTGGGATTTCTGCTTAAATGGGATACAACTCTGGGTGACGTTCTTCCCAATGCTATTTATGTTGTTTAATTTGGACGTCACTCCGTTTAATTGGGATTCAGTATTTTCAAATGATGAATGGAGAGTGCTTGTGCAGTGAGTACGTGATTATGCTGTGACTTGCGTAAATTGCATAAACCTTCAAGTAAACACTTGAAGGATCTGGAGTCTCCTGTGGTTTCTCGGGCTGCTGTTGCAAAGTTGACATGTCAACATTGCAGGTGCCTCGCCTTGTGATAAGATGTGATTTCATTCTTTTTCATTTCATGTAGAAATAAAAAACAGAGCTTAATTTTGTTTAGGAATAAAAAAACATTAACTTATATTTTAAATTATGCATTTAATATTTATCATAATGTGATTTCATTTTTCATTTCATTATGAAACAAAAAGCTGTGACTAAGGTCGTCTCAACTGCCTCTCATTTCGCAGCGCCGACTGTACTTCAAAACATTCAACAGATAAAGCAATTGGATCAACATGCTGCACAAGTACAGCAAAGTGTGCCACGGCTGTAAATTCAAAATTAAATGAAAAATGATGAAAAAGTTGTGGACCATGACAGATATCAACACTACTGTATGTGCAGAATAGTATAGAATAAGAATTTACAATGGAAGTGATGATGTACAGTATGGGTGAATGAAAAGACAGAAAGACACATGCAAGCACCTTTAAAACAAACTGCACAAACAGTCTTTTACTGCTGTTATTCTCCTATAAAAAATAATGGATTGCTTTGAAAACTACACTACCCAGAAGCCCAGCGATGCCACTTGTATAAAACATTCTTGTATGTTTATTTGGATCATTGGATAACGAGAAAACAGGTGGTTTTGTGGGCGTTACGCTGAGAGTTCTAGTCTGTGGAATAATTTTGGAGTTATACAGAAAAGTGAAAAGTACCTAAAAAAAAAACATTGTCAACCCCCAAATTAAAAAAAAACTTAATTAAATTTATGTATTAATTTATTTAGTTATTATCGCAAATTAGTTACTCCTTCAACCGCTCAACACAAGAAAACAGCATGGTGGTTGAGGTGAAACCGTTTATCATTAACTCCTTAACACTAGAACCGCCACAGTACTCATTTTGACGGTTTTAAAATTTAAATTATTCTGCGTGTATTAAAGATCTGCGGTTGTCTGTTCTCGACTTTTCCTAAATACATATATTAAAAATCCTGACGGCATTTGAAAGTCAGAATCGCAAAAATAAAAAAAGTTATACTTTTACCTAGAACTGCCAAAAGTAGTCATTTTGACGGCTTGTTACAATACATGCTTTTATTGTTAATATAACCTTACATGCATACAAGCCAGTTTGTTATCTCTACCTCCGCTGAGTTTACAGCAGTATGTATTTGAATAGAATATTGCTCTTGAAGTCCAGATATGTGTTATCCAAATCTCTATTGTAATCCTATCAATTCCTTGGAGAACTGCCGTCTGGTTGTCTACGTCAGCATACTGTATATAGTCTGCTGTCTTATAATATTACTGTTACAAGAATTTTCTGAGAAATCTTGATATTTTTGCTTTTTGATTTGAGAGCAACTACAGATATATTTGCCTTGGCATCAGAAATCTGGAACGACTTCATTGAAAACAGCATTGCCTGCTTCAAGCTACACATAAAACATTACATGGACAAGCAGCTGTTTCTGACAAAAGCACGGTGTCGCTGGAAAAACAAACCTGTCAAATTTGGGATCAAGTTTTGGCTGGCAGCAGACCCTACCCCAGCTGTGTAAAGATGAAACTCGCTTAGCTGGTCAGAGACTGGGTGACAATGTGTTAGGCTGATGTAACTGTGCTTAGGAAAAGGGATGAATGTTACCAATAACATTTTTTTATTTAACTGTAATTAGCAAAACAGTTGAAGAAAAAAAAACAGCCTGGTTGGAACAGTAAACAAAGTGAGAACAGAGTTTCCACCATCTGTGCAAACTTAGTATTCAGTGGAAGCAATCACCAGTGTCCAGTTGCTGTATTTTACAATGTACTGGACATGGCAGCGATCAATTCCTTCGTTTTGTACAATGAATGCACCAGGGAAAATATCAGTAGGAGAGAGATATATTGTGATTATATCCATGGAGCTTTGGCAGAAACATTTCAATCAGAAAACTGCAAAGCGGCAGGGAAACGCAGCTCAACCTGGATACAGTGCGCATCAAGTGACACAAGCAACAAAAAACAATGCCAGGTAACTAAATGCAAGAAAAATGAAACTTCTGAGATCTGTGCCCAGTGTGAAAGAGCAATATGTGGTAAATGCACACGACAAGTTAATAAGCGTTACATCTGTGTGGATTGTGCTAATATGGGGGCTACTTTGAAGTATGTTTCTCTGAATGCGCATTCCCGTTACACAACGGGAACTGGGTTATTTTCTTTATGTTATTTTTTTTATACATAATTATTTTGATTTTACAATTGTGTATGTAGTCCTACACATAATCAGTTTACAGCTGGTTACACAATATTTTCTTTTGAAATGTTTATTTTATTATAGTTTTTCATTTTTTGAAGTCATGCTATGCAGTAGACTAATGTGAAAAAAGGGCCTTTTATGTTATTTTTGTAAATAATTACTTTGTTTTTACAATTTTGTATGTACATATAGCAGTTTACACCTGTTTACACAATATCTTCTTTTGAAATGTTTATTTTATTATAGTTTTTCATTTTTTTACATCATGCATTATATGTGCTAATTTTGAAAATAAAGCCTTTTATGTTTATTTTTTCATTTAAATACAGTGTTTCTGCTATGCAAATGTTAGATGTACCCGTCAAAATGACTACTGCTGGCGGTTCTAGGTAGTAGCATAAACCTGACGGTTCTAGTTTTAATAATACTACTTATTCAGAGTGATTTTTAGTTTTTTTACTCGTGTTGCTATAACGTGGCTCTCTATACTCTAAGCTTCTGAAGTAAGAACAGGAAATTGTGAAAATTCTTGATTCAACAATGAGTGGACCAATAAATACTTATTTATTTTACCAACTGTACCAAATGCAAAGCCAGTGTGTTTATTGTGGATTAATGTGTTAGTAGTTAAGGAATACAATATGAAAATGCATTTTGAAACCAAACAAGGAGCTTTTGGAAATGCGTATCCGGAGGGCACAGTAGTTAGAAGCTCAAAAGCAGGTGCTGATCTCTTCTTAAGTTATACTATTAATATGTCACATATATTTTAAAATGTTTGTAATGATACTCCGTTAAATTCTCAAACTGTTCTATTATTAAAGTACTATTCACATGGCAAAATGTGTAAGTCTTGTTCAATATATGAACATTAAGTTATGTATTATTTATTATTGCTTAAAAATGTGCAGAGTAAAATACTCTGACCCGTCTACTCCTAACTTTTTTCCAATCTGGGCCCCTTAAATTAAAAAAAAAAACTAGTTGAAGAGCCCTGCTCTAACTAAGACAACTCAGTCTATCCAGGGTATACGAGAAACACATGCAAGCAGTTTTACAGCAAGTAAAGCATAAACCAGTCTGCGTTGTTGCAGATGAAACTACAGATGGGAGAGATAAGTGTCCTGAACATTTGTAATTTTATGAAAAGTATATAGTTTTGTAATAATGCCCCTCGTTTTCGACTAGTCTGTATATTGTAATGCCAGCAATAAGCTGTTTTTTCAAAACAGCTTTATTTGTTGACAGACCTACAGTACATTGTTACTTGTGGACTGCTTTAAGAAATATTTTTCCTGAAAACTACAGTATTATTATTAGTTTATTTAGCAGACGCCTTTATCCAAGGCAACTTACAGAGACTAGGGTGTGTGAACTATGCATCAGCTGCAGAGTCACTTACAATTACATCTCACCTGAAAGACGGAGCACAAGGAGATTAAGTGACTTGCTCAAGGTCACTCAATGAGTCAGTGGCTGAGGTGGGATTTGAACCAGGGACCTCCTGGTTACAAGCCCTTTTCTTTAACCACTGGACCACACAGCCTCCTATCTCAGGGACTTAAAAAAAAGCAATAGATTTAATGTAAAAATTTTATTTATGTTCAAATTACGTTGTTAATTCTCAATAAACTGGTAAAAATGGAAATAACGAATTGGTCATTTTGAAAAATGGAAAAAAACAGAATTGGTCATTTTAAAAAACAGAATTTGCCATTCCCAAGAATGGAAAATCAGGAGCCCTAGTCAATATCAAGTTTCATGACAATTGGATAAGCAATTCTCCATATGTATGGAAAAATGTGAAGTGTGACATGCAGTTGTAACAGGAGGAGGAGGGTCACTGCACCAGTCCTAACAGGCGGTGTTTGCACCCAGCAACTCCTGCACAGAAACTGGAACTCTGCATTGAGAAAAAATAGCCCTGCATTGTGGAAAACCATATACGCAAAAAAAAAAAAAAAAGTTCCAAAGTTGTTGAGCTGCAGCTTTGGCTGACTGGTTAGGACATGGAAATGCATGTGCCAATTTAGTGAAATGATCAGTGAGAACCATTACATCAGTAGATTTGTTAGAGGAATCTTCTGCAGTCCAAACATCAATACACACCAGTTCTAGGGGTTCTAAATTGACGATGCTCTCCAATGGGGCTCTAGCTTCAGGCTCTGCGGACTTGCTGAAAACACACCTTCTGCAGCAGCACACATACTCTTTTACTTCCTTCTCTAGACCGTGCCAAATCTGTCTTACAAGATACAAGGTTCTCTGCTGTCCTTGATGGCCAGCCTCATCATGGACTCCTTTCAGCACTATTTCTCTCAAGGATGCTGTTACCACATATTGAAAGATCTTTAACCGTTCGTGCATTAAGCCAACGGAAGTCTGTGCAACATGAATACTCAAGGTACAAGCCATAGACAGCTGCCATCCATCGCTTTCAATTCAACAGCGTTCTGAATCAACACAGTAGTATAAAAGAGATTATCATTTGACAAAACCTTTTGTGTGTTCTGCAAAACAACCTTTGCATTCTTCTCCAGTGTATCACAATAATAAGAATAAACAGACTCTAAATCTAAGTCATCGATAATTGGGGACTGATCAGATGGCCCTACACTTGTCCCCTTGTTGTGTGCTGCACAGCGGTCACGGCACCAGTATCAGGAGGAGAAGGGTCACTGCACCAGTCCTAACAGGCGGTGTTTGCATCCAGCAACTCCTGCACAGAAACTCAAACTCTGCATTGTGTCTAGAAGAAATAGTCCAGCTCATGAAGTGCGTTGCTGCCTGACAGTTTTATTTTCTGAAGAGTAAACACAGGAAGCAGAAAGAAAAATCATCAACTCTCACACACATCAGGTTACATCTGCAATAAAAATATGACATAGTGTTTAATTATAAAAAAAATTTAATACCAGAAAATGATACAACGTATTACAATGGCTAATGCGAATTACACTGGAGGCCTGGGCGTGTATTCTTAAAAGGACTTAATATGGAATTCATAAAACCTCTTAATATAAGCAGAGTTCTTAATTCTACACTTAAAGTTAAGACACTGACAGAGGTATCTTAACTTAAGTAGCCTACAGATAATCGCCATGGCTTTAATGATAGGTATGCAAATGGTTATGGACATGGAAAGGAGGGCTATATGGAGAGAGTTTTTCACGATCGGTTAAATTCAATTGATTTTTATAACGACAATGAGATATATGAAAGATATCGACTGGACAGACCAACTATCTTGAATTTAAGTGATCTACTACATGATGATCTTTCATCTGCTACAGATAGAAATCACGCTATCCTACCTGCTCTGAAAGTGATGGCAGGGCTGAGGTTTTATTCCTGTGGAGCGTTTCAAAAATTGACAGGTGACACAGTTAATATTTCACAGCAGTCAGTGTCAAGAATAATTACTCAGGTGTCATTTTCTCTTGTGCGAAGACTGCCGGACATTATAAAGTTTCCAACTATGGAATGTGTTGCTGCTGTACAAGAAGATTTTTATAGCACCGCTTCTTTCCCAGGTGTAATCGGTGCTGTTGATGGTACTCACATCAGGATTCAAGTGCCCTGTGACCACGAAGAACAGTATGTAAACCGAAAAAATTACCACTCGATCAACACTCAAGTTGTTGTGGGCACTAAGGGTAAAATCTTAAATGTTGTAGCTAGGTGGCCGGGGAGTACTAATGATGTATGTATCTTATGGGAAAGCTCCCTACTTGGGAAGTTTGACAGTACACATGTAACAAACTTCCTTAGTATTCCTACTAGACACTTAGACCATAAGCGTATACTGATTCCATAAGCAACAATTTAATTTTATTGGAAACAGCAAGTAATAGGTTACAGCGTAAAAGAGGGATTTAAAAGGGGACCTGAGGAATATGCTTAACCCAGAAAATGTTTTAGAAGTTAGTCTAGAATGTAAACAAAAGTATACCAACCATACGAGCATAGACTAAATGAAACAGTATATCAGTACAATAATAATGTCACTGAGGCTCTCTAAAAAAAACAAAACAAATTAGTTTACCCAGCAATTGCCAATACAGTGTAAGCAGGTAAGGGTTAATTAACCCAACCAACAGGTTTTTAAAATCAAGAGATACAGCATTGCATAATTGAACACAGCCCGATAACAGCAAACACTATCCAAACACTTTGCAAAGCAGAAGCACACAAGGCATAAAGGGTAAATTAGTTTAACCAGCAATAGACAATACAGTGGAAGCAGGTAAGGGTTAATTAACCCAATCACAGGTTTTTTAAATCATAGTTCAGTCCCCTTCATGAAAAACAAATCCAAAAAGAAAAAAAGTTCAAGAAATAATACTCCAAAAAAAAAATCCAAAATCCAATGCAAAACCAGAATGGCCATTCACAAAAAAACTGCAAACACAGTAACAAAAAATGAAAGAACAAAACGGTTTGATCTCACCCGGATGATGTTTGTAATCCCCTGGACCCCTGCCTCTCTTATTCCCAGCACATCTCCACTCTGGCACGCACTTGCCGATTCTTCCTGAGCAACATCCGAAGAATCCGACCCTTCCTCACCAACTATGCCACCCAGCTCCTGGTCCAGGCCTTGGTACTCTCCGCCTAGACTACTGCAACTCCTCCTGGCTGGCCTCCCTCGGCCGCCACCCGTCCGCTCCAGCTCATCCAGAACTCTGCTGCCCGCCTGGTGTTCTCTCTGCCTCGCTTCTCCCACGCAACTCCACTACTCCGCTCACTCCACTGGCTACCGATCACTGCCCGCATCCAGTTCAAGACTCTTGTACTAGCCTACAGATGCCTTGACCAGACTGCACCCAGCTACCTCCAGACCCTCATCTCTCCCTACACCCCCACTCGACCTCTCCGCTCCGCTGGCACTAGAAGACTGGCTCTACCTCCTCTACGCTTCCCTGCCTCCAGATCCCGCTCCTTCTCCACCCTCGCTCCGCAGTGGTGGAATGACCTACCTACAGATGTCAGGACCGCCCAGTCCCTGACCACATTCAGGCGCCTCCTTAAGACTCACCTCTTCAGACAGCACCTGTAGAACTCCTCTGTTTCCCCTGGGACACTTTCACCCTTCCTTAAATTTGCTTTACTTACTCTTACCTGCCCCTACTTTACTGCATTTAATCCTGTACTTCAGAGTACTGTAACCTGCCATATGTTTAAACTGTAGTATTTGGTATTTAATCATATCTTGATGTAACTATCACTGTCACTTATCTGCTGTATTGAATTGTATTTTGTCACACTTGCACTTGCTTGAACTTGTCATTGTATTTATCTTGCTCTTATTGTATTAGCTGTACTGTAACACTTGAAATGTATTTGCTTACAATTGTAAGTCGCCCTGGATAAGGGCGTCTGCTAAGAAATAAATAATAATAATAATAATAATAATCCGCTGTGCAGACGTTTTCCCTTTGATTCCATTAAAACTATGTAGTTTTAAAAGTCCAGGCAAACTGTATTCTTCAGCAAAGAAAATGAAGATCCAAAGCAGCGATAGAACAGTCACAAAATAACCAAGAAAAAAAAAAAACACGATTCAGAGAAAATCTAACAGTTAGTTTGACTGTGCTGGAAACAACATCTAAACGCAGCAGAAGATTTTGACTTGTTTACCAAAATAACATACTGCTGAAGAGATGAATAGACCTGCCTTAAAACACAGACTAACCAAAAAATATAAACTCCTCATCTACCAAAAGTTCTGATAAAAAATCAGAATGGCGAGAGTGTGAAGGAGAGAGAAACGGCGACAGCAGTAGGAGAAAGAAACGGCGACGACCCCTGTTGCCCAAACTGGTTCCCCTTTTGAACTGGCGGCAATGAGCAAAAGGAGCATAAGCCCCGCCTCCCAACTACGGATAGCCAAAAGGGGAAAAATACGAAGAACATACAAAAAACACAATGCATAGCAGACCTAGACAAATACTCCCAACCAGCACAATAGAAAAAAGACAGTTAAAGGGCAGTTTCAAAATATTTTAATTTTTCCCTCATGCCTGTAAACTGACGCCTAAAGAGTTTCTTTATAAAACTAGGCAGTCTTGCGAAAATTAAAATCAGGGATCACTTTTACCAACTTTAATTTGAATATAAGAAATCGAGCTAACCTGGCCAGGCTTACTGCTATTCAATTAAGAATAAAGCAGAGGCTGCGCTTATTGCAGCACATATGGGGTGATCGCCACACACAGGCTGTTTACTTGGAGTGGGTATTTGCTGAAACCCTGACTCATGACACCTTTCCTGAATTCTCAAAAGAATGCTCAGTAGAAGTACAATATTGCTCATAAAAAAAACATGCAATGTGGTTGAACGAGCCATAGGACAATGGAAAAGGCATTTTCATTTCCTGCATGTAGAATTACGGATGCAACCTGTGAAAGCATGCCAGATTATAGCTGCATGCAGTTTTACATAATATCGGCAAAATCAGAGGAGTCCCAGATTTTGAAGAGGTACAAAACTGTCCTCCACAGCCAGATGATCCTGCTGAAAACCACACTACTGGTGGAGAGTTAACACGAAATCGAATCCGTTCACATGCATTTCCAATAATCCTTGTATATATTTATACAAATAAACATTTGAACATTGTGATTTTTTTTATTGTTTTTAAATCATATAAATATTATTCTGTATGTTAATCGTCTTTGTCAGTTATTTGGACGGTTATGCCCCGTATAACAGAACGCTTAGGCTTCCTAAGAAATAACTGAAAACATGAAGCACTACATGACTTTTGAAATAATTTTATAATTTTAATAATAATCATTTAATAATTGGAAATACTGTGGCTACAATTCTGACAGTTCTTCAAGGTTAAATTCATACTTTTGGTCTGTTTGAGCCTTGAGATGTTCGAACTGTAACAGAAGAGTTTTTTTTTTTAGTAAAAGTACTTCCATTTCCAGAGCAATTTTTTGTTTTTCCATTTTTAATTTTTCTATTTCTGATGTAGATCTTTCTTTTTGTAAAACCAGCAGTTCTCTTTGCATGGCGATGATGTTGTTCGTTTCCTTCCCTGCTACACTCGAGTGTGTTTTGGGTCTAGCTCCAGTTTCGAGTTCACAGTCTGGAGCAATCAGTGAAGTAGTGCATGCAACAAATATATATATAAAATTCAAATATGTTATTTTTTTCAAATCGTGCTTTATGTTTTGTGTTGTATTTTTTATCATGCTTTGTTTTGTTGTAAACAGTGCAGCTACATTGTTTGATTAGGCCACATTTCTGTGATCGTTAAATTTTAGAAATACTTCGTAGTTAAAATTATATGCTGACACGATTAGTTCTGGGGAGATACCTTCTACTGCTGATTTGTGGGGGGATTGATGTACTGTCTTGATCTTCTAAACTGTCAATTCCCCCGATAATGCCAAATACTGTAGGGGAATCCTCAACAAGCAGATCTCATAATTTCTGCGAGACCTGTGGCGGCTCAGCTGGCCGAGGACCCCTTCCTACAAAAAAGTAAGGTGTAACCAAATTAATATATGCAGTTGCTCTTATTGTATTACCTGTACTGTAACACTTGAAATGTATTTGCTTACAATTGTAAGTCGCCCTGGATAAGGGCGTCTGCTAACAAATAAATAATAATAATAATAATAATAATAATATATCCAATAGGTCTTTGGACGGGCTGGTCTGACAGTTCTTTCCCACGGCCGGGAAGTCGGTCAGTCTGGAAGAAGGCGAGACTCCGTTGCAGGAACGTATTGACCCGGAAGGGAAACGACGTAGCAGCTGTAGACAGTAGAGACAGCTGCACTCATTTATCAAGGGGTGATAGCATAAAGGGGACGGAGAATCGCAAATTTTTTCCTTTGCTTGGTTCAAAGAGACAAGGAACTGGAAGGACAGGGAGAGATCCCTGATAAACTGTGAAAAGAGTTTGTGAGTGTTTTCTTTGTTTTTGTCGCTGTTAGTAATTGTCTTTTGTTTTTGTAAAATTGACTAGACGGCTAACACGTCACCGGATTTGTCTATTACGTTTCTGCACAGGGCTATTTTTATGTGTTTTATGTTATCATTTAAAGGTGCAGAAGCTGCAAATAAGGAAATTAACAAATTACTGAATGGGCACAAAATATATATGAATGAATTAGTTTGGCATGTCTTTAGCATGCTGATCGCGTACCACGGGTATATTATTCACGTACCACAGTTTGGGAACCGCTGGTCTACAGCATTTAGTAAAAATATATATATATTAAAAAAAACTAAACATTTATATATACTCAGAATAGCTCTCAAATTATATTTTCATTAACATTCACATATTTCATGAAAAACAGCGATTATTTCGATTTTAATAATATCAAAGAAAATTTTAAAAATTGCGTGAACCTTACCAGGCGTCTGCATATCTGGACTGGGACGAGTTTAGGGATTGTAAAACTTTTTCAACCGACCCAATTCTGCGGGGATCTCTAATTTGTTAATCTTGTAGATATTTATATTACAGTTCCATTACAATACTTAACCATTGATATTTCATAAGTATTTATCTAGCATTTTCTAACCTTTTGACAGTTTGAAAGAAACACTGTCCATCAGAATGTTTTTTTTAACTACTCGCAGTTTTCTGAAATGGTCTAAGCACTAATACATGCAGTACATTACAAGCATCGGCCAACCAGCATTTAACACAAGGTAGGTTTACAATCACTTAAAACTAGGCCAACCAGTGTATAACACAGTGTACATTTATTGAATTTTGATGATGTCAAGTGGAAGGGCATTTCTCTCCGTTACACAGTAATTACATATGACTGCCTCCACTATACTATTCGCAGAGCATTTCATCCCCAGTGGGTGTTAGTAATATGTAATTGGTAGTATAGCGTGCATTGTATACCAAATGTTTAGTTCTCAGTGTGTATGCTTGCCATATTCTAAACAGATAAAAAAAACCTTTTTCTTCACCTAATAAAATACTACAGCAGTAACAACATTTCACTAAGAAACCTGGAAAGGGCAAAACATGACTGGAGCAAACAATTATTTTTTGAAACCCAGTCTGTCACATAAGAAACCTTCCCAACTGACAGCAAATTATACATACGATAGGCACAATATTCTATGATATTCTATGATGCTTCACCCAACACCAGAGCGAAAGCTGTTGTTTAATTTCATTCGATCCAGCAATGTCTTTAGTTGGGAGCTTCAGATGTGCCTCATTATGCTGCTGTGAACGGTGCCTGTTTTGCAAAAGGTTACAAAGAACTTTAGCCAGAGAACACAAGACTCATTGTGAGCCCCAGCAATGCTGATGTGTCGTGGGTTAATGGTGCAGCTCAGTGTGAGCAATTTACAACTAGCTTGGGAAAGAAATTGGATTACAGTTAAAGACAGCGCATTGTTGTTCCCTAATTGGCAGCGACAGCCCTTGTCAGTGAATTAAGGTAAGGGCTGCATGTACTTTCAGCACCAAGTCTTCACTGCTTCTGATCAGAGACATAGAAACAGATTACCAAAGCATTCTACGCCAAATTGTGAAAAATAAATAACAATTCCAAACTAAATCTGAAACAACTTAAATATATACTTTATAGCAGCTGCATTTGAATATGCATTTGAATAAGTGAGTTTTCACTTGCATACTGTAGCTTATTGGAGAGTGCTGGATCCCATACAGCTTACCGATTTCCAGAAACTGTGTGCTTGCTCCTCCAATTCACAGGCCAGTATGCAGCCTCCATGCCCGAGTTCTGGTATTGTGCTAAAGGTCTCCATTCCAAAGCACAGAACAGTGTAATAAAGCGTAAGTAAACAGTATAAAGCATTGGTAAACATGGTAAATATGGTAGAATATTAATAACCATGGCAACTATGGTAAACTATGGTATGTGTATAGTATAACCATGGTAAACCATAAACAGCTAACAGAAAACCCTCATTAATGTCTGATACAAACAGAGAGCACATTAGAGTGTAACAGTACTCAAAAAACACATTAATCCTTTGCAGACCATTTTTTCAGAGCCTGTCAGGCACGTCATGTCCAATTTATAATTAACAGGTTTAAAAGGCACGGCATATCAACAGGACACTCAGTACTGCATCTCCAGCCCTGCCCCAGTCCTTGTTCGATGTGTTTATCACATATCTCTTCATAATAATGCATACTGATAAATCATCTCCTGATCACTCGTTTTATCACCAAACTCCTCAGTAATGTGATCCAAGTCATAATTTTATTACTATAACATCCCAAAAAGGTTGTGATTTTCTTTGAGTGCTGGATGCGGAAGCAGCTATCTTGTTTGTTTATGCCCGTGTTATGTCTGTGATGAAGGGACTATGCGTATTGCTCAGATCCGCCTCCGTTTCTTTTATTTGGCTTCTCTCGGCTTCTATCGACCTCTCTCGGCCATTGAAAGCTTTTCTCAGCTTTTTCCAGAGAAAAAACGACTAGGACCGCAAAGGGTTGATTCCCAAACCTCCCTACAGTCCTGGATTGGATGACTGTGGCAAAGTGGTTTGTAGTGCACAGGTGTAGAGGTGATGCAGTTCTTAATAACAACAGTCCAACAAAAGTTCCAATGGTGAAAACAAAGCTTTAATTGTTGCTTTAAATAATAAGACTGACAATACACAGCGATGTGTAAAGCCAGTCAAAACCACGTGGTTCAGTCCCAAAATAATAATAACACAAACTATACACAGACACGGTCACAAATCCCAACAGTGAGTGCTCCTTGTGTAAGTGGTGAATTATACAGCAACAGTGAAACAGTAGTGTAGTGCAGTCTGGGATTGATGCTGGCTGAATAGCGACAGCTCCCAGATATAGTCTTCTATGAATGATAAGGGTGACAATTAATAGACAGTCCTTTACAGGTCTTTCACAACCATAACAAAGGAACAGATTGCTCAGCCACATCCCCTGATATACCTTCAGTCACACCCCCTTTGGTAGCGAGTGCAATCACGTCTCCTCCAATCCATGACTGACACATCGCCGACTTCTAGTATTGTGGCTTCGTCCCCTTTTTGGATGGCCAACTTCCAACTGTCCCTGGAATGAACTGTCAAACCATCCAGTCTGGGGTACACTGTTCCTGTTATACTGTGTATGTGTATAATAAGATTGACCTTTTGATGATAAAAGTGCTAACCTCAGTTTTTTAAAACAAATTGTACCACCACTACATGAACACAACAAAATATGGTCAATACCAAAACAAACAACAATGGCTTGCAGATTTAAAGGTGTACCCACAGACAAGGTGGAGAAATCTGTGGAAGAGCAGAATAATTCAAGTATTCTTACTACCAATAAGGAACATGCATTTAGTAAGAAATTACCTCTTAGCAGCCGCCCTTATCCAGGGTGACTTACAATTGTTACAGTATGACTATTATTTCTTGATGCTGAAAAAGCCTTCGTGGCTCCAGACAAGGGTACCCTTGCTCCCCTTTGCTGTTTGACTTGCTGTGGAAGGGTGGGGGTATTCACTGACACGGGAGACAGAAGATTGTACTTAAAAACACTGCATAGGTGCCCAGTTTTATTTATTTTCTTTTTGATTTATTTTAGCCTTCAGAGGGCGCTGTTGTCTGTGGCCTGTATACCGACAACAGTAATCAGGACCACAGGTTACCAACACAGGTATATGCAGGCGCACTCACAGGTGCTCAAAAATGATAATGAAAACCAAAGGCAGAATGAAAAGGGAAAATAAAACACAGTAATAAAACTACAAAACAAAAGTGCTGCTTACGCAGTGCCCCCACTGCTGCTATTATTATTATTTATTTCTTAGCAGACACCCTTATCCAGGGCGACTTACAATTGTTACAAGATATCACATTATTTTTACATACAGTTACATTATTTTTACACATTATTTTTACATACAATTACCCATTTATATAGTTGGGTTTTTACTGGAGCAATCTAGGTAAAGTACCTTGCTCAAGGGTACAGCAGCAGTGTCCCCCACCTGGGATTGGACCCACGACCCTCTGGTCAAGAGTCCAGTCCTAACCACTACTGCACACTACTGACCTACTACTATGCTGGTCAGCTCGGGTCTTCGACCTACTCTTCGCTGTGCACTATACACGAGTGGCCAAGGTACCCCTATCACTACACACGTCCCCTCAGGTACGTAACCATATATTTTAATAAATAGTTTATTTAAGGCTGGCTGTCTTCCTCAGCCATGCTTGCCTGATTTTATTCTCTCTCTCCTACCACTGGTGTTCCTGCCTGGTGTTTGTTTACACTCGCCTCCTCAGTCACTGGGTTTCCCCAGTCATGGCCACTCGAATGCACAACCAAGCGCAGTTCTTATGGGCCTCTCAACCCCCCAAGGCCCGCCTCTCAACAACTCAGAGAGAGGCAAAGCCAACACACCTTTCTCCCAACCTCTCCATGTCATTGCCATAATTGACAGGCAGATCTTACGAGGCTGCTGCCCCCTTCCTGCAGAACCACGCATGCGCCAGATAGTCAACACAGATCTCCCCCGTTACACTTCTCATTAGAACCCTTAGCCTAATTTATTCGTCAGAGTACTCTAATCTCTCCAATAAAAATGTGATCCTCCTGCCACTCAATTTTATTATATGCTGATGACACACTTTTATGTGGGTCTGATTTGCAACGCTCTCTCCCGAATGTACTCAAATTATTTGAAGATTTTGGTGTAATATCAGGTTATAAAATTAACTGGTCAAAATCGATGTTAACGTTACTCAATGCTGAGGCAGGCAGAATTAATACCCCTCTCATCATTCCGATTGTGCCCCAAGTGTCCTATCTGGGTATTCAGATACGTCCCTCTACTTGTGCAATTGCCAAAAATAATTATACGAATGTACTAAAAAAAATTGAGAGTGACTTAAGAAGATGGACATTACTACCAGCATCGATTCCTGCCCATATTGCCTCGATTAAAATAGATATCCTCCCGTGTATTCCTTTTATTAGCTGCCTCCTCCAGGGAAATATTGGTTAAAACTCGACTCTTTATTGAGAAAGTTTGTCCGGAACTGTAAACCCCCTCGTATTAAATGGTCTGTATTACAAGGTAACAAGCCACAAGGCGATTGGGCTTGCCCAAACTTTAAACTATACCACTGGTCTTTTCGATTACGGGCACTAAGCTAGTGGATGAACTCAGCTGTGCATCCTTCATGGAAAGAAGTAGAGCAGGAATTAACATCACCCATTAGACTGCAAGATTTATTGTTTTCTGGTCTCACTTACAGAAAGTGCTCTCTGCGGTTTGGCCCCATAATCGCTTATGATTTGCAAACATTTTTTGTAGTGGCAAAAATTCTTGGGTCTCAGGTTAAATGGCACAGGCATTGGAATAATTCTAATCTTTTATCTAGTGGTAGACCCTTTACCCTTGACTCGTGGGCACAGAGAGGCATACTAGTGTTGGATGATGTCGCAGGTCATGAGGCTACCCTAGTGTTCCAGGACCTTGTTTCTCATTTTTAACATTCCCGGTACTACTCTGTTATTTTATTGTAGACTAAGATCTGCATTGAAAACATATGGAGTTCCTTGGGGTAATAACTTAATTTGTTCTGTTCCAAAGCTACGGGAAAAAGATCTAGCACAATGGGTTGGAACTATAGATTGGGAAGCGGTGTGGGAAAATATTTTTGGAGCGTCAAAGAACCCTAACCATCAGTTTATACACTACAAAATCTGTCACAGATCCTATATGGCCATAAAGAGACATTGTATGGGGCTAGCCCCCCATCCCTTTTACGATCTGTGTAACCTGGGGATACCCAGAACCTTGATACATGTGCTGTGGGACTGTCTGGACATGCAGAGTTCTTGGGGACAGGTAGCTGACACCCTTACCTCTCCAGGTTTTCTCTTTTTGAGAAAGAACACAAGCTGTGGTCAGCAGGCATGACGACTGCAAAGAAAATGACTGTCCAACACTGGCTTCGGCCTCATCAGCTCTCCAAGCGACACTGGCTGCGGCTGTTCTTATACATTATTGTTCTGGAAATGTCTTCAGCCAGAGTAAGTGGAGCTAAAGCCGCCACCCTACTGATGTGGCGGGACTCTACAAATATGATCAAGGACTTACTGTTATCTTGATATTTATTTATTTTTTTATTAAGCCCATGTGAGGGAGGAAGGGGGGAGGTGGGGTGGAGTGGATGGGTGGGATGGGATGGGACAGTGTTTGCTCTCTTCAATACTTGTTGTCTTTTTGTATAAACTTGTTTAATAACAATGTAATTACAAAAAAACTAAATATCACAGTACAAAGTATCACATTACATAGTATCACATTGTACAATATCACATTACAGAATATCATATTACAGATAAGAGCAGTTATAAAGTACAATAAAATCAGTAGCAAATAAATCAAATTCAAATAAGAGCAAAATAAAGAATACAGTAAATAATTACATTTAAGAGCAAGTTCAACTAAGAGCAGTTAACTTGTAGTAAAAACATTTGCTTATACGAGTAAAGTCCAATACGAGCATGTAGTAAGTACAATAAATCGATGAGAATGATTTCACATAAGAGCAATTACAAAAAAAAAAATGTGAATACGGATACCTATAAGAGTAAAATCAAATACAAGATTCAGGAAGTAGTTATAGTTAAGAGCAGTAGTAGAATACGGCCAGGTATAGAGCAGTTCAGTGCAAACACAATTTGATGCAAGTACTGGTACAATTGTATGCCACATAGTCCAGTATAGTCGAGAGTTGTGAGATGCTGTCTGAACAGGTGTGTCTTGAGGGACTGAGCAGTCCTGATATCCGTGGGTAGGTCATTCCACCACTGAGGGGCAAGGGTGGAGAAGGAGCGGGCTCTGGAAGCGGGGGAGCAGGGGGGGTGGAGGGCAAAGTGGTTTGCAGTGCGTAGGTGTAGCGATGATGTGATTACGAAACAGAAGACAGACGATCCAAACTGAAAACATTTATTTATAATCCCAGGCAATACACAGCACTGTGTACTTCACTGTTTCGAAACAACGGGTTACAGTCCCGAAAGAATAAACACAGTTTGAAAGAATAAACACAGTAGAACACACACAAACACATACACACGGTCACAGAGTGAGTGCTAAAGTGCTAGTGGTGAAATACAATTTATTCGTGCACAGTTGTATTAGAACAAATAATATACCAACACTGTACATATAAGGCTATAAGTGTGTCTCGGGTTTCTGGTGTCATTGATAAATCATTCCAGCTAGTGTTCTCGTGGTTTATGTCACCAGAAACCCCTGATAGAATTACAGCATTATTATGCACAGTTGGGCGTACATTAGTCATTATATTACATCAGTCAGTTTCGCCCTATTTCCCTATTAAACGTAGAAGGCAAGATTTTCTTCAGCATTATTGCTCAGAGATTGTCAACTTACCTATTAAAGAACTGCTTCATTGACACTTCAATACAAAAAGCGGGCATTCCAGGTTTCCCAGGATGCTTAGAACACATCAATGTGATCTGGCAACAAATTCAATCAGCTAAAAAGGAGAGGAAGGAGCTCCATGTGACATTCCTGGATTTGGCTAATGCATATGGTTCACTGCCACATGAACTTCTTTGGGCAGCATTTGATTTTTCAGTGTACCAATGACAATAACAAATCTAGTGAAAGCCTACTTTGGAGATTTGCAATTTAGTTTTCAACTTCAGAATTCAGCACTACATGGCAATGCCTAGAAGTTGGAATAATGGCAGGATGCACCATTTCTCCACTGGCTTTTACCATGGCAATGGAAGTAATCATTAGGGCATCAAAATGGGTAGTGGGAGGAGGCTTGGCTTCTGGAATACGACTACCACCAATTCGAGCATACATGGATGACATGACAACCAAGACTACAACAGTAGCCTGCACTAATCGGTTATTGGGCAAATTAACCAATAACATTGAATGGGCACGAATGCAATTCAAGCCCACTAAATCAAGGAGCATCTCTATAATTAAAGGTAAAGTAGTAGATAAAACGTTCTTCATTAATGGTGAGGCAATACCAACAGTGTCTGAGAAGCCAGTGAAGAGCCTTGGGAGATGGTACGACGGGGATCTAAAGGACACAGTTCGTGTGGGAGAAGTTAGACAACAAGCTGTGGAAGGGTTGAAGAGCATAGACAGCAGCGCTTTACCAGGCAAACTAAAACTCTGGTGCTTTCAGTTTGGTCTACTGCCAAGGTTGCTGTGGCCACTGACTGTGTATGAGGTTTCTTTGACAACAGTAGAGAAGCTGGAAGCTTTAATCAGCTCACACATCAGGAAATGGTTGGGAGTTCCACGCTGCCTCAGCAGAGTGGGACTTTATGGTAAGGAATACTGCAGCTACCTGTCTCGCTCTAACCGAGGACTTTAAGTCGCCAAGGTCCGACTGGAAATGACATTAGTAGAGTCACGCGACAAATGCGTAAGGGAGGCAGCACCTGTGTTGAAAACTGGAAGAAAGTGGGTGGCAAAGAAAGCTGTGGAGGATGCAAAGGCTGCCCTTCGAATTGGTGATATCATGGGGCAAGTTCAGCATGGAAGAGGGGTCTTGGTCTCAGTTCAGCTCCTCCTACATGGCACAAGGCAGCCCCAGCGCCTTGGGAGGAAGCTTGTAGTCAACGAGGTGCAAAAGCAGGAGGAGAGGATGAGGTGTATAAAGGCCATTTCCCAGGGCAAGCAGGGAGAATGGATGAGATGGGAGAGTGTGGAACAACGTAAGATTGGCTGGCAAGACCTATGGTCAATGGAACAGAGCAGGATCAGTTTCCTTATAAGGTCAACATATGATGTTCTCCCATCACCACAGAACCTAAACCTCTGGGTAGGAGAGAATCCCTCATGTCCTTTGTGTTCATCACCTGCAACATCAAGGCACATTTTGACAGGATGTAAGGTGGCTCTTAGCCAAGGACGGTTTACTTGGCGCCATGACCAGGTGCTGCGATGTTTGGCCTTAGCATTGGAAGACAAGCGTAACATGACCAATAAGTTGCCACCTGTTCCATCAAAACATTACACACAAAAGACAACATTCCTCCACCCAGGAGAGCAACCACCAAGAAAAGGAGTTAAAACCAATCCTCGCCCAGGACAACTGGAAGCTGCTAGAGACTGGAAAATGCTGGCAGATGTTGGTTAATGGCTTATTTTTCCACCTGAGATTTCCACCACAAACCTTCGACCAGATATTGTCTTGTGGTCTGGATCAGCACGCCTTGTTCACCTGGTAGAGTTAACAGTGCCATGGGAGGATGCTGTAGATGAGGCGTATGAGAGGAAGAAACTGCGGTATGCTCAACTAGCCACTGAAGCGGAACAGCGAGGATGGAGAGTCTGGGTTTACCCAGTGGAAGTGGGATGTCGAGGATTTGTGGCACACTCTACAACCCGGTTTCTCAGAGACGTCAGTGGCCAAGAGTTGCGTCGCACAGTGAAGAACTTATCTGAAGCAGCAGAGAGAAGCAGCAACTGGCTGTGGTTGAGACGGAAAGATTCTGGCTGGGGATCTCAAGCACAATAGAAAGAAAGAAAGGCTGATGTACAGGTAAGTAAGCTGGGCTGAGTTGAGTGGGGGACGGAGGGGGGTGATGCTGGGACGCCAGAATCACCGTCGAGCCCTCTTGAGGTGTCGTGGGCTAGTCGACGAAACACCGAGGATGGAAGGTGCCCACTTGAAGACCCCAGAGATGTACCCTACTTAGCTCAATCCAGACGGTTGTCATGCTGATGCGCTGGGGAGACCGCACTATGGTTGATCCCCGGAGCCAGCATCGCAGCAGTTGTGTGTGCTGATGCGCTAGGGAGGCAAAATAAGCTGATCCCTGGAGCCAGCATTACACTTCAGCCATCAACACCAGACAGAAGGATATCTACATCATCATATGGAAAGAAGCGCAAATGGATGGAGACAAATATGGATCACATTAGTTTACTGTGAAGCTACGTCTTAGTTGGTGCTTATCTTGGCGAGAGCCAAGTTCAAATCAGCATGAGGTTTTAACATCTACTCTCATGTAATGGAAATCATGAAGATCTGGATACGTCCAGTGACTGCTGTGAATAGTGCAGCTGGCAACAAGGGAAAGACCTCGTGACAGCCTGGAGAGACAGCTGACTGGAGGAGACCCCATTGGGGCTGGCAAGGGTTAGCTACCCTTGTCGGCAGTATCCAGCTCTGTGTTTACAGGATGCTGGAGACACCCGCCCAAGGCTTCAAAGAAATTAAAGAAAAATACCCCTAGAGTCTGCGAGAGCGAGGCGGAAGATGACTCAACGTTGGACAACACGGTTAAGGACTTAGGAGCGGAAGCGGATATGAGTATGGAGAGTACTTCACAAAAGACTAGTTCAAGATCTGCAGTTAGCAAAGACATGGAACTCCAGGTTTGTGTCTGCGGCTGGAGCAAGGCGACAACGGTCAGGGGTTTGAAGATTCATCAAGGGAGAATGAAATGCTTGAGGAGAAGGGACAAGGGCCTCGCATTGATCAGTACTTCTTACGAAGTCAGTCAAGTCAGTCGAATGAAATCCAGCGACAGGAAGCAAACCACAGTTCGCAGGATATCAGCACCCCTGTCATAGATGTGAGGAGGACTTGCATGGACACAGTTAGTGATGAACCTAATGATCCTTGTGAACCCGGTCAGACAAACCAGCGTAAGAGAAAAAAGAACCTCAACGGGCACAAGCCTGGAGTTAAATGGCCAAGAGCTTGTGAGAAAACTGCATGGGACACAGTAAACACAGATCTCTGCTTTGCATTGGAAAGGTTAAGTGGAACAGTTGAAAAGAAACTGGATAAATTTGGGGACATCATCTACGCATATGGAAGCGAGAGGTTTGGAGTTGAAAAAAGGAAGGAAAAAGCACAAACTTCCTGGAAAGTCTAGACGGCAGCAGGAGATTGAACGCTTGAAAAGAAACTGGATAAATTTGGGGACATCATCTACTCATATGGAAGCGAGAGGTTTGGAGTTGAAAAAAGGAAGGAAAAAGCACAAACTTCCTGGAAAGTCTAGACGGCAGCAGGAGATTGAACGCTTAGTTAGAGAAAGGAGACAGCTGAGGAAGCAATGGAGAAGAGCAGAAGAAAGTCAGAAGGAGGGACTCAATCTCTTACAAAGGGTCATAAAAGATAAGCTTGCAACATTGCGCAGAGCTGAGCGCCTACGGAAACACTACAAAAGAAGGGCGTCGCGAGAACTAACTTTTATAAAGACCCATTCAAATTTGTAAAGAAGTTATTCACCAGTGAGAAGAATGGCACACTAAAAGCATCTAAGTTTGAGCTGGAGATATTTGGAGGAAGCATACAGATTCAAAAGGCAGGAGCCTATGTCAATTCCTTCAGACATCCCACCTATCAATCCACCAGAATACCAAATGGAGGACTGTGCACCTAAGTGGAAAGAAGTAGAGCAAGCTGTGAAAAAAGCAAGGGCTTCATCATCTCCAGGGCCTAATGGAGTTCCATTACAGAGTGTACAAGAGTGCTTCAGGAGTTCTACTGAATCCTGTGGAAACTGATGAAAGTAGCATGGGAAAAACAGGTTGTACCAAGAGCATGGCGCCGAGCAGGTGGAGTCTTTATACCTAAAGAAAAGATTCTAGCAGCATCAGTCAGTTTCGCCCTATTTCCCTATTAAGCGTAGAAGGCAAGATTTTCTTCAGCATTATTGCTCAGAGATTGTCAACTTACCTATTAAAGAACTGCTTCATTGACACTTCAATACAAAAAGCGGGCATTCCAGGTTTCCCAGGATGCTTAGAACACATCAATGTGATCTGGCAACAAATTCAATCAGCTAAAAGGAGAGGAAGGAGCTCCATGTGACATTCCTGGATTTGGCTAATGCATATGGTTCACTGCCACATGAACTTCTTTGGGCAGCATTTGATTTTTCAGTGTACCAATGACAATAACAAATCTAGTGAAAGCCTACTTTGGAGATTTGCAATTTAGTTTTTCAACTTCAGAATTCAGCACTACATGGCAATGCCTAGAAGTTGGAATAATGGCAGGATGCACCATTTCTCCACTGGCTTTTACCATGGCAATGGAAGTAATCATTAGGGCATCAAATGGGTAGTGGGAGGAGCGCTTGGCTTCTGGAATACGACTACCACCAATTCGAGCATACATGGATGACATGACAACCATGACTACAACAGTAGCCTGCACTAATCGGTTATTGGGCAAATTAACCAATAACATTGAATGGGCACGAATGCAATTCAAGCCCACTAAATCAAGGAGCATCTCTATAATTAAAGGTAAAGTAGTAGATAAAACGTTCTTCATTAATGTTGAGGCAATACCAACAGTGTCTGAGAAGCCAGTGAAGAGCCTTGGGAGATGGTACGACGGGGATCTAAAGGACACAGTTCGTGTGGGAGAAGTTAGACAACAAGCTGTGGAAGGGTTGAAGAGCATAGACAGCAGCGCTTTACCAGGCAAACTAAAACTCTGGTGCTTTCAGTTTGGTCTACTGCCAAGGTTGCTGTGGCCACTGACTGTGTACTAGGTTTCTTTGACAACAGTAGAGAAGCTGGAAGCTTTAATCAGTTCACACATCAGGAAATGGTTGGGAGTTCCACGCTGCCTCAGCAGAGTGGGACTTTATGGTAAAGGAATACTGCAGCTACCTGTCTCCGCTCTAACCGAGGACTTTAAGTGCGCCAAGGTCCGACTGGAAATGACATTAGTAGAGTCACGCGACAAATGCGTAAGGGAGGCAGCACCTGTGTTGAAAACTGGAAGAAAGTGGGTGGCAAAGAAAGCTGTGGAGGATGCAAAGGCTGCCCTTCGAATTGGTGATATCATGGGGCAAGTTCAGCATGGAAGAGGGGGTCTTGGTCTCAGTTCAGCTCAAGTAAGTAAGAATAGCAACATGTACTATAGTTCCACTTTACATCATCATCAACTAATGAAAATAAGCATTGTTTTGTATTTTGTAACCTTAATTTAAATTAAGTCAATGATTACATCTTCAGCAACTCAGCAGAACTGAAAAGAGCAGTTAGTACACATCCTACTCAACCATCCCCATCACTGGCTGGTGTGTTCTTTCAGCCCTGCCAAAACACATTAGACTGGTTGTCTCAACCTACCTGTAACAGGGCGAGGTGCCCTGTACATTGTTTTGTTTATTTATTTTTAGAACAGGGTTTTCCCCATCTGCCCCCGTGTTATTTTGTATTTTATTATTATTAGTATTATGATTTTATTTATGTATTTACATGGCAGTACTGCCGTGTTATTGTTTGTTTATTTTTAAGCGTGTTCTGGCAGAGGCGAGATTGGTGCTCGTCCTCTGCCAGGAATAATTAAAAACTTCGTGCAGAAGGTGGCCATCTCCCGAATTAATTAGGTGATTTAATTTGTTGCTAATCGGAGATGGTCACCTGTTATAAAAGCCGGCAGCTCTCGGCACCTCCGGGGTGGGTGTTCAAGAGGAGGAACGAGGCGGAGAGAGAAGCGAGCGAAAACAAAACTAAACTTAAAAGAAACTCCAGGATCAGTGAAGGCTACTGCCCAGCCTGACCTGGATAATTTATTGTTTATTTTGTGTACAAGATTTGTTTTGTTTACCTTTTTTATTTCGCTCTGTGAGCAAGTCTTTTGTTAAAACCTTTTATTTATTTTTGTTATTTAAAATGGTGCCGCCGCGTCTTTCTTTTTAAACTGCAGTGCTGCTTGGTGTCAGTTTGTTTTGGTTCCTGCTTCTGACCTGACGTCACCGCACAGCCACCCTGCCACACTACCATATCAAGTTCTAAGGTTCATTATGAACCATTGTCCTGTGCAATAGAATTTGTTTGGTTCTCTAGGTAAATACATGCACATTGGGCAGCATATAGCTAATCATATTAGCACCTGCATCACTACAGACAGGAGACAAAGAAGCAAGAACACCAAAAGAAATGGCTCTTTGATCAATTTAATCTGTGTTGTATTGACTTGACAAGACATGGTTGCATTACTACTATAACATAGTGGTTAAGATGCTCCCTTGCGCTTTGTGTGGTCCCTTGCTCTTTAGCTGCAACCCTTAAAGTGGAGAAGTGTGTAATGGGAGGTGTTGTTGATGCCCTGCTGTTATGGATTGTGACTCTGGTCGGTGAGATGAGGTCACACGATCCAGGTTCACCTGTTACCAACAGCCTATGGGAAGATCCTGAAGACACAGCATGTTCTGAATTCCTGAAGACAAAGACCCAATTGCCCTGCGACGCAATTGCCGTCACCCAAGACTTCTCCCCTGCTGGACTCGATAAGCTAGTTTGTCAGTATAATCTATAGACTGCGCTGTGCACTCTGTTACTGATTGACTGCTTCTTCCAGGAAGGGTGGGGGCACGTTGTCAGAGGGAGGCAGGGTGTGAGAGCTGACATTCATATTGAAACAAAACATAAATAATATGAAGATGATGATGAACCTGGTTAACCTATCAGGAATAAACAGACAGAGATTTGTAATCCTGTATTTGTAATCCGGTATGGAAAATGGTTGTTTTATTTTTTTACTTATAATCCAGGTCTGGTGACCAAATAATAAACTCCGGTTGTATACAGCAATGTGTAAAACACAGAGAACAGTAACAGGGATTGAAGCCCAAAACAATAAATACAGTATTTCTCCCACATTATACAACCACGGTCACCAGTCTTGGGTGCGTGCTGTAGTGCTCATGGTGGGTGATACAGTTTAAAGAGTGACAAATAGTGTAGTGCTGTTCCGGGTTCAGTACCTGCCCTTAGCGACAGCTCCGGAACGTGTTAGCCATCTATGAACTCACAAGTAACAATTATAGACAAGACAAACAAACACTCACGATATTTTCAACAAACAGTGCACGGGTCCTTCTGGGTTTATTTCGTAACCAAAGTGAAGGAAAAGATTTACAATTCTCTGGCCCCTTTATGCTATCACACAAGACTCCTTGGTAAACGATTTCAGCTGTCTCGATTGCCTGCAGCTGCTACCTCGTTTACCTTCCGGGTCAATACGTTCCTGCAACAGAGTCTCACCTTCTTCCAGGCTGACCGACTTCCCGACCCAGGAAATGAACTGTCAGACCAGCCTATCCAAAGACTTCCCCTTTCGCTACTTAGCGCCCTCACAGGTCAGGAGGGAGATTTACAACCAGAACTCATTATATTTCTGTCACAGTTAGGCAAAAAATCAAGGAAGTTATCGTGTTCACCATGTAAAGTGTGACAGACTGACAGACAGATGACCAAATGGACAGACACAGTCTGCACATAAGGGTCCCCATTTTTTGAACGAGAAACCTAAAAGAATGTTTTTAAATGATCTGTTTTGACAAGCTCAAATAAAAATAATGACTTTGTTGCAATAACACAGCCAGAGCCTTACTAGTATTATGCTTTTACAAATGTAGCATTTAAATTCAATTAAGGATTGATATTAAATGATTGTGTTTTTAGAAAGCAGCTGTACCCGGTACTACAACTACATTATGCAAAGTTGTTCAAAGACTGACAAAGATCAGAACTACAAAATAATATATATTTTTTAATAATACAAACTGAATGCTGAAGCATTGCCATTGCATAGTCATGCATTAAAAACAACATATTTTCTTCATGAAATCCATTGTATAATACAAAGACACCCATGCATTCAATTTGATAAATTTGAATTGTTTTTCTTAGAACTTGGACCTACAGAGCCAATGTACAGCACTGCATATGCAATCATGCATTATTTGTTTAGGACCAGCACAGATAGAATGCACTGCGCTCTATGGGGAGTGGTTACAGACAGGATGGTTTATAAAAGAAGGTAGTCTTTCATTTGATGAAAGACCCCAAGCAGACATGCCTGGAGACTCACTCCATAGTTAAGCTTAGAATAGAATCTGGCTGGGGGTATTTTGTGGACACTATGAAAATGGTTACATTATAAACAAGATATACCCAGGAGTACTGCAGTTGCCACTGTTTTCCCTTTTGAGTTTGGTTATATTGGATTGTGTTTAGAACAGCTATTGATTTTATAAACCACCGTATGATTGCTATACTGCTTGCAATACCAGTTTTGGTCATCTTGTTTTGATCTAAGCTACCCTGCACTATCTAATATGGAACTTTTCACTTCTTTCCAATAATGTGTATATAGCTAAATTCTGACTATATAATAAATATAGTCTTGGTGGCTTTTTGAACCTTATTCACGTTGCTATCAAATATATTTATTTATTATCCTGAACCTGGTTATAATGGATTTCAAAGGGGGTGCTGCATAAAGACAGCAATAATGTATTCTCTTACTTTTAAAAAAGGCTAATGCTATAAATACAAAAGGAAAATGGACTGATACAATCAGGCGATGCAAACCGATAAGCTCAGGTTTGAGAATCAGTAGCTCACTTTGACAATTGACTGACTGTATTTGAACGAGAGAGGTTTTCATTTCTAGTTCAATTGAAAAGGAGGCTAAGGTGTTTTGCATTCATTAAACCAAGCACCAGCTTTGACGAATTGCAACATGCAGCTTCTTTGGCTTAACATCTTTTAATGCTTTTCCAATTACTTGGCATTAAATGGTCCTTAAGTGTGACAAAATCAAGTCTAGTCTGTTGTGGTGTTGCTCTGATAATTACTCATTAAGTTCAACAAGTTCTGTTAAGAACTCAGAAGAGAAACAACTACGGCGTCAGGCTCATTTCCTACTATATTAAAAGAGAAATAAATATATTTTAAAAAATATATTTTACAATGTGTATGTATAAACCAATGTTTGTTTTTTAACATATAAATATATTGATAAAATGTAAATATAGTGTTAATATATTTATGATAATTATAAGTATACTTTTAAAATCATTCATGTATGTTAAAACATATAAAAAATTAATCCATAAATTTATACAAAATACATAAACAATATTCTAGCGAATAGCTATAAGACATTGTTAGTTTTGTGTAAGCCACCAGGAGGCATAACAACACAACTTCCAAACAGGAAACTGACCAGAGCGGGGCTTAGCTTAGTTACACAGGGTTCCAGGGGATAAACCCCCCATTGTAACAAAATGCAAACTTTAAGGTTACAAAATGCTCCTCACCTCACATCCATAAGGTCTCCGCACACACCCGGAAAGTCAATGCTAATCATAGTTACCCCTAAATAGGAAACCTAAACCCATATAACAAAATTCACATGATCATCGTCCAATACTCTAATTTGCATATTTGCATATATATGTATTTTAGGATAGATCATATATTTATAACATATCATACAGTGTGAAGTGAAATATATTGTTAGTCTTCAAATACATTCCAGAACTTAGCATTCAAATAAATGAACATTTAAATGTAAAGACGGTTTGGTAGAAGGGAAAGATCTGTTTTCCACTTTGTCCATAACTATTAAACACTCAATAGTGTGAAATTAAGAATCCTAAAAGAAACGTGACAAATTAAATGACAAACGTTTCGTCGAAGTCTTTTTTTCGACTAGGTCTTCCACATTGGTTAGGAAAGCTACAAAAAAAAGGTTTGCTACATACGATTCCCTCCTCCACTCTATTGAAGGTCATATCAGGGCTTCTTCAGACTAGTATTTGTCTCTCTCAGACTTCTGGTCTATAAAAAAAGAATGGAATAAAGTTAACGATCTCTTGAATAAACCATCCAAATGGGTTCTGAGCTCAATTACAACCTCAACTGTAGGCTTTTTCAATTGCTTTTGTGGCCATTATTAATGAATACACTCTTTTTAATGGTCTTGAAAGTGGAATGAGATTAAAGGAAGTTTTTTCTCTTGCCTCTGACAATTATATGAAATCTTTTAAGGGCTATAGGAGAGTCTTACTCTAGTTAAAAGATTCCACAGAACCATCCAGTGAAATTAGTTTGGGAAGAAATGACAGGGAAATATATGTATCAAACAGTAGTGCTTACAGAAGAAAAACACTGTCGTGTTCCTTATTCCCAGCCTCGTATTCAACTATACAATACTGCAGCAGTGACTCTCATGGGTGATCTAACCTTGTCATGTTGTGCTTAGACTTATAATTATAGAATTACAATATCCCTTACTAAAAATACCATTGCTAACTGATTTAGCTCAAAGCAAACAGGCATTCTGTGCCTATAAAATGACACTGTAAATATGCCCTTAGAGACGTATAACAGTTCTGCAAGGTGTTTAAATATTTACATCATGGGCTGAATATTAAAAGCAACTTCTAGCCTATAATGCTGTCAAAAGGGTGTGCAGCCAGACACCATGATCGCCCCGATTTAAACTCCTCGACTGTTCCTCAGGAAGCATCACTAATGAGTGCAGTGGTTGTTATTAATGAAATGTGTTTCTAGTTTTGTGTATTGCAACCAGCTCTGACCATCTTTAAATCAGTGCCAGACACTGAGACATTGGAGAGGTGTAGACTCACAGCTTATTACCTCTCTTGTCATTCACAATCAAGATCTGCTGTATCTTCCCATTCTAAACTCATTAACCTGCAGAGTGGTTGTCTGTGCTACGATCCAGACTTGCAATCTCATTACAGGGAGGTCATACTGGTTCTTCGGATCATGGCTGATATCAAAGTATTAGCCAGAATGTAATTAGCTTATAGGCAGGCCTGGATATATCTGAAGATGTTCACAAAATAATAAACAGTATCTTTCAGTATCTGCAGCTTTCTATCTGGTTTGATCTCAATAGAGAAAATGAACAAATGGTTTTAAGACTTGTTTATTATGTGTATACGGTCTTATACACTCCCTTTCATTTTTCATAAATATTATTTCTCATTTGTTTGTTCCACATGAGATCAGATGTAGTTCTCTTTTACTTATATTTCTGAAATATGTCTTGTTTGAGGAGCTACCAGCACAACTGAACACAACAAAACGAGGCAGTTCTTCCAGCGACAGCAACATTGTGTGAGAAATGCATCATTTTAAAAGTGCAGAGCAGTTAGAAGCAGTTTGAAAGCAGCTTGACAGCTGCAGAAGCTAAACTAAACTTTGAAAAAAAAAATTAACATGGTCTTCAAGCCAGTAATCTGTGACACCTGCATGATGTGGGAAATCCAAGAAAACCCAGCAAAGCTAAACCAAGTGTGTGTAAAGTGCAGCACGATCCAGGACTTGCTTAAAATAGTAAGTATGCTAGACATGGAGCTGCAGGAAATGAGACATCAACAGGAGCTTGAGGAGCTGACACACCCACAATTCATGGAAGTCTGCACCCCTAGCAGACTGAAAGCCACCAGGGAGATGAAGAGGGTCAAAACAGCTGGGTTCAGGTAATCAGAAGCAGGGAAAAAAGAAACTTTGTCAAACACAGCCACCAGAAATCAAAACCTCTAACAAATTTGAGCCACTTCAAAATTTAGATGATCAAAACCAACATCAAGAGAACGAAAGGAACAACATCCAGGACCCTATAAACAGTGCTGGCCAGGCAGCAAAAAGAAGGGAGGTCATGATTGTTGGGGACTCCAGAAACACAGCAAGTTCAGTTCGCAGTCTGGACCCTCTTACTACAACAGTGTGCTGCCTTCCAGGAGCCTCTGTCAAGCACATCACTGAGAATGTGGACAGGCTCCTAGAACGAACAGGAGACAACCCGGTAGTAGTTGGCAAACTCAGACCACAACATGGTCTCATTTGAAGTGATTTTTAAAACCCAAAAAGTAATGACTAAAGCTAAGGTTTACAATTTTAGAAAAGCAAACTATGAAGGTATGTAAAAGAGACTAACAGAAGTAGATTGGAGTAAAATAGAGAAAACATCTACAGAAAAAGGATGGCTGTTTTTTAAAAAACATAGTACTAGAGGTGCAAAACAATTACATCCCAAAAGTAGACAAATCTAAATCTAAAACAAAATGGCCAAAATGGTTTAATAGATCAATTAAAAACAATATTCCGCAAAAAAAGGCACTTTACAGAGCGTTTAAAAGGGACCAAAAACAAAGTACACAGAAAGAGTGCTTAGAACTGCAAACGCAAGTCAAAAAGGAAGTTAGAAAGGCCAAGGCAGAGATAGAAATAATCATTGCTAAGGGGGCTAAAACCAATTCCAAAATGTTTTTTTCCAATATTATAACAGCAAGAGGACATTCAAAGAGGAGGTTAAATGTCTAAGAGATACAAATGGCAAAATCATAGACGAAGAAAAAAAATAGCAAATATATGAAATGATTACTTTTCACAGGTTTTTACAAAGGAGGATACAGACAACATGCCCCACATGTCGACCTGTTCCTATCCAGTTTTAAATAACTTTAGCATAACAGAGGCGGAAGTGTTAAAGGGACTAGGAGCTCTTAAAATAAACAAATCCCCGGTGCCGGATGAAATCCTCCCAATAGTACTCAAAGAAATGAAAGAAGTTATTTACAAACTTCTAACCAAGATCATGCAACAGTCTCTTGACACAGGGGTTGTACCGACAGCCTGGAGAATTGTAAGCGTAATACCGATCCACAAAATGGGAAACAAAACCGAACCAGGCAACTACAGACCAATAAGCCTGACTTCTATTATATGTAAACATATTGAAACTATAATAAGATCCAAAATGGAAAATTACCTTTATGGTAACAGTATCTTGGGAGACAGTCAGCATGGTTTTAGGAAAGGGAGATTGTGTCTATCGTGATTTTTTTGAGGATGCAACATCGACAATGGATAATTGCAAAGCATACAACATGGTTTATTTAGATTTCCAGAAAGCTTTTGACAAAGTCCCACATAAAAGATTAATTCTCAAACTGAATGCAGTAGGGATTCAAGGAAATGCATGCACATGGATTAGGGAGTGGTTAACATGTAGAAAACAGAAAGTACTGATTAGAGGAGAAACCTCAAAATGGAGCGAGGTAACCAGTGGTGTACCACAGATCAGTATTAGGTCCTCTGCTATTCCTAATCTACATTAATGATTTTGATTCTGGTATACTAAGCAAACTTGCTAAATTTGCAGATGAGACAAAAATAGGAGGAGTGGCAAACACTGTTGCAGCAGCAAAGGTCATTCAAAGTGATCTAGACAGCATTCAGGTCTGGGCAGGCACATGGCAAATGACATTTAATAGAGAAAAGTGTAAAGTACTGCACGCAGGCAATAAAAATGTGCATTATAAATATCATATGGGAGATACTGAAATTGAAGAAGGAATCTATGAAAAAGACCTTGAAGTTTATGTTGACTCAGAAATGTCTTCATCTAGACAATGTGAGGAAGCTATAAAAAAGGCCAACAAGCTGCTCGGATATATTGTGAAAAGTGTCGAATTTAAATCACGGAAAGTAATGTTAAAACTTTACAATGCATTAGTAAGACCTCACCTAGAATATTGTGTTCAGTTCTGGTCACCTCGTTACAAAAAGGATATTGCTGCTCTAGAAAGAGTGCAAAGAAGAGCGACCAGAATTATCCCAGGTTTCAAAGGCAGGTCGTATGCAGACAGGCTAAAAGAATTGAATCTATTCAGTCTTGAACAAAGAAGACTACGTGGTGATCTGATTCAAGCATTCAAAATTCTAAAAGGTATTGACAATGTCGACCCAGGGGACCTTTTCGACCTGAAAAAAGAAACAAGGACCAGGGGTCACAAATGGAGATTAGATAAAGGGGCATTCAGAACAGAAAATAGGAGACACTTTTTTACACAGAGAATTGTGATTGTCTGGAACCATCTCCTCAGTAATGTTGTTGAAGCTGACACCCTGGGATCCTTCAAAAAGCTGCTTGACGAGATTCTGGGATTAATAAACTACTAACAATCAAATGAGCAAGATGGGCCGAATGGCCTTCTCTCGTTTGTAAACTTTCTTATGTTCTTATATCTTTCTCCCTTCGTTTCTCCAATAGTGGTTTTAACAGAAACATTGGATACATATTTAATTTTCAGATGTACCCTTTACAGGTTTTTATTTTATATTGGGATTATAATCCCGGATTAATTTGTAGTTGTGTAAAACAAAAAGGGGGAAAAAACATGGTAATGAAAAAAGATCCTTTGTGTTACAAAATAAGTTGTAGTATCAAGGATTTAAAGGGCTAAAACTTCCATCGTTTCCCAATGGGGACTATTTGAAGCAGTGGTAGATCCAAAAGCCATCCATGTTGAATCTATATTCATACTATTGGGGTTTTCCAACGGGGCTGAATTATTGACCCAATTAACATTACCACATACAATAAACAGGGATGTAACTATTAATTATGTTTTAATGAATAGTGTTACTTTCAGTACATTATATCTTGTATGGTATTTGAGGTATGTATCATTTGTACCGTGAAGCACAAGATAGCTGCTGGTATGAATACACACTGTTCTTATCCCATTTAATGTTTTGTCTTTTTTTTATAAATTTAGTCGTTGCCAATTATTATTATTTTTTTATTATTTTCTCCCAATTTAGAATGGCCAATTATTTTTTAGGCTCAACTCACCGCTACTACCCCTGCGCTGACTCGGGAGGGTGAAGACGAACACACGCTGTCCTCCGAAGTGTGTGCCGTCAGCTGACCGCTTTTTTTCACACACCATGCAGCCACCCAAGAGCTACAGCGTCAGAGGACAACGCAGCTCTTGGGCAGCTTACAGGCAAGCCTGCAGGCGCCCGGCCAGATTACAGGGGTCGCTGGTGCTCGGTGAGCCGAGGACACCCTGGCCGACCTAACCCTCCCTCCCCCTGGGCGACGCTCGGCCAATTGTGCGCCACCCCCTGGGAGCTCCCGTCCATGGTCGGCTGTGGAATAGCCTGGACTCGAACTGGCGACGTCTAGGCTATGAAGCGCATCCTGCACTCCACGTGGAGCGCCTTTACCGGATGCGCCACTCGGGAGCCCCCTAATGTTTTGTCTTTTAACAAAATGGTCTATCACCGAATGATCATTGGATCTTATTGTACATCATATAAATAGCCACCAGGACCATCCCATGCATCGTGATATGTATTGTGACATTAGCGTATTGTTACACTCTCAGCACAGTAAAACAAAAATCAAGTTTATAAATTGTATGGCAGCGTTATTAGAAACCATAGTTTAAATCTAAAACAGACCCCAGGAGGTTTGGCCTTGGTACTGTCTCCCATGTCACAGTCACAATATGGGCTTGTAAACACCAGTGGGTCACAGTAAAACCTGTTTGACTTTGTGCAATTCAAACCTAGTTATTCTGAGGTGACCCACCCCTGGTGTCTCCTCAGCATAAATCATCTCACCCCATCAGTGAATGACTATAATGATAGTGCCGAGCTAGCACAGTGAAAGCTCAGGAAAGTGAAAGAGCAGAGCCGCTTCCCATTCAGGAAAGAGAAGGACAGCCGGGGTACTGAAAGCTCAGATTACAAGCCACATAATGAGAGGTCTGTATCAGCAGGGCACAGTGCACTCGAATTATGCTAAAGTCTGTGTTTTGTGCTCGCTAGTGTAACAAATGCTAACACAGCTGGTTTTCAACCTAGCATGGATGTATTATAATGTAACACTGTGTTCCGAAAGGGGAGGGGCATGGGGGGAGGAAAATATTTATCACAGGCTGCAATAAGCCTGTGAGTCAGCTGAAATGCCTATGCCCTATATGTACATATTTGAAAGGAGCATCAGCCACAGCTTTTTAAAGCTAACAAGTAAACTATACACAAAGAATGTTATGACTGGATTCCAATCAAAAGGCAACACTGGACTGGTTCAAAATGGAACTGTGTCAAAGAGGCACCCTCTATTATAAGAAACACTATAGAAACAAACGCCTGAAATGTCAGAGAGAGGGCAGTGTTTACAAAAGGCAGTTTTAGCATATTTTTTAGCATTTTACCATTTTTATTAAACTGTGGATGACTCGCATCATTTTTTTTAACCTTTTATTTTTAGCAAGTTGCTAAGCAAAACAATATGTTAAAGCACAGACAATATTTCAGAAGCCTCTTTCACCTGGGGAGAGAAAATCCATTTATTCAAAACCAAGTCCTGATAAAAAATAAACAAGCAACATGCCATGTTGCAATACTATACCTAACTAAATTCCCAGTTTCCTGTAAATCAGGTCCAAGCTAAATACATTTCCCTTGCATTTTCACTTTTTCTAGTACAGTAGTCCCTCACTGAACCGTACATGTCAGAGACAGATTTTTCAATTTAATTTAAATTATTGCAGTGAAATAACATTAATGTGTCCTCACATTACTGTACAATGCGAAAATAATAAAAGATTATTTTTAATTGACATGTAATGATTTTAACGCATTTTCCAAATTATAGTACCCAATTAACACAAAATAGATCCTTCAGAATTTTAATTACTGTAATCCACATCTTGCGATTCTAACCACTGGAGTCCATCAGTATTTCTAAAAGCGTCTTGCCCTTTTCCAACCGATCGATAGCAGTTAGTTTAAACTCCCTAGAGTATGAGTTTATAAGCCACCTTTTAATCATGTACTAAATTTTAGCGATTTAGTAGGCTACTTGTGTCAGTTCTTCCGTTTATTTTTATCATGTCTTTGGTGTCAGTATAACAGCCGGGTTTTTTTGCAATAATTCTGAACCATACCAAGTTCTGTTTTTATTAGTTTTTTACTTATGGTCAATCAAACTGGCTGGCACTGTGATGTGACAGAAATACTGCATGAACTGCTTCTACACCACTGGTGCACAAAAAGTCATGACCCTGTACTGTACCTTCCTTCTCCTATACAAGCTTGTTTCCCAAAACCTAAACTCTATAAAGCTTTGTTTTAATATGCTCAGATAGAACACAGTGAATGAGAGGAGTGTGGTAGCGATGATCATCACTTTAAAGTATTACAGAATACCCAGTGCAAGAAACGCCTTACGTAACCTTTCCCGTCACAGTGTTATATTTTTAAACATATAACCAACTCTTTAGAATTTTTTTTTTATCACATAGCATGAGTCATAAATCAATTGGGCAATACGTTTCTCAACATTTACTCGGGGGTGTTCGCCTGATGAAAGATAATTTAAGTATCACAATGTATCCCGATCCCTCCTGCAACAATGCTGGTTTTCTGTTCCCACAATACACCACTCATTTCAATCAGTGCACCAGCAGTGTTGCAGAAGGGAGCATGATCTGGATACACTGTGATGCTTATAAGAGAAATTATCTTTCTCCTGGCAAACGCTCCCAACTAAATGTTGAGAAATGTGTTCACCAGTTGATTCATCTATCACATGTGTATAAAAATGATCAAAACAATCAGGATCATGTTAATAAAATGTATTTCTGTTATAAGGACAACATGGGATACAGAAAAGGTAAAGCATTGTGTTTCCTGTAAGCACTGCAAGGTTTCTGTAACACTTTGAGTAAGATATATATTTTGGAACTCTGTTGCCATTGTGTTTTTTCAGAATCGACTGTGTGATGTTGATGGCTACTCATTCTCGTTTTGGCTGTGTAAGGACTTTGTCTGCTTTTCACTATGTATTATTTTCCTAATGGTAATTTCAGTTGCTAGCACACATGTTTCCTCCCTTCTTAAAGCCAACTTGGCACTGTGTTACACTGACAATTTAAACAGGCTCCTGCCACTACCTGCAGAAAAAAAGATTATGGGTGTAATCTGCAATCTCTGATACATGATTTATTATGTTTCATTTATCATGAATTGCAAAGTATTGTGATTGTACCTCTTCAAGAGTTTTCATCCAAAATATTAAACAGTCAATAGTGCTGAATTAATTAAAATGTCTGAAGACACTGAAAGAGACTTCTAGTTGAAATCTGTGTCATTGAATTTCCTTTAGTATTTCTGTAAGGGGTTGTAAGGAATGGAGATTCTTATGGTCATTCCCTTTAATCAGTTAGCCATGATGCTGACCCACACTGAAGAAAAAGTGTGACAAGGGTGTAGTTTCTTGATAATCCATTGGAATTGCAGGTATTTGTAAAAGCACCATGCCAATTATTTGGATTTGCTTCTTAATGTGATCCCTGTTGAGGTGTTTTAAGCCAACTGGTATTAAAACTGAAACTACATATTCTCCAATCACTATTATGCCATTTTATATGCTGCATACACAATCATATGATATGTCTAATGGTTCTGAAGGGTCTTCTATGAAAGAGGCATTTATTCTTGCTGATTACAGGTCTAATTACAGACCTGTGTGGAGTGTGGAGTAGTGGTTAGGGCTCTGGACTCTTGACCGAAGGGTCATGGGTTCAATCCCAGGTGGGGGACACTGCTGCTGTATCCTTGAGCAAGGTACTTTACCTAGATTGGTACTTTACACAGAATTAGAAGAGGTATCCCTGCCCAGAATAAATTCAAAACACAATGTAGATTTTTAACAAGATCTTGGTATTCATATACTCTATTAATGGTTTTATGGCATGTGTTTTTTTTGTTTTTTTTTTAAATTTGTCTACATTTTGTAGGCCTTTCTGACTTCAATAATGACAAAGGCATGCAAAATATCTTCCTTTCCTAATTGACTAACTATACAAATACAGCATAACTTATTATTGGGGGACTCGTAGACTAACCAGCTATCCTCATTCTTGTTAAAATACAGTACACAGTTACTAGTCACATTAATGATTTACTAGGAAAAACCTATTTAGACCAAGGTCCTCTTTCCAAGGGTACCCTGACCTAGCGACTAAGGTTGCCATCTGCCCAGTTTAGACAGTCTGCTAGTTAAAAAGGGACTGTGAAAAGTCTCGACTATACACATTATGAAGATGCATGCAATCTTTTGTAAACTAAATATGTTGCAAAGTCATGGATGTGATTTTGCAATATGGTTCTAGAAGCTAGGAATAGGCAACGTGTTCTGACTTTCTACTGCCCTTTTGAACTGTAAATAATTAGCAGGCAGGGATTTCTGACTAATTCATTTCCAATCTGAGTAGGTGGCTCTTTCTCTCTTCACAAAAGGTACAGTAATGTATTGCTCTTTTAATTGGAGGAACTGAATAGCTCAGTTAGCTCAAAAGCAATGCATTACCATACCCTGGTATTCTGTGCTGTTAATGATTTTTATTACGTGAGGGTAGCTGTTATTTACTACATTAAATTGAATAAAATTAACTCCTAGCCACCTGCTATATAAGGACCAAGCTTCACCTGAGTAGTTGGTGAGTGTTTGGAGCTGAGAGCAGAGTCACAGAGAGAGAGAGAGAGAGAGAGAGAGAGAGAGAGAGAGAGAGAGAATCACACAGTAAAACGATTGCTAGCAGTTTATGATAACCCTACAGGTACTTGTTTGTTGATTTATTTTGATGATTGTTTGTGACATCACCACACACGCCACTCAAGGCATTCTTGTGACACTTACATACAGTATTTATGTTTGAAAATAAACATTTGATAGGATATACAAAACAATTAGGCTAGGTAGAAAAAGCCGGCATTGGGCATTCGAATAATTTGCTTTCAAAGGCTGGCTAAGGCAGCCTTTGTTCCAAGACAGTCATCTATTCATTGCAAACACAGATCCGCCCAGGGTGTAACCACTGTGGGACAATAATTGAGCAGTGAGGAGGGTGTTTAGCCCCCATCGGGCTTTCAGCTGCTGGTATCTCTCTGGGAACTATGTTTGGTAATGATGTGTACTAATGCCTGGGCATGCTATCATCCAATAACATCAGTCAAGGAATTAGAAAGTGAAATAAGTACTGTAGGTGCTATGCAAAAACCATCATTAGCTGCAGTCTTTTCCATTTTCTAAGAGTGGCAGCAATAATATATATGAAACTAGTGCTCTTGAAAATATTATTTTAATAGAACAGTATGAAATGACCCAACAAGTACAAGGAAGTCTAAAGGCATGGCTTGCAAACAGTGATTTTTTTTTACCAGTAATCATAGTAGTACCAGATATCATGTTTTCAAATGAAAATACATGGTTAATAAAACATGTGTTTCTTTCAAAACTGCACATTTGAGACATATAATCTAAGAAAAGGAAGAAGGGCAGGTTCTACTCAAAATATGCTAGCGATAGTAATATGCAAGGTCTGTCGATAAGACTAAAAGACACTGTGATGGGGTCACCCCCGCCCATGGGTGTATTTTGGTTTATTGTATTTAGTGTGGGTTATGTAGCACGGGTGATTTAAAATGTGTGTTGGTATGTGGGCACAAGGATGTCACAATTAGTTCACGTGCAGACTGTTCCGAGGCCAGCTTGAATGATTAGCAATTGAGTCCCGGCATAGCTGTATTTAAGAGTCATGAATTTCTCACTCGCGGTTGGTGTGTTCAGGGAGAAAGAACGGGAGATAGAAAGAGAAAGAAATATAAAAATAACAACAATTTCTACTTGTACTAAAACAGCTCAGCACGGTACTTGTTGTGGGTTAGTGTTTGTTTGTCTGGTTATTTTGGCTAACGTGCCATTTTCTTGTGTTTAAATAGTTTATTTATAATAAACTGTGCATCAGCGCTTCCGTACTCCAGTACTGTTGTCATTCACTTCCTGGTCTGACGTCACCACAAGCCATCCGGATAACAGACACGAAAAGACATATTAGCATGATGACATCTGAAATACCATCTGCAGTGCTGCCATTCAGCATTTTTCTAGTCTCTGTAACAGGACGGAGGCTGGACGCGAACCAGCGACCCTGCACAGCGCAAGTGAGTGTCTTAACTACTATGCAAAAGAGCAAGACTTGTCTGCATTTGTAGTTATAGAGCTTTTAACCACATCTCACCTCACCAACCGACAGAGTATTACACAACACTGCCAGATACATCTTCAAAAATAACTTTGTGCCCTGGACATCAAGAGAAAGCTGATAGACAATCTGACCCAGTGTGTGTTAAGCTTCATTGAACTAGAGAGAGGCTACATTCAAAAAACTAATTGGTAATGTGTCTGATAACATACACACGCTTTTAACACCTTCTAAATATAGAATTGACAGCTTCATTAACAGAAAATATTATTAATATTAATAAGATAAACACAGTCAAAGATGCATACTTTAAAATATATGTATTTTTAAAACTGTTTTATGTTACTAATAGCATGAATGACACAGAATTTGGTTTGTTGACACATACCCAGTAATTTTATCATCCCACTCAACTTATCTATAGAATTGTAATATTGTAATATTTACTTGGAACAAGACTGTTCTGTTCAGTAACAGGATGTGGCTGCAGCATGAATAGACAGAAAATGCCACAAGTCAGTAACAGTGAATTAGACACTTATTCCCTTTTAGTCAAGCAGCAAATTTCAGCTAATGCCTTCTTCTGTGCACCTTTACTCTGCAAAATCAAGATAGTTATCATGTTCACCGTGTGATAGATGGACAGACTAGATTAGTGCATTAAGGTCCCTTTTTTTTAAGAGAATGTGACATTATACATAATTAAAATGTGATTTAATAAATATATATATATATATATATATATATATATATATATATATATATATATATATATATATATATATATATATAATTTGATACTACTTACTCTTATAAATAGGGGCAAACTTTTCACTTCAAAATCAGGCCTTCAGAATTCCATAACAGATCCAGCCAGGAGGTGTTAGACAGTGAGTGGAGCAGGGCTGACTTAGCAGACTGCCTGCACCGCTGACCCAGAGAGACACAATGAGCTATTTTGCTACTTGCAGGGAGTGCGCATCGATTTAAAGCCAGTTTTATTTTTAAATTTAAAAAAAAAAAAAAATCAGCCCTGATTCAGCAAAAAATTACCCACGCGCAACTTTTCTAATGTTCTTTTCAGCAGAATTCAAAGAGATTTCTGAAATACAGTCATTTCTATTTGAGATTAGAAAGCCACAAAATATAGAAAACCTGTCTATTGGCTGGTTTGTAAGTGGGATGCTTTTGAGGGTACATTAAATAATTCCATAAATCTTAATTGCAGTGTGATAGCTGTATTGAAGTAAATAACAGCTAACTCTCATGTAATACAAATCAATTGTGTTTAAAACCTTTTAAACTGTTTTATTCACTCAAAACACCGTTTATAAACACTCTTAAAAATAAAACATTCCTAAACAAAATGTCTTAAAACAGTCTTTATGAATTTGCCTAATGTAGCATTCACAATACTTTTACAATGACTTTGAAAATGGTTATAACACACATATCTAATCTGCTGTCATAACACATGTTCGGTAATTGAAAATTCAGCATTTTATATAAATGTCTGTGGCTCGTAGACACTTTTATTGCAATTATTGTGATCTATTAAAGTGACTGTAACTAATAAAGCAATTCCGAAAATCTTACCAGCACTTCCATTCATTATATATGCAGTAACGTGTTCTTTCAAAACTGCACATTCGAGAAGTGCAACATAGGGAAGATTTATGGAATTATTTTGATAGCTACAGTATCATTTTGCTGCATTATAGTTTAAGTGTAAAACATTTACAGCTGGAGCAAATCCCCTTCACCTATCCTTTCGCCATCCAAGCCTTGTTTACTCACTGCCTGCTAAAACTGGCAATGATTAGTGCTTTCGTCTGCAGGAGCAGTGGCTTTATGCCAGCAAGACCTTGAATCACTACAGGCCCTTAATGAAATCCACTCATTCAGCTCGCAGCTATCAGGATAGCAGAGACCAGAAGAGGCAAACAGGTTTTTATGTGCTGAATCCCCCCCACCTACCTCCACTAGTTTGCTATTGCTGGAGTGTGATTTCAGTGTTGTGTTTGTTCACCATCTGGTTTTTTGTCTGCTGCACTGTGGTCAGAGATGAAAGTGGGATAGTTGCCTAGTCGTATTATGATGCGAAAATCATGTGTTTTTTATCACTGTAATTTCACTGGGAACCCACATAACCACTCCCAACTAAATGAAAGCCTCATTGGTCACTGAGCTCTTTTCCTTTGTACACTGAAAGTTTACAAAGGCCTGGGTTGGCTAAAGTCACAAGTGAAGTGAGTTTGGCTGCCTCTGGCCAGGCCCTAAAGGATTTGTGAATGATGTATGACATTTTGGGGTACTGTTCATGTGATTTTGCTCTGACCAAACACTGCTCAGAGTACTTGTATTGAGGGATACAGAGAAGATACACACTGGCTCAAAGTGGTTCTAAGTGGGTAACACAATAAAAAATCAATGAAGACAAACATTGAAGGACAGTAGTCTTGAGTTGTTTATATCTTTACTCTTGGATTAATTATTTGAGTTTGTAACGATGGGCAGGCTGCTTTGATGTTAATCCAGGCCAGAAGTCAGTATACAGTCACAGACACAGATTGTGGGTACAAGCACAGAGCACATTTATTTTAGTAGTACAATGCTTCAGACCATACAATTCCACAGCTGCATACTATAACATACATGTCAAAGAGTCAGGTAATTTATTATTTAGCCGACTAGTTAACCCAAATTACTCTAGATACATCCGAGACACATCTGCACAACTCTCTGCCCTCTTCGCAACTAAGAGATAAAAAAAATACCTATATATGTTACTTAAAGGTACAGTAACCAATAAGTAAAAGATCATTGCAAGTTACCCAAGTGTCTTCTGGCCAAACTACACTTAACAAACCGTTTACTCATTTTACCGATTACCATTGCTTTGGGGAGCTCTGAATTCAAAACATAGTGAAGCCACTATTGTAACATCACTGCTACAAACTGATGAATCATAAAGAAAAATAAATATAGTTTGGAGCACCCACATGCGTGGTGTAAATCTTTACACAACCAATACCGCTAACAAGCAACAACTACTTGTCGTGGGCAGAATACAAAAAAGAAAACACAAAAAAGAAAATGCTCTATATGAAATGACAGGCACTGAAAAACTATTTTTGTTTTTTGGCAGTATAACAAAATTCTGCTGTTGGGCTCTTGTACATATGTTGTATTCAAATACCAGAACAACTGGCTTGTGTAATTCCATTCCTCCGATAGCCCTATTTAGTTCAATTTCTTAAAGATGTTAAAGGGTTTTTCTTTGAAAAATGACCTTTTTTTCTTAAAGAATAAATAAATATATTTCCCCCTATTTTTTCACCATTTTTGTTCCCTCACCACAGCAGCTCCACACAAGAGATCAGGAGAAATGAAGATCTGTAGAAGACCTCCCATCCCAACACCAAGCCAATCACCTCTTTACACCGCTTATAAAAGTGTACCCTGGTAAAAGCATAGAAAAGTGTCAAAGCAAGCACTGTAAACTAGAGCGGTATGGCAAAGCATATTAAACATGGCAAACCATGGTAGGGTAAGTGCGTAGTATATCCACGGGACAAGCATGGGAAAACAAGAAAATTTACCCTGCAAATTTACCCTGGTATACATAAATCAGAGACCCAGGTGGATGATAGCGGAGCCCCTGGGGGAACTTTGCACAGCCCGGACTCAAACCTGCGCTCCCTAGACCGTATGACTCACGGCACAAGGTCGTGCCTTTACCTGGTTTGCCACTCTGGAAACCCTCTATTCTGACATCAAATAGAGCTTGATCTTTACAAAGGAGGCATACCACGGGGAAAGCATAGCAAAATGTAGAGAAGCACAGTAATACAGTGAAGATATGGTAAAACACAGATAAACAAGATAAATTGCATAGAAGCCTGGTAAAAAAAAACCCATGGTGAAACACAGTAATGTACAGTAAAGTCATAGTATAAGCAAGGTAAACTCAAAATTAAAAAAAAAAAAACTTTATAAGGGTGAATATAACATGTATATTGTCTTACTGCTGCAAGTATAACAGGTAAGTTTCTTATGTCCCTTACAGCTACAATGTCTACGGTGCGTTTGGAGAATGTTAATTGTGTACCTGCTTTCTGATAAGGATGAGAGCATGGAAGGCTGTCTTAAAAGAAACTATACTGTTTGGTTGCTGGTAATACAGTATTATATGTGGAGCTGTGCTGTGAATGAGGGGGATCACACGGCCGTCCTGCTGCTAGGGTGTTTTCAGATCAAGTTAGCAGGAAAAGGATAGTTTACAGACAGATAGTTTAAATGGTTTGTTATATAGGCGATAGCATCGCGATCTTAAATATATTGTCCTGTTGCATTATCAGATATGGAGAAGGCTCTACGATACCCAGGTAAGAACCTTGGATGACACATATGTCTGTCCTGCTCCTGATAACTATGCTGGAGGATCTTTGTGACATCACTGTGTGTGTTGCTATGTAAACATCCTTGGAAACTTACACCACTGAACTCCAGTCAAGTAAAGTGCCTTTAAAGAGAGGAATATGCAAAAACATATTATTATTATTATTATTTATTTCTTAGCAGACGCCCTTATCCAGGGCGACTTACAATTGTTACAAAATATCACATTATTTTTACATACAATTACCCATTTATACAGTTGGGTTTTTACTGGAGCAATCTAGGTAAAGTACCTTGCTCAAGGGTACAGCAGCAGCGTCCCCCACCTGGGATTGAACCCACGACCCTCCGGTCAAGAGTCCAAAGCCCTAACCATAGATGGATGCATGGATGGATGGACAGACAGACAGACAGACACCCCCATATCTCCCTAGAATTTGATATTCTCAATAGCTAGTGCTGAATGATGTTAATACCAAGTTTTATGACAATTGGTTCTCCAGATATATGGAGAATTGTGTGAAGTGTGACATGTACTAGGACGGCCTCCATTATTTCATCCCCAGTGGGGGATACTAACAGACGATTTAAAGCTATTGTAAGCACTTTTAACAATATCATAATAAGCAAGATACATTTGATTGTTCTTAATGAAATTAGTAAAGGAAGACATTTTAGCAGCTTGCTATACTATACTTTGTTTTCACTATGCTTAACTACTTGTAAGTATTCCTAACTTATATTTTACCAAATTTGAACAAGAAAAATCATTAAGCATTTCTGTGTTTGTGTGTGTGCAATAAATAAATACATGCATAATAATAAAGTGTAGCTGTGCTTTCCTGCTGCAGATGAAAAATAAATCTGTACAGCGAGTACTTATTGTGCAGAGGTGATTCAGTGCCAAAGAACTGCATTTTTAAAATAGCTCAGCTGGTTGCCATACGACAAAACCAAATTGCTGAACAAACTGAAAGCAAGGATGGGTGACCCAGTGTTGATCCTGGTCTGGAATTTTACACTTGAATTGAGTCCCCTGCTGTCCCCTGTGCAGAACACAAATTGGCATTAAACTAGTTACTAATACAGACAGACGGCAGTGCAATGCCCTATTTTAAGTTGTGTTTTTTACTTTAGGCTATAAACTAGACTGTGTGATTATATGTATTCGCTTAGCTGTTCTTCCTATGACTGAAATGCCAATTAACATTACCATTAGCATTCATTTGCATAGACTTAGAAAACATACTAATTCAAATAAGAACATTTTAGATTTTCCATGAACTGACTGGTCCATATTAGACAAGTAATAATTAAAATTAGAATTTGTTCAAATTATTTTAAAATGTGCACTAAATAACATATTTTGTCCATGATAGATTCCAAATGTTTTAATTTAGGGTGCCCAATTATTTTTACCCCTGATTGTCCAATAACATCCCCTCACCGCAACCAAGGCCAGCCCTGCAAAATGTCCACTTGAGCTCACCAGACGCCTGGCAGGTAGGGTCCGTTGTAGCGCAATGAGGTGAAACAGTCCCTGATGTTTTTGCTTTCCTAACCCACAAGATCGTCAGAGCCAATACAACGCTCCCTCTGCAATCCCCAACCCACATCAGTGACTTCTCACAGCCAGGATGCAAACCTGTGCTCCCCTGACTGTATAACTCACCCTGCACACCACACAGCCATGCCCTTACCAGGAGAGCCACACAGGGACCCTCCCAAAGGAAAATGTACTCAGCTGCGTTGAATACGAAAAAGTTATTCAACACAATATCTCTCAACGCTTGCATGACCGAGTACACTAGGATACTTTCAATAAGTGTTGTTGAATAAGTTGGGACCCCCTCTTGCCTATGCTCTTATGCAATGTTAAGCCAATTCTGCAATTGCAAGAGCTGTCTCATCTCCCCAGTGTCAAAAGATAAATCGTATTAATGTTATAATCAATTTTATCTTCAATGCACTTAAAAAAAAAAAAGATGTATTCACAGGAGAATAAATCATCTGGTCTCTGGCAAAAATAAGATGTCTAAAAACACTGGCATAGCATCTAAAACATGTATTCAGTCACATTATTAATTGATAATCATGCTGATAATTCAACTATTTTTATCAATTATAAATAATATGGGATATATTCCAGCTTGTGGCTAGCCAGAAAAATTCTTATTGTTTTCATTATAGGAAGTGAAGGCTATCTCAACACTGCCAGTGACAATGTTATGCAATGGATGATAAGCCACATACATACTTGAGAAATATGTTACGGTTCACTTGCACAGCGATAAAGCTCTGACAATAATATGATATATATATATATATATATATATATATATATATATATATATATATATATATATATATATATATATATATATATAGTATATATAAAAACACAGTATATTTCTATATATGGTGGCAAAACGCAAGGTATATAACTATAATGACAACAATATCAAAAACGTCCACTGTAAAAATCAAACTGTCTTTTTCATTTTCTCATTAAAAAACCATCAGACTACTGACTGGGTTCTGTTATGACTTGAGAAAGCTCACATGTAGATCTGAGATTCTACAAGCCGGTGTGATCTACCTGAGGAGTGAAAATTGAGTTCCTAGGCCTCTCTTCAGGTTAAGAAATATAGACCTTAAACTCTAAAGGTAAAAAAGTACTGCATCTGAACACTCAACTTAGTATGGGTATAAAATATCACAGTTATCTTAACTAATATATTCTTTTTCTTCTTTTTCTGTTAGAGCCCTCGTATCCAGGTGGCCCCAATGGAGCTCTCAAACATGCTTTTTTTCCCAAATACATCCGGTACATCAGTGTATTATAATGGAGGAAATACATCAGTAAGAAATACACATACAACAAATGCAGTATTTCTTACATCCACTGTGGCAGGGGGACAGGTTAATGGTTACACTCTGGAGTACCAGCTGTAGAAAATAAGACATGTTTTAGAGCTTTAGAGAGTAGAGCCTTGCTACCCGACCTGAACATGACAGGACCCAACAATAAGTGTCAGGTTCGGGTCGGGTCGGGTGTAGTTTGTATATTATAGTTTAGGCTTGGGTCGGGTCAGTGTGTTATCAGTGATTGGATAACGGCATTTTTTATTTTTAAGTGAGTATTTTTTTCTTCCTCGGTGTGCAAGTGCTTCCTAAAACCCACTTTCTGCTTCCTTTTTGGCCTGTCTAAAAATATCTTGGATGAGTGAAGTGCTGCCGTGAGTGGCGAGGATTTCTAGTGTTCACATCAGTTAACCAAAAATTTGTACGAAGGAGAGATATTCTAATTTAAAAATACAGATCAGCCTGTTTTATATCACCTTGCTTTACATCATGCCCCATTTATTATCACGATTTTTGAAAAACCACTCGCCATGCACCTTAGGTTCTTACCATAGGAAATTACCTCACAAACCTGCTTATTGTCATGTTTTGTGCAGCCTGTCAAATGCTGCGTGGACGGTCTTAACGGGATACAATTCAGTTACAAAACACCAATGTCACCAAATTTTAACACAGTCAGTTTTATACAAATGCACAATTTTTTTTTTTTGATAGCTCTCACCAGTCGATAATTACTGCCTTTTTTAGATAATGACACAAACTGTTTCATTCCAGTTAATGATACAAAACATATTTGTCCTGCAGTAAACTATATGCATTTGTTTAAATGTAAAGAACATACATTTGTACAGTACTAAAGCACTTCTCTTTAATTCACCGTTAGTTTTCTTTCTTTTTTTTTTCACACTCAGAATGTACTGTCATAACGTGAAACTTGATTTCTATCATGACCCGCTTTGTATCACAAACTATGACTGCACGGCAATCATGATATAAAGCGGGTTCATCTGTATATAGGCTGATGGAGTAATATATATATATATATATATATATATATATATATATATATATATATATATATATATATCAAGAGGAGAATGTGTAGCAGTGGAACGTTGCGTTGCTGGAAAGGCTGGAAAATTCCGACATTGTTGTATTCAGCGATAATAAAAGTCCATGTAGCTTTGTACAATGCAAATCTTTCAAAATATTACTGAAATATGACAGCAAAAAGACAGGAAATTCATCTCTGCAGCAGCACACTAAAAAGGGATGTATTCATCCTGTAGCTGTTTTAAAAGCCATAGTCAGGGTGTAATATTTGTTGTTAAACGTTAGTTTAGCGGTTTGATATGATATAGGCTTGTCCAAAATGAATATATGAATTTGCAAGAGCATCTTCTGTGTGGCTATTTATGGTAAGAAAGTTTTGAAGAAGCCTGTTGTTGTCTTCTTTTAAATCATGCAGTGTTGGATTATTAGGAAAGGTAGTAAATGAGCTATGATTAATTGAGGGTGATTTTTTCTTTATTTCTGTTTTAACTGGAAATCGGGAATACTCTACACTGAAGGTACTTAGTTTCATTAGGATATATTTGGAATATATTTGTGGAGACGGTTGGGTCAGGTCGGGTATGCAAATATTTCAAAGGTCTCGGGCTCGGGTCGGGTTTGAATTGGGTTTTAAATTTAGGACCGAGCAGACCTCAGGCCACAGGGCTGCTTTTGACACCAGATGTGATGACTGAAACAGATCAGTATACTCATAGCAGAAAGAACAATACACTAGTTTAGGTAACTATAAGCTGCTGCCAAGAGTAAAGGACTTGTTTCTTTCTGGTATCAAATCACTGTGCTATAAGGCAGTTTTTTTGTCATCGGACTATCTGACATTGTGGCCCAAAGCACATGAGGTGATACCAGGATGCAGCATCTTAAATGTCCTTAATCTACAGCTTGGTACTTATATTAAAACCACAAAACAATCCAATATACAGTAGTGTGAAAAAGTTTGGGGCCTATGAATTTCCGTATTATGGCTTCTTCTACGGTGTTTGCTGGGAGGAAGAGCTACATTGGCACTCTCATGGGTTAGGAAGGCATAACCGGCAGGGACTGTTTCCCCTAATCGCGCTCCAGTGGACCCTACTGGCCAGGCAACTGGCGAGCTCAAGCAGACATATGCATGATTTATCTCAGAACCAAATCTAACCCTTTTCCCTGCTTAAATCCTTCTTAAATTTTACAAACCATGATCTCAGTAATTAACACTCATAGCAGTGTTATTGACTTACTGATTTGAAATGAGAGTCCTGCTAACCTTGACAATAAGGCCCCATTGCATTGAGTTTTGGGGTTTAGATCATTGAACTAGACCCTGATAACTCTATTGACAACAGAAGGCCTGGACAATCTCGATAAATAACCTCTGGGGGCTGTGTAGCGATGCCTCATTGCACTTAAACAAACATTTAAAATAATAATAATAATAATAATAATAATAATAATAATAATAATAATACTGTATGTGTTTAAACCTGTTGGCCCAAGGGAGTTCTGTTTTAATTGCTTGTCTTCTAATTAGCTATTAAATATATGACTTTGTATTACATAACACAATATTCAGAATGCTGTTATCCAAGTGCATAATTCACTATGGGCTGGCTGTGCTACAGATAGATAGTCTTATGCCAGAGTGCCAATGAACTCCAAAACTAAAAAACAAAAATCGGATTTTTGAAATGGCTGTTTTTATTTGTTTATTTAGCAGACACCTTTATCCAAGGCAACTTACAGAGACTAGCGTGTGAGAACTATGCATCAGCTGCAGAGTCACTTACAACTACGTCTCACCCGAAAGATGGAGCATAAGGAGATTAAGTGACTTGCTCAGGGTCACACAATGAGTGAGTAGCTGAGGTGGGATTTGAACCGGGGACTTCCTGGTTACAAGCCCTTTTCTTTAACCACTGGACCACAGCCAGGCTGTTGTTTATAGACCACCCAATTGTAGCATACTTGCAACAACCAGTTTATATTGTACCTTTTATTGTGAACAAATCCCATAGGCTTGACGTGAAAATAACCCACCATGAATGTCATCATAGTGGAGAGAGTATGACAGCACATGTTTTTAATATTGCACCACCAAGCATCATGCAGATATCCAGGTAGTGAGAATGCTAATAATTTGACACTATGCAGACATTTTAGAAAGGGGTGTGTAAGCAGGATGAATTGATATTTGTATTCACAACAGCAAGTTGCTGCTTGGCTACCATCACCCACTGATCCAAAACCCTGGTAGGGTATTATCAGCCCCACCCCTCACTGGGCGTCACTGCCCCTGATAACTCCTAGTACTGCAGTGTTATTTGTTTTATCCTTCCACAGCATACAAAGCTACATGGAATGCTCCGGGCATATTTCTCCTAGTACTCCAGTGTTATTTGTTTTTCCCTTCCACAGCATACAGCGCTACATGGAATGCTGTGGGCATATTTCTCTTGTTAGTGTAATGTGTCACAATGCTTAAACTGTGAAATGTATGGCTGCTTATCCTATAATAGTATTATTTTTTGTGTTGGAAAAATTGCTACATAAAACTTGCAGTGTATAGTATAGGTAAAAAAAAAAGGTTTTGTGCTGTGATGTTTACTTTACTTTATTACAAATATGCAAATGAATGAAGTAGCTTGTCCTTCCTGCTACTTGTTCTTAATCGCATCCTGTGCTGTAGGTCAGCTTTACTTCAATTCTCTAACTGTAGTTAATTGGCACCATTACCAAGCCATTTATTTCAAAGTATAATTTGCACCAAGAGACAAATACCTGTAATATTACTAGAAATAAACAACTTTTGAATACCCAAATGCCCTTCAATTAAATGTTTAATGTCACTTGATTTTCTCATTAAAAAAAAAAATCGTGAGAATCACACATTAAAAGTCTTTCTCCCGATGCGACCACAGCAGAGGAACTGATTCAGTAGTAAAATACAGTCTTAACTAACAAAGCACAAGCTTTGAACTATTTTGAATATATATTTCTGTATTTTATAACTCCTTTAATTTAACAAAGTATTTGATCTTCACCAGCAATATAATAATCTTGGGTTATATCCAGTAGCTTGCAATGCTAAACTCCAGGCTTGCTGTGAAAAGCAGAAACATATTATTTTCCTATCCTGGTATTATGAGATCACAAGCTGTAGCCTGCACTAATCGGTTATTGGGCAAATTAACCAATAACATTGAATGGGCACGAATGCAATTCAAGCCCACTAAATCAAGGAGCATCTCTATAATTAAAGGTAAAGTAGTAGATAAAACGTTCTTCATTAATGGTGAGGCAATACCAACAGTGTCTGAGAAGCCAGTGAAGAGCCTTGGGAGATGGTACGACGGGGATCTAAGGACACAGTTCGTGTGGGAGAAGTTAGACAACAAGCTGTGGAAGGGTTGAAGAGCATAGACAGCTGCTTTCAGTTTGGTCTACTGCCAAGGTTGCTGTGGCCACTGACTGTGTATGAGGTTTCTTTGACAACAGTAGAGAAGCTGGAAGCTTTAATCAGTTCACAAATCAGGAAATGGTTGGGAGTTCCACGCTGCCTCAGCAGAGTGGGACTTTATGGTAAAGGAATACTGCAGCTACCTGTCTCCGCTCTAACCGAGGAGTTTAAGTGTGCCAAGGTCCGACTGGAAATGACATTAGTAGAGTCACGCGACAAATGCGTAAGGAGGCAGCACCTGTGTTGAAAACTGGAAGAAAGTGGGCGGCAAAGAAAGCTGTGGAGGATGCAAAGGCTGCCCTTCGAATTGGTGATATCATGGGGCAAGTTCAGCATGGAAGAGGGGGTCTTGGTCTCAGTTCAGCTCCTCCTACATGGCACAAGGCAGCCCCAACTCAACGGAGGAAGCTGGTAGTCAACGAGGTGCAAAAGCAGGAGGAGAGGATGAGGTGTATAAAGTCTATTTCCCAGGCCAAGCAGGGAGAATGGATGAGATGGGAGAGTGTGGAACAACGCAAGATTGGCTGGCAAGACCTATGGTCAATGGAACAGAGCAGGATCAGTTTCCTTATAAGGTCAACATATGATGTTCTCCCATCACCACAGAGCCTAAACCTCTGTGTAGGAGAGGATCCCTCATGTCCATTGTGTTCATCACCTGCAACATTAAGGCACATTTTGACAGGATGTAAGGTGGCTCTTAGCCAAGGATGGTTTACTTGGCGCCATGACCAGGTGCTGCGATGTTTGGCCTCAGCATTGGAAGACAAGCGTAACATGACCAATAAGTTGCCACCTGTTCCATCAAAACATTACACACAAAAGACAGCATTCCTCCGCCCAGGAGAGCAACCACCAAGAAAAGGTGTTAAAACCAATCCTCGCCCAGGACAACTGGAAGCTGCTAGAGACTGGAAAATGCTGGCAGATGTTGGTCAACGGCTTATTTTTCCACCTGAGATTGCCACCACTAACCTTCGACCAGATATTGTCTTGTGGTCTGGATCAGCACGCCTTGTTCACCTGGTAGAGTTAACAGTGCTATGGGAGGATGCTGTAGATGAGGCGTATGAGAGGAAGAAACTGCGGTATGCTCAACTAACCACTGAAGCGGAACAGCGAGGATGGAGAGTCTGGGTTTACCCAGTGGAAGTGGGTTGTCGAGGATTTGTGGCACACTCTACAACCTGGTTTCTCAGAGATGTCGGATTCAGTGGCCAAGAGTTGCGTCGCACAGTGAAGAACTTATCTGAAGCAGCAGAGAGGAGCAGCAACTGGCTGTGGTTGAGACGGGGATCTCAAGCACAATAGAAAGAAAGAAACGCTGATGTACAGGTAAGTAAGCTGGGATGAGTTGAGTGGGGGACGGAGGGGGGTGATGCTGGGATGCCAGAATCACCGTCGAGCCCTCTTGAGGTGTCGTGGGCTAGTCGACGAAACACCGAGAATGGAAGGTGCCCACTTGAAGACCCTAGAGATGTACCCTCCTTAGCTCAATCCAGACGGTTGTCATGCTGATGCGCTGGGGAGACCGCACTGTGGTTGATCCCTGGAGCTAGCATCGCAGCCGTTGTGTGTGCTGATGCGCTAAGGAGGCAATAAGCTGATCCCTGGAGCCAGCATTACACTTCAGCCATCAACACCAGACAGAAGGATATCTACATCATCATATGGAAGGAAGCGCACATGGACGGAGACACATATGGATCACATTAGTTTACCGTGAAGCTACGTCTTAGTTGGTGCTTAGCTTGGCGAGAGCCAAGTTCAAATCAGCATGAAGTTTTAAACATCTACTCTCATGTAATGGAAATCAACCAGGAGTAAAATAGTTGTAAAATACCTGCATCACTGTGGTTTGATTGAAACAAGTATCTGCCAAAAATGTCTGTTATCTAGTAATACCTCATCAACTAGGTTTCTCTTTGATGAGATACCATGTTCCTATGGTAAGATACCACTTGAAGACCCCAGAGATGTACCCTACTTAGTTCAATCCAGACGGTTGTCAGCATTACACTTCAGCCATCAACACCAGACAGAAGGATATCTACATCATCATATGGAAGGAAATGCAAATGGATGGAGACACAGATGGATCACATTAGTTTACTGTAAAGCCAAGGGAATAGTTACTACATTTAGATCTACGGTAACAGCATAATATTGTGTTTTTGGCACAGATAAGTTACCAGGATAGGCAAAAATTCACCGATATGGCATTATGCACCAATCCTCCAGGACTAACTCAATTTACATTTTGAAAAACACCATTGGGATAAACAAGTGAGAGTTTGGTTGAGTTGGCCCACATGTTCTTATACCCTATATGAACAATATTATACGACTGGAATTGACTGTCCCAGTTTTCTAAGTTGGCAAATAAAGTATCTGTATAACTTGCAATAAACTTAAAAACTTTCCTTTTTAAACCTCACCACCTCAAGTAACTGAAAGAAACTGACACACACCTGTCTATCATTTTGATGAAACTGACACAAACTTATTAGCTGTTTATATAATAATAATAATAATAATAATAATAATAATAATAATAATAATAATAATAATAATAATAATAATTTGAAATGTATTGACACTTATTAGAAGAAAAAAACTTTAAAATGTTTTTTTTGTTTTTTTTTAAAGGCTAGATGGTGTTGAAATGCATTTTGTTTTACATTTATACTTCACAGGTTTCTGATCCCGTTGTTTAAAACTCAGCTTCCACTGTGTTTTACTTCAGCTCAGTCAGGGATTCTACCCTTGACAGGAGCCTCGTTGAGATGGATCTCATTATATTTATGCTGAAACCCCTTTTCACATAATCGCTATAACTTTAGGACTGCTAATGACAAGGCCTCCGAGTTTATATACTGGGAGTGTGTTTAATTCCTTGTACACTTTACCAGTCCTATATGGCACCCGCAATCCACCAATCAAGGACCACTGTGTCAGGAGTCTTTCAGGAATGTAAAATGTTCTAGAACTACTGATTGGTCTACCTGTGGTAGAAATGAGCAAGCTGTATGGACCAGAACAGAACAAGGATTTACAAAGACAGATTTTAACTGAGGAGGTGGCAATTTGACCTTACTGATAAAAAAAGACTTGCTTCAGAATGCAAGAGAAAAATGCAATATCAAGAAAAAAATAAAAATAAAATAATGATACAAAACACCACATACACATAAGTGTCACGAGGAAGAAAACATGTAATGTAGCTTTCGAAACACATTGTGAATGGCATGTTTGCAATACCGGCTCTTCAAGAACATGTCTTCTTTTGCATTCCTGTGAAACATTCCAAACATTCCAATATATATAACAATGGTTTAAAATCTGCAAAAATTGCTTCACAATAAAAAGGTTACAATTAAAAATAATAATAATAATAACATGATTTCATTATCTACACATTTGTTTTGAAATAAAAAAAAAAAAGATTTTGTCAGCAAGCAGTCATGAATGGAAGGTGGGTTAAAGTTAAGAAAGGGCGAGGCGGTACGGGGAGTTAACATTAAGGTGTGTGAAGTGGTTTATTTCCAAAGTATAGAAACAGACAGAGAGACAGTGAGAGACAGAGGACATAGAGAAAGGGAGAGAGAGGAACTTGTTCGGCTGCAGCACTCGCTCTTCCATTTTTAAATTCCTTTTTAAAAATATATTTATATGTAAATAACAATAACAAGATAAACAAGGTGCACAGAAGTACTGTACATGTACCTTAGATACAAGTCTAACCTAAACCTAGAGAACATATACAATTTAATTTAAGTATGGCTGCATGCTTTTAAAGTTGTGCTAGGCCATAGTATAGTTCTCAAATATGTTGACAATCAGTTCTTGGTGCCTTGATACTTTATTGGTAAAAGCTTCAAGTTGAGTTATTGACTTAACATGTACAAGATGATTGATAGTTGTGTCAGTATGTGGATCAGTTTTTTCCAGTTTAACAAACACTAAGGTTTAACAGGTTTTTTGTATTTATACTTTTAGTTTGGTGTTTTAGGATACAGTCCTGATGTAGAGCAGTTAAGAAAGAAGGTTGTTTCAATCTGAAGTCTATGTCTATAGGTGTTTCCTGTAAAATATTATTACGAAATTTGAGGGGAGGCTTTTTAATTTATTTAGCTTCCTGAGGTATACAGTAAGAGAGCTAGATGTATCCTTTTAACTTCCAACTGCTGCAAGAAATGGTTGGATCACATCTATGTGGTTTGTGTACTCTAGTGACATACTGGCAAACAGGTTTCGAGGTGTGTCCTGACAGCTTAAACTAAACCCCTTCTGGAGGGATAATTATGGACAAGACTACTAACAACAACAGCTTTCTTATAAAGTAAGGAGGCTTAACAATGCACGAATTAAAGAAAAGATGAAAGGAAAGCTAACGTTTTCAAATCCATTTGCTCCCTTAATAACACTAGCAATATCACTGGTGTCCCTTTTGTTCTATTGAAGATGTATTCTTCCATTTGGAATATGCCCATATCTCAAAACATATCTCAAAAGTTGCTGCTTCTTCCTGGTGCCTATTCATTTCATAAGTTCAAACTATAATGAAGCAAGCTTTTATTAGTCTGATCAAGCGATGATCCATTAGAATACAATAGAGTATCATCTGTATAAAGATGTTAGAGTTTTCAGTACAAATGCTCATGCTCTTAATGTAATGCATAGACAACACTGGTCCGAGTATAGATGGCTGAGGAACTTTTTAAATTGAATACTCCAATCCATCAGCTTTTATACTTTGAGTCTGATTTATAAAATAGTTATTAAACCACCCAACCGCATTCTCACCTGTATCGATATTGAAGCTTATGATCCATTGTGAAAGGTCAATGAACACAAATGCACATACTTCATTATTATCCAAGGCAAAGCTGATCATTTGCCATTTCCAATCAACATTTTGATTGTTTTCCAAAACTAAGCATGGTTCTTCGAATTTTTTCGGTTACTAACTTAAGAAAATAATAAGATTTAGGGTTTAATTCATTAAACAGCGATAACGTATTTTGCACGCAGTAAGCTCCTTTACTGAGTGCTTTGTACACCTGCTGTATTCGCTAACCAGTGGCAGGCAACCTGGCGCATGGAAATAAGCGCGTGGAAAAAGTACTGCGTTCAAGTCATTTAAATAGAACGAATAATGTTAAAAATACCAAAATACCATGAGGGAGGTATTTGACATGCAAACCATATTCACCTAACAGCGCTAACTTTACTAGATGCATCAGCGTGTGTTAAAAGTACTGTTTGTTGAAACCAGGCAGTGTCACAGAACCAGCAGAAGAGCTGCACAGGAGAGCGAGAAGAAGAGTCTGGGGGAGAGTATTTCGGACCAGGCAGAGGTTACTAGGGCTGTGTGAGGAGGAGGTAATAACTAGGGCCCCAGAAAATTCATGATACTGTATCACGAATTTCACAGAAATCATGTATTTGACTGCCTACCGTGAAAAATATGTATTTTATTTTCCTTACAGTATCTTACATTACTCTTCACCTCCAGCTCTTCATGTCATACTTTTATCAAGTAGAAGCAGCGCTACAGTAGCTGTGCACAGTGCATTTGGTTACTACGGCAACGGGGTCAAACAAATACCGACTTAATGATTGGTGAATTCCTCATACTGTACAATGATGTAACATGCGAGTCAGAGGCGGGAAGTTTAAAATGGTTGTTTAGATATTGTTGATGTATTAGTTTGCAATGTATGATTAACATAAAAAATTTAGATAGAAGACAAATAAAAAAAAAAGCTAAATTCATTTCAACAGAAGATCGCGCTCAGAGCTACGAAAATGGGATGTTGCATTATTTTCATCCCACAGACAACTGCTAATTCAGAGGAACTTATTGCTTACTCAGTAGATACACTGCATCTTTGCTCTAACCACGCAAATACTATAATAGGTCAGGCTATCATTAAAATGCTTGTGAAGAATGACACTGATTTCAACTGTGTGTCTGCCCCAAATGTAACAGAGGGGGAAACACTAGCTGTTTACATCTATGCTTAGTCGTATAAGATGTTTTTGTTCAATTAATATTTTTTTTTGGCTGATAGGCTCCAGTGGCATATATAATTTATAACAAGTACTACTAATTTGACGGTATCAGTGGTTTTAAAACTTCATAAAGAATTATTTCTGCATGCTACTATGTACAGTGTGTATAAAGAAAAACACAAAAGCTTTGGTTTTGTCATTTCAGGTTTGCAGTTAACGTTTCTCCCTTATTTAATATTTTGGGATTAAAGGCACAAAATAGGCTATGAGAATTACAAGGCCACTGTAATTAATATGTCAACATAAGTTTTGCAAAACTCAAAAACGTTGCTGAATATGTCATTCAAAGTTGCTTTTAAATAATCTATTTTGTCTGCTTGTTACTTTTTTTGCAGCCAACACAGACCATTTTAAACGACTCCTGTTTCCAGCAAAAGTTTGCTACATTTTAAAAGATTGTTTCAATAGCTGTCGAGTTACAATGTTACAATGTACTCGTACATCCTCAGACAGTCTGGGATATATGAAGATTATGAGGTGTACAGTGCTGTGAAAAAGTATTTGCCCCCTGTCTGATTTTCTGCATTTTTGCATATTTTTGACACTGAATGTTATCAGATCTTCAACCAAAACCTAATATTAGACAAAAGGGACCCTGAGTGAACAAATAACACAAAAATGTGATACCTTTGATACCTTTCATGTTTTCTCACAGGGTCATCTTTAACAACAACAGACCAACAAAAAAAAAAAGATCAAGCGTCTTCGACAGTTGAAATTCATGAGATCTTATCCCAGCCTACCAAATAAAAACCCCATTTAAAAACCAATCGGGGTGAAGATTTCTTTTTTTTTTTGTATTCCTAATACAAGCACGATGGTCACTAATATCATGTGGAAAGATTCCAACTGAAGGATATTTATGAGGTGTGTTTGTTAGCTTTACATCAGTAAGTGTAGAATTTGTAGGTGATTTAAAATGTAATCTTGCAGCACTATTAATCAATTGAGTTAAATCTAATGATTCACACAGCTCTTTAAATTGATTGGATTTTTAAGATAACCAATCCCAGTTTAAATGTCCAGTCATTAATAACTCGGCTTTATTATTGAGGTAAAATATTAGACATGGAAATTATAGTATCCTTGTCAGCTGATGGATGTCTATAGCAACCAACAACTGCCAAGGATACAGGATGGGAAAGTACTATAGAAACTGCAATGCCAACTGCTCAAGTTGTTTGGGAAATGATTTCAAAGTCAATACAGTAGTGTGAAACTTCCACCTCTAGAGAGACGATCAGATGAATTAAGATTGTAAACATTAATAACTACTACATTAGCTGGTATGGATACTTCTAGCTAAGTTTCAGATATTGTTATTATCAGCATCAGCTGTTAATACCCAAGCATTTAGTAAATCGATTTTAGAACTAAGGCTTTTGCATTTATGTGCAAAAATCCTTGTCCATGTCTACTTGCAAAGTCTGCTGGGGTTTGTAGTGTCTAAAATACAACTTCTGGACCAGGATTCGGCTGCACATTACCAGAAACCATCCGTAGTAAAATGATTAATAATATCGGTCTATACTTGTCTAATTTACTACAGTATTTTTGTGTAATTGTGTTGCCCATGGTGAAGCATTTTGGTATACAATCAATAATAAAGGAGAAACACGATTTTTAAAATGATTGGGTATTAATAGTTTCATAAAGTCATTGATGAATTCCACATTAGGTAGTTTCAGTTTATTTTGCAACTTTCCATTTATCTCTCTTTCATGTTCAAGAACCCTACAAGACCAATAAGTACCAATACATTTGTGTGAAACAACCGCATATTGTACAGCAGAAGCATCAAGTAAACCAGATTCCCCATATTAATACAATTGTCAACTCTAATCCCACACAAATATCAATTCATGCAATATAAAACAAATGTAATCCTACAATTTTGTGATTTTACAGTAGAAATCTCTCCTCTTTCTCCTTTTATAAAAGTATTATTAAAGTGCACCATTCAATATTATAATCTAATTGTGAAATTCAATATAATAGTGCAGGAACAGCAAAGTCACTTTTGCAATATATAATTATGCAATCTAATAATTATGTTCTTTAGGACTGACAGACCATTGTCCGCATTTTATAATGGGAAATATTAATTACAGACAAATGGCCAACAACCAGCTGATAGCAGTCTGTACTATCCTCAAAATAAGAAATGTAGCAGAGACTTATTTGGCAGTGAACCTTATCTTTAAAAAAAAAACTAAAAACCTAAAACAAGTTAAAATAAGTACAGTTGTATATTTTATTATGTTACCATCTTGAAAACACAACAGAACAGCCACAAACAGCCAGGTCTTTTCTGTGGCTGTCCATCACGCTGTTGCCACTGCCACCAGTGCAGGATGTTATTATCAAGTGTGGACACATGTGGAGAGCAGGTAACACAGGGAAGTGTAGTCCAACAATTAAGGGACTGTGGTTCAGTAAACAAAGGGCAAGCCCAATATTTGCAATACTGAGGCTAAACACTTTTTCTTTAAAACTTTATAAATGGAAAGGTACTTTTTACAATCCACAAGGTGATATTTATGGGATTACTTTGTTAGCTACAATCACTTTAATAGTTTTGGTACTGGTTCTTAAGATTTTAAGTTTATTCAAGATGACATTTGCTTATCTTGAAAAACAGAACATTTATTTAGGGGTTTACAGTTGGTAAAAGCATGACTGCTTAGTGCAGATGGCCTTAGCTTAGACAGGATTACTTTTCATTAAAATAACACTTTTTATTGACAAATGAGAATTTGCTGAAACTACATGTTTTCTAGCACCATAACAAGATAGAGGTCATTTTTTCCCCCACAATTGGTGAATTGATTACCTAAAAGATGTTCCGTTGGCTTGTGTACTTTGCATTTGTGCCGACAATAAAGTGTATGTCCTTGGATCTGATGAATTAGATCAGCTGATTAATGTGTATATGTCACTGTTTGCATTGCCTTGACTCAGATTGCTTTCTATCAGAACATAAATGCTGAACCTGCTCTGTACTTCCTGTTATCTGTCCTAATGACTGATGAAGGCAATGTACCAAGTCCACTCAGACCCCAGCTATCCAAACTGCTATGGAGACATGCACAGAGTTAATGTTAGAGTAGGTAGATGCAAATTACATTGTCATTGTTTTTACAGTCCTCTGAAATCCTTGCACTGTCTTGGTATAACCAAGGACTTTATAACAACACTTTAGTGTGCAACTTAAAATGCATTGTTCACAATTTTATGACTTCTGATTAAGCACTCCTCTGCCATTTTATAGTGAATCAATAAAGCCTATCTGCGATATTTTACTTGAATTATAGTGTGTTACACACACACAAACATAAACAGTGCCGTGAAAAAGTATTAGCCCCCTGTCTGATTTTCTGCATTTTTGCACATTTTTCACATTGTATTTGGTCAGATTTTTTGTGGGTTGTAGTAGTATATAGAGGGAGTCTGAGAGAAAAAATGATACCAAAGTTTGGTGCTTCTTTCATTTGTTTGGTGTGCAAGGTAATCAAACATGCAATCTTCAGGTGTGAAAAAGTTATTGCCCCCCCCCCCAGTTAACTCAACCCAATTAAAGGGATAATTAGGGTTAGCTGTTTGAGTACTTTGGTTAACAACAAGGCCTGATTTGGGCCAGCCCTGCCCAATATAAATCTGACTAACTTTGGCCCTTAACATCAGAGTGAAATTGTCAGCACACAGGTTCTAGAGGCACATCATGCCACGAACAAAAGTAATTCCTGAAGTCCTCTGGAAAAAAGTTGTTGATGCCTGTCTGGAAAGGGAAAGGGTTACAAAGCCATTTCTAAGGCTCTGGGACTCCACCGAACCACAGTCAGAGCCATATTGTCCAAATGGAGAAAGTTTGGGACAGTAGTGAATCTTCCCAGGAGTGGCCGTCCTGCCAAAATCTCTCCAAGAGCAAGGCATAAAATCGTCCAGGAAGTCACAAAGAACCCTAGAACAACATCCCGGGATCTGCAGGCCTCTCTCGCCTCGGCTAAGGTCAGTGTTCATGAATCCACCATCAGAAAGACACTGGGCAAAAATGGGATTCATGGCAGAGTAGCAAGGTGGAAACCATTGCTCACTAAGAAGAACATGAATGCTCGTCTCAAGTTTGCCAAAAAGCTTCTGGAACAATGTTCTATGGACAGATGAGTCAAAAGTGGAACTTTTTGAAAACCAAACACTGCATTCCACAGTAAGAACCTCATACCAACGGTCAAGCATGGTGGTGGTAGTGTCATGGTTTGGGGACGCCTTGCCATCATTGAAGGAACCATGAATTTTGCTCTGTATCAGAGAATTCTACAGGAGAATGTCAGGCCATTTGTCCGTGAGCTGAAGCTGAAGCGCAGCTGGGTCATGCAGCAAGACAATGATCCGAAACACACAAGCAAGTCTACATCAGAATGGTTGAAGAACAAGAAATTTAAAGTTTTGGAATGGCCTAGTCAAATTCCAGACCTAAACCCCATTGAGATGTTGTGGCAGGACCTGAAACAAGCAGTTCATGCTCGAAAACCCACAAATGTCACTGAGTTGAAGCAATTAAGCATGGAGGAGTGGGCCAAAATTCCTCCATGGCGCTGTGAGAGACTAATCAATAACTACAGGAAGCGTTTGGTTGCAGTTATTGAGTCTAAGGGGGCGATTACTTTTTCACAGGGGCATTGGGTGTTACATAACTTTCTTTATCAAATATGTATCAAATTTTTGTGTTATTTGTTCACTCAGGGTCCCTTTTATCTAATATTAGGTTTTGATTATTATTATTATTATTTGTTTATTTAGCAGACGCCTTTATCCAAGGCAACTTACAAAGACTAGCAAGTTTTCTTCCAGGACAACCTTGTACTTGGCTTGATTCATGCCAAAGCTGCCCGATTCCAGCCTTGCTGAAGCACCCCCAGATCATCACCGATCCTCCACCACATTTCACAGTGGGTGCGAGACACTGTGGCTTGTAGGCCTCTCCAGGTCTCCGTCTAACCATTAGACGACCAGGTGTTGGGCAAAGCTAAAAATTGGACTCATCTGGGGGTGCTTCAGCAAGGCTGGAATCGGGCAGATTTGTCTTTGTGAAGGACGCATGAATCAAGCCAAGTACAAGGTTGTCCTGGAAGAAAACTTGCTTCCTTCTGCTCTGACAATGTTCCCCAACTCTGAGGATTGGTTTTCCAGCAGGACAATGCTCCATGCCACACAGCCAGGTCAATCAAGGTGTGGATGGAGGACCACCAGATCAAGACCCTGTCATGGCCAGCCCAATCTCCAGACCTGAACCCCATTGAAAACCTCTGGAATGTGATCAAGAGGAAGATGGATGGTCACAAGCCATCAAACAAAGCCGAGCTGCTTGAATTTTTGCGCCAGGAGTGGCATAAAGTCACCCAACATCAATGTGAAAGACTGGTGGAGAGCATGCCAAGACGCATGAAAGCTGTGCTTGAAAATCAGGGTTATTCCACCAAATATTGATTTCTGAACTCTTCCTAAGTTAAAACATTAGTATAGTGTTGTTTAAAAATGAATATGAACTTATTTTCTTTGCATTATTCGAGGTCTGACAACACTGCATCTTTTTTGTTATTTTGACCAGTTGTCATTTTCTGCAAATAAATGTTCTAAATGACAATATTTTTATTTGGAATTTGGGAGAAATGTTGTCAGTAGTTTATAGAATAAAACAAAAATGTTCATTTTACCCAAACACATACCTATAAATAGTAAAACCAGAGAAACTGATAATTTTGCAGTGGTCTCTTAATTTTTTCCAGAGCTGTATATATACAGTATATATATATATATATATATATATATATATATATATATATATATATATATATATAAAATCACGATAAGAGGACAGATTTAAAAACTTTTCACCACCACTTTTCATGTGTGCCTCATACGCATCATCTATGCATCCTTAGAACAAAGAAATCCATCTTTGTAAACTGTAGAAAATAGGCCTACCACCACGGACATCAATGAGAAATACACGATAATATGAACTGATTTTTAGCATGGCGAGTTAAACAGGTTGTAGATTAATTCACTGTTGCACAATCTAGTGTCAGTAACATTCATTACTGCATGTGCAATGACTTGAAGATGGAACTCCCTGATAGAACAGGGAGAAACTGAAGCCTTCCTTACATTGTGTACTTTCAAATTATTAGGAGTCCCACCTGTACCTTTGGGTTTTACACCCAACTTCAATAAAACTGCGCAACTCAACAGCACAAAGGTAAATGCTGAAGCTAACTTGGGGCAAGACATTTTAAAACAAGAGTGTACTTTTTTAAAGTTTCTATTTTTATAGCATGTGTAAATATGGCCAGGATATCAGTGGTTATAAACTGGTGTTCAATACCCTCTGATATACTGTTATCTTGAACACTATTTATAGCCTTGATTGAGAATTGTGGTAATGTTTAGCTGGGTCAAGGAAAAGGCACCGTTGAGCAATTCAGGGAGCAGTTGTTTTATTTTTAATCTACAAACTTTGTTTCTTTCTAAATGTAAAGCTACACATCCCAAGTATCCCTTTTGAATTATTTTTATTTAATAATTTTATTTCAAGGGTGGATATCAGTCTCATCTTGACTGAAAAAGAAAAGCAAAACAATCACAAATTATTTAGACTGTAATGCAAACTAAAAGTTGGGATATATCACTGCAAGAGAAGCTACACTGCCTAAACAAGACCAAATAGTCAATCCTCCTGTCATCAACTCAAGTGTGTTGTATGAAAGAAAATAAAATCTATTCTTTACTTTGGGTTTTTTGTGTGCTACTAATAGCCAGCTTTCCCATGTTTCCATATGGTAACTTTTTGTGGGATTAAAACAAACTTTTGTGGTATATAGTGTATGTAAAAAATATAATGTTAATTTCCATTTTAATTAGAACACTCGCTCATCATGCTGCAAGGAGTGTACAGTTAATGCCTTTAAAATTAGGTTAGGGTACTTAAGTAAAATACATTCCACCTGTTCTTTCTGTTGAAGCCATATTATTTCTGTTAAGCA